>BSDZ01000009.1:0-600000 GCA_030268105.1 Volvox africanus
GGGTCGTGTGGTTCGTGCCCTGTGTCGTGTGTGTTTTCGTATGTGGTGTGTGAGCTGTGTGTCGTGTGTGGTGCGGGGTCGTGTGGTTCGTGCCCCTTGTTGTGTGCGTTGTCGTATGCGGCATGTGGAGCTGTGTGTCGTGTGTGGTACGGGGTCGTGCGATTCGTGCCCTGTGTCGTGTGTGTTTTCGTATGTGGTGTGTGGAGCTGTGTGTCGTGTCGTGTGTGGTACGGGGTCGTGCGATTCGTGCCCTGTGTCGTGCGTGTTTTCGTATGTGGTGTGTGGAGCTGTGTGTCGTGTCGTGTGTGATACGGGGTCGTGCGATTCGTGCCCTGTGTCGTGTGTGTTTCGTATGTGGTGTGTGGAGCTGTGTGTCGTGTGTGGTGCGGGTCGTGTGGTTCGTGCCCTGTGTTGTGTGCGTTGTCGTATGCAGTATGTGGAGCTGTGTGTCGTGTCATGTGTCGTACGGGGTTGTGTGATTCGTGCCCTGTGTCGTGTGCGTTGTCGTATGTGGTGTGTGGAGCTGTATGTCGTGTGAAGTACGGGGTCGTGTGGTTCGTGCCCTGTGTCGTGTGTGTTTTCGTATGTGGTGTGTGGAGCTGTGTGTCGTGTGTGGTGCGGGGTCGGGTGGTTCGTGCCCTATGTTGTGTGCGTTGTCGTATGCGGCATGTGGAGCTGTGTTTCGTGTGTGGTACGGGGTCGTGTGGTTCGTGCCCTGTGTCTTGTGTGTTTTCGTATGTGGTGCGTGGAGCTGTGTGTCGTGTGTGGTGCGGGGTCATGTGGTTCGTGCCCTATGTTGTGTGCGTGGTCGTATGCGGTATGTGGAGCTGTGTTTCATGTGTGGTACGTGGTCGTGTGGTTCGTGCCCTGTGTCGTGTGTGTTTTCGTATGTGGTGTGTGGAACCGTGTGTCGTGTGTGGTGCGGGGCCTTTTGGTTTGTGCCCTGTCTCTTGTGTGTTTTCGTATGCGGTGTGTTGAACCGTGCGTCGTGTGTGGTGCGGGGTCGTGTGGTTCGTGCTCTGTGTTGTGTGCGTTGTCGTATGCGGTATGTGGAGCTGTGTGTCGTGTCGTGTGTGGTACGGGGTCGTGCGATTCGTGCCCTGTGTCGTGTGTGTTTTCGTATGTGGTGTGTGGAGCTGTATGTCGTGTGAAGTACGGGGTCGTGTGGTTCGTGCCCTGTGTCGTGTGTGTTTTCGTATGTGGTGTGTGGAGCTGTGTGTCGTGTGTGGTGCGGGGTCGGGTGGTTCGTGCCCTATGTTGTGTGCGTTGTCGTATGCGGCATGTGGAGCTGTGTTTCGTGTGTGGTACGGGGTCGTGTGGTTCGTGCCCTGTGTCTTGTGTGTTTTCGTATGTGGTGTGTGGAGCTGTGTGTCGTGTGTGGTGCGGGGTCATGTGGTTCGTGCCCTGTGTTGTGTGCGTTGTCGTATGCAGTATGTGGAGCTGTGTGTCGTGTCGTGTGTGGTACGGGGTCGTGCGATTCGTGCCCTGTGTCGTGTGTGTTTTCGTATGTGGTGTGTGGAGCTGTATGTCGTGTGAAGTACGGGGTCGTGTGGTTCGTGCCCTGTGTCGTGTGTGTTTTCGTATGTGGTGTGTGGAGCTGTGTGTCGTGTGTGGTGCGGGGTCGTGTGGTTCGTGCCCTATGTTGTGTGCGTGGTCGTATGCGGCATGTGGAACTGTGTGTCGTGTGTGGTACGGGGTCGTTGTGGTTCGTGCCCTGTCCTTTGTGTGTTTTCGTATGTGGTGTGGTGGAGCGTGTGTCGTGTGTGGTGCGGGGTCATGTGGTTCGTGCCCCTGTGTTGTGTGCGTTGTCGTATCGCGTATGTGGAGCTGTGTGTCGTGTCGTGTGTGGTACGGGGGTCGTGCGATTCGTGCCCTGTGTCGTGTGTGTTTTCGTATGTGGTGTGTGGAGTCTGTATGTCGTGTGAAGTACGGGGTCGTGTGGTTCGTGCCCTGTGTCGTGTGTGTTTTTCGTATGTGTGTGTGGAAGCTGTGTGTCGTGTGTGGTGCGGGGTCGGGTGGTTCGTGCCCTATGTTGTGTGCGTGGTCGTATGCGGCATGTGGAGCTGTGTTTCGTGTGTGGTACGGGGTCGTTGTGGTTCGTGCCCTGTGTCTTGTGGTGTTTCGTATGTATGTGGTGTGTGGAAGCTGTGTGTCGTGTGTGGTGCCGGGGGTCATGTGGTTTCGTTGCCCCTGTGTTGTGTGCGTTGTCGTATGCTGGTATGTGGAGCTGGTTGTGTCCTGTCTTGTGTGGTGCCGGGTCATGTGGTCGTGCCCCTGTGTTGTGTGCGTTGTCGTATGCGGTATGTGGAGCTGTGTGTCGTGTCGTGTGTGGTACGGGGTCGTGTAGATTCGTGCCCGTGTCGTGTGTGTTTTCTTCGTATGTGGTCTTGTGTGGAAGCTGTGTAATCGTGTGTGGTGCGGGGTCGTGTGTTCGTGCCGTGTGTCGTGTGTGTTTTTCGTATGTGGTGTGTGGAGCTGTGTGTCGTGTGTGGTGCGGGGTCGTGTGGTTCGTGCCCTATGTTGTGTGCGTTGTCGTATGCGGCATGTGGAGCTGTGTTTCGTGTGTGGTACGGGGTCGTGTGGTTCGTGCCCTGTGTCTTGTGTGTTTTCGTATGTGGTGTGTGGAGCTGTGTGTCGTGTGTGGTGCGGGGTCATGTGGTTCGTGCCCTGTGTTGTGTGCGTTGTCGTATGCGGTATGTGGAGCTGTGTGTCCTGTCGTGTGTGGTACGGGGTCATGTGGTTCGTGCCCTGTGTTGTGTGTGTTTTCGTATGTGGTGTGTGGAGCTGTGTGTCGTGTCGTGTGTGGTACGGGGTCGTGCGATTCGTGCCCTGTGTCGTGTGTGTTTTCGTATGTGGTGTGTGGAGCTGTGTATCGTGTGTGGTGCGGGGTTGTGTGGTTCGTGCCCTGTGTCGTATGTGGTGTGTGGAACCGTGTGTCGTGTGTGGTGCGGGGCCTTTTGGTTTGTGCCCTGTCTCTTGTGTGTTTTCGTATGTGGTGTGTGGAGGGTCGTGTCGTGTGTAGTGCGGGGTCGTGTGGTTCGTGCCCTGTGTCTTGTGTGGGGTTGTATGTGGTGTGTGGAGCTGTGTGACGTGACGTGACGTTCGTGCCCTGTGTTGTTGTCTTTGCGTATTACCGATGGCCCGGGGGAGGGAGTACTGCGGGGATTATCTTATGGCGGGGGAGGGGATGCGTGGTACGGTGGGGCGGGGGTTGGTGGGGTGGGAGTACTGCAGGGGGTATGGGGGAAGACATGTGCGGGGTATAGTTAGGAGTACAGGGTGTGGAGAGGGTAAAAATACATAAAAAATAAAAGAAAAATTACTTGCCTGGCGTGGAATAAGAAAAGAAAAAGTTATTATATGTGTTGGTGGGCACCGTTTTTTGTGCGGGTCTGGGTTGGGGCCATGGCGGGTATACGGCGGGGTCATACGGCGGGGTTTAGCCGCTTTATTACCGTACACCTTGTCGCGATTGCGGCCCACATGAAGTTCTCTTACTAGTCTTTTTTGCACATTCGCTGCAATTGTCAGATATTTATGTTATGGTATATAGCACACATTTTATCACTAATTGTAGGATTTTGTTGTCACGCCGCCATCTTTTGTGCCGCCGCAACAAAGTGCCACCCACAAGTAAGTCAAGCATTAGACATCCTCATTCTTACTCATATATTGTTAACAAAATCGTTGAATGCTAAATTGACGCCGCAGGAAAAGCTTCGTGTATTGGTGCGTCGCCATGGAGAGCATCAGAGGCGTCACGTCTCTGACGAGACGGCGAAATCGGTCTCTACACTGCGTCGACAAGGTAAAAGTGGGACACAGTGGATGTAGTGATGCGTGAAGGGACTGGGTCGACGTGGTGGCGTTGTGTTGTGGCGGCGCACTGGGATTGAGAATGGCGGCGGGACTCATAGCTATACGGGCTGCATGTAAAAAGAGGATCTAATAGTATTATGATGATGACAATAGCATGATAATCTATCCAATGAACAAATCTCTGTGCGTTTCCCTTGGGGCTGCTGCTACCCTGTTCCTCTGCTCGCTCCTTTAGGAATTCACCTCATTTAAGCCGCCATGGGCTTAACTTGGAAAGGGCTTCTGGTGGTAGTAGTATATTTACCGCTCCGTCCGTCGTAGCAACGCTGTTGTGGTTGCAGCTTCAGCCCACAAGCTCTGATGCCTCGCCTGAAGGGATTTCTGGTGAGGAGGGGGAGAGTGGCACGTAGGCGTGTGGGGTGTGTGGAGGGATCGGAGGATGGACGCAGGGAGGCTGACGCAGGGAGGCTGACGCAGTGGTGGTGGTGGTGGTCGTGGTGGTCGTCTTCGTCTCCTGTGTCTTCTTCTTCGACGTGGTGGTCGTCATTGTGGTGGTGGTGGTGGTGGCGGGCGAAGGGGTGACGGGTCTGTGTGTGTTGGGGGGGTGAGGGACCGGGATTAGGCTGCAGGAGTGATATGAAACACGTGTGGTGGTGGAGGGGTCATTTGTTCAAGTTGAAAGGGATATTGCCGTACCGTGTTGATGTGCTTTGTGCCCCGGCATGTAAACATATGAACGTGTGTTTGTTCTTCGTGTTGTCTTTCCATGCTGTTTGTAGGAACACAGGGGAGACGCAGCAGCACATGCCCAGGTGAGGAAAAGGGGGGGGGACAACATACTGGAACGGGGGTAATCTGCGGGAATACTTCAAGGTACATAATACATATGCATGTCAAGGGGCTACTCGTAGTGCGGGGTTTGCACACGGGCGTGTGGGGTGTTGGGGGGAGTGTGGACCGAAGCCCTCAGCACCACCTCTTGTCGTCTTCTTTGGGGATGTGGGCCGCATGGCCCATTCCGCAGTGTCATAGGTCCACCAAGGGAAGGGGGGAGGGAGATGAACGGGGGGAGGGGGGAAGGAGACGATCAGGGATAGTGGGTAGGGAGACGATCAGGGGGACAGGGTAAGGAAACGAACAGGCGGACGGGGTAAGAAGACGAACATGGAAGAGGGTAGGGAGACGAACAGGGGAGGGGGTAGGGAGACAAACAGGGGGAAGGGGTAGGGAGACGAACAGGGGGAGGGGGGGAGAGAGACGAACAGGGGACGGGGTAAGGAGACGAACAGGGGGAGGGAGGAAGGGAGACAATCAGGGGGAGGGGGGAAGGGAAACGAACAGGGGGGAGGGGGAGGGAGACGAACAGTTGGACGGGGAAGGGAGACGCACCAGGGGGAGGGGGGAGGGAGACGAACAGGGGGAGGGGGTAGGGAGACGAACAGGGCGAGGGGGGAGGGAGACGAACAGGTTGACGGGGTAAGGAGACGAACAGGGGGAGGGGGTAGGGAGACGAACAGAAAGAGGGGCTTGGGGGGAAAGAGACATACAGGGGGACAGGGTAAGGAGACGAACAGGGGGACGGGGGGTAGGGAGACGAACAGTTGGACGGGGAAGGGAGACGAACAAGGAAGGGGGGAGGTCTGTCGGTCTGTCCCTCTGTCGGTCTGTCCCTCTGTCGGTCTGTCCCTCTGTCGGTCTGTCCCTCATGTCGGTCTGTCCCCAGTTGGTCTGTCCCCCAGTTGGTCTGTCCCCCAGTTGGTCTGTCCCCCAGTTGGTCTGTCCCCCAGTTGGTCTGTCCCCCAGTTGGTCTGTCCCCCAGTTGGTCTGTCCCCCAGTTGGTCTGTCCCCCAGTTGGTCTGTCCCCCAGTTGGTCTGTCCCCCAGTTGGTCTGTCCCCCAGTTGGTCTGTCCCCCAGTTGGTCTGTCCCCCAGTTGGTCTGTCCCCCAGTTGGTCTGTCCCCCAGTTGGTCTGTCCCCCAGTTGGTCTGTCCCCCAGTTGGTCTGTCCCCCAGTTGGTCTGTCCCCCAGTTGGTCTGTCCCCCAGTTGGTCTGTCCCCCAGTTGGTCTGTCCCCCAGTTGGTCTGTCCCCCAGTTGGTCTGTCCCCCAGTTGGTCTGTCCCCCAGTTGGTCTGTCCCCCAGTTGGTCTGTCCCCCAGTTGGTCTGTCCCCCAGTTGGTCTGTCCCCCAGTTGGTCTGTCCCCCAGTTGGTCTGTCCCCCAGTTGGTCTGTCCCCCAGTTGGTCTGTCCCCCAGATTGGTCTGTCCCCCAGTTGGTCTGTCCCCCAGTTGGTCTGTCCCCCAGTTGGTCTGTCCCCCAGTTGGTCTGTCCCCCAGTTGGTCTGTCCCCCAGTTGGTCTGTCCCGCTGTCGGTCTGTCCCCCAGTTGGTCTGTCCCCCAGTTGGTCTGTCCCCCAGTTGGTCTGTCCCCCAGTTGGTCTGTCCCCCTGATGGTCTGTCCCCCAGTTGGTCTGTCCCCCAGTTGGTCTGTCCCCCAGTTGGTCTGTCCCCCAGTTGGTCTGTCCCCCAGTTGGTCTGTCCCCCAGTTGGTCTGTCCCCCAGTTGGTCTGTCCCCCAGTTGGTCTGTCCCCCAGTTGGTCTGTCCCCCAGTTGGTCTGTCCCCCAGTTGGTCTGTCCCCCAGTTGGTCTGTCCCCCAGTTGGTCTGTCCCCCAGTTGGTCTGTCCCCCAGTTGGTCTGTCCCCCAGTTGGTCTGTCCCCCAGTTGGTCTGTCCCCCAGTTGGTCTGTCCCCCAGTTGGTCTGTCCCCCAGTTGGTCCTGTCCCCCAGTTGGTCTGTCCCCCAGTTGGTTTGTCCCCCCGTCGGTCGGTGCCCCCGTCGGTCTGTGCCCCCGTCGGTCTGTGCCCCCGTCGGTCTGTGCCCCCGTCGGTCTGTGCCCCCGTCGGTCTGTCCCTATGTCGGTCTGTCCCTATGTCGGTCTGTCCCCCAGTTGGTCTGTCCCCCAGTTGGTCTGTCCCCCTGTGGGTCTGTCCCCCTGTGGGTCTGTCCCCCTGTGGGTCTGTCCCCCTGTGGGTCTGTCCCTCTGTGGGTCTGTCCCTCTGTGGGTCTGTCCCTCTGTGGGTCTGTCCCTCTGTGGGTCTGTCCCTCTGTGGGTCTGTCCCTCTGTGGGTCTGTCCCTCTGTCGGTCTGTCCCTCTGTCGGTCTGTCCCTCTGTCGGTCTGTCCCTCTGTCGGTCTGTCCCTCTGTCGGTCTGTCCCTCTGTCGGTCTGTCCCTCTGTCGGTCTGTCCCTCTGTCGGTCTGTCCCTCTGTCGGTCTGTCCCTCTGTCGGTCTGTCCCTCTGTTGGTCTGTCCCCCAGTCGGTCTGTCCCCCAGTTGGTCTGTCCCCCAGTTGGTCTGTCCCCCTGATGGTCTGTCCCCCAGTTGGTCTGTCCCTCTGTCGGTCTGTCCCCCAGTTGGTCTGTCCCCCAGTTGGTCTGTCCCCCAGTTGGTCTGTCCCTATGTCGGTCTGTCCCTATGTCGGTCTGTCCCTATGTCGGTCTGTCCCCCAGTTGGTCTGTCCCCCAGTTGGTCTGTCCCCCAGTTGGTCTGTCCCCCAGTTGGTCTGTCCCCCAGTTGGTCTGTCCCCCAGTTGGTCTGTCCCCCAGTTGGTCTGTCCCCCAGTTGGTCTGTCCCCCAGTTGGTCTGTCCCCCAGTTGGTCTGTCCCCCAGTTGGTCTGTCCCCCAGTTGGTCTGTCCCCCAGTTGGTCTGTCCCGCTGTCGGTCTGTCCCTCTGTCGGTCTGTCCCCCAGTTGGTCTGTCCCCCAGTTGGTTTGTCCCCCCGTCGGTCTGTGCCCCCGTCGGTCTGTGCCCCCGTCGGTCTGTGCCCCCGTCGGTCTGTGCCCCCGTCGGTCTGTGCCCCCGTCGGTCTGTGCCCCCGTCGGTCTGTGCCCCCGTCGGTCTGTGCCCCCGTCGGTCTGTGCCCCCGTCGGTCTGTTCCCCCGTCGGTCTGTGCCCCCGTCGGTCTGTCCCCCGTCGGTCTGTCCCCCGTCGGTCTGTGCCCCCGTCGGTCTGTGCGCCCGTCGGTCTGTCCCCCCGTCGGTCTGTCCCCCCGTCGGTCTGTGCCCCCGTCGGTCTGTGCCCCCGTCGGTCTGTGCCCCCGTCGGTCTGTGCCCCCGTCGGTCTGTGCCCCCGTCGGTCTGTGCCCCCGTCGGTCTGTGCCCCCGTCGGTCTGTGCCCCCGTCGGTCTGTGCCCCCGTCGGTCTGTGCCCCCCGTCGGTCTTGGTGGTATTGGTTTAGTAGTGACGGCTCGAGATTAGGGTACAGGAATGATATGAATCTTGATATGTGTTTGGAGGGGGTTCTTGTTAGGGATATTGCATTACCATGAACATATGTTTTGTGCCCCGGCATGGAGGCATATCAACGTGTGTTTGTTCTTCGTGTTGTCTTTCCTTGCTGTTTGTAGGAATACAGGGGAGACGCAGCAGCACATGCCCAGGTGAGAAGGGGGGAAACAGCAGAACGAAACAGGGGTAGTCGGCGGGTATAGATTTATATAACATGAGCCCTAAGCACCACCTCTTGTCGTCTTCTTTGGGGATGTGAGCCGCATGGCCCATTCCGCAGTGTCATAGGTACACCAAGGGATGGGGGGAGGGGGAGAGATGCAGTAGGGGCGAGGTCGTGGTGGTGGAGGTGGTTGTCGTTGTGTTGTTGAGGTGTTGTGGTGCTGTCGGTCGATTATGCAGTCGGCTGGTCATCCTGTCGGTTGTGGTGCTGTCAGTCAGTACCTGTGTCGGTTGTGGTGCTGTCAGCTGGTCATCCTGTCGGTTGTGGTGCTGTCAGTTGGTCATGCTGTCGGTTGTGGTGCTGTCAGCTGGTCATCCTGTCGGTTGTGGTGCTGTCGGTCTGTCCTTCTGTCGGTTGTGGTGCTGTCAGTCAGTCCTTGTGTCGGTTGTGGTGCTGTCAGCTGGTCATCCTGTCGGTTGTGGTGCTGTCAGTCAGTCCTTGTGTCGGTTGTGGTGCTGTCAGTTGGTCATGGTGTCGGTTGTGGTGCTGCCGGTTGGTCATCCTGTCGGTTGTGGTGCTGCCGGTTGGTCATCCTTTTGGTTGTGGTGCTGTCAGTCAGTCCTTCTGTCGGTTGTGGTGCTGTCAGTCAGTCCTTGTGTTGGTTGTGGTGCTGTCAGCTGGTCATCCTGTCGGTTGTGGTGCTGCCGGTTGGTCATCCTGTCGGTTGTGGTGCTGCCGGTTGGTCATCTTGTCGGTTGTGGTGCTGTCAGTTGGTCATCCCTTCGGTTGTGGTGCTGTCGGTCAGTCCTTGTGTCGGTTGTGGTGCTGTCAGTTGGTCATCCTGTCGGTTGTGATGCTGTCGGTCAGACCTTGTGTCGGTTGTGGTGCTGTCAGTTGGTCATCCTGTCGGTTGTGGTGCTGCCGGTTGGTCATCCTGTCGGTTGTGGTGCTGTCAGTTGGTCATGCTGTCGGTTGTGGTGCTGTCAGTCAGTCCTTGTGTCGGTTGTGGTGCTGTCAGCTGGTCATCCTGTCGGTTGTGGTGCTGTCGGTCAGTCCTTCTGCTGGTTGTGGTGCTGTCAGTCGGTCATCCCTTCGGTTGTGGTGCTGTCAGTTGGTCATCCTGTCGGTTGTGGTGCTGTCGGTCGGTCATCCTGTCGGTTGTGGTGCTGTCAGTTGGTCATCCTGTCGGTTGTGGTGCTGTCGGTCAGACCTTGTGTCGGTTGTGGTGCTGTCAGTTGGTCATCCTGTCGGTTGTGGTGCTGCCGGTTGGTCATCCTGTCGGTTGTGGTGCTGTCAGTCAGTCCTTGTGTCGGTTGTGGTGCTGTCAGTTGGTCATGCTGTCGGTTGTGGTGCTGTCAGTCAGTCCTTGTGTCGGTTGTGGTGCTGTCAGCTGGTCATCCTGTCGGTTGTGGTGCTGCCGGTTGGTCATCCTGTCGGTTGTGGTGCTGCCGGTTGGTCATCCTGTCGGTTGTGGTGCTGTCAGTTGGTCATGCTGTCGGTTGTGGTGCTGTCGGTCAGTCCTTGTGTCGGTTGTGGTGCTGTCAGTTGGTCATCCTGTCGGTTGTGGTGCTGTCGGTCAGACCTTGTGTCGGTTGTGGTGCTGTCAGTTGGTCATCCTGTCGGTTGTTGTGCTGCCGGTTGGTCATCCTGTCGGTTGTGGTGCTGTCAGTTGGTCATGCTGTCGGTTGTGGTGCTGTCAGTCAGTCCTTGTGTCGGTTGTGGTGCTGTCAGTTGGTCATGCTGTCGGTTGTGGTGCTGTCAGTCAGTCCTTGTGTCGGTTGTGGTGCTGTCAGCTGGTCATCCTGTCGGTTGTGGTGCTGTCGGTCAGTCCTTCTGCTGGTTGTGGTGCTGTCAGTCGGTCATCCCTTCGGTTGTGGTGCTGTCAGTTGGTCATCCTGTCGGTTGTGGTGCTGTCGGTCGGTCATCCTGTCGGTTGTGGTGCTGTCAGTTGGTCATCCTGTCGGTTGTGGTGCTGTCGGTCAGACCTTGTGTCGGTTGTGGTGCTGTCAGTTGGTCATCCTGTCGGTTGTGGTGCTGCCGGTTGGTCATCCTGTCGGTTGTGGTGCTGTCAGTCAGTCCTTGTGTCGGTTGTGGTGCTGTCAGTTGGTCATGCTGTCGGTTGTGGTGCTGTCAGTCAGTCCTTGTGTCGGTTGTGGTGCTGTCAGCTGGTCATCCTGTCGGTTGTGGTGCTGTCAGTTGGTCATGGGTTGTCCCTTGTGCCATGTGCCATGTGCCATGTGTCATGTGTTTTGTGCTAGTGCTTGTGCTAGTGCTAGTGCTAGTGCTTAGGGTTTGCTTGCTCTTCCGCTTCTGTGCCTTCTCTGTTTAAAGTAATAATATAGCCCTCTTTTGTTTCTGCTGAGATGTATATATATGAATATAATATAATATACAAATGCATATATGGCTGCGCAGGTGTACACAACATATGGATAACGGCATGGCCTACATATGACCCATTGATATGTTATATATTGTTGCATACTACAAGATTTTGTTGTGGAGGCGGAGCGTTTTAGGGTTGCAATATGGGTGGCTGCATATTAGGTGGCTGCACGAGTGTATGTGTGTGGGTGAGAGTGTATTCGTTGAGGGTGTGTGTGTGTGTGTGTTTGCGGGTGTGTGTTCGTGGGCCGCACACTGCGGCAGAAGAGGAGCAGAAGAGGAGAAAAGGAGGGGAAGGAGAGGGCGTGTGGCATAGGACGTGTGACGTGTAGGACATCAGACACACAAGCATAATATATATAAAAGCATATATAGCATATGATGTGTATAAACCTGTATGTGTGCACACATACACATATCCTATTTTATGCATATGCATATGTGTATTTTATGTGGAGAGGGCGGAGGAGGGTGTGGACATGTGTGTATAAAATGTATGTATGAGCACGGCAGAGGGGGCACACTATGTGACTATGACGAGGCACACTATATGTGACTGTGGTGGTGAGAGACACACACATATATATGACTGTATATATATATATGTGTGTGTGTGTGTGTGTGTGCTGTGTTGTGGTGTAGCACAGATGCAGAGCACAGATGTGGTATGTGAAGGGGTATGTGAAGGGCAGAGCATATGATATGCTCTGGGTAGAGCATATGATGATGGGTGTGTGCTGTGGATGATGCTCTGTTGTCTGTTGTATTAACCCTATGATGATATGATCCGTCCCATTACAGGAGAGGAGCCCCTTGTAGTCTGTTGTGTAGAGTATTGTATAGTATTAGTGTAAATTTTGTGTGTGAAGTGTATCTATCTATACCCTGTGCCTCTACTCTACTGTAAAGAGTCCACAAAAGAGACCACAAAAGCGTGTGTCATTGTTGGACACAGTGTCTGTCATTGTTGGATCACAGAGGTCAGCAGAGCTTAAAAAAATGATCAAAATATGAGAGATATAGCCCCCAAAGGGAGAAGGAGAAGAGAGATATAGCCTAGCACAGGATATATATATATAATAATACAGCAGGCGTGTCTTCTGTCCAATTTCTGTCTCGTCCAATCGTCCAAACCCTATCTATCAAGCAAAGGCAAGGCAAGCAAAGGCAAGGCCAGGAAAATAAACTAAGGTAAAAAATTGAGTGAGAAGTCGCCCGAAAAAGAGTGAGAAAAAAAATTTCCGGGGGCCTGGCCGGCCCCCGGGCCCCCCGCGGAGGGGGGGTGGGGGAGTGAACCTTAGTGGGTTAGTGGGTACACAGGTACGTGTACACCTGTGTACGTGTGTTCGTACGATGAGGGGTTCGGAGCTTGGTTTCGGAGCTTGGTCTCCCCTTCCCCCCGGCCCCCGCCCCCGCCCCCGCCCCCTCGGCCGGCTGCGGCCCGACACTGGCACTGGGACTGGGCAAAAGGTACATCTCCTTCCTCTCATCATCCCATGTTGCCCCGGAACCTATCCCACTTCCGCCGACCAGCCGCGCATCTGATGTGCGACCGAGTCCGGGTAGGATCGAACCCACGACGCTGGGATGAATTTTCAACTGACTCCACACCACACCTAGCTACAACCATGCACACACGCGCCACAACACCACACCACGCCATGACCTTACTAGTATATTTACTATAATAAATATATATGACTATATAAAAATCCCTAAACCCAACGGAAGGTCTCGCAGTCCTTCCATGATTTTGTAGGTTCCCGAGTGCGAAACCGTAGGGAATCATCATCACTTATGGCGCGCATATGATGGACATCCATCGGTCTCACGCCATAAACCCAAATAGCACACATTTGGGGTATTATATATATGCTGTACACCATCTGTCTGTGCTGTCCCTTACTACATACATTCGGTGATTGTGTGGGCTCACAGAGCATGCATGTTTCATGAACAGCACACATGCATAACACTACTAGTTTTTTTACACATTCGCTGCAATTGTCAGATATTTATAGTATGGTATATAGCACACATTTTATCACTAATTGTAGGATTTTGTTGTCACGCCGCCATCTTTTGTGCCGCCGCAACAAAGTGCCACCCACAAGTAAGTCAAGCATTAGACATCCTCATTCTTACTTATATATTGTTAACAAAATCGTTGAATGCTAAATTGACGCCGCAGGAAAAGCTTCGTGTATTGGTGCGTCGCCATGGAGAGCATCAGAGGCGTCACGTCTCTGACGAGACGGCGAAATCGGTCTCTACACTGCGTCGACAAGGTAAAAGTGGGACACAGTGGATGTAGTGATGCGTGAAGGGACTGGGTCGACGTGGTGGCGTTGTGTTGTGGCGGCGCACTGGGATTGAGAATGGCGGCGGGACTCATAGCTATACGGGCTGCATGTAAAAAGAGGATCTAATAGTATTATGATGATGACAATAGTATGATAATCTATCCAATGAACAAATCTCTGTGCGTTTCCCTTGGGGCTGCTGCTACCCTGTTCCTCTGCTCGCTCCTTTAGGAATTCACCTCATTTAAGCCGCCATGGGCTTAACTTGGAAAGGGCTTCTGGTGGTAGTAGTATATTTACCGCTCCGTCCGTCGTAGCAACGCTGTTGTGGTTGCAGCTTCAGCCCACAGCTCTGATGCCTCGCCTGAAGGGATTTCTGGTGAGGAGGGGAGAGTGGCACGTAGGCGTGTGGGGTGTGTGGAGGGATCGGAGGATGGACGCAGGGAGGCTGACGCAGGGAGGCTGACGCAGTGGTGGTGGTGGTGGTCGTGGTGGTCGTCTTCGTCTCCTGTGTCTTCTTCTTCGACGTGGTGGTCGTGGTGGTCGTCATTGTGGTGGTGGTGGTGGTGGCGGGCGAAGGGGTGACGGGTCTGTGTGTGTGGGGGGGGGGGGGTGAGGGACCGGAATTAGGCTGCAGGAGTGATATGAAACACGTGTGGTGGTGGAGGGGTCATTTGTTCAAGTTGAAAGGGATATTGCCGTACCGTGTTGATGTGCTTTGTGCCCCGGCATGTAAACATATGAACGTGTGTTTGTTCTTCGTGTTGTCTTTCCATGCTGTTTGTAGGAACACAGGGGAGACGCAGCAGCACATGCCCAGGTGAGGAAAAGGGGGGGGGGACAACATACTGGAACGGGGGTAATCTGCGGGAATACTTCAAGGTACATAATACATATGCATGTCAAGGGGCTACTCGTAGTGCGGGGTTTGCACACGGGCGTGTGGGGTGTTGGGGGGAGTGTGGACCGAAGCCCTCAGCACTGATTGTGTGGGCTCACAGAGCATGTTTCATGAACAGCACACATGCATAACACCACAGCTACCACCATCCAGAAGACCGATGACAACTGAGACACAGACCTTAGACTGCCAATCCTGCAGAAACAAATAAAGTAATCAACTATTGGATGCAGATGGGCTCCTTGAAGAGTGCTAGACCCAGCCAGGGGTGACCATGTAGCCATACAGGATGCCAGCTGATGGATACTTGTGCAACATGCCAAGTGCTGGGTCACGGACAAACCCTAAAACCCTAAACCCTAAAACCCTAAAACCCTAAACCCTAAACCTAAAACCCTAAAACCCTAAAAACCTAAAACCCTAAAACCCTAAAAACCCATCTCGTTACCCTAGAACCTCCCACAACCCTCAACTCGTTACCCTAGAACCCTGACACCCCGAACTTGTAACCCTACAATCCCAACCCCCAACTCGTAACCCAACAACCCCAACCCCCAACTAGTTTTTCCTAGAACACCCGATTGCTACCTTTCCCAGTCATTATTTCGCCTGCTACCATTCCCACTCACTATTTCGCCTGCTACCTTTCCCACTCACTACTTCGCCTGCTACCTTTCCCACTCATTATTTTGCCTGCTACCTTTTCCACTCATTATTTTGCCTGCTACCTTTCCCACTCATTATTTCGCCTGCTACCTTTCCCACTCACTATTTCGCCTGCTACCTTTTCCACTCATTATTTCGCCTGCTACATTTCCCACTCACTATTTCGCCTGCTACATTTCCCACTCACTATTTCGCCTGCAATAACATCTGGTGATACTGAAATAGGGTTCAATGTATGAGTGTCGCAGTAGGTTTTCCAAGAGCAACACGTTGCTTATTTTTGTAGATATAGATATTCTACTCTGTGTTTTAAAACAGCATTAAATAGGCTTTGTTTCTCCTCTCTAATACAGCGCCAATCTATGGACTGTTTGTATACTTCAGGAGGTGCTTGTGACCCAAGAAGAGGCACATTCAAAATTTCGTTTACTACGTATGTACATTATATTAATATAATAGCTTCTCATGAAAATTTGTTCTCAATGTACTTGTAGGATTTGAAAAGGCATTTCAGGAGCATTCATAGAATACGTAGAGGCACAGTGAAGATTTCCTTTGCTTTGCACAATATAACCCACATACATACACAAAACTTCAATAGAAATATAAAATATTTACATATATACTTCCGAAATTGAAAAGGGCTTACAAGGGTAAGCTGACCCTACTTACTTATAACACTTATTCATGGGTCACAATCATAATCTGTAAGCACACGATTGCCTTTGCCACTGTATATATATTATCTGTTCTATTTGAACGAACACACCTCAACACCTCATTATTACATTTGGCTGGCAGGGCAGAGCACAGGCACATGCCTGCCTGTCTTCTTACTTGTTTCCTGCCTTATCTCCTTATAGCTGTATGTGGCCTCCTGTCCTTGCATGAAATTTTATCCCAATATATAGAACTACCCCATACACGTGCTATTGCCTAGATGTATATTGTGGTCCCCAGGGCTGCGTGGCTTTTCTGCCTGTTGTGCGTAATTAGGCAGCAAGGATTAGCTTTCTTTGCCACATAACCTGCTGGTTAAGAAATGAAGAGTTCCTATATGTGTATGTGATGTATCCTGAGTTCAGGCTGACAACAATGAGTACCAAGGGCCAAGATGCTGGACGAAATTCCTCAAGGGGCAAAATTTCTGTAAGTTCTGCCAAGGATTCATAGGCAGTTCAGCTACTCATAGTATCATTGCACCATCACATATCTATCTCACAAATAAAGCCATGGCACTGCGCTCAGCAAGAGTTGAACCGATGATATCATGGATGACCATGTGAAAGAATCAATTTACCTACCACATAGAATTCTATTCTATACTAGCACTTGTCAGAGTCAGGCATTTTGCAAAACAAGGACATACGTAAACACACATACACACACACATACAACAACAATTTATCATGCTCCAACATTACATTTACACACATGCAACAGTCCCACAAATAATACACATACATGCACATGTCCCTCCCTTTATTATTTAATACCCTTGTTATTTATTACCCTTTCTTATGGCTGCACACACATCCATATATACCCCTCATCAATATAGCCGCCACGGTGGGCTGCCTGGAGAACCAACATATATGTGCAAGATCTTGGGGCTATGTCGCTGGTGCTCGCAAGAAATGAGGCAGATGCTAGTGGACGCAATTACCTCATCATCAAGGATGTAGCCAACCAGCTGCGCAACTTGGGAGCACCCATAACAGATAGGCTTCTAAACTCCTGGGTAGATGCAAGGAAGTCGTTGAAGAGGATCATTGTGAAAGACCCTATCCTGCTGGGGCGGCTCAAGGACCTGCAGGTGGTAGGCCGAAGGGCATCAGCAATCAAGCTGGCAAGCTGTGCGGCAATCTGCAGGGCCATTGTGAACGTGGCTATCCTACAGCCCCTTTGCTTAGCCATAGAGGAGCTCAAAAAGGCACACCCACCTCTGCATGCAACATGTGCACAGGTCACACCAGTGCAGCTGAAGAGAGCAGAGGTATATGAAGCGAGGCTTCCAGCTGCCAAGCGTCTCTGCACAATAAGTAGCGCAGCTGCAGAGGGAGCACGTGATGAGGCGGAGGCAGAGAAGGACAACCAGCCGGTGCCTAATAAAACTAGCCAGCAGGAGGACCATTGTTATTCCCAAAATCCAATCACCAAAATCACCAACAGCAGTCGGGAGCATGGCACATGTGATGAGCCTGCTGATGCCCCCAATAATATACCCATCATCAAGAAAGCCCAGCAGGTCATTGCTACTGATGAGCAGCGGCAGCAGCAGCAACAGCAGCCGCCCACAGCAGCAGCGGCCTTTGCTCCCTCTGCCGCTAATGCTCCAGCAGCTGCCACCCCCGCCGACGCCGCCCCTTCCATCTCAACACCTCATCAAGAACCTCCTGTATGCAAGCTGGCGGCATCTGACAGTATCTGCACCAAGCCTGTTTCACCAACACCTATCCCCCGAACCTTCCCTGCAGCACCTGCTGGCCACCGATTCAGCAGACGACCACTCATCAGCAGGTGTATACCTCCAGTGATGAGCACCAAAACGTTTCATCAGCAGGCTGGTCCTATAGCTCTAGCAGGAGGCCCCAAGACATCACCACCACCTCCACGGCTCCTGCCCCCGCCCCCAGCAGCAGCCGCCAGCAGGTATTACCCACCACTGACTCTGCTGCTGGCCTAACCAACCCCTCGTGCACAGAAACAGCAGCCTCTCCCCCAGAAGTTGTGCCGCCCCCAGTTGTCCAAACCAGCAGGACATCGGGTTTGGCCTCCTCCTCACCGCCGTGTAACCAGCAGCAGAAGAGGTTAGCTGTACAAATAACCCCAGCAGTGCAGGCACGCCAAAGGACAACGTCCGACATCTCCAAACCTCCCAACAGACCTGCTGTTGCGGTCGTCATCAACTCCAATAATAAGCCCAACCCATTGGCGACTTCTTCGGGCCCCCATCAGCCCGATGCGAGCACCAGCACTGCTCCTTCTACCAGTGCAGTGTCCCCTTCCACATCATCAGGGGGACATTTCTACCCTTCAGGTGTAGCCTTCAAGACTACACTCCCTATGAAGGATTGGGGTGGTGCGAACATACACCGCTATGGTATCTTGACCGCCATTGGCAGCAGCAGGAGAAAGACGCCACCAGGATGCATGCCAGTTGTCTCAGAGCTACATGGTCTTGAAGAATGGTGCAGAGCTCCATACAACTTTGCAGCAGGAGGGACCATTGGCGTCAGTGAGTCGACATTCATGGGCATTAAGAACACGGTGTCAAAGTTCCTGGGATTCGCACACCAATTCCTTGGTGTTCCCCTTCCTTTCTTATCCCTTCGCCTATTTAGCAACCAGGTATGTGTTTTGCATCGCTATACTACATGAATGATCTGTACCTACCACCTAACATTTTACATGTTTTATTCTCAAGAATTTGTCTACCCGTGGAAACTATATAGCTAATATAGCTACCAGAATCACCCACATAGATATGATGCATATTCATATACACACCTCCCTCATCATAATGTCTTTCTCATCATATACAATGTCAACATACCAATCCCGCACCCTTTTCCGTACACCAGCATATTACCATCAACTTCATTGACTTCATGGTTGCACGGGCCGGAAGTCAACACACTGCAGTAGAGATAACAAGGTTGGTGAAGCTTGTGGAGTATCTTCGGCAGCATGATGCACAAGACAGCAATCAGGTCTGGGGAGAGGGGAGAGGAGAGAGGGGAGAGGAGAGAGGGGAGAGGGGAGAGGGGAGAGGGCAGAGGGGAGAGGGGAGAGGGCAGAGGGCAGAGGGGAGAGGGCAGAGGGCAGAGGGGAGAGGGGAGAGGGGAGAGGGGAGAGGGGCTTGTTTATACCCAGGAGTACTTCCATTTCAGCACTATAAGTGTAACACCACCCCATCCACATCCCTACCTTTCCATATAACAATCAATACCGTACCTCAACCACTACCTTTCACTTGCCATGTTCTAGAGGCTCTAGATAGTCCATTCTGTGCGTCCGTTATCACCCTTTGTTTCCCTTTTTCCGTCCTGCACATATTTTACAGACAAGCCATTGCCAACGTATACAAGAATGGCTGCACAATATTGCAAGGCAGCTTAAGAAGTCATATCCAAGAGCACCGCCACCAGCAGCAAACCCTATATCAGGTTCAGCTGGTATGGAGGAGAGTGTTGTACAACATAACAGCCTACCTGATAAGTCTGAGGTGCTAGCATTCGTTCACGGCCTCCAGCAAAGTGCATCTGATGCACTCAAGCATGACTTGAGCAGTGCCAAGTGCGTCAGGCTGGAAGCAGCCATTGCAATCATGCATGCACTCGTTGCAGTACTGGTATCTGGATTGTACTTACCACCACTCAGGATGTCCGCCCTTTCGACATTAATGGTGCCTGGTAGTACCTCTTGCTGTAACAAGGACTGCAGGCAGCGTGGTTGCCGTGGCAACAACCTCACCCAAGTAGTGAGGAGACCGAAAGTACAGCACCCTGCTATGGAGGATGATCCCTCATCATCAGGACCGTCCTGCTCTACAGGCCCACCCAACAATGTGGCTGGTGTGGCATGTATGCAGTTGGAGTTGAACCATCACAAGACTGCACGTTTCACAAGGAATAGGGAGCCCCTGACTGTCATCCTCCCACCCGATCTGTCCAAGCTCATCCAGACATACGTAAGGCATGCCAGGCCAGTGCTCATGCAACGTGCCCCAGTTGACATGACTTCCTCGCAACAGCTCCTCATAGACAAGAATGGGCAGCCGTTCAACAACGGCTTTGCTATGGAGTGGAGGGATATTGAGGAACGCTATGGGGCACCCTGGGAGCATATTCCCCCCCAGAAACTACGCCATATCCACTCAACCACAGCCTACACATCACTTGTGCAGGAGGTGGCTCGCCAGCTGCCCGACCTACAGCCACATGCGCAGGTCATGGGGAACTCCCTTCGGGTATGGGACTCACATTACATACAGCGTCCAGGTAGCATCATTGCCCAGGCAGGCGTTGACAACCTGAACAAGTGGCGGAAGGCACAACTTGGCCTCAATAACCAAGTGTGGAGGAAGAAAATGGTGGAGAGGATGCTTGATGTGGAGGCAAAGGGACCGGCTAATGAGGGAAAGGGCCAGGGGGGGGAAGAAGGGGAGGAGGAAGAGGGGGAGGAGGCGGAGGAAGGGGAGTACGAAGAGGAGGAGGAGGAGGGGGAGTATGATGAGGGGGATGATGATGATGATGATGATGATGATGATGATGATGATGATGATGATGATGATAATGATGATGATGATGATGAGTATGATGAGTATGATGAGAGGGAAGGATATCAGGGGGAGGAGTAGGAGGGAGGGGTCAGGAAATGCATAGGAAAATGAGCAGAAACCCCGAGAAGGAAAGGTGGAGGAGAGGGTGGGTGAAGTAAGGTTACAGAGGAATAAGGTTCCATATCACTGGAATGATGAATAACAGGATCAACAAATTCTGTTATTCCTCATTCCAGTGATATGGAACCTTATAAGCAAGGGTTGGATGGATGGTGTTAAACAGGTGTGGACTGCTTGAGAGAGAAGAAGGGATTTCTGCTGTGCATGAACATATGCTTTTCATCATGAGGGTAGGTACAATTCCATAGTGGGGGAGATTATGCCTATAGGAATTCGTGGCTCACACATACAAGTTTGGGGTATAATACCCACCATGACTTGAGCACTATCAGGAGAGTGTGGAAGGCTTTTGCTTCAGCACGAGGGAGTTCTTGTATGGGGCAACGTAGCTGCTTGGATTGTTGGTTGGTAAGTAGGTGGGTATATATGCAGCAGCATAAGACATGCCTGCCATTATTGTCCGCCTTTTCCCTATATATATATTTGTTTTTTGGTTTATGGATACTGGTCATAAGGAATATCCCTGCTGTAATCCCTCCCTTGGCCCTCAAACTTCCTCGTTTCTCACTTCCTGGTTTTTCTCTGTCTACAGGTTCAACCTTGCCTTATAACTAAATGAGGCCTGTTATATTAAAATATTGTCCCTTGTAGATACCAACCATTAATACACATCTGGGGTTGGGAAGTTAACCCCCCTCCCCTTTTCATGTTCGTGTGCTATTTGTTTTGAATCCCAACCAATACACACCCAGCATGAGTTCCCACATTTGTCGCCTGCTTTCCAGGTGTGAAACAGAAGCCCTGCTGACCGCATCTGTATGCGTCCTGTACACGCATTCCTAAGCATAGATGACCAATGGCCCCTACAAACTGTCCCTCAAACACCCACAGACCAAAAGAGTTGCTGTAAACAAACATAATGGTCCTAAGGAAAAAACATTTGATTCGTGCCCTTAGGAAATACAGATAATAACTCATATTGCTATTTCGTGTTTCCATGTGGCGATAGGATGCAAAGGGTTTTCAAAGGGTGTTCAAAGGTTTATAAGTGTGGTACGGATTCCCACACATTGGCCCAGCCCTTGTGAGCACTCTGTCCATGTTATAGTCTCAAAAAAAATTTCATTCGTGTCCTTAAGCAATACAGATAATTATCAATATTATTATTTCGTGGTTCTTGTTGGCAATCGTATGCAAGGGGTTTATAGGTGTGGTACGGATTCTCACACATTGGCTCAGCCCTTGTGAGCGCTCTGAGCGTGTTATAGTCTCAAAAAAATCATCATTCGTGTCCTTAGACAATACAGATAATTATCAATATTATTGTTTCGTGGTTCTTGTTGGCAATCGTATGCAAGGGGTTTATAGGTGTGGTACGGATTCCCACACATTGGCCCAGCCCTTGTGAGCGCTCTGAGCGTGTTATAGTCTCAAAAAAGTCATCATTCGTGTCCTTAGGCAATACAGATAATTATCAATATTATTGTTTCGTGGTTCTTGTTGGCAATCGTATGCAAGGGGTTTATAGGTGTGGTACGGATTCCCACACATTGGCCCAGCCCTTGTGAGCGCTCTGAGCGTGTTATAGTCTCAAAAAAATCATCATTCGTGTCCTTAGGCAATACAGATAATTATCAATATTACTGTTTCGTGGTTCTTGTTGGCAATCGTATGCAAGGGGTTTATAGGTGTGGTACGGATTCCCACACATTGGCTCAGCCCTTGTGAGCGCTCTGAGCGTGTTATAGTCTCAAAAAAATCATCATTCGTGTCCTTAGACAATACAGATAATTATCAATATTATTGTTTCGTGGTTCTTGTTGGCAATCGTATGCAAGGGGTTTATAGGTGTGGTACGGATTCCCACACATTGGCCCAGCCCTTGTGAGCGCTCTGAGCGTGTTATAGTCTCAAAAAAGTCATCATTCGTGTCCTTAGGCAATACAGATAATTATCAATATTATTGTTTCGTGGTTCTTGTTGGCAATCGTATGCAAGGGGTTTATAGGTGTGGTACGGATTCCCACACATTGGCCCAGCCCTTGTGAGCGCTCTGAGCGTGTTATAGTCTCAAAAAAATCATCATTCGTGTCCTTAGGCAATACAGATAATTATCAATATTACTGTTTCGTGGTTCTTGTTGGCAATCGTATGCAAGGGGTTTATAGGTGTGGTACGGATTCTCACACATTGGCTCAGCCCTTGTGAGCGCTCTGAGCGTGTTATAGTCTCAAAAAAATCATCATTCGTGTCCTTAGACAATACAGATAATTATCAATATTATTGTTTCGTGGTTCTTGTTGGCAATCGTATGCAAGGGGTTTATAGGTGTGGTACGGATTCCCACACATTGGCCCAGCCCTTGTGAGCACTCTGTCCATGTTATAGTCTCAAAAAAAATTTCATTCGTGTCCTTAGGCAATACAGATAATAATAAATATTATTGTTTCGTGGTTCCAGGTGGCAATCGTATGCAAGAGGTTTATAAGTGTGTGGAGCCGTGTGTCGTGCGTGGTGTCGGGTTGTGTGATTCGTGCCATGTGTTGTGTGTGGTTTCATATTTGGTGTGTGGAGCCGTGTGTCGTGTGTGGTGCTGGGTTGTTGTGTTGTTCATGCCGTGTGTTGTGTGTGGTGTTTAATTTTATGTGTGGAGCCGTGTGTTGTGTGAGGTGCTGGGTCGTGTGATTCATGCCGCATATGGTGTGTGGTGTCGTTTTTGCTGTGTGGAGCGGTGTGACGTGTGTGGTGCCGGGTCATGTGATTCATGCCATGTGTCGTGTGTGGTGTTATATATGGTGTGTGGAACCGTGTGTCGTGCATGGTGCTGGTTTGTGTGAGTCGTGCCGTGTGTCATGTGAGGTTTCATATTTGGTGTGGGGAGCCGTGTGTCGTGTGTGGTGCTGGGTTGTTGTGTGATTCGCGCTGGGTGTCGTGATTGGTGTTAAATTTGGTGTGTGGAGATGTGTGTCGTGTTTGGTGCCGGGTCGTGTGATTCGTGCCACATGTCATGTGTGGTATTATATTTGGTGTATGGAGCTGTGTGTCACATTATGTTTTGCTGACCTGCAGGCTTGTAATGCTGCTGCCATCTTCCCCGGGAGTTGCTGCCCCTACAAGTGTCATCAAGCTCAAGTCAGTTGCCACCTGGGGCATGATGCTGTTGTTACCGTTATCCGTTTCCACACGGTTAAGACAATTGCCGTTACTGTTGCCCCTGGATGTGCTCCTACCGCACGGATCCTAGCTATGGGCGATTTTGTTCCCTCATTATGACATGCGCCACAGCTCACACGTGTCGCAGCACTAACGGATTTTTAAGCACTGTTGGATTACAAACTGTGGGTACCTTGTAGAGGATCCAAACTGACAGTCAGGTCGGGTGAACAATGTAGGTAGTTGATAGGATTAGGAGGAGAGGGATGACGATGGCACTTGAGAGACTGTGGTAGTTGATAGTTGCAAAGGCTTATAAGGATGCTGGTAGGTGCTTCTGCACCCTTATATCATGTTTGTGTGTCGCTGTGTGTGTGTACGACACTCATAGACATCAAGACAATAAGGGAGTCACCGTCACCGTTGCCATCACTGCCACCTTCGTGATCACTGTCACTGTCACCCTCCCCATCCCTGTCACCGCCATAGTATCACCGTCACCGTCACCATTCCTTGTCGCTGTCGCAATCACCATCATCATCGCCGGCCCCCTCTCCCTCCCCCTCCTTGTCTCGCCATCACCATGTCACTGCGACCGTCCCCCTCCCGTCACATTATAGCCGTCTCCCTCCCCGTTGCTGTCCAACTCCCCATCCACGTCGCCTAAAACACAATTTCCCATTTTTTTAATTATAACAGTATAGGAATGATCCAAACGTTCTTATTCCAACAACGGAAATCTGAAAATATTTTTAAAGACATATATAATTCCTTGATGAAAACCTGCATAATGTTTAATTATAAAATTGTAAAAGTATAACCCTACATCATTCCGTCATCCCCCTCCCCCCTCCCTGTTGCCACCCCCATGCTGTCACATTGTCCCCCTCTCCATCGAAATCATTGCCGTCATATCCGCTGTCAACGTAACGCTCTCCCCCTCCCCCTCCCTGTCGCCGTAGCCATCACTGTAGTAGTCCC
The DNA here is from genome assembly GCA_030268105.1 of Volvox africanus. Lineage (NCBI taxonomy): Eukaryota > Viridiplantae > Chlorophyta > Chlorophyceae > Chlamydomonadales > Volvocaceae > Volvox > Volvox africanus. Next base: position 24,054 of record BSDZ01000009.1, read on the forward strand.
CGTCCCCGTCACCATCCCTCCCTGTCAGCGTTACCATAATTGCCGTCCCCGTCACTGTCAATGGCCACGTCGCCATTGCCGTGCCCCTCCCCCCTATGTCGTCGCCATCCTTGTCGTCGTCGCCATCCACTGCCACCCTCTCCGGAGTGCCGCATACAGCACCAACACCAGCTCCAGCACCAGTGCCCGCGAAATGTGTGCCAGCACACGGACGCCCCCTTCTACCGCACGCGGGAAACATGGAAGAATGTGGCGTGGGCCGCGTGCTGGGGGAAGGGGGAAGGGGGCGGCGTGCGTGAGGGAGGGCTGCAGGGGCCTCATGAGGGGGAGGGTTGGTCCGTGTGTTGGCGTGGTAAGGGGTAAAAGCCCTGGCGCGGATTAAGGGGGCGGCGGCAGGAAGACTGTGGGGACGACATGCGTGGGAAGGGAGCGGGGCATGCAAGAGGGGAAATAGGCCGGCAAAGGCGTGCGGAAGAGGAAGGGGGCACCGGCCGCGTGCAGGGGAAGGAGGGACGGCAGCGTGCGTGTGGGAAGGGAGAAGACACGGCGTGCGTGGAAAAAAGGTGGAGGCGCCGAGTGATGTACAAGGGGGCGGGGGCGCCCTTTTTCCCCGCACGCCGCTTGAGACCCCTTTCCCCACACACCACCCCCATTCCCATTTTTTTAATTATAACAGTATAGGAATGATCCAAACGTTCTTATTCCAACAATGGAAATCTGGAAATATTTTTAAAGACATATATAATTCCTTGATGAAAACCTGCATAATGTTTAATTATAAAATTGTAAAAGTATAACCCTACATCATTCCGTCATCCCCCTCCCCCCTCCCTGTTGCCACCCCCATGCTGTCACATTGTCCCCCTCTCCATCGAAATCATTGCCGTCATATCCGCTGTCAACGTAACGCTCTCCCCCTCCCCCTCCCTGTCGCCGTAGCCATCACTGTAGCAGTCCCCGTCCCCGTCACCATCCCTCCCTGTCAGCGTTACCATAATTGCCGTCCCCGTCACTGTCAATGGCCGCGTCGCCATTGCCGTGCCCTTTTTCCCCGCACGCCGCTTGAGACCCCTTCCCCCACACACCACCCCCATACCCCGCACGCTATACCCACGACCGCCCACGACCGCCTCCCCTGTTTCCCTCGCAGACCGCCCCTTTCCCCCTCCGCACCCGCCCCGGGCCCCGTCAAGCCTCGCCTGTCCCCGTCCCTCTCCTTGTCCCCCGTTTGGCCATACCTGCGTCTGTTGCCAGCACACATTGCAGATTGCCCCATATGCACCTGCATAGGCGCCAAGATGGGGACAACAAAAGCATATGCCACACGTCTGGCATCTTACAACATGCAAAACCCCGTTACATTACCCCCCTGCTGTTACGGTAAGAAACCCTGCCCACGCGCTCCGCCCCTTTCCCCTTTTTGGGCCCCTCCCCAGTCCCCGTCCCCTTGCCCTCTCCCCGCCCCTCTCCCCGTCCCCCGTTCGGCCCTACTACCTGCGTGTGTTTTTACCAACAGCGCACATTGCAGATTGTTCCAATGCACCTGCATGCGCCAAGATGGGGGCACCAAAAGCACGTTTCAAACGTCACGCATTTTAGAGCACGCCAAAACAGGTAACATCATCGTACCATAGTGCCCACTTACATCCCAGTCCCCCGTCCACGCACCCTTCCCCAGCACGCCACGCCCACTGCGCGGCACGCCACCCCACCCTCCCTTGCACAGCACGCCTCTCACGCTTCCACCACCGCACGCCGCCCCCGCCCCTTTCCACGCCAGTGATCCCCGCCCCCTTTTCCCGCCTCCCTCCCCTCCATCATATCCCCGTGGTGTTCTCATCCCGTGGTCAATCTCATATCTCATCCCTTGTCGCTGTCGCCATCACCATCATCATCGCCGGCCCCCTCTCCCTCCCCCTCCTTGTCTCGCCATCACCATGTCACTGCGACCGTCCCCCTCCCGTCGCATTATAGCCGTCTCCCTCCCCGTTGCTGTCCAACTCCCCGTCCACGTCGCCTAAAACACAATTTCCCATTTTTTTAATTATAACAGTATAGGAATGATCCAAACGTAATTATTCCAACAATGGAAATCTGAAAATACTTTTAAAGACATATATAATTCCTTGATGAAAACCTGCATAATGTTTAATTATAAAATTGTAAAAGTATAACCCTACATCATTCCGTCATCCCCCTCCCCCCTCCCTGTTGCCACCCCCATGCTGTCACATTGTCCCCCTCTCCATCGAAATTATTGCCGTCATATCCGCTGTCAACGTAACGCTCTCCCCCTCCCCCTCCCTGTCGCCGTAGCCATCACTGTAGCAGTCCCCGTCCCCGTCACCATCCCTCCCTGTCAGCGTTACCATAATTGCCGTCCCCGTCACTGTCAATGGCCGCGTCGCCATTGCCGTGCCCTTTTTCCCCGCACGCCGCTTGAGACCCCTTCCCCCACACACCACCCCCATTCCCATTTTTTTAATTATAACAGTATAGGAATGATCCAAACGTTCTTATTCCAACAATGGAAATCTGGAAATATTTTTAAAGACATATATAATTCCTTGATGAAAACCTGCATAATGTTTAATTATAAAATTGTAAAAGTATAACCCTACATCATTCCGTCATCCCCCTCCCCCCTCCCTGTTGCCACCCCCATGCTGTCACATTGTCCCCCTCTCCATCGAAATCATTGCCGTCATATCCGCTGTCAACGTAACGCTCTCCCCCTCCCCCTCCCTGTCGCCGTAGCCATCACTGTAGCAGTCCCCGTCCCCGTCACCATCCCTCCCTGTCAGCGTTACCATAATTGCCGTCCCCGTCACTGTCAATGGCCGCGTCGCCATTGCCGTGCCCTTTTTCCCCGCACGCCGCTTGAGACCCCTTCCCCCACACACCACCCCCATACCCCGCACGCTATACCCACGACCGCCCACGACCGCCTCCCCTGTTTCCCTCGCAGACCGCCCCTTTCCCCCTCCGCACCCGCCCCGGGCCCCGTCAAGCCTCGCCTGTCCCCGTCCCTCTCCTTGTCCCCCGTTTGGCCATACCTGCGTCTGTTGCCAGCACACATTGCAGATTGCCCCATATGCACCTGCATAGGCGCCAAGATGGGGACAACAAAAGCATATGCCACACGTCTGGCATCTTACAACATGCAAAACCCCGTTACATTACCCCCCTGCTGTTACGGTAAGAAACCCTGCCCACGCGCTCCGCCCCTTTCCCCTTTTTGGGCCCCTCCCCAGTCCCCGTCCCCTTGCCCTCTCCCCGCCCCTCTCCCCGTCCCCCGTTCGGCCCTACTACCTGCGTGTGTTTTTACCAACAGCGCACATTGCAGATTGTTCCAATGCACCTGCATGCGCCAAGATGGGGGCACCAAAAGCACGTTCCAAACGTCACGCATTTTAGAGCACGCCAAAACAGGTAACATCATCGTACCATAGTGCCCACTTACATCCCAGTCCCCCGTCCACGCACCCTTCCCCAGCACGCCACGCCCACTGCGCGGCACGCCACCCCACCCTCCCTTGCACAGCACGCCTCTCACGCTTCCACCACCGCACGCCGCCCCCGCCCCTTTCCACGCCAGTGATCCCCGCCCCCTTTTCCCGCCTCCCTCCCCTCCATCATATCCCCGTGGTGTTCTCATCCCGTGGTCAATCTCATATCTCATCCCTTGTCGCTGTCGCCATCACCATCATCATCGCCGGCCCCCTCTCCCTCCCCCTCCTTGTCTCGCCATCACCATGTCACTGCGACCGTCCCCCTCCCGTCGCATTATAGCCGTCTCCCTCCCCGTTGCTGTCCAACTCCCCGTCCACGTCGCCTAAAACACAATTTCCCATTTTTTTAATTATAACAGTATAGGAATGATCCAAACGTAATTATTCCAACAATGGAAATCTGAAAATACTTTTAAAGACATATATAATTCCTTGATGAAAACCTGCATAATGTTTAATTATAAAATTGTAAAAGTATAACCCTACATCATTCCGTCATCCCCCTCCCCCCTCCCTGTTGCCACCCCCATGCTGTCACATTGTCCCCCTCTCCATCGAAATTATTGCCGTCATATCCGCTGTCAACGTAACGCTCTCCCCCTCCCCCTCCCTGTCGCCGTAGCCATCACTGTAGCAGTCCCCGTCCCCGTCACCATCCCTCCCTGTCAGCGTTACCATAATTGCCGTCCCCGTCACTGTCAATGGCCGCGTCGCCATTGCCGTGCCCTTTTTCCCCGCACGCCGCTTGAGACCCCTTCCCCCACACACCACCCCCATTCCCATTTTTTTAATTATAACAGTATAGGAATGATCCAAACGTTCTTATTCCAACAATGGAAATCTGGAAATATTTTTAAAGACATATATAATTCCTTGATGAAAACCTGCATAATGTTTAATTATAAAATTGTAAAAGTATAACCCTACATCATTCCGTCATCCCCCTCCCCCCTCCCTGTTGCCACCCCCATGCTGTCACATTGTCCCCCTCTCCATCGAAATCATTGCCGTCATATCCGCTGTCAACGTAACGCTCTCCCCCTCCCCCTCCCTGTCGCCGTAGCCATCACTGTAGCAGTCCCCGTCCCCGTCACCATCCCTCCCTGTCAGCGTTACCATAATTGCCGTCCCCGTCACTGTCAATGGCCGCGTCGCCATTGCCGTGCCCTTTTTCCCCGCACGCCGCTTGAGACCCCTTCCCCCACACACCACCCCCATACCCCGCACGCTATACCCACGACCGCCCACGACCGCCTCCCCTGTTTCCCTCGCAGACCGCCCCTTTCCCCCTCCGCACCCGCCCCGGGCCCCGTCAAGCCTCGCCTGTCCCCGTCCCTCTCCTTGTCCCCCGTTTGGCCATACCTGCGTCTGTTGCCAGCACACATTGCAGATTGCCCCATATGCACCTGCATAGGCGCCAAGATGGGGACAACAAAAGCATATGCCACACGTCTGGCATCTTACAACATGCAAAACCCCGTTACATTACCCCCCTGCTGTTACGGTAAGAAACCCTGCCCACGCGCTCCGCCCCTTTCCCCTTTTTGGGCCCCTCCCCAGTCCCCGTCCCCTTGCCCTCTCCCCGCCCCTCTCCCCGTCCCCCGTTCGGCCCTACTACCTGCGTGTGTTTTTACCAACAGCGCACATTGCAGATTGTTCCAATGCACCTGCATGCGCCAAGATGGGGGCACCAAAAGCACGTTCCAAACGTCACGCATTTTAGAGCACGCCAAAACAGGTAACATCATCGTACCATAGTGCCCACTTACATCCCAGTCCCCCGTCCACGCACCCTTCCCCAGCACGCCACGCCCACTGCGCGGCACGCCACCCCACCCTCCCTTGCACAGCACGCCTCTCACGCTTCCACCACCGCACGCCGCCCCCGCCCCTTTCCACGCCAGTGATCCCCGCCCCCTTTTCCCGCCTCCCTCCCCTCCATCATATCCCCGTGGTGTTCTCATCCCGTGGTCAATCTCATATCTCATCCCTTGTCGCTGTCGCCATCACCATCATCATCGCCGGCCCCCTCTCCCTCCCCCTCCTTGTCTCGCCATCACCATGTCACTGCGACCGTCCCCCTCCCGTCGCATTATAGCCGTCTCCCTCCCCGTTGCTGTCCAACTCCCCGTCCACGTCGCCTAAAACACAATTTCCCATTTTTTTAATTATAACAGTATAGGAATGATCCAAACGTAATTATTCCAACAATGGAAATCTGAAAATATTTTTAAAGACATATAATAATTCCTTGATGAAAACCTGCATAATGTTTAATTATAAAATTGTAAAAGTATAACCCTACATCATTCCGTCATCCCCCTCCCCCCTCCCTGTTGCCACCCCCATGCTGTCACATTGTCCCCCTCTCCATCGAAATTATTGCCGTCATATCCGCTGTCAACGTAACGCTCTCCCCCTCCCCCTCCCTGTCGCCGTAGCCATCACTGTAGCAGTCCCCGTCCCCGTCACCATCCCTCCCTGTCAGCGTTACCATAATTGCCGTCCCCGTCACTGTCAATGGCCGCGTCGCCATTGCCGTGCCCTTTTTCCCCGCACGCCGCTTGAGACCCCTTCCCCCACACACCACCCCCATACCCCGCACGCTATACCCACGACCGCCCACGACCGCCTCCCCTGTTTCCCTCGCAGACCGCCCCTTTCCCCCTCCGCACCCGCCCCGGGCCCCGTCAAGCCTCGCCTGTCCCCGTCCCTCTCCTTGTCCCCCGTTTGGCCATACCTGCGTCTGTTGCCAGCACACATTGCAGATTGCCCCATATGCACCTGCATAGGCGCCAAGATGGGGACAACAAAAGCATATGCCACACGTCTGGCATCTTACAACATGCAAAACCCCGTTACATTACCCCCCTGCTGTTACGGTAAAAACCCCTGCCCACGCGCTCCGCCCCTTTCCCCTTTTTGGGCCCCTCCCCAGTCCCCGTCCCCTTGCCCTCTCCCCGCCCCTCTCCCCGTCCCCCGTTCGGCCCTACTACCTGCGTGTGTTTTTACCAACAGCGCACATTGCAGATTGTTCCAATGCACCTGCATGCGCCAAGATGGGGGCACCAAAAGCACGTTCCAAACGTCACGCATTTTAGAGCACGCCAAAACAGGTAACATCATCGTACCATAGTGCCCACTTACATCCCAGTCCCCCGTCCACGCACCCTTCCCCAGCACGCCACGCCCACTGCGCGGCATGCCACCCCACCCTCCCTTGCACAGCACGCCTCTCACGCTTCCACCACCGCACGCCGCCCCCGCCCCTTTCCACGCCAGTGATCCCCGCCCCCTTTTCCCGCCTCCCTCCCCTCCATCATATCCCCGTGGTGTTCTCATCCCGTGGTCAATCTCATATCTCATCCCTTGTCGCTGTCGCCATCACCATCATCATCGCCGGCCCCCTCTCCCTCCCCCTCCTTGTCTCGCCATCACCATGTCACTGCGACCGTCCCCCTCCCGTCGCATTATAGCCGTCTCCCTCCCCGTTGCTGTCCAACTCCCCGTCCACGTCGCCTAAAACACAATTTCCCATTTTTTTAATTATAACAGTATAGGAATGATCCAAACGTTCTTATTCCAACAATGGAAATCTGGAAATATTTTTAAAGACATATATAATTCCTTGATGAAAACCTGCATAATGTTTAATTATAAAATTGTAAAAGTATAACCCTACATCATTCCGTCATCCCCCTCCCCCCTCCCTGTTGCCACCCCCATGCTGTCACATTGTCCCCCTCTCCATCGAAATTATTGCCGTCATATCCGCTGTCAACGTAACGCTCTCCCCCTCCCCCTCCCTGTCGCCGTAGCCATCACTGTAGCAGTCCCCGTCCCCGTCACCATCCCTCCCTGTCAGCGTTACCATAATTGCCGTCCCCGTCACTGTCAATGGCCGCGTCGCCATTGCCGTGCCCTTTTTCCCCGCACGCCGCTTGAGACCCCTTCCCCCACACACCACCCCCATACCCCGCACGCTATACCCACGACGGCCCACGACCGCCTCCCCTGTTTCCCTCGCAGACCGCCCCTTTCCCCCTCCGCACCCGCCCCGGGCCCCGTCAAGCCTCGCCTGTCCCCGTCCCTCTCCTTGTCCCCCGTTTGGCCATACCTGCGTCTGTTGCCAGCACACATTGCAGATTGCCCCATATGCACCTGCATAGGCGCCAAGATGGGGACAACAAAAGCATATGCCACACGTCTGGCATCTTACAACATGCAAAACCCCGTTACATTACCCCCCTGCTGTTACGGTAAAAACCCCTGCCCACGCGCTCCGCCCCTTTCCCCTTTTTGGGCCCCTCCCCAGTCCCCGTCCCCTTGCCCTCTCCCCGCCCCTCTCCCCGTCCCCCGTTCGGCCCTACTACCTGCGTGTGTTTTTACCAACAGCGCACATTGCAGATTGTTCCAATGCACCTGCATGCGCCAAGATGGGGGCACCAAAAGCACGTTCCAAACGTCACGCATTTTAGAGCACGCCAAAACAGGTAACATCATCGTACCATAGTGCCCACTTACATCCCAGTCCCCCGTCCACGCACCCTTCCCCAGCACGCCACGCCCACTGCGCGGCATGCCATCCCACCCTCCCTTGCACATCTTACATGGAGCTTATTTATTACTTACCGGCAGTTTATTATAAAGCGATCCCTCGCATTCTTTAGTTCAAGTATCATGCCCCTGCAGGTGCGCACGAGTCGTGGCCAGCGCACGTGACAGCTTTCCAACGCACATGGTGGCTCCAGTGCACGTGCAAGCTTAAGCGCGTACACGCCCCTTCAGGCGCCACGGCCCCATTTCCACAGCGCCAAGGAGTCGTGCCCGCCGCCATCAGAACAATGTGAGGCGCGCTTGCAGAGCCACGACCAGATCAAGGTCAGAAGAAACACGGAAGGAAAAACAAAGCAAAAATCTTAAGTAGCATTCGCTAAAAGACCAAGCACTTGATGCCGAGTTCTTTATTGTTCCGGAAACCTAATAATTATCCTACCAATACAAGATTCTTACAAAACTCTTATTACAGTGAATAATACGCGTATTTGCATCGAAATGTTTAGTCGAAAGCATAGGCAGTACACTGCCCATTGGACAACAGATTGATAGTGCTGTCAAACGTATTTGCAAAGCCATAAACATACATACATATATATAATGTGTTTTATATTTGCAGGGGGCGTCATCGATCTTGTTACTAACAATTGTTTGGGTCCTTTGGCGGTTAGGAAAACAGGTTTTGAGGGCAGACGGGTGGACTAATCCAGGCCTTGTGAGCGCTCTGAGCGTGTTATAGTCTCAAAAAAATCATCATTCGTGTCCTTAGGCAATACAGATAATTATCAATATTACTGTTTCGTGGTTCTTGTTGGCAATCGTATGCAAGGGGTTTATAGGTGTGGTACGGATTCTCACACATTGGCTCAGCCCTTGTGAGCGCTCTGAGCGTGTTATAGTCTCAAAAAAATCATCATTCGTGTCCTTAGACAATACAGATAATTATCAATATTATTGTTTCGTGGTTCTTGTTGGCAATCGTATGGAAGGGGTTTATAGGTGTGGTACGGATTCCCACACATTGGCCCAGCCCTTGTGAGCGCTCTGAGCGTGTTATAGTCTCAAAAAAGTCATCATTCGTGTCCTTAGGCAATACAGATAATTATCAATATTATTGTTTCGTGGTTCTTGTTGGCAATCGTATGCAAGGGGTTTATAGGTGTGGTACGGATTCTCACACATTGGCTCAGCCCTTGTGAGCGCTCTGAGCGTGTTATAGTCTCAAAAAAATCATCATTCGTGTCCTTAGACAATACAGATAATTATCAATATTATTGTTTCGTGGTTCTTGTTGGCAATCGTATGCAAGGGGTTTATAGGTGTGGTACGGATTCTCACACATTGGCCCAGCCCTTGTGAGCGCTCTGAGCGTGTTATAGTCTCAAATAAATCATCATTCGTGTCCTTAGACAATACAGATAATTATCAATATTATTGTTTCGTGGTTCTTGTTGGCAATCGTATGCAAGGGGTTTATAGGTGTGGTACGGATTCCCACACATTGGCTCAGCCCTTGTGAGCGCTCTGAGCGTGTTATAGTCTCAAAAAAATCATCATTCGTGTCCTTAGACAATACAGATAATTATCAATATTATTGTTTCGTGGTTCTTGTTGGCAATCGTATGCAAGGGGTTTATAGGTGTGGTACGGATTCCCACACATTGGCCCAGCCCTTGTGAGCGCTCTGAGCGTGTTATAGTCTCAAAAAAATCATCATTCGTGTCCTTAGACAATACAGATAATTATCAATATTATTGTTTCGTGGTTCTTGTTGGCAATCGTATGCAAGGGGTTTATAGGTGTGGTACGGATTCCCACACATTGGCCCAGCCCTTGTGAGCGCTCTGAGCGTGTTATAGTCTCAAAAAAATCATCATTCGTGTCCTTAGACAATACAGATAATTATCAATATTATTGTTTCGTGGTTCTTGTTGGCAATCGTATGCAAGGGGTTTATAGGTGTGGTACGGATTCCCACACATTGGCCCAGCCCTTGTGAGCGCTCTGAGCGTGTAATAGTCTCAAAAAAGTCATCATTCGTGTGCTTAGGCAATACAGATAATTATCAATATTATTGTTTCGTGGTTCTTGTTGGCAATCGTATGCAAGGGGTTTATAGGTGTGGTACGGATTCTCACACATAGGCCCAGCCCTTCTGAGCGCTCTGAGCGTGTTATAGTCTCAAAAAAATCATCATTCGTGTCCTTAGGCAATACAGATAATTATCAATATTATTGTTTCGTGGTTCTTGTTGGCAATCGTATGCAAGGGGTTTATAGGTGTGGTACGGATTCCCACACATTGGCCCAGCCCTTGTGAGCGCTCTGAGCGTGTTATAGTCTCAAAAAAATCATCATTCGTGTCCTTAGGCAATACAGATCATTATCAATATTATTGTTTCGTGGTTCTTGTTGGCAATCGTATGCAAGGGGTTTATAGGTGTGGTACGGATTCCCACACATTGGCCCAGCCCTTGTGAGCGCTCTGAGCGTGTTATAGTCTCAAAAAAATCATCATTCGTGTCCTTAGACAATACAGATAATTATCAATATTATTGTTTCGTGGTTCTTGTTGGCAATCGTATGCAAGGGGTTTATAGGTGTGGTACGGATTCTCACACATAGGCCCAGCCCTTGTGAGCGCTCTGAGCGTGTTATAGTCTCAAAAAAGTCATCATTCGTGTCCTTAGGCAATACAGATAATTATCAATATTACTGTTTCGTGGTTCTTGTTGGCAATCGTATGCAAGGGGTTTATAGGTGTGGTACGGATTCTCACACATTGGCTCAGCCCTTGTGAGCGCTCTGAGCGTGTTATAGTCTCAAAAAATCATCATTCGTGTCCTTAGACAATACAGATAATTATCAATATTATTGTTTCGTGGTTCTTGTTGGCAATCGTATGCAAGGGGTTTATAGGTGTGGTACGGATTCTCACACATTGGCCCAGCCCTTGTGAGCGCTCTGAGCGTGTTATAGTCTCAAAAAAATCATCATTCGTGTCCTTAGGCAATTCAGATCATTATCAATATTACTGTTTCGCGGTTCTTGTTGGCAATCGTATGCAAGGGGTTTATAGGTTTGGTACGGATTCTCACACATTGGCCCAGCCCTTGTGAGCGCTCTGAGCGTGTTATAGTCTCAAAAAAATCATCATTCGTGTCCTTAGACAATACAGATAATTATCAATATTATTGTTTCGTGGTTCCAGGTGGCAATCGTATGCAAGGGGTTTATAGGTGTGGTACGGATTCTCACACATTGGCTCAGCCCTTGTGAGCGCTCTGAGCGTGTTATAGTCTCAAAAAAATCATCATTCGTGTCCTTAGACAATACAGATAATTATCAATATTATTGTTTCGTGGTTCTTGTTGGCAATCGTATGCAAGGGGTTTATAGGTGTGGTACGGATTCCCACACATTGGCCCAGCCCTTGTGAGCGCTCTGAGCGTGTTATACTCTCAAAAAAGTCATCATTCGTGTCCTTAGGCAATACAGATAATTATCAATATTATTGTTTCGTGGTTCTTGTTGGCAATCGTATGCAAGGGGTTTATAGGTGTTGTACGGATTCCCACACATTGGCCCAGCCCTTGTGAGCGCTCTGAGCGTGTTATAGTCTCAAAAAAATCATCATTCGTGTCCTTAGGCAATACAGATAATTATCAATATTACTGTTTCGTGGTTCTTGTTGGCAATCGTATGCAAGGGGTTTATAGGTGTTGTACGGATTCCCACACATTGGCCCAGCCCTTGTGAGCGCTCTGAGCGTGTTATAGTCTCAAAAAAATCATCATTCGTGTCCTTAGACAATACAGATAATTATCAATATTATTGTTTCGTGGTTCTTGTTGGCAATCGTATGGAAGGGGTTTATAGGTGTGGTACGGATTCTCACACATTGGCCCAGCCCTTGTGAGCGCTCTGAGCGTGTTATAGTCTCAAAAAAATCATCATTCGTGTCCTTAGACAATACAGATAATTATCAATATTATTGTTTCGTGGTTCTTGTTGGCAATCGTATGCAAGGGGTTTATAGGTGTGGTACGGATTCCCACACATTGGCTCAGCCCTTGTGAGCGCTCTGAGCGTGTTATAGTCTCAAAAAAATCATCATTCGTGTCCTTAGACAATACAGATAATTATCAATATTATTGTTTCGTGGTTCTTGTTGGCAATCGTATGCAAGGGGTTTATAGGTGTGGTACGGATTCCCACACATTGGCTCAGCCCTTGTGAGCGCTCTGAGCGTGTTATAGTCTCAAAAAAATCATCATTCGTGTCCTTAGACAATACAGATAATTATCAATATTATTGTTTCGTGGTTCTTGTTGGCAATCGTATGCAAGGGGTTTATAGGTGTGGTACGGATTCCCACACATTGGCCCAGCCCTTGTGAGCGCTCTGAGCGTGTTATAGTCTCAAAAAAATCATCATTCGTGTCCTTAGACAATACAGATAATTATCAATATTATTGTTTCGTGGTTCTTGTTGGCAATCGTATGCAAGGGGTTTATAGGTGTGGTACGGATTCCCACACATTGGCCCAGCCCTTGTGAGCGCTCTGAGCGTGTTATAGTCTCAAAAAAGTCATCATTCGTGTGCTTAGGCAATACAGATAATTATCAATATTATTGTTTCGTGGTTCTTGTTGGCAATCGTATGCAAGGGGTTTATAGGTGTGGTACGGATTCTCACACATAGGCCCAGCCCTTCTGAGCGCTCTGAGCGTGTTATAGTCTCAAAAAAATCATCATTCGTGTCCTTAGGCAATACAGATAATTATCAATATTATTGTTTCGTGGTTCTTGTTGGCAATCGTATGCAAGGGGTTTATAGGTGTGGTACGGATTCCCACACATTGGCCCAGCCCTTGTGAGCGCTCTGAGCGTGTTATAGTCTCAAAAAAATCATCATTCGTGTCCTTAGACAATACAGATAATTATCAATATTATTGTTTCGTGGTTCTTGTTGGCAATCGTATGCAAGGGGTTTATAGGTGTGGTACGGATTCTCACACATTGGCTCAGCCCTTGTGAGCGCTCTGAGCGTGTTATAGTCTCAAAAAAGTCATCATTCGTGTCCTTAGGCAATACAGATAATTATCAATATTACTGTTTCGTGGTTCTTGTTGGCAATCGTATGCAAGGGGTTTATAGGTGTGGTACGGATTCTCACACATTGGCTCAGCCCTTGTGAGCGCTCTGAGCGTGTTATAGTCTCAAAAAATCATCATTCGTGTCCTTAGACAATACAGATAATTATCAATATTATTGTTTCGTGGTTCTTGTTGGCAATCGTATGCAAGGGGTTTATAGGTGTGGTACGGATTCTCACACATTGGCCCAGCCCTTGTGAGCGCTCTGAGCGTGTTATAGTCTCAAAAAAATCATCATTCGTGTCCTTAGGCAATTCAGATCATTATCAATATTACTGTTTCGCGGTTCTTGTTGGCAATCGTATGCAAGGGGTTTATAGGTGTGGTACGGATTCTCACACATTGGCCCAGCCCTTGTGAGCGCTCTGAGCGTGTTATAGTCTCAAAAAAATCATCATTCGTGTCCTTAGACAATACAGATAATTATCAATATTATTGTTTCGTGGTTCCAGGTGGCAATCGTATGCAAGGGGTTTATAGGTGTGGTACGGATTCTCACACATTGGCTCAGCCCTTGTGAGCGCTCTGAGCGTGTTATAGTCTCAAAAAAATCATCATTCGTGTCCTTAGACAATACAGATAATTATCAATATTATTGTTTCGTGGTTCTTGTTGGCAATCGTATGCAAGGGGTTTATAGGTGTGGTACGGATTCCCACACATTGGCCCAGCCCTTGTGAGCGCTCTGAGCGTGTTATAGTCTCAAAAAATCATCATTCGTGTCCTTAGACAATACAGATAATTATCAATATTATTGTTTCGTGGTTCTTGTTGGCAATCGTATGCAAGGGGTTTATAGGTGTGGTACGGATTCTCACACATTGGCCCAGCCCTTGTGAGCGCTCTGAGCGTGTTATAGTCTCAAAAAAATCATCATTCGTGTCCTTAGGCAATTCAGATCATTATCAATATTACTGTTTCGCGGTTCTTGTTGGCAATCGTATGCAAGGGGTTTATAGGTGTGGTACGGATTCTCACACATTGGCCCAGCCCTTGTGAGCGCTCTGAGCGTGTTATAGTCTCAAAAAAATCATCATTCGTGTCCTTAGACAATACAGATAATTATCAATATTATTGTTTCGTGGTTCCAGGTGGCAATCGTATGCAAGGGGTTTATAGGTGTGGTACGGATTCTCACACATTGGCTCAGCCCTTGTGAGCGCTCTGAGCGTGTTATAGTCTCAAAAAAATCATCATTCGTGTCCTTAGACAATACAGATAATTATCAATATTATTGTTTCGTGGTTCTTGTTGGCAATCGTATGCAAGGGGTTTATAGGTGTGGTACGGATTCCCACACATTGGCCCAGCCCTTGTGAGCGCTCTGAGCGTGTTATACTCTCAAAAAAGTCATCATTCGTGTCCTTAGGCAATACAGATAATTATCAATATTATTGTTTCGTGGTTCTTGTTGGCAATCGTATGCAAGGGGTTTATAGGTGTTGTACGGATTCCCACACATTGGCCCAGCCCTTGTGAGCGCTCTGAGCGTGTTATAGTCTCAAAAAAATCATCATTCGTGTCCTTAGGCAATACAGATAATTATCAATATTACTGTTTCGTGGTTCTTGTTGGCAATCGTATGCAAGGGGTTTATAGGTGTGGTACGGATTCTCACACATTGGCCCAGCCCTTGTGAGCGCTCTGAGCGTGTTATAGTCTCAAAAAAATCATCATTCGTGTCCTTAGGCAATTCAGATCATTATCAATATTACTGTTTCGCGGTTCTTGTTGGCAATCGTATGCAAGGGGTTTATAGGTGTGGTACGGATTCTCACACATAGGCCCAGCCCTTGTGAGCGCTCTGAGCGTGTTATAGTCTCAAAAAAATCATCATTCGTGTCCTTAGACAATACAGATAATTATCAATATTATTGTTTCGTGGTTCTTGTTGGCAATCGTATGCAAGGGGTTTATTGGTGTGGTACGGATTCTCACACATTGGCCCAGCCCTTGTGAGCGCTCTGAGCGTGTTATAGTCTCAAAAAAATCATCATTCGTGTCCTTAGACAATACAGATAATTATCAATATTATTGTTTCGTGGTTCTTGTTGGCAATCGTATGCAAGGGGTTTATAGGTGTGGTACGGATTCTCACACATTGGCTCAGCCCTTGTGAGCGCTCTGAGCGTGTTATAGTCTCAAAAAAATCATCATTCGTGTCCTTAGACAATACAGATAATCATCAATATTATTGTTTCGTGGTTCTTGTTGGCAATCGTATGCAAGGGGTTTATAGGTGTGGTACGGATTCCCACACATTTGCCCAGCCCTTGTGAGCGCTCTGAGCGTGTTATACTCTCAAAAAAGTCATCATTCGTGTCCTTAGGCAATACAGATAATTATCAATATTATTGTTTCGTGGTTCTTGTTGGCAATCGTATGCAAGGGGTTTATAGGTGTGGTACGGATTCTCACACATAGGCCCAGCCCTTGTGAGCGCTCTGAGCGTGTTATAGTCTCAAAAAAATCATCATTCGTGTCCTTAGGCAATACAGATAATTATCAATATTACTGTTTCGTGGTTCTTGTTGGCAATCGTATGCAAGGGGTTTATAGGTGTGGTACGGATTCTCACACATTGGCTCAGCCCTTGTGAGCGCTCTGAGCGTGTTATAGTCTCAAAACAATCATCATTCGTGTCCTTAGACAATACAGATAATTATCAATATTATTGTTTCGTGGTTCTTGTTGGCAATCGTATGCAAGGGGTTTATAGGTGTGGTACGGATTCTCACACATTGGCCCAGCCCTTGTGAGCGCTCTGAGCGTGTTATAGTCTCAAAAAAATCATCATTCGTGTCCTTAGGCAATTCAGATCATTATCAATATTACTGTTTCGCGGTTCTTGTTGGCAATCGTATGCAAGGGGTTTATAGGTGTGGTACGGATTCTCACACATTGGCCCAGCCCTTGTGAGCGCTCTGAGCGTGTTATAGTCTCAAAAAAATCATCATTCGTGTCCTTAGACAATACAGATAATTATCAATATTATTATTTCGTGGTTCTTGTTGGCAATCGTATGCAAGGGGTTTATAGGTGTGGTACGGATTCTCACACATTTGCTCAGCCCTTGTGAGCGCTCTGAGCGTGTTATAGTCTCAAAAAAATCATCATTCGTGTCCTTAGGCAATACAGATAATTATCAATATTACTGTTTCGTGGTTCTTGTTGGCAATCGTATGCAAGGGGTTTATAGGTGTGGTACGGATTCTCACACATTGGCCCAGCCCTTGTGAGCGCTCTGAGCGTGTTATACTCTCAAAAAAGTCATCATTCGTGTCCTTAGGCAATTCAGATCATTATCAATATTATTGTTTCGTGGTTCTTGTTGGCAATCGTATGCAAGGGGTTTATAGGTGTGGTACGGATTCCCACACATTGGCCCAGCCCTTGTGAGCGCTCTGAGCGTGTTATAGTCTCAAAAAAATCATCATTCGTGTCCTTAGGCAATACAGATAATTATCAATATTACTGTTTCGTGGTTCTTGTTGGCAATCGTATGCAAGGGGTTTATAGGTGTGGTACGGATTCTCACACATTGGCTCAGCCCTTGTGAGCGCTCTGAGCGTGTTATAGTCTCAAAAAAATCATCATTCGTGTCCTTAGACAATACAGATAATTATCAATATTATTGTTTCGTGGTTCTTGTTGGCAATCGTATGCAAGGGGTTTATAGGTGTGGTACGGATTCTCACACATTGGCTCAGCCCTTGTGAGCGCTCTGAGCGTGTTATAGTCTCAAAAAAATCATCATTCGTGTCCTTAGACAATACAGATAATTATCAATATTACTGTTTCGTGGTTCTTGTTGGCAATCGTATGCAAGGGGTTTATAGGTGTGGTACGGATTCTCACACATTGGCTCAGCCCTTGTGAGCGCTCTGAGCGTGTTATAGTCTCAAAAAAATCATCATTCGTGTCCTTAGGCAATACAGATAATTATCAATATTACTGTTTCGTGGTTCTTGTTGGCAATCGTATGCAAGGGGTTTATAGGTGTGGTACGGATTCTCACACATTGGCTCAGCCCTTGTGAGCGCTCTGAGCGTGTTATAGTCTCAAAAAAATCATCATTCGTGTCCTTAGACAATACAGATAATTATCAATATTATTGTTTCGTGGTTCTTGTTGGCAATCGTATGCAAGGGGTTTATAGGTGTGGTACGGATTCCCACACATTGGCCCAGCCCTTGTGAGCGCTCTGAGCGTGTTATAGTCTCAAAAAATCATCATTCGTGTCCTTAGACAATACAGATAATTATCAATATTATTGTTTCGTGGTTCTTGTTGGCAATCGTATGCAAGGGGTTTATAGGTGTGGTACGGATTCTCACACATTGGCCCAGCCCTTGTGAGCGCTCTGAGCGTGTTATAGTCTCAAAAAAATCATCATTCGTGTCCTTAGGCAATTCAGATCATTATCAATATTACTGTTTCGCGGTTCTTGTTGGCAATCGTATGCAAGGGGTTTATAGGTGTGGTACGGATTCTCACACATTGGCCCAGCCCTTGTGAGCGCTCTGAGCGTGTTATAGTCTCAAAAAAATCATCATTCGTGTCCTTAGACAATACAGATAATTATCAATATTATTGTTTCGTGGTTCCAGGTGGCAATCGTATGCAAGGGGTTTATAGGTGTGGTACGGATTCTCACACATTGGCTCAGCCCTTGTGAGCGCTCTGAGCGTGTTATAGTCTCAAAAAAATCATCATTCGTGTCCTTAGACAATACAGATAATTATCAATATTATTGTTTCGTGGTTCTTGTTGGCAATCGTATGCAAGGGGTTTATAGGTGTGGTACGGATTCCCACACATTGGCCCAGCCCTTGTGAGCGCTCTGAGCGTGTTATACTCTCAAAAAAGTCATCATTCGTGTCCTTAGGCAATACAGATAATTATCAATATTATTGTTTCGTGGTTCTTGTTGGCAATCGTATGCAAGGGGTTTATAGGTGTTGTACGGATTCCCACACATTGGCCCAGCCCTTGTGAGCGCTCTGAGCGTGTTATAGTCTCAAAAAAATCATCATTCGTGTCCTTAGGCAATACAGATAATTATCAATATTACTGTTTCGTGGTTCTTGTTGGCAATCGTATGCAAGGGGTTTATAGGTGTGGTACGGATTCTCACACATTGGCCCAGCCCTTGTGAGCGCTCTGAGCGTGTTATAGTCTCAAAAAAATCATCATTCGTGTCCTTAGGCAATTCAGATCATTATCAATATTACTGTTTCGCGGTTCTTGTTGGCAATCGTATGCAAGGGGTTTATAGGTGTGGTACGGATTCTCACACATAGGCCCAGCCCTTGTGAGCGCTCTGAGCGTGTTATAGTCTCAAAAAAATCATCATTCGTGTCCTTAGACAATACAGATAATTATCAATATTATTGTTTCGTGGTTCTTGTTGGCAATCGTATGCAAGGGGTTTATTGGTGTGGTACGGATTCTCACACATTGGCCCAGCCCTTGTGAGCGCTCTGAGCGTGTTATAGTCTCAAAAAAATCATCATTCGTGTCCTTAGACAATACAGATAATTATCAATATTATTGTTTCGTGGTTCTTGTTGGCAATCGTATGCAAGGGGTTTATAGGTGTGGTACGGATTCTCACACATTGGCTCAGCCCTTGTGAGCGCTCTGAGCGTGTTATAGTCTCAAAAAAATCATCATTCGTGTCCTTAGACAATACAGATAATCATCAATATTATTGTTTCGTGGTTCTTGTTGGCAATCGTATGCAAGGGGTTTATAGGTGTGGTACGGATTCCCACACATTTGCCCAGCCCTTGTGAGCGCTCTGAGCGTGTTATACTCTCAAAAAAGTCATCATTCGTGTCCTTAGGCAATACAGATAATTATCAATATTATTGTTTCGTGGTTCTTGTTGGCAATCGTATGCAAGGGGTTTATAGGTGTGGTACGGATTCTCACACATAGGCCCAGCCCTTGTGAGCGCTCTGAGCGTGTTATAGTCTCAAAAAAATCATCATTCGTGTCCTTAGGCAATACAGATAATTATCAATATTACTGTTTCGTGGTTCTTGTTGGCAATCGTATGCAAGGGGTTTATAGGTGTGGTACGGATTCTCACACATTGGCTCAGCCCTTGTGAGCGCTCTGAGCGTGTT
Organism: Volvox africanus; assembly: GCA_030268105.1. Classification (NCBI taxonomy): domain Eukaryota; kingdom Viridiplantae; phylum Chlorophyta; class Chlorophyceae; order Chlamydomonadales; family Volvocaceae; genus Volvox; species Volvox africanus. The sequence continues at coordinate 43,414 of BSDZ01000009.1, forward strand.
ATAGTCTCAAAACAATCATCATTCGTGTCCTTAGACAATACAGATAATTATCAATATTATTGTTTCGTGGTTCTTGTTGGCAATCGTATGCAAGGGGTTTATAGGTGTGGTACGGATTCTCACACATTGGCCCAGCCCTTGTGAGCGCTCTGAGCGTGTTATAGTCTCAAAAAAATCATCATTCGTGTCCTTAGGCAATTCAGATCATTATCAATATTACTGTTTCGCGGTTCTTGTTGGCAATCGTATGCAAGGGGTTTATAGGTGTGGTACGGATTCTCACACATTGGCCCAGCCCTTGTGAGCGCTCTGAGCGTGTTATAGTCTCAAAAAAATCATCATTCGTGTCCTTAGACAATACAGATAATTATCAATATTATTATTTCGTGGTTCTTGTTGGCAATCGTATGCAAGGGGTTTATAGGTGTGGTACGGATTCTCACACATTTGCTCAGCCCTTGTGAGCGCTCTGAGCGTGTTATAGTCTCAAAAAAATCATCATTCGTGTCCTTAGGCAATACAGATAATTATCAATATTACTGTTTCGTGGTTCTTGTTGGCAATCGTATGCAAGGGGTTTATAGGTGTGGTACGGATTCTCACACATTGGCCCAGCCCTTGTGAGCGCTCTGAGCGTGTTATACTCTCAAAAAAGTCATCATTCGTGTCCTTAGGCAATTCAGATCATTATCAATATTATTGTTTCGTGGTTCTTGTTGGCAATCGTATGCAAGGGGTTTATAGGTGTGGTACGGATTCCCACACATTGGCCCAGCCCTTGTGAGCGCTCTGAGCGTGTTATAGTCTCAAAAAAATCATCATTCGTGTCCTTAGGCAATACAGATAATTATCAATATTACTGTTTCGTGGTTCTTGTTGGCAATCGTATGCAAGGGGTTTATAGGTGTGGTACGGATTCTCACACATTGGCTCAGCCCTTGTGAGCGCTCTGAGCGTGTTATAGTCTCAAAAAAATCATCATTCGTGTCCTTAGACAATACAGATAATTATCAATATTATTGTTTCGTGGTTCTTGTTGGCAATCGTATGCAAGGGGTTTATAGGTGTGGTACGGATTCTCACACATTGGCTCAGCCCTTGTGAGCGCTCTGAGCGTGTTATAGTCTCAAAAAAATCATCATTCGTGTCCTTAGACAATACAGATAATTATCAATATTACTGTTTCGTGGTTCTTGTTGGCAATCGTATGCAAGGGGTTTATAGGTGTGGTACGGATTCTCACACATTGGCTCAGCCCTTGTGAGCGCTCTGAGCGTGTTATAGTCTCAAAAAAATCATCATTCGTGTCCTTAGGCAATACAGATAATTATCAATATTACTGTTTCGTGGTTCTTGTTGGCAATCGTATGCAAGGGGTTTATAGGTGTGGTACGGATTCTCACACATTGGCCCAGCCCTTGTGAGCGCTCTGAGCGTGTTATACTCTCAAAAAAGTCATCATTCGTGTCCTTAGGCAATTCAGATCATTATCAATATTATTGTTTCGGGGTTCTTGTTGGCAATCGTATGCAAGGGGTTTATAGGTGTGGTACGGATTCTCACACATTGGCCCAGCCCTTGTGAGCGCTCTGAGCGTGTTATAGTCTCAAAAAAATCATCATTCGTGTCCTTAGGCAATACAGATAATTATCAATATTACTGTTTCGTGGTTCTTGTTGGCAATCGTATGCAAGGGGTTTATAGGTGTGGTACGGATTCTCACACATTGGCTCAGCCCTTGTGAGCGCTCTGAGCGTGTTATAGTCTCAAAAAAATCATCATTCGTGTCCTTAGACAATACAGATAATTATCAATATTATTGTTTCGTGGTTCTTGTTGGCAATCGTATGCAAGGGGTTTATAGGTGTGGTACGGATTCTCACACATTGGCCCAGCCCTTGTGAGCGCTCTGAGCGTGTTATAGTCTCAAAAAAATCATCATTCGTGTCCTTAGGCAATACAGATAATTATCAATATTACTGTTTTGTGGTTCTTGTTGGCAATCGTATGCAAGGGGTTTATAGGTGTGGTACGGATTCTCACACATTGGCTCAGCCCTTGTGAGCGCTCTGAGCGTGTTATAGTCTCAAAAAAATCATCATTCGTGTCCTTAGACAATACAGATAATTATCAATATTATTGTTTCGTGGTTCTTGTTGGCAATCGTATGCAAGGGGTTTATAGGTGTGGTACGGATTCTCACACATTGGCCCAGCCCTTGTGAGCGCTCTGAGCGTGTTATAGTCTCAAAAAAATCATCATTCGTGTCCTTAGGCAATTCAGATCATTATCAATATTACTGTTTCGCGGTTCTTGTTGGCAATCGTATGCAAGGGGTTTATAGGTGTGGTACGGATTCTCACACATTGGCCCAGCCCTTGTGAGCGCTCTGAGCGTGTTATAGTCTCAAAAAAATCATCATTCGTGTCCTTAGACAATACAGATAATTATCAATATTATTGTTTCGTGGTTCTTGTTGGCAATCGTATGCAAGGGGTTTATTGGTGTGGTACGGATTCTCACACATTGGCCCAGCCCTTGTGAGCGCTCTGAGCGTGTTATAGTCTCAAAAAAATCATCATTCGTGTCCTTAGACAATACAGATAATTATCAATATTATTGTTTCGTGGTTCTTGTTGGCAATCGTATGCAAGGGGTTTATAGGTGTGGTACGGATTCTCACACATTGGCTCAGCCCTTGTGAGCGCTCTGAGCGTGTTATAGTCTCAAAAAAATCATCATTCGTGTCCTTAGACAATACAGATAATCATCAATATTATTGTTTCGTGGTTCTTGTTGGCAATCGTATGCAAGGGGTTTATAGGTGTGGTACGGATTCCCACACATTTGCCCAGCCCTTGTGAGCGCTCTGAGCGTGTTATACTCTCAAAAAAGTCATCATTCGTGTCCTTAGGCAATACAGATAATTATCAATATTATTGTTTCGTGGTTCTTGTTGGCAATCGTATGCAAGGGGTTTATAGGTGTGGTACGGATTCTCACACATAGGCCCAGCCCTTGTGAGCGCTCTGAGCGTGTTATAGTCTCAAAAAAATCATCATTCGTGTCCTTAGGCAATACAGATAATTATCAATATTACTGTTTCGTGGTTCTTGTTGGCAATCGTATGCAAGGGGTTTATAGGTGTGGTACGGATTCTCACACATTGGCTCAGCCCTTGTGAGCGCTCTGAGCGTGTTATAGTCTCAAAACAATCATCATTCGTGTCCTTAGACAATACAGATAATTATCAATATTATTGTTTCGTGGTTCTTGTTGGCAATCGTATGCAAGGGGTTTATAGGTGTGGTACGGATTCTCACACATTGGCCCAGCCCTTGTGAGCGCTCTGAGCGTGTTATAGTCTCAAAAAAATCATCATTCGTGTCCTTAGGCAATTCAGATCATTATCAATATTACTGTTTCGCGGTTCTTGTTGGCAATCGTATGCAAGGGGTTTATAGGTGTGGTACGGATTCTCACACATTGGCCCAGCCCTTGTGAGCGCTCTGAGCGTGTTATAGTCTCAAAAAAATCATCATTCGTGTCCTTAGACAATACAGATAATTATCAATATTATTATTTCGTGGTTCTTGTTGGCAATCGTATGCAAGGGGTTTATAGGTGTGGTACGGATTCTCACACATTGGCTCAGCCCTTGTGAGCGCTCTGAGCGTGTTATAGTCTCAAAAAAATCATCATTCGTGTCCTTAGGCAATACAGATAATTATCAATATTACTGTTTCGTGGTTCTTGTTGGCAATCGTATGCAAGGGGTTTATAGGTGTGGTACGGATTCTCACACATTGGCCCAGCCCTTGTGAGCGCTCTGAGCGTGTTATACTCTCAAAAAAGTCATCATTCGTGTCCTTAGGCAATTCAGATCATTATCAATATTATTGTTTCGTGGTTCTTGTTGGCAATCGTATGCAAGGGGTTTATAGGTGTGGTACGGATTCCCACACATTGGCCCAGCCCTTGTGAGCGCTCTGAGCGTGTTATAGTCTCAAAAAAATCATCATTCGTGTCCTTAGGCAATACAGATAATTATCAATATTACTGTTTCGTGGTTCTTGTTGGCAATCGTATGCAAGGGGTTTATAGGTGTGGTACGGATTCCCACACATTGGCCCAGCCCTTGTGAGCGCTCTGAGCGTGTTATAGTCTCAAAAAAATCATCATTCGTGTCCTTAGACAATACAGATAATTATCAATATTATTGTTTCGTGGTTCTTGTTGGCAATCGTATGCAAGGGGTTTATAGGTGTGGTACGGATTCTCACACATTGGCTCAGCCCTTGTGAGCGCTCTGAGCGTGTTATAGTCTCAAAAAAATCATCATTCGTGTCCTTAGACAATACAGATAATTATCAATATTACTGTTTCGTGGTTCTTGTTGGCAATCGTATGCAAGGGGTTTATAGGTGTGGTACGGATTCTCACACATTGGCTCAGCCCTTGTGAGCGCTCTGAGCGTGTTATAGTCTCAAAAAAATCATCATTCGTGTCCTTAGGCAATACAGATAATTATCAATATTACTGTTTCGTGGTTCTTGTTGGCAATCGTATGCAAGGGGTTTATAGGTGTGGTACGGATTCTCACACATTGGCCCAGCCCTTGTGAGCGCTCTGAGCGTGTTATACTCTCAAAAAAGTCATCATTCGTGTCCTTAGGCAATTCAGATCATTATCAATATTATTGTTTCGTGGTTCTTGTTGGCAATCGTATGCAAGGGGTTTATAGGTGTGGTACGGATTCTCACACATTGGCCCAGCCCTTGTGAGCGCTCTGAGCGTGTTATAGTCTCAAAAAAATCATCATTCGTGTCCTTAGGCAATACAGATAATTATCAATATTACTGTTTCGTGGTTCTTGTTGGCAATCGTATGCAAGGGGTTTATAGGTGTGGTACGGATTCTCACACATTGGCTCAGCCCTTGTGAGCGCTCTGAGCGTGTTATAGTCTCAAAAAAATCATCATTCGTGTCCTTAGACAATACAGATAATTATCAATATTATTGTTTCGTGGTTCTTGTTGGCAATCGTATGCAAGGGGTTTATAGGTGTGGTACGGATTCTCACACATTGGCCCAGCCCTTGTGAGCGCTCTGAGCGTGTTATAGTCTCAAAAAAATCATCATTCGTGTCCTTAGGCAATACAGATAATTATCAATATTACTGTTTTGTGGTTCTTGTTGGCAATCGTATGCAAGGGGTTTATAGGTGTGGTACGGATTCTCACACATTGGCTCAGCCCTTGTGAGCGCTCTGAGCGTGTTATAGTCTCAAAAAAATCATCATTCGTGTCCTTAGACAATACAGATAATTATCAATATTATTGTTTCGTGGTTCTTGTTGGCAATCGTATGCAAGGGGTTTATAGGTGTGGTACGGATTCTCACACATTGGCCCAGCCCTTGTGAGCGCTCTGAGCGTGTTATAGTCTCAAAAAAATCATCATTCGTGTCCTTAGGCAATTCAGATCATTATCAATATTACTGTTTCGCGGTTCTTGTTGGCAATCGTATGCAAGGGGTTTATAGGTGTGGTACGGATTCTCACACATTGGCCCAGCCCTTGTGAGCGCTCTGAGCGTGTTATAGTCTCAAAAAAATCATCATTCGTGTCCTTAGACAATACAGATAATTATCAATATTATTGTTTCGTGGTTCTTGTTGGCAATCGTATGCAAGGGGTTTATAGGTGTGGTACGGATTCTCACACATTGGCTCAGCCCTTGTGAGCGCTCTGAGCGTGTTATAGTCTCAAAAAAATCATCATTCGTGTCCTTAGGCAATACAGATAATTATCAATATTACTGTTTCGTGGTTCTTGTTGGCAATCGTATGCAAGGGGTTTATAGGTGTGGTACGGATTCTCACACATTGGCCCAGCCCTTGTGAGCGCTCTGAGCGTGTTATAGTCTCAAAAAAATCATCATTCGTGTCCTTATGCAATTCAGATCATTATCAATATTACTGTTTCGCGGTTCTTGTTGGCAATCGTATGCAAGGGGTTTATAGGTGTGGTACGGATTCTCACACATTGGCCCAGCCCTTGTGAGCGCTCTGAGCGTGTTATAGTCTCAAAAAAATCATCATTCGTGTCCTTAGGCAATACAGATAATTATCAATATTATTGTTTCGTGGTTCTTGTTGGCAATCGTATGCAAGGGGTTTATAGGTGTGGTACGGATTCTCACACATTGGCTCAGCCCTTGTGAGCGCTCTGAGCGTGTTATAGTCTCAAAAAAATCATCATTCGTGTCCTTAGACAATACAGATAATTATCAATATTATTGTTTCGTGGTTCTTGTTGGCAATCGTATGCAAGGGGTTTATAGGTGTGGTACGGATTCTCACACATTGGCCCAGCCCTTGTGAGCGCTCTGAGCGTGTTATAGTCTCAAAAAAGTCATCATTCGTGTCCTTAGGCAATACAGATAATTATCAATATTATTGTTTCGTGGTTCTTGTTGGCAATCGTATGCAAGGGGTTTATAGGTGTGGTACGGATTCTCACACATAGGCCCAGCCCTTGTGAGCGCTCTGAGCGTGTTATAGTCTCAAAAAAATCATCATTCGTGTCCTTAGGCAATACAGATCATTATCAATATTATTGTTTCGTGGTTCTTGTTGGCAATCGTATGCAAGGGGTTTATAGGTGTGGTACGGATTCTCACACATTGGCTCAGCCCTTGTGAGCGCTCTGAGCGTGTTATAGTCTCAAAAAATCATCATTCGTGTCCTTAGACAATACAGATAATTATCAATATTATTGTTTCGTGGTTCTTGTTGGCAATCGTATGCAAGGGGTTTATAGGTGTGGTACGGATTCTCACACATTGGCCCAGCCCTTGTGAGCGCTCTGAGCGTGTTATAGTCTCAAAAGAGTCATCATTCGTGTCCTTAGGCAATTCAGATCATTATCAATATTACTGTTTCGCGGTTCTTGTTGGCAATCGTATGCAAGGGGTTTATAGGTGTGGTACGGATTCTCACACATTGGCCCAGCCCTTGTGAGCGCTCTGAGCGTGTTATAGTCTCAAAAAAATCATCATTCGTGTCCTTAGGCAATACAGATAATTATCAATATTATTGTTTCGTGGTTCTTGTTGGCGATCGGATCCAAAGGGTGTATACCTTGTCGCCGTAGTGTATAGGGGATGCACAGACCACAGCAGTGCTGATAGTAACAGTTGCAACTATGGTCAGAATGGTTACAGATTACAGTTCCTCCCCCTCCAGCGTCTCCACCGCCTCCACCGCCAGCGCCTTTTTTCTTCCATTCCAGATGCTTCACGCCTCAGTTCCAGCACCTCTTGTGCCTTTGCCGCTCTTTAACTGTGCCTCCTCTTCCGCCCCCTTCTCCTTTTCCTGCCCTCATGTCTCGAAACAGTATGCCACCGACAACACCACAGACAGCGACTCTAATGCAATAAGGTATGTGTTCTGTGTGATCGTATATGTGGTGTGTGTAGCTGTGTGTCGTGTGTGGTGCCGGGTCGTCTGATTCGTGCCCTGTGTCGTGTGTGTTTTCCTATGTGGTGTGCGGAGCTGTGTGTCGTGTGAAGTACGGGGTTGTGTGGCTCGTGCCCTGTGTCGTGTGTGTTTTTGTATGAGGTGTGTGGAGCTGTGTGACGTTTGTTGTGCGGGGTCCTGTGGTTCGTGCCCTGTGTCGTGTGTGGTTTCCTATGTGGTGTGCGGAGCTGTATGTCGTGTGAAGTACGGGGTTGTGTGATTCGTGCCCTGTGTCGTGTGTGTTTTCGTTGTTGGTGTGCTGAGCTGTGGGTTGTGTGTGCTGCGGGGTCGTGTGGTTCGTGCCCTGTGTCGTGTGTGTTTTCGTATGTGGTGTGTGAGCTGTGTGTCGTGTGTGGTGCGGGGTCGTGTGGTTCGTGCCCCTTGTTGTGTGCGTTGTCGTATGCGGCATGTGGAGCTGTGTGTCGTGTGTGGTACGGGGTCGTGCGATTCGTGCCCTGTGTCGTGTGTGTTTTCGTATGTGGTGTGTGGAGCTGTGTGTCGTGTCGTGTGTGGTACGGGGTCGTGCGATTCGTGCCCTGTGTCGTGCGTGTTTTCGTATGTGGTGTGTGGAGCTGTGTGTCGTGTCGTGTGTGATACGGGGTCGTGCGATTCGTGCCCTGTGTCGTGTGTGTTTTCGTATGTGGTGTGTGGAGCTGTGTGTCGTGTGTGGTGCGGGGTCGTGTGGTTCGTGCCCTGTGTTGTGTGCGTTGTCGTATGCAGTATGTGGAGCTGTGTGTCGTGTCATGTGTCGTACGGGGTTGTGTGATTCGTGCCCTGTGTCGTGTGCGTTGTCGTATGTGGTGTGTGGAGCTGTATGTCGTGTGAAGTACGGGGTCGTGTGGTTCGTGCCCTGTGTCGTGTGTGTTTTCGTATGTGGTGTGTGGAGCTGTGTGTCGTGTGTGGTGCGGGGTCGGGTGGTTCGTGCCCTATGTTGTGTGCGTTGTCGTATGCGGCATGTGGAGCTGTGTTTCGTGTGTGGTACGGGGTCGTGTGGTTCGTGCCCTGTGTCTTGTGTGTTTTCGTATGTGGTGCGTGGAGCTGTGTGTCGTGTGTGGTGCGGGGTCATGTGGTTCGTGCCCTATGTTGTGTGCGTGGTCGTATGCGGTATGTGGAGCTGTGTTTCATGTGTGGTACGTGGTCGTGTGGTTCGTGCCCTGTGTCGTGTGTGTTTTCGTATGTGGTGTGTGGAACCGTGTGTCGTGTGTGGTGCGGGGCCTTTTGGTTTGTGCCCTGTCTCTTGTGTGTTTTCGTATGCGGTGTGTTGAACCGTGCGTCGTGTGTGGTGCGGGGTCGTGTGGTTCGTGCTCTGTGTTGTGTGCGTTGTCGTATGCGGTATGTGGAGCTGTGTGTCGTGTCGTGTGTGGTACGGGGTCGTGCGATTCGTGCCCTGTGTCGTGTGTGTTTTCGTATGTGGTGTGTGGAGCTGTATGTCGTGTGAAGTACGGGGTCGTGTGGTTCGTGCCCTGTGTCGTGTGTGTTTTCGTATGTGGTGTGTGGAGCTGTGTGTCGTGTGTGGTGCGGGGTCGGGTGGTTCGTGCCCTATGTTGTGTGCGTTGTCGTATGCGGCATGTGGAGCTGTGTTTCGTGTGTGGTACGGGGTCGTGTGGTTCGTGCCCTGTGTCTTGTGTGTTTTCGTATGTGGTGTGTGGAGCTGTGTGTCGTGTGTGGTGCGGGGTCATGTGGTTCGTGCCCTGTGTTGTGTGCGTTGTCGTATGCAGTATGTGGAGCTGTGTGTCGTGTCGTGTGTGGTACGGGGTCGTGCGATTCGTGCCCTGTGTCGTGTGTGTTTTCGTATGTGGTGTGTGGAGCTGTATGTCGTGTGAAGTACGGGGTCGTGTGGTTCGTGCCCTGTGTCGTGTGTGTTTTCGTATGTGGTGTGTGGAGCTGTGTGTCGTGTGTGGTGCGGGGTCGTGTGGTTCGTGCCCTATGTTGTGTGCGTGGTCGTATGCGGCATGTGGAGCTGTGTTTCGTGTGTGGTACGGGGTCGTGTGGTTCGTGCCCTGTGTCTTGTGTGTTTTCGTATGTGGTGTGTGGAGCTGTGTGTCGTGTGTGGTGCGGGGTCATGTGGTTCGTGCCCTGTGTTGTGTGCGTTGTCGTATGCGGTATGTGGAGCTGTGTGTCGTGTCGTGTGTGGTACGGGGTCGTGCGATTCGTGCCCTGTGTCGTGTGTGTTTTCGTATGTGGTGTGTGGAGCTGTATGTCGTGTGAAGTACGGGGTCGTGTGGTTCGTGCCCTGTGTCGTGTGTGTTTTCGTATGTGGTGTGTGGAGCTGTGTGTCGTGTGTGGTGCGGGGTCGGGTGGTTCGTGCCCTATGTTGTGTGCGTGGTCGTATGCGGCATGTGGAGCTGTGTTTCGTGTGTGGTACGGGGTCGTGTGGTTCGTGCCCTGTGTCTTGTGTGTTTTCGTATGTGGTGTGTGGAGCTGTGTGTCGTGTGTGGTGCGGGGTCATGTGGTTCGTGCCCTGTGTTGTGTGCGTTGTCGTATGCGGTATGTGGAGCTGTGTGTCCTGTCGTGTGTGGTGCGGGGTCGTGTGGTTCGTGCCCTGTGTTGTGTGCGTTGTCGTATGCGGTATGTGGAGCTGTGTGTCGTGTCGTGTGTGGTACGGGGTCGTGCGATTCGTGCCCTGTGTCGTGTGTGTTTTCGTATGTGGTGTGTGGAGCTGTGTATCGTGTGTGGTGCGGGGTCGTGTGGTTCGTGCCGTGTGTCGTGTGTGTTTTCGTATGTGGTGTGTGGAGCTGTGTGTCGTGTGTGGTGCGGGGTCGTGTGGTTCGTGCCCTATGTTGTGTGCGTTGTCGTATGCGGCATGTGGAGCTGTGTTTCGTGTGTGGTACGGGGTCGTGTGGTTCGTGCCCTGTGTCTTGTGTGTTTTCGTATGTGGTGTGTGGAGCTGTGTGTCGTGTGTGGTGCGGGGTCATGTGGTTCGTGCCCTGTGTTGTGTGCGTTGTCGTATGCGGTATGTGGAGCTGTGTGTCCTGTCGTGTGTGGTACGGGGTCATGTGGTTCGTGCCCTGTGTTGTGTGTGTTTTCGTATGTGGTGTGTGGAGCTGTGTGTCGTGTCGTGTGTGGTACGGGGTCGTGCGATTCGTGCCCTGTGTCGTGTGTGTTTTCGTATGTGGTGTGTGGAGCTGTGTATCGTGTGTGGTGCGGGGTTGTGTGGTTCGTGCCCTGTGTCGTATGTGGTGTGTGGAACCGTGTGTCGTGTGTGGTGCGGGGCCTTTTGGTTTGTGCCCTGTCTCTTGTGTGTTTTCGTATGTGGTGTGTGGAGGGTCGTGTCGTGTGTAGTGCGGGGTCGTGTGGTTCGTGCCCTGTGTCTTGTGTGGGGTTGTATGTGGTGTGTGGAGCTGTGTGACGTGACGTGACGTTCGTGCCCTGTGTTGTTTGTCTTTGCGTATTACCGATGGCCCGGGGGAGGGAGTACTGCGGGGATTATCTTATGGCGGGGGAGGGGACTGCGTGGTACGGTGGGGCGGGGGTTGGTGGGGTGGGAGTACTGCAGGGGGTATGGGGGAAGACATGTGCGGGGTATAGTTAGGAGTACAGGGTGTGGAGAGGGTAAAACATACATAAAAAATAAAAAGAAAAATACTTGCCTGGCGTGGAATAGAAAAGAAAAAGTTATTATATGTGTTGGTGGGCACGTTTTTGTGCGGGTCTGGGTTGGGGCATGGCGGGGTATACGGCGGGGTATACGGCGGGGTTTAGCCGTATACCGTACACCTTGTCGCGATTGCGGCCCACATGAAGTTCTCTTACTAGTCTTTTTGCACATTCGCTGCAATTGTCAGATATTTATGTTATGGTATATAGCACACATTTTATCACTAATTGTAGGATTTTGTTGTCACGCCGCCATCTTTTGTGCCGCCGCAACAAAGTGCCACCCACAAGTAAGTCAAGCATTAGACATCCTCATTCTTACTCATATATTGTTAACAAAATCGTTGAATGCTAAATTGACGCCGCAGGAAAAGCTTCGTGTATTGGTGCGTCGCCATGGAGAGCATCAGAGGCGTCACGTCTCTGACGAGACGGCGAAATCGGTCTCTACACTGCGTCGACAAGGTAAAAGTGGGACACAGTGGATGTAGTGATGCGTGAAGGGACTGGGTCGACGTGGTGGCGTTGTGTTGTGGCGGCGCACTGGGATTGAGAATGGCGGCGGGACTCATAGCTATACGGGCTGCATGTAAAAAGAGGATCTAATAGTATTATGATGATGACAATAGCATGATAATCTATCCAATGAACAAATCTCTGTGCGTTTCCCTTGGGGCTGCTGCTACCCTGTTCCTCTGCTCGCTCCTTTAGGAATTCACCTCATTTAAGCCGCCATGGGCTTAACTTGGAAAGGGCTTCTGGTGGTAGTAGTATATTTACCGCTCCGTCCGTCGTAGCAACGCTGTTGTGGTTGCAGCTTCAGCCCACAGCTCTGATGCCTCGCCTGAAGGGATTTCTGGTGAGGAGGGGAGAGTGGCACGTAGGCGTGTGGGGTGTGTGGAGGGATCGGAGGATGGACGCAGGGAGGCTGACGCAGGGAGGCTGACGCAGTGGTGGTGGTGGTGGTCGTGGTGGTCGTCTTCGTCTCCTGTGTCTTCTTCTTCGACGTGGTGGTCGTCATTGTGGTGGTGGTGGTGGTGGCGGGCGAAGGGGTGACGGGTCTGTGTGTGTGTGGGGGGGTGAGGGACCGGGATTAGGCTGCAGGAGTGATATGAAACACGTGTGGTGGTGGAGGGGTCATTTGTTCAAGTTGAAAGGGATATTGCCGTACCGTGTTGATGTGCTTTGTGCCCCGGCATGTAAACATATGAACGTGTGTTTGTTCTTCGTGTTGTCTTTCCATGCTGTTTGTAGGAACACAGGGGAGACGCAGCAGCACATGCCCAGGTGAGGAAAAGGGGGGGGGACAACATACTGGAACGGGGGTAATCTGCGGGAATACTTCAAGGTACATAATACATATGCATGTCAAGGGGCTACTCGTAGTGCGGGGTTTGCACACGGGCGTGTGGGGTGTTGGGGGGAGTGTGGACCGAAGCCCTCAGCACCACCTCTTGTCGTCTTCTTTGGGGATGTGGGCCGCATGGCCCATTCCGCAGTGTCATAGGTCCACCAAGGGAAGGGGGGAGGGAGATGAACGGGGGGAGGGGGGAAGGAGACGATCAGGGATAGTGGGTAGGGAGACGATCAGGGGGACAGGGTAAGGAAACGAACAGGCGGACGGGGTAAGAAGACGAACATGGAAGAGGGTAGGGAGACGAACAGGGGAGGGGGTAGGGAGACAAACAGGGGGAAGGGGTAGGGAGACGAACAGGGGGAGGGGGGAGAGAGACGAACAGGGGGACGGGGTAAGGAGACGAACAGGGGGAGGGAGGAGGGAGACAATCAGGGGGAGGGGGGAAGGGAAACGAACAGGGGGAGGGGGGAGGGAGACGAACAGTTGGACGGGGAAGGGAGACGCACAGGGGGAGGGGGGAGGGAGACGAACAGGGGGAGGGGGTAGGGAGACGAACAGGGCGAGGGGGGAGGGAGACGAACAGGTTGACGGGGTAAGGAGACGAACAGGGGGAGGGGGTAGGGAGACGAACAGAAAGAGGGGCTTGGGGGGAAAGAGACATACAGGGGGACAGGGTAAGGAGACGAACAGGGGGACGGGGGGTAGGGAGACGAACAGTTGGACGGGGAAGGGAGACGAACAAGGGAAGGGGGGAGGTCTGTCGGTCTGTCCCTCTGTCGGTCTGTCCCTCTGTCGGTCTGTCCCTCTGTCGGTCTGTCCCCCAGTTGGTCTGTCCCCCAGTTGGTCTGTCCCCCAGTTGGTCTGTCCCCCAGTTGGTCTGTCCCCCAGTTGGTCTGTCCCCCAGTTGGTCTGTCCCCCAGTTGGTCTGTCCCCCAGTTGGTCTGTCCCCCAGTTGGTCTGTCCCCCAGTTGGTCTGTCCCCCAGTTGGTCTGTCCCCCAGTTGGTCTGTCCCCCAGTTGGTCTGTCCCCCAGTTGGTCTGTCCCCCAGTTGGTCTGTCCCCCAGTTGGTCTGTCCCCCAGTTGGTCTGTCCCCCAGTTGGTCTGTCCCCCAGTTGGTCTGTCCCCCAGTTGGTCTGTCCCCCAGTTGGTCTGTCCCCCAGTTGGTCTGTCCCCCAGTTGGTCTGTCCCCCAGTTGGTCTGTCCCCCAGTTGGTCTGTCCCCCAGTTGGTCTGTCCCCCAGTTGGTCTGTCCCCCAGTTGGTCTGTCCCCCAGTTGGTCTGTCCCCCAGTTGGTCTGTCCCCCAGTTGGTCTGTCCCCCAGTTGGTCTGTCCCCCAGTTGGTCTGTCCCCCAGTTGGTCTGTCCCCCAGTTGGTCTGTCCCCCAGTTGGTCTGTCCCCCAGTTGGTCTGTCCCCCAGTTGGTCTGTCCCCCAGTTGGTCTGTCCCCCAGTTGGTCTGTCCCCCAGTTGGTCTGTCCCGCTGTCGGTCTGTCCCCCAGTTGGTCTGTCCCCCAGTTGGTCTGTCCCCCAGTTGGTCTGTCCCCCAGTTGGTCTGTCCCCCTGATGGTCTGTCCCCCAGTTGGTCTGTCCCCCAGTTGGTCTGTCCCCCAGTTGGTCTGTCCCCCAGTTGGTCTGTCCCCCAGTTGGTCTGTCCCCCAGTTGGTCTGTCCCCCAGTTGGTCTGTCCCCCAGTTGGTCTGTCCCCCAGTTGGTCTGTCCCCCAGTTGGTCTGTCCCCCAGTTGGTCTGTCCCCCAGTTGGTCTGTCCCCCAGTTGGTCTGTCCCCCAGTTGGTCTGTCCCCCAGTTGGTCTGTCCCCCAGTTGGTCTGTCCCCCAGTTGGTCTGTCCCCCAGTTGGTCTGTCCCCCAGTTGGTCTGTCCCCCAGTTGGTCTGTCCCCCAGTTGGTCTGTCCCCCAGTTGGTTTGTCCCCCCGTCGGTCTGTGCCCCCGTCGGTCTGTGCCCCCGTCGGTCTGTGCCCCCGTCGGTCTGTGCCCCCGTCGGTCTGTCCCTATGTCGGTCTGTCCCTATGTCGGTCTGTCCCCCAGTTGGTCTGTCCCCCAGTTGGTCTGTCCCCCTGTGGGTCTGTCCCCCTGTGGGTCTGTCCCCCTGTGGGTCTGTCCCCCTGTGGGTCTGTCCCTCTGTGGGTCTGTCCCTCTGTGGGTCTGTCCCTCTGTGGGTCTGTCCCTCTGTGGGTCTGTCCCTCTGTGGGTCTGTCCCTCTGTGGGTCTGTCCCTCTGTCGGTCTGTCCCTCTGTCGGTCTGTCCCTCTGTCGGTCTGTCCCTCTGTCGGTCTGTCCCTCTGTCGGTCTGTCCCTCTGTCGGTCTGTCCCTCTGTCGGTCTGTCCCTCTGTCGGTCTGTCCCTCTGTCGGTCTGTCCCTCTGTCGGTCTGTCCCTCTGTTGGTCTGTCCCCCAGTCGGTCTGTCCCCCAGTTGGTCTGTCCCCCAGTTGGTCTGTCCCCCTGATGGTCTGTCCCCCAGTTGGTCTGTCCCTCTGTCGGTCTGTCCCCCAGTTGGTCTGTCCCCCAGTTGGTCTGTCCCCCAGTTGGTCTGTCCCTATGTCGGTCTGTCCCTATGTCGGTCTGTCCCTATGTCGGTCTGTCCCCCAGTTGGTCTGTCCCCCAGTTGGTCTGTCCCCCAGTTGGTCTGTCCCCCAGTTGGTCTGTCCCCCAGTTGGTCTGTCCCCCAGTTGGTCTGTCCCCCAGTTGGTCTGTCCCCCAGTTGGTCTGTCCCCCAGTTGGTCTGTCCCCCAGTTGGTCTGTCCCCCAGTTGGTCTGTCCCCCAGTTGGTCTGTCCCCCAGTTGGTCTGTCCCGCTGTCGGTCTGTCCCTCTGTCGGTCTGTCCCCCAGTTGGTCTGTCCCCCAGTTGGTTTGTCCCCCCGTCGGTCTGTGCCCCCGTCGGTCTGTGCCCCCGTCGGTCTGTGCCCCCGTCGGTCTGTGCCCCCGTCGGTCTGTGCCCCCGTCGGTCTGTGCCCCCGTCGGTCTGTGCCCCCGTCGGTCTGTGCCCCCGTCGGTCTGTGCCCCCGTCGGTCTGTTCCCCCGTCGGTCTGTGCCCCCGTCGGTCTGTCCCCCCGTCGGTCTGTCCCCCCGTCGGTCTGTGCCCCCGTCGGTCTGTGCGCCCGTCGGTCTGTCCCCCCGTCGGTCTGTCCCCCCGTCGGTCTGTGCCCCCGTCGGTCTGTGCCCCCGTCGGTCTGTGCCCCCGTCGGTCTGTGCCCCCGTCGGTCTGTGCCCCCGTCGGTCTGTGCCCCCGTCGGTCTGTGCCCCCGTCGGTCTGTGCCCCCGTCGGTCTGTGCCCCCGTCGGTCTGTGCCCCCGTCGGTCTTGGTGGTATTGGTTTAGTAGTGACGGCTCGAGATTAGGGTACAGGAATGATATGAATCTTGATATGTGTTTGGAGGGGGTTCTTGTTAGGGATATTGCATTACCATGAACATATGTTTTGTGCCCCGGCATGGAGGCATATCAACGTGTGTTTGTTCTTCGTGTTGTCTTTCCTTGCTGTTTGTAGGAATACAGGGGAGACGCAGCAGCACATGCCCAGGTGAGAAGGGGGGAAACAGCAGAACGAAACAGGGGTAGTCGGCGGGTATAGATTTATATAACATGAGCCCTAAGCACCACCTCTTGTCGTCTTCTTTGGGGATGTGAGCCGCATGGCCCATTCCGCAGTGTCATAGGTACACCAAGGGATGGGGGGAGGGGGAGAGATGCAGTAGGGGCGAGGTCGTGGTGGTGGAGGTGGTTGTCGTTGTGTTGTTGAGGTGTTGTGGTGCTGTCGGTCGATTATGCAGTCGGCTGGTCATCCTGTCGGTTGTGGTGCTGTCAGTCAGTACCTGTGTCGGTTGTGGTGCTGTCAGCTGGTCATCCTGTCGGTTGTGGTGCTGTCAGTTGGTCATGCTGTCGGTTGTGGTGCTGTCAGCTGGTCATCCTGTCGGTTGTGGTGCTGTCGGTCTGTCCTTCTGTCGGTTGTGGTGCTGTCAGTCAGTCCTTGTGTCGGTTGTGGTGCTGTCAGCTGGTCATCCTGTCGGTTGTGGTGCTGTCAGTCAGTCCTTGTGTCGGTTGTGGTGCTGTCAGTTGGTCATGGTGTCGGTTGTGGTGCTGCCGGTTGGTCATCCTGTCGGTTGTGGTGCTGCCGGTTGGTCATCCTTTTGGTTGTGGTGCTGTCAGTCAGTCCTTCTGTCGGTTGTGGTGCTGTCAGTCAGTCCTTGTGTTGGTTGTGGTGCTGTCAGCTGGTCATCCTGTCGGTTGTGGTGCTGCCGGTTGGTCATCCTGTCGGTTGTGGTGCTGCCGGTTGGTCATCTTGTCGGTTGTGGTGCTGTCAGTTGGTCATCCCTTCGGTTGTGGTGCTGTCGGTCAGTCCTTGTGTCGGTTGTGGTGCTGTCAGTTGGTCATCCTGTCGGTTGTGATGCTGTCGGTCAGACCTTGTGTCGGTTGTGGTGCTGTCAGTTGGTCATCCTGTCGGTTGTGGTGCTGCCGGTTGGTCATCCTGTCGGTTGTGGTGCTGTCAGTTGGTCATGCTGTCGGTTGTGGTGCTGTCAGTCAGTCCTTGTGTCGGTTGTGGTGCTGTCAGCTGGTCATCCTGTCGGTTGTGGTGCTGTCGGTCAGTCCTTCTGCTGGTTGTGGTGCTGTCAGTCGGTCATCCCTTCGGTTGTGGTGCTGTCAGTTGGTCATCCTGTCGGTTGTGGTGCTGTCGGTCGGTCATCCTGTCGGTTGTGGTGCTGTCAGTTGGTCATCCTGTCGGTTGTGGTGCTGTCGGTCAGACCTTGTGTCGGTTGTGGTGCTGTCAGTTGGTCATCCTGTCGGTTGTGGTGCTGCCGGTTGGTCATCCTGTCGGTTGTGGTGCTGTCAGTCAGTCCTTGTGTCGGTTGTGGTGCTGTCAGTTGGTCATGCTGTCGGTTGTGGTGCTGTCAGTCAGTCCTTGTGTCGGTTGTGGTGCTGTCAGCTGGTCATCCTGTCGGTTGTGGTGCTGCCGGTTGGTCATCCTGTCGGTTGTGGTGCTGCCGGTTGGTCATCCTGTCGGTTGTGGTGCTGTCAGTTGGTCATGCTGTCGGTTGTGGTGCTGTCGGTCAGTCCTTGTGTCGGTTGTGGTGCTGTCAGTTGGTCATCCTGTCGGTTGTGGTGCTGTCGGTCAGACCTTGTGTCGGTTGTGGTGCTGTCAGTTGGTCATCCTGTCGGTTGTTGTGCTGCCGGTTGGTCATCCTGTCGGTTGTGGTGCTGTCAGTTGGTCATGCTGTCGGTTGTGGTGCTGTCAGTCAGTCCTTGTGTCGGTTGTGGTGCTGTCAGTTGGTCATGCTGTCGGTTGTGGTGCTGTCAGTCAGTCCTTGTGTCGGTTGTGGTGCTGTCAGCTGGTCATCCTGTCGGTTGTGGTGCTGTCGGTCAGTCCTTCTGCTGGTTGTGGTGCTGTCAGTCGGTCATCCCTTCGGTTGTGGTGCTGTCAGTTGGTCATCCTGTCGGTTGTGGTGCTGTCGGTCGGTCATCCTGTCGGTTGTGGTGCTGTCAGTTGGTCATCCTGTCGGTTGTGGTGCTGTCGGTCAGACCTTGTGTCGGTTGTGGTGCTGTCAGTTGGTCATCCTGTCGGTTGTGGTGCTGCCGGTTGGTCATCCTGTCGGTTGTGGTGCTGTCAGTCAGTCCTTGTGTCGGTTGTGGTGCTGTCAGTTGGTCATGCTGTCGGTTGTGGTGCTGTCAGTCAGTCCTTGTGTCGGTTGTGGTGCTGTCAGCTGGTCATCCTGTCGGTTGTGGTGCTGTCAGTTGGTCATGGGTTGTCCCTTGTGCCATGTGCCATGTGCCATGTGTCATGTGTTTTGTGCTAGTGCTTGTGCTAGTGCTAGTGCTAGTGCTTAGGGTTTGCTTGCTCTTCCGCTTCTGTGCCTTCTCTGTTTAAAGTAATAATATAGCCCTCTTTTGTTTCTGCTGAGATGTATATATATGAATATAATATAATATACAAATGCATATATGGCTGCGCAGGTGTACACAACATATGGATAACGGCATGGCCTACATATGACCCATTGATATGTTATATATTGTTGCATACTACAAGATTTTGTTGTGGAGGCGGAGCGTTTTAGGGTTGCAATATGGGTGGCTGCATATTAGGTGGCTGCACGAGTGTATGTGTGTGGGTGAGAGTGTATTCGTTGAGGGTGTGTGTGTGTGTGTGTTTGCGGGTGTGTGTTCGTGGGCCGCACACTGCGGCAGAAGAGGAGCAGAAGAGGAGAAAAGGAGGGGAAGGAGAGGGCGTGTGGCATAGGACGTGTGACGTGTAGGACATCAGACACACAAGCATAATATATATAAAAGCATATATAGCATATGATGTGTATAAACCTGTATGTGTGCACACATACACATATCCTATTTTATGCATATGCATATGTGTATTTTATGTGGAGAGGGCGGAGGAGGGTGTGGACATGTGTGTATAAAATGTATGTATGAGCACGGCAGAGGGGGCACACTATGTGACTATGACGAGGCACACTATATGTGACTGTGGTGGTGAGAGACACACACATATATATGACTGTATATATATATATATGTGTGTGTGTGTGTGTGTGTGTGCTGTGTTGTGGTGTAGCACAGATGCAGAGCACAGATGTGGTATGTGAAGGGGTATGTGAAGGGCAGAGCATATGATATGCTCTGGGTAGAGCATATGATGATGGGTGTGTGCTGTGGATGATGCTCTGTTGTCTGTTGTATTAACCCTATGATGATATGATCCGTCCCATTACAGGAGAGGAGCCCCTTGTAGTCTGTTGTGTAGAGTATTGTATAGTATTAGTGTAAATTTTGTGTGTGAAGTGTATCTATCTATACCCTGTGCCTCTACTCTACTGTAAAGAGTCCACAAAAGAGACCACAAAAGCGTGTGTCATTGTTGGACACAGTGTCTGTCATTGTTGGATCACAGAGGTCAGCAGAGCTTAAAAAAATGATCAAAATATGAGAGATATAGCCCCCAAAGGAGAAGGAGAAGAGAGATATAGCCTAGCACAGGATATATATATATATATAATAATACAGCAGGCGTGTCTTCTGTCCAATTTCTGTCTCGTCCAATCGTCCAAACCCTATCTATCAAGCAAAGGCAAGGCAAGCAAAGGCAAGGCCAGGAAAATAAACTAAGGTAAAAAATTGAGTGAGAAGTCGCCCGAAAAAGAGTGAGAAAAAAAATTTCCGGGGGCCTGGCCGGCCCCCGGGCCCCCCGCGGAGGGGGGGTGGGGGAGTGAACCTTAGTGGGTTAGTGGGTACACAGGTACGTGTACACCTGTGTACGTGTGTTCGTACGATGAGGGGTTCGGAGCTTGGTTTCGGAGCTTGGTCTCCCCTTCCCCCCGGCCCCCGCCCCCGCCCCCGCCCCCTCGGCCGGCTGCGGCCCGACACTGGCACTGGGACTGGGCAAAAGGTACATCTCCTTCCTCTCATCATCCCATGTTGCCCCGGAACCTATCCCACTTCCGCCGACCAGCCGCGCATCTGATGTGCGACCGAGTCCGGGTAGGATCGAACCCACGACGCTGGGATGAATTTTCAACTGACTCCACACCACACCTAGCTCAACCATGCACACACGCGCCACAACACCACACCACGCCATGACCTTACAGTATATTTACTATAATAAATATATATGACTATATAAAAATCCCTAAACCCAACGGAAGGTCTCGCAGTCCTTCCATGATTTTGTAGGTTCCCGAGTGCGAAACCGTAGGGAATCATCATCACTTATGGCGCGCATATGATGGACATCCATCGGTCTCACGCCATAAACCCAAATAGCACACATTTGGGGTATTATATATATGCTGTACACCATCTGTCTGTGCTGTCCCTTACTACATACATTCGGTGATTGTGTGGGCTCACAGAGCATGCATGTTTCATGAACAGCACACATGCATAACACTACTAGTTTTTTTACACATTCGCTGCAATTGTCAGATATTTATAGTATGGTATATAGCACACATTTTATCACTAATTGTAGGATTTTGTTGTCACGCCGCCATCTTTTGTGCCGCCGCAACAAAGTGCCACCCACAAGTAAGTCAAGCATTAGACATCCTCATTCTTACTTATATATTGTTAACAAAATCGTTGAATGCTAAATTGACGCCGCAGGAAAAGCTTCGTGTATTGGTGCGTCGCCATGGAGAGCATCAGAGGCGTCACGTCTCTGACGAGACGGCGAAATCGGTCTCTACACTGCGTCGACAAGGTAAAAGTGGGACACAGTGGATGTAGTGATGCGTGAAGGGACTGGGTCGACGTGGTGGCGTTGTGTTGTGGCGGCGCACTGGGATTGAGAATGGCGGCGGGACTCATAGCTATACGGGCTGCATGTAAAAAGAGGATCTAATAGTATTATGATGATGACAATAGTATGATAATCTATCCAATGAACAAATCTCTGTGCGTTTCCCTTGGGGCTGCTGCTACCCTGTTCCTCTGCTCGCTCCTTTAGGAATTCACCTCATTTAAGCCGCCATGGGCTTAACTTGGAAAGGGCTTCTGGTGGTAGTAGTATATTTACCGCTCCGTCCGTCGTAGCAACGCTGTTGTGGTTGCAGCTTCAGCCCACAGCTCTGATGCCTCGCCTGAAGGGATTTCTGGTGAGGAGGGGAGAGTGGCACGTAGGCGTGTGGGGTGTGTGGAGGGATCGGAGGATGGACGCAGGGAGGCTGACGCAGGGAGGCTGACGCAGTGGTGGTGGTGGTGGTCGTGGTGGTCGTCTTCGTCTCCTGTGTCTTCTTCTTCGACGTGGTGGTCGTGGTGGTCGTCATTGTGGTGGTGGTGGTGGTGGCGGGCGAAGGGGTGACGGGTCTGTGTGTGTGGGGGGGGGGGGGGTGAGGGACCGGAATTAGGCTGCAGGAGTGATATGAAACACGTGTGGTGGTGGAGGGGTCATTTGTTCAAGTTGAAAGGGATATTGCCGTACCGTGTTGATGTGCTTTGTGCCCCGGCATGTAAACATATGAACGTGTGTTTGTTCTTCGTGTTGTCTTTCCATGCTGTTTGTAGGAACACAGGGGAGACGCAGCAGCACATGCCCAGGTGAGGAAAAGGGGGGGGGACAACATACTGGAACGGGGGTAATCTGCGGGAATACTTCAAGGTACATAATACATATGCATGTCAAGGGGCTACTCGTAGTGCGGGGTTTGCACACGGGCGTGTGGGGTGTTGGGGGGAGTGTGGACCGAAGCCCTCAGCACTGATTGTGTGGGCTCACAGAGCATGTTTCATGAACAGCACACATGCATAACACCACAGCTACCACCATCCAGAAGACCGATGACAACTGAGACACAGACCTTAGACTGCCAATCCTGCAGAAACAAATAAAGTAATCAACTATTGGATGCAGATGGGCTCCTTGAAGAGTGCTAGACCCAGCCAGGGGTGACCATGTAGCCATACAGGATGCCAGCTGATGGATACTTGTGCAACATGCCAAGTGCTGGGTCACGGACAAACCCTAAAACCTAAACCCCCAACAACCCTCAACTCGTTACCCTAGAACCCTGACACCCCGAACTTGTAACCCTACAATCCCAACCCCCAACTCGTTACCCAACAACCCTGAAACCCCCAACAACCCTCAACTTGTAACCCTAGAACCCTGAAACCCCCAACAACCCTCAACTTGTAACCCTAGAACCCGAAACCCATCTCGTTACCCTAGAACCTCCCACAACCCTCAACTCGTTACCCTAGAACCCTGACACCCCGAACTTGTAACCCTACAATCCCAACCCCCAACTCGTAACCCAACAACCCCAACCCCCAACTAGTTTTTCCTAGAACACCCGATTGCTACCTTTCCCAGTCATTATTTCGCCTGCTACCATTCCCACTCACTATTTCGCCTGCTACCTTTCCCACTCACTACTTCGCCTGCTACCTTTCCCACTCATTATTTTGCCTGCTACCTTTTCCACTCATTATTTTGCCTGCTACCTTTCCCACTCATTATTTCGCCTGCTACCTTTCCCACTCACTATTTCGCCTGCTACCTTTTCCACTCATTATTTCGCCTGCTACATTTCCCACTCACTATTTCGCCTGCTACATTTCCCACTCACTATTTCGCCTGCAATAACATCTGGTGATACTGAAATAGGGTTCAATGTATGAGTGTCGCAGTAGGTTTTCCAAGAGCAACACGTTGCTTATTTTTGTAGATATAGATATTCTACTCTGTGTTTTAAAACAGCATTAAATAGGCTTTGTTTCTCCTCTCTAATACAGCGCCAATCTATGGACTGTTTGTATACTTCAGGAGGTGCTTGTGACCCAAGAAGAGGCACATTCAAAATTTCGTTTACTACGTATGTACATTATATTAATATAATAGCTTCTCATGAAAATTTGTTCTCAATGTACTTGTAGGATTTGAAAAGGCATTTCAGGAGCATTCATAGAATACGTAGAGGCACAGTGAAGATTTCCTTTGCTTTGCACAATATAACCCACATACATACACAAAACTTCAATAGAAATATAAAATATTTACATATATACTTCCGAAATTGAAAAGGGCTTACAAGGGTAAGCTGACCCTACTTACTTATAACACTTATTCATGGGTCACAATCATAATCTGTAAGCACACGATTGCCTTTGCCACTGTATATATATTATCTGTTCTATTTGAACGAACACACCTCAACACCTCATTATTACATTTGGCTGGCAGGGCAGAGCACAGGCACATGCCTGCCTGTCTTCTTACTTGTTTCCTGCCTTATCTCCTTATAGCTGTATGTGGCCTCCTGTCCTTGCATGAAATTTTATCCCAATATATAGAACTACCCCATACACGTGCTATTGCCTAGATGTATATTGTGGTCCCCAGGGCTGCGTGGCTTTTCTGCCTGTTGTGCGTAATTAGGCAGCAAGGATTAGCTTTCTTTGCCACATAACCTGCTGGTTAAGAAATGAAGAGTTCCTATATGTGTATGTGATGTATCCTGAGTTCAGGCTGACAACAATGAGTACCAAGGGCCAAGATGCTGGACGAAATTCCTCAAGGGGCAAAATTTCTGTAAGTTCTGCCAAGGATTCATAGGCAGTTCAGCTACTCATAGTATCATTGCACCATCACATATCTATCTCACAAATAAAGCCATGGCACTGCGCTCAGCAAGAGTTGAACCGATGATATCATGGATGACCATGTGAAAGAATCAATTTACCTACCACATAGAATTCTATTCTATACTAGCACTTGTCAGAGTCAGGCATTTTGCAAAACAAGGACATACGTAAACACACATACACACACACATACAACAACAATTTATCATGCTCCAACATTACATTTACACACATGCAACAGTCCCACAAATAATACACATACATGCACATGTCCCTCCCTTTATTATTTAATACCCTTGTTATTTATTACCCTTTCTTATGGCTGCACACACATCCATATATACCCCTCATCAATATAGCCGCCACGGTGGGCTGCCTGGAGAACCAACATATATGTGCAAGATCTTGGGGCTATGTCGCTGGTGCTCGCAAGAAATGAGGCAGATGCTAGTGGACGCAATTACCTCATCATCAAGGATGTAGCCAACCAGCTGCGCAACTTGGGAGCACCCATAACAGATAGGCTTCTAAACTCCTGGGTAGATGCAAGGAAGTCGTTGAAGAGGATCATTGTGAAAGACCCTATCCTGCTGGGGCGGCTCAAGGACCTGCAGGTGGTAGGCCGAAGGGCATCAGCAATCAAGCTGGCAAGCTGTGCGGCAATCTGCAGGGCCATTGTGAACGTGGCTATCCTACAGCCCCTTTGCTTAGCCATAGAGGAGCTCAAAAAGGCACACCCACCTCTGCATGCAACATGTGCACAGGTCACACCAGTGCAGCTGAAGAGAGCAGAGGTATATGAAGCGAGGCTTCCAGCTGCCAAGCGTCTCTGCACAATAAGTAGCGCAGCTGCAGAGGGAGCACGTGATGAGGCGGAGGCAGAGAAGGACAACCAGCCGGTGCCTAATAAAACTAGCCAGCAGGAGGACCATTGTTATTCCCAAAATCCAATCACCAAAATCACCAACAGCAGTCGGGAGCATGGCACATGTGATGAGCCTGCTGATGCCCCCAATAATATACCCATCATCAAGAAAGCCCAGCAGGTCATTGCTACTGATGAGCAGCGGCAGCAGCAGCAACAGCAGCCGCCCACAGCAGCAGCGGCCTTTGCTCCCTCTGCCGCTAATGCTCCAGCAGCTGCCACCCCCGCCGACGCCGCCCCTTCCATCTCAACACCTCATCAAGAACCTCCTGTATGCAAGCTGGCGGCATCTGACAGTATCTGCACCAAGCCTGTTTCACCAACACCTATCCCCCGAACCTTCCCTGCAGCACCTGCTGGCCACCGATTCAGCAGACGACCACTCATCAGCAGGTGTATACCTCCAGTGATGAGCACCAAAACGTTTCATCAGCAGGCTGGTCCTATAGCTCTAGCAGGAGGCCCCAAGACATCACCACCACCTCCACGGCTCCTGCCCCCGCCCCCAGCAGCAGCCGCCAGCAGGTATTACCCACCACTGACTCTGCTGCTGGCCTAACCAACCCCTCGTGCACAGAAACAGCAGCCTCTCCCCCAGAAGTTGTGCCGCCCCCAGTTGTCCAAACCAGCAGGACATCGGGTTTGGCCTCCTCCTCACCGCCGTGTAACCAGCAGCAGAAGAGGTTAGCTGTACAAATAACCCCAGCAGTGCAGGCACGCCAAAGGACAACGTCCGACATCTCCAAACCTCCCAACAGACCTGCTGTTGCGGTCGTCATCAACTCCAATAATAAGCCCAACCCATTGGCGACTTCTTCGGGCCCCCATCAGCCCGATGCGAGCACCAGCACTGCTCCTTCTACCAGTGCAGTGTCCCCTTCCACATCATCAGGGGGACATTTCTACCCTTCAGGTGTAGCCTTCAAGACTACACTCCCTATGAAGGATTGGGGTGGTGCGAACATACACCGCTATGGTATCTTGACCGCCATTGGCAGCAGCAGGAGAAAGACGCCACCAGGATGCATGCCAGTTGTCTCAGAGCTACATGGTCTTGAAGAATGGTGCAGAGCTCCATACAACTTTGCAGCAGGAGGGACCATTGGCGTCAGTGAGTCGACATTCATGGGCATTAAGAACACGGTGTCAAAGTTCCTGGGATTCGCACACCAATTCCTTGGTGTTCCCCTTCCTTTCTTATCCCTTCGCCTATTTAGCAACCAGGTATGTGTTTTGCATCGCTATACTACATGAATGATCTGTACCTACCACCTAACATTTTACATGTTTTATTCTCAAGAATTTGTCTACCCGTGGAAACTATATAGCTAATATAGCTACCAGAATCACCCACATAGATATGATGCATATTCATATACACACCTCCCTCATCATAATGTCTTTCTCATCATATACAATGTCAACATACCAATCCCGCACCCTTTTCCGTACACCAGCATATTACCATCAACTTCATTGACTTCATGGTTGCACGGGCCGGAAGTCAACACACTGCAGTAGAGATAACAAGGTTGGTGAAGCTTGTGGAGTATCTTCGGCAGCATGATGCACAAGACAGCAATCAGGTCTGGGGAGAGGGGAGAGGAGAGAGGGGAGAGGAGAGAGGGGAGAGGGGAGAGGGGAGAGGGCAGAGGGGAGAGGGGAGAGGGCAGAGGGCAGAGGGGAGAGGGCAGAGGGCAGAGGGGAGAGGGGAGAGGGGAGAGGGGAGAGGGGCTTGTTTATACCCAGGAGTACTTCCATTTCAGCACTATAAGTGTAACACCACCCCATCCACATCCCTACCTTTCCATATAACAATCAATACCGTACCTCAACCACTACCTTTCACTTGCCATGTTCTAGAGGCTCTAGATAGTCCATTCTGTGCGTCCGTTATCACCCTTTGTTTCCCTTTTTCCGTCCTGCACATATTTTACAGACAAGCCATTGCCAACGTATACAAGAATGGCTGCACAATATTGCAAGGCAGCTTAAGAAGTCATATCCAAGAGCACCGCCACCAGCAGCAAACCCTATATCAGGTTCAGCTGGTATGGAGGAGAGTGTTGTACAACATAACAGCCTACCTGATAAGTCTGAGGTGCTAGCATTCGTTCACGGCCTCCAGCAAAGTGCATCTGATGCACTCAAGCATGACTTGAGCAGTGCCAAGTGCGTCAGGCTGGAAGCAGCCATTGCAATCATGCATGCACTCGTTGCAGTACTGGTATCTGGATTGTACTTACCACCACTCAGGATGTCCGCCCTTTCGACATTAATGGTGCCTGGTAGTACCTCTTGCTGTAACAAGGACTGCAGGCAGCGTGGTTGCCGTGGCAACAACCTCACCCAAGTAGTGAGGAGACCGAAAGTACAGCACCCTGCTATGGAGGATGATCCCTCATCATCAGGACCGTCCTGCTCTACAGGCCCACCCAACAATGTGGCTGGTGTGGCATGTATGCAGTTGGAGTTGAACCATCACAAGACTGCACGTTTCACAAGGAATAGGGAGCCCCTGACTGTCATCCTCCCACCCGATCTGTCCAAGCTCATCCAGACATACGTAAGGCATGCCAGGCCAGTGCTCATGCAACGTGCCCCAGTTGACATGACTTCCTCGCAACAGCTCCTCATAGACAAGAATGGGCAGCCGTTCAACAACGGCTTTGCTATGGAGTGGAGGGATATTGAGGAACGCTATGGGGCACCCTGGGAGCATATTCCCCCCCAGAAACTACGCCATATCCACTCAACCACAGCCTACACATCACTTGTGCAGGAGGTGGCTCGCCAGCTGCCCGACCTACAGCCACATGCGCAGGTCATGGGGAACTCCCTTCGGGTATGGGACTCACATTACATACAGCGTCCAGGTAGCATCATTGCCCAGGCAGGCGTTGACAACCTGAACAAGTGGCGGAAGGCACAACTTGGCCTCAATAACCAAGTGTGGAGGAAGAAAATGGTGGAGAGGATGCTTGATGTGGAGGCAAAGGGACCGGCTAATGAGGGAAAGGGCCAGGGGGGGGAAGAAGGGGAGGAGGAAGAGGGGGAGGAGGCGGAGGAAGGGGAGTACGAAGAGGAGGAGGAGGAGGGGGAGTATGATGAGGGGGATGATGATGATGATGATGATGATGATGATGATGATGATGATGATGATGATGATAATGATGATGATGATGATGAGTATGATGAGTATGATGAGAGGGAAGGATATCAGGGGGAGGAGTAGGAGGGAGGGGTCAGGAAATGCATAGGAAAATGAGCAGAAACCCCGAGAAGGAAAGGTGGAGGAGAGGGTGGGTGAAGTAAGGTTACAGAGGAATAAGGTTCCATATCACTGGAATGATGAATAACAGGATCAACAAATTCTGTTATTCCTCATTCCAGTGATATGGAACCTTATAAGCAAGGGTTGGATGGATGGTGTTAAACAGGTGTGGACTGCTTGAGAGAGAAGAAGGGATTTCTGCTGTGCATGAACATATGCTTTTCATCATGAGGGTAGGTACAATTCCATAGTGGGGGAGATTATGCCTATAGGAATTCGTGGCTCACACATACAAGTTTGGGGTATAATACCCACCATGACTTGAGCACTATCAGGAGAGTGTGGAAGGCTTTTGCTTCAGCACGAGGGAGTTCTTGTATGGGGCAACGTAGCTGCTTGGATTGTTGGTTGGTAAGTAGGTGGGTATATATGCAGCAGCATAAGACATGCCTGCCATTATTGTCCGCCTTTTCCCTATATATATATTTGTTTTTTGGTTTATGGATACTGGTCATAAGGAATATCCCTGCTGTAATCCCTCCCTTGGCCCTCAAACTTCCTCGTTTCTCACTTCCTGGTTTTTCTCTGTCTACAGGTTCAACCTTGCCTTATAACTAAATGAGGCCTGTTATATTAAAATATTGTCCCTTGTAGATACCAACCATTAATACACATCTGGGGTTGGGAAGTTAACCCCCCTCCCCTTTTCATGTTCGTGTGCTATTTGTTTTGAATCCCAACCAATACACACCCAGCATGAGTTCCCACATTTGTCGCCTGCTTTCCAGGTGTGAAACAGAAGCCCTGCTGACCGCATCTGTATGCGTCCTGTACACGCATTCCTAAGCATAGATGACCAATGGCCCCTACAAACTGTCCCTCAAACACCCACAGACCAAAAGAGTTGCTGTAAACAAACATAATGGTCCTAAGGAAAAAACATTTGATTCGTGCCCTTAGGAAATACAGATAATAACTCATATTGCTATTTCGTGTTTCCATGTGGCGATAGGATGCAAAGGGTTTTCAAAGGGTGTTCAAAGGTTTATAAGTGTGGTACGGATTCCCACACATTGGCCCAGCCCTTGTGAGCACTCTGTCCATGTTATAGTCTCAAAAAAAATTTCATTCGTGTCCTTAAGCAATACAGATAATTATCAATATTATTATTTCGTGGTTCTTGTTGGCAATCGTATGCAAGGGGTTTATAGGTGTGGTACGGATTCTCACACATTGGCTCAGCCCTTGTGAGCGCTCTGAGCGTGTTATAGTCTCAAAAAAATCATCATTCGTGTCCTTAGACAATACAGATAATTATCAATATTATTGTTTCGTGGTTCTTGTTGGCAATCGTATGCAAGGGGTTTATAGGTGTGGTACGGATTCCCACACATTGGCCCAGCCCTTGTGAGCGCTCTGAGCGTGTTATAGTCTCAAAAAAGTCATCATTCGTGTCCTTAGGCAATACAGATAATTATCAATATTATTGTTTCGTGGTTCTTGTTGGCAATCGTATGCAAGGGGTTTATAGGTGTGGTACGGATTCCCACACATTGGCCCAGCCCTTGTGAGCGCTCTGAGCGTGTTATAGTCTCAAAAAAATCATCATTCGTGTCCTTAGGCAATACAGATAATTATCAATATTACTGTTTCGTGGTTCTTGTTGGCAATCGTATGCAAGGGGTTTATAGGTGTGGTACGGATTCCCACACATTGGCTCAGCCCTTGTGAGCGCTCTGAGCGTGTTATAGTCTCAAAAAAATCATCATTCGTGTCCTTAGACAATACAGATAATTATCAATATTATTGTTTCGTGGTTCTTGTTGGCAATCGTATGCAAGGGGTTTATAGGTGTGGTACGGATTCCCACACATTGGCCCAGCCCTTGTGAGCGCTCTGAGCGTGTTATAGTCTCAAAAAAGTCATCATTCGTGTCCTTAGGCAATACAGATAATTATCAATATTATTGTTTCGTGGTTCTTGTTGGCAATCGTATGCAAGGGGTTTATAGGTGTGGTACGGATTCCCACACATTGGCCCAGCCCTTGTGAGCGCTCTGAGCGTGTTATAGTCTCAAAAAAATCATCATTCGTGTCCTTAGGCAATACAGATAATTATCAATATTACTGTTTCGTGGTTCTTGTTGGCAATCGTATGCAAGGGGTTTATAGGTGTGGTACGGATTCTCACACATTGGCTCAGCCCTTGTGAGCGCTCTGAGCGTGTTATAGTCTCAAAAAAATCATCATTCGTGTCCTTAGACAATACAGATAATTATCAATATTATTGTTTCGTGGTTCTT
Organism: Volvox africanus; assembly: GCA_030268105.1. Taxonomy (NCBI): domain Eukaryota; kingdom Viridiplantae; phylum Chlorophyta; class Chlorophyceae; order Chlamydomonadales; family Volvocaceae; genus Volvox; species Volvox africanus. The sequence continues at coordinate 73,491 of BSDZ01000009.1, forward strand.
GTTGGCAATCGTATGCAAGGGGTTTATAGGTGTGGTACGGATTCCCACACATTGGCCCAGCCCTTGTGAGCACTCTGTCCATGTTATAGTCTCAAAAAAAATTTCATTCGTGTCCTTAGGCAATACAGATAATAATAAATATTATTGTTTCGTGGTTCCAGGTGGCAATCGTATGCAAGAGGTTTATAAGTGTGTGGAGCCGTGTGTCGTGCGTGGTGTCGGGTTGTGTGATTCGTGCCATGTGTTGTGTGTGGTTTCATATTTGGTGTGTGGAGCCGTGTGTCGTGTGTGGTGCTGGGTTGTTGTGTTGTTCATGCCGTGTGTTGTGTGTGGTGTTTAATTTTATGTGTGGAGCCGTGTGTTGTGTGAGGTGCTGGGTCGTGTGATTCATGCCGCATATGGTGTGTGGTGTCGTTTTTGCTGTGTGGAGCGGTGTGACGTGTGTGGTGCCGGGTCATGTGATTCATGCCATGTGTCGTGTGTGGTGTTATATATGGTGTGTGGAACCGTGTGTCGTGCATGGTGCTGGTTTGTGTGAGTCGTGCCGTGTGTCATGTGAGGTTTCATATTTGGTGTGGGGAGCCGTGTGTCGTGTGTGGTGCTGGGTTGTTGTGTGATTCGCGCTGGGTGTCGTGATTGGTGTTAAATTTGGTGTGTGGAGATGTGTGTCGTGTTTGGTGCCGGGTCGTGTGATTCGTGCCACATGTCATGTGTGGTATTATATTTGGTGTATGGAGCTGTGTGTCACATTATGTTTTGCTGACCTGCAGGCTTGTAATGCTGCTGCCATCTTCCCCGGGAGTTGCTGCCCCTACAAGTGTCATCAAGCTCAAGTCAGTTGCCACCTGGGGCATGATGCTGTTGTTACCGTTATCCGTTTCCACACGGTTAAGACAATTGCCGTTACTGTTGCCCCTGGATGTGCTCCTACCGCACGGATCCTAGCTATGGGCGATTTTGTTCCCTCATTATGACATGCGCCACAGCTCACACGTGTCGCAGCACTAACGGATTTTTAAGCACTGTTGGATTACAAACTGTGGGTACCTTGTAGAGGATCCAAACTGACAGTCAGGTCGGGTGAACAATGTAGGTAGTTGATAGGATTAGGAGGAGAGGGATGACGATGGCACTTGAGAGACTGTGGTAGTTGATAGTTGCAAAGGCTTATAAGGATGCTGGTAGGTGCTTCTGCACCCTTATATCATGTTTGTGTGTCGCTGTGTGTGTGTACGACACTCATAGACATCAAGACAATAAGGGAGTCACCGTCACCGTTGCCATCACTGCCACCTTCGTGATCACTGTCACTGTCACCCTCCCCATCCCTGTCACCGCCATAGTATCACCGTCACCGTCACCATTCCTTGTCGCTGTCGCAATCACCATCATCATCGCCGGCCCCCTCTCCCTCCCCCTCCTTGTCTCGCCATCACCATGTCACTGCGACCGTCCCCCTCCCGTCACATTATAGCCGTCTCCCTCCCCGTTGCTGTCCAACTCCCCATCCACGTCGCCTAAAACACAATTTCCCATTTTTTTAATTATAACAGTATAGGAATGATCCAAACGTTCTTATTCCAACAACGGAAATCTGAAAATATTTTTAAAGACATATATAATTCCTTGATGAAAACCTGCATAATGTTTAATTATAAAATTGTAAAAGTATAACCCTACATCATTCCGTCATCCCCCTCCCCCCTCCCTGTTGCCACCCCCATGCTGTCACATTGTCCCCCTCTCCATCGAAATCATTGCCGTCATATCCGCTGTCAACGTAACGCTCTCCCCCTCCCCCTCCCTGTCGCCGTAGCCATCACTGTAGTAGTCCCCGTCCCCGTCACCATCCCTCCCTGTCAGCGTTACCATAATTGCCGTCCCCGTCACTGTCAATGGCCACGTCGCCATTGCCGTGCCCCTCCCCCCTATGTCGTCGCCATCCTTGTCGTCGTCGCCATCCACTGCCACCCTCTCCGGAGTGCCGCATACAGCACCAACACCAGCTCCAGCACCAGTGCCCGCGAAATGTGTGCCAGCACACGGACGCCCCCTTCTACCGCACGCGGGAAACATGGAAGAATGTGGCGTGGGCCGCGTGCTGGGGGAAGGGGGAAGGGGGCGGCGTGCGTGAGGGAGGGCTGCAGGGGCCTCATGAGGGGGAGGGTTGGTCCGTGTGTTGGCGTGGTAAGGGGTAAAAGCCCTGGCGCGGATTAAGGGGGCGGCGGCAGGAAGACTGTGGGGACGACATGCGTGGGAAGGGAGCGGGGCATGCAAGAGGGGAAATAGGCCGGCAAAGGCGTGCGGAAGAGGAAGGGGGCACCGGCCGCGTGCAGGGGAAGGAGGGACGGCAGCGTGCGTGTGGGAAGGGAGAAGACACGGCGTGCGTGGAAAAAAGGTGGAGGCGCCGAGTGATGTACAAGGGGGCGGGGGCGCCCTTTTTCCCCGCACGCCGCTTGAGACCCCTTTCCCCACACACCACCCCCATTCCCATTTTTTTAATTATAACAGTATAGGAATGATCCAAACGTTCTTATTCCAACAATGGAAATCTGGAAATATTTTTAAAGACATATATAATTCCTTGATGAAAACCTGCATAATGTTTAATTATAAAATTGTAAAAGTATAACCCTACATCATTCCGTCATCCCCCTCCCCCCTCCCTGTTGCCACCCCCATGCTGTCACATTGTCCCCCTCTCCATCGAAATCATTGCCGTCATATCCGCTGTCAACGTAACGCTCTCCCCCTCCCCCTCCCTGTCGCCGTAGCCATCACTGTAGCAGTCCCCGTCCCCGTCACCATCCCTCCCTGTCAGCGTTACCATAATTGCCGTCCCCGTCACTGTCAATGGCCGCGTCGCCATTGCCGTGCCCTTTTTCCCCGCACGCCGCTTGAGACCCCTTCCCCCACACACCACCCCCATACCCCGCACGCTATACCCACGACCGCCCACGACCGCCTCCCCTGTTTCCCTCGCAGACCGCCCCTTTCCCCCTCCGCACCCGCCCCGGGCCCCGTCAAGCCTCGCCTGTCCCCGTCCCTCTCCTTGTCCCCCGTTTGGCCATACCTGCGTCTGTTGCCAGCACACATTGCAGATTGCCCCATATGCACCTGCATAGGCGCCAAGATGGGGACAACAAAAGCATATGCCACACGTCTGGCATCTTACAACATGCAAAACCCCGTTACATTACCCCCCTGCTGTTACGGTAAGAAACCCTGCCCACGCGCTCCGCCCCTTTCCCCTTTTTGGGCCCCTCCCCAGTCCCCGTCCCCTTGCCCTCTCCCCGCCCCTCTCCCCGTCCCCCGTTCGGCCCTACTACCTGCGTGTGTTTTTACCAACAGCGCACATTGCAGATTGTTCCAATGCACCTGCATGCGCCAAGATGGGGGCACCAAAAGCACGTTTCAAACGTCACGCATTTTAGAGCACGCCAAAACAGGTAACATCATCGTACCATAGTGCCCACTTACATCCCAGTCCCCCGTCCACGCACCCTTCCCCAGCACGCCACGCCCACTGCGCGGCACGCCACCCCACCCTCCCTTGCACAGCACGCCTCTCACGCTTCCACCACCGCACGCCGCCCCCGCCCCTTTCCACGCCAGTGATCCCCGCCCCCTTTTCCCGCCTCCCTCCCCTCCATCATATCCCCGTGGTGTTCTCATCCCGTGGTCAATCTCATATCTCATCCCTTGTCGCTGTCGCCATCACCATCATCATCGCCGGCCCCCTCTCCCTCCCCCTCCTTGTCTCGCCATCACCATGTCACTGCGACCGTCCCCCTCCCGTCGCATTATAGCCGTCTCCCTCCCCGTTGCTGTCCAACTCCCCGTCCACGTCGCCTAAAACACAATTTCCCATTTTTTTAATTATAACAGTATAGGAATGATCCAAACGTAATTATTCCAACAATGGAAATCTGAAAATACTTTTAAAGACATATATAATTCCTTGATGAAAACCTGCATAATGTTTAATTATAAAATTGTAAAAGTATAACCCTACATCATTCCGTCATCCCCCTCCCCCCTCCCTGTTGCCACCCCCATGCTGTCACATTGTCCCCCTCTCCATCGAAATTATTGCCGTCATATCCGCTGTCAACGTAACGCTCTCCCCCTCCCCCTCCCTGTCGCCGTAGCCATCACTGTAGCAGTCCCCGTCCCCGTCACCATCCCTCCCTGTCAGCGTTACCATAATTGCCGTCCCCGTCACTGTCAATGGCCGCGTCGCCATTGCCGTGCCCTTTTTCCCCGCACGCCGCTTGAGACCCCTTCCCCCACACACCACCCCCATTCCCATTTTTTTAATTATAACAGTATAGGAATGATCCAAACGTTCTTATTCCAACAATGGAAATCTGGAAATATTTTTAAAGACATATATAATTCCTTGATGAAAACCTGCATAATGTTTAATTATAAAATTGTAAAAGTATAACCCTACATCATTCCGTCATCCCCCTCCCCCCTCCCTGTTGCCACCCCCATGCTGTCACATTGTCCCCCTCTCCATCGAAATCATTGCCGTCATATCCGCTGTCAACGTAACGCTCTCCCCCTCCCCCTCCCTGTCGCCGTAGCCATCACTGTAGCAGTCCCCGTCCCCGTCACCATCCCTCCCTGTCAGCGTTACCATAATTGCCGTCCCCGTCACTGTCAATGGCCGCGTCGCCATTGCCGTGCCCTTTTTCCCCGCACGCCGCTTGAGACCCCTTCCCCCACACACCACCCCCATACCCCGCACGCTATACCCACGACCGCCCACGACCGCCTCCCCTGTTTCCCTCGCAGACCGCCCCTTTCCCCCTCCGCACCCGCCCCGGGCCCCGTCAAGCCTCGCCTGTCCCCGTCCCTCTCCTTGTCCCCCGTTTGGCCATACCTGCGTCTGTTGCCAGCACACATTGCAGATTGCCCCATATGCACCTGCATAGGCGCCAAGATGGGGACAACAAAAGCATATGCCACACGTCTGGCATCTTACAACATGCAAAACCCCGTTACATTACCCCCCTGCTGTTACGGTAAGAAACCCTGCCCACGCGCTCCGCCCCTTTCCCCTTTTTGGGCCCCTCCCCAGTCCCCGTCCCCTTGCCCTCTCCCCGCCCCTCTCCCCGTCCCCCGTTCGGCCCTACTACCTGCGTGTGTTTTTACCAACAGCGCACATTGCAGATTGTTCCAATGCACCTGCATGCGCCAAGATGGGGGCACCAAAAGCACGTTCCAAACGTCACGCATTTTAGAGCACGCCAAAACAGGTAACATCATCGTACCATAGTGCCCACTTACATCCCAGTCCCCCGTCCACGCACCCTTCCCCAGCACGCCACGCCCACTGCGCGGCACGCCACCCCACCCTCCCTTGCACAGCACGCCTCTCACGCTTCCACCACCGCACGCCGCCCCCGCCCCTTTCCACGCCAGTGATCCCCGCCCCCTTTTCCCGCCTCCCTCCCCTCCATCATATCCCCGTGGTGTTCTCATCCCGTGGTCAATCTCATATCTCATCCCTTGTCGCTGTCGCCATCACCATCATCATCGCCGGCCCCCTCTCCCTCCCCCTCCTTGTCTCGCCATCACCATGTCACTGCGACCGTCCCCCTCCCGTCGCATTATAGCCGTCTCCCTCCCCGTTGCTGTCCAACTCCCCGTCCACGTCGCCTAAAACACAATTTCCCATTTTTTTAATTATAACAGTATAGGAATGATCCAAACGTAATTATTCCAACAATGGAAATCTGAAAATACTTTTAAAGACATATATAATTCCTTGATGAAAACCTGCATAATGTTTAATTATAAAATTGTAAAAGTATAACCCTACATCATTCCGTCATCCCCCTCCCCCCTCCCTGTTGCCACCCCCATGCTGTCACATTGTCCCCCTCTCCATCGAAATTATTGCCGTCATATCCGCTGTCAACGTAACGCTCTCCCCCTCCCCCTCCCTGTCGCCGTAGCCATCACTGTAGCAGTCCCCGTCCCCGTCACCATCCCTCCCTGTCAGCGTTACCATAATTGCCGTCCCCGTCACTGTCAATGGCCGCGTCGCCATTGCCGTGCCCTTTTTCCCCGCACGCCGCTTGAGACCCCTTCCCCCACACACCACCCCCATTCCCATTTTTTTAATTATAACAGTATAGGAATGATCCAAACGTTCTTATTCCAACAATGGAAATCTGGAAATATTTTTAAAGACATATATAATTCCTTGATGAAAACCTGCATAATGTTTAATTATAAAATTGTAAAAGTATAACCCTACATCATTCCGTCATCCCCCTCCCCCCTCCCTGTTGCCACCCCCATGCTGTCACATTGTCCCCCTCTCCATCGAAATCATTGCCGTCATATCCGCTGTCAACGTAACGCTCTCCCCCTCCCCCTCCCTGTCGCCGTAGCCATCACTGTAGCAGTCCCCGTCCCCGTCACCATCCCTCCCTGTCAGCGTTACCATAATTGCCGTCCCCGTCACTGTCAATGGCCGCGTCGCCATTGCCGTGCCCTTTTTCCCCGCACGCCGCTTGAGACCCCTTCCCCCACACACCACCCCCATACCCCGCACGCTATACCCACGACCGCCCACGACCGCCTCCCCTGTTTCCCTCGCAGACCGCCCCTTTCCCCCTCCGCACCCGCCCCGGGCCCCGTCAAGCCTCGCCTGTCCCCGTCCCTCTCCTTGTCCCCCGTTTGGCCATACCTGCGTCTGTTGCCAGCACACATTGCAGATTGCCCCATATGCACCTGCATAGGCGCCAAGATGGGGACAACAAAAGCATATGCCACACGTCTGGCATCTTACAACATGCAAAACCCCGTTACATTACCCCCCTGCTGTTACGGTAAGAAACCCTGCCCACGCGCTCCGCCCCTTTCCCCTTTTTGGGCCCCTCCCCAGTCCCCGTCCCCTTGCCCTCTCCCCGCCCCTCTCCCCGTCCCCCGTTCGGCCCTACTACCTGCGTGTGTTTTTACCAACAGCGCACATTGCAGATTGTTCCAATGCACCTGCATGCGCCAAGATGGGGGCACCAAAAGCACGTTCCAAACGTCACGCATTTTAGAGCACGCCAAAACAGGTAACATCATCGTACCATAGTGCCCACTTACATCCCAGTCCCCCGTCCACGCACCCTTCCCCAGCACGCCACGCCCACTGCGCGGCACGCCACCCCACCCTCCCTTGCACAGCACGCCTCTCACGCTTCCACCACCGCACGCCGCCCCCGCCCCTTTCCACGCCAGTGATCCCCGCCCCCTTTTCCCGCCTCCCTCCCCTCCATCATATCCCCGTGGTGTTCTCATCCCGTGGTCAATCTCATATCTCATCCCTTGTCGCTGTCGCCATCACCATCATCATCGCCGGCCCCCTCTCCCTCCCCCTCCTTGTCTCGCCATCACCATGTCACTGCGACCGTCCCCCTCCCGTCGCATTATAGCCGTCTCCCTCCCCGTTGCTGTCCAACTCCCCGTCCACGTCGCCTAAAACACAATTTCCCATTTTTTTAATTATAACAGTATAGGAATGATCCAAACGTAATTATTCCAACAATGGAAATCTGAAAATATTTTTAAAGACATATAATAATTCCTTGATGAAAACCTGCATAATGTTTAATTATAAAATTGTAAAAGTATAACCCTACATCATTCCGTCATCCCCCTCCCCCCTCCCTGTTGCCACCCCCATGCTGTCACATTGTCCCCCTCTCCATCGAAATTATTGCCGTCATATCCGCTGTCAACGTAACGCTCTCCCCCTCCCCCTCCCTGTCGCCGTAGCCATCACTGTAGCAGTCCCCGTCCCCGTCACCATCCCTCCCTGTCAGCGTTACCATAATTGCCGTCCCCGTCACTGTCAATGGCCGCGTCGCCATTGCCGTGCCCTTTTTCCCCGCACGCCGCTTGAGACCCCTTCCCCCACACACCACCCCCATACCCCGCACGCTATACCCACGACCGCCCACGACCGCCTCCCCTGTTTCCCTCGCAGACCGCCCCTTTCCCCCTCCGCACCCGCCCCGGGCCCCGTCAAGCCTCGCCTGTCCCCGTCCCTCTCCTTGTCCCCCGTTTGGCCATACCTGCGTCTGTTGCCAGCACACATTGCAGATTGCCCCATATGCACCTGCATAGGCGCCAAGATGGGGACAACAAAAGCATATGCCACACGTCTGGCATCTTACAACATGCAAAACCCCGTTACATTACCCCCCTGCTGTTACGGTAAAAACCCCTGCCCACGCGCTCCGCCCCTTTCCCCTTTTTGGGCCCCTCCCCAGTCCCCGTCCCCTTGCCCTCTCCCCGCCCCTCTCCCCGTCCCCCGTTCGGCCCTACTACCTGCGTGTGTTTTTACCAACAGCGCACATTGCAGATTGTTCCAATGCACCTGCATGCGCCAAGATGGGGGCACCAAAAGCACGTTCCAAACGTCACGCATTTTAGAGCACGCCAAAACAGGTAACATCATCGTACCATAGTGCCCACTTACATCCCAGTCCCCCGTCCACGCACCCTTCCCCAGCACGCCACGCCCACTGCGCGGCATGCCACCCCACCCTCCCTTGCACAGCACGCCTCTCACGCTTCCACCACCGCACGCCGCCCCCGCCCCTTTCCACGCCAGTGATCCCCGCCCCCTTTTCCCGCCTCCCTCCCCTCCATCATATCCCCGTGGTGTTCTCATCCCGTGGTCAATCTCATATCTCATCCCTTGTCGCTGTCGCCATCACCATCATCATCGCCGGCCCCCTCTCCCTCCCCCTCCTTGTCTCGCCATCACCATGTCACTGCGACCGTCCCCCTCCCGTCGCATTATAGCCGTCTCCCTCCCCGTTGCTGTCCAACTCCCCGTCCACGTCGCCTAAAACACAATTTCCCATTTTTTTAATTATAACAGTATAGGAATGATCCAAACGTTCTTATTCCAACAATGGAAATCTGGAAATATTTTTAAAGACATATATAATTCCTTGATGAAAACCTGCATAATGTTTAATTATAAAATTGTAAAAGTATAACCCTACATCATTCCGTCATCCCCCTCCCCCCTCCCTGTTGCCACCCCCATGCTGTCACATTGTCCCCCTCTCCATCGAAATTATTGCCGTCATATCCGCTGTCAACGTAACGCTCTCCCCCTCCCCCTCCCTGTCGCCGTAGCCATCACTGTAGCAGTCCCCGTCCCCGTCACCATCCCTCCCTGTCAGCGTTACCATAATTGCCGTCCCCGTCACTGTCAATGGCCGCGTCGCCATTGCCGTGCCCTTTTTCCCCGCACGCCGCTTGAGACCCCTTCCCCCACACACCACCCCCATACCCCGCACGCTATACCCACGACGGCCCACGACCGCCTCCCCTGTTTCCCTCGCAGACCGCCCCTTTCCCCCTCCGCACCCGCCCCGGGCCCCGTCAAGCCTCGCCTGTCCCCGTCCCTCTCCTTGTCCCCCGTTTGGCCATACCTGCGTCTGTTGCCAGCACACATTGCAGATTGCCCCATATGCACCTGCATAGGCGCCAAGATGGGGACAACAAAAGCATATGCCACACGTCTGGCATCTTACAACATGCAAAACCCCGTTACATTACCCCCCTGCTGTTACGGTAAAAACCCCTGCCCACGCGCTCCGCCCCTTTCCCCTTTTTGGGCCCCTCCCCAGTCCCCGTCCCCTTGCCCTCTCCCCGCCCCTCTCCCCGTCCCCCGTTCGGCCCTACTACCTGCGTGTGTTTTTACCAACAGCGCACATTGCAGATTGTTCCAATGCACCTGCATGCGCCAAGATGGGGGCACCAAAAGCACGTTCCAAACGTCACGCATTTTAGAGCACGCCAAAACAGGTAACATCATCGTACCATAGTGCCCACTTACATCCCAGTCCCCCGTCCACGCACCCTTCCCCAGCACGCCACGCCCACTGCGCGGCATGCCATCCCACCCTCCCTTGCACATCTTACATGGAGCTTATTTATTACTTACCGGCAGTTTATTATAAAGCGATCCCTCGCATTCTTTAGTTCAAGTATCATGCCCCTGCAGGTGCGCACGAGTCGTGGCCAGCGCACGTGACAGCTTTCCAACGCACATGGTGGCTCCAGTGCACGTGCAAGCTTAAGCGCGTACACGCCCCTTCAGGCGCCACGGCCCCATTTCCACAGCGCCAAGGAGTCGTGCCCGCCGCCATCAGAACAATGTGAGGCGCGCTTGCAGAGCCACGACCAGATCAAGGTCAGAAGAAACACGGAAGGAAAAACAAAGCAAAAATCTTAAGTAGCATTCGCTAAAAGACCAAGCACTTGATGCCGAGTTCTTTATTGTTCCGGAAACCTAATAATTATCCTACCAATACAAGATTCTTACAAAACTCTTATTACAGTGAATAATACGCGTATTTGCATCGAAATGTTTAGTCGAAAGCATAGGCAGTACACTGCCCATTGGACAACAGATTGATAGTGCTGTCAAACGTATTTGCAAAGCCATAAACATACATACATATATATAATGTGTTTTATATTTGCAGGGGGCGTCATCGATCTTGTTACTAACAATTGTTTGGGTCCTTTGGCGGTTAGGAAAACAGGTTTTGAGGGCAGACGGGTGGACTAATCCAGGCCTTGTGAGCGCTCTGAGCGTGTTATAGTCTCAAAAAAATCATCATTCGTGTCCTTAGGCAATACAGATAATTATCAATATTACTGTTTCGTGGTTCTTGTTGGCAATCGTATGCAAGGGGTTTATAGGTGTGGTACGGATTCTCACACATTGGCTCAGCCCTTGTGAGCGCTCTGAGCGTGTTATAGTCTCAAAAAAATCATCATTCGTGTCCTTAGACAATACAGATAATTATCAATATTATTGTTTCGTGGTTCTTGTTGGCAATCGTATGGAAGGGGTTTATAGGTGTGGTACGGATTCCCACACATTGGCCCAGCCCTTGTGAGCGCTCTGAGCGTGTTATAGTCTCAAAAAAGTCATCATTCGTGTCCTTAGGCAATACAGATAATTATCAATATTATTGTTTCGTGGTTCTTGTTGGCAATCGTATGCAAGGGGTTTATAGGTGTGGTACGGATTCTCACACATTGGCTCAGCCCTTGTGAGCGCTCTGAGCGTGTTATAGTCTCAAAAAAATCATCATTCGTGTCCTTAGACAATACAGATAATTATCAATATTATTGTTTCGTGGTTCTTGTTGGCAATCGTATGCAAGGGGTTTATAGGTGTGGTACGGATTCTCACACATTGGCCCAGCCCTTGTGAGCGCTCTGAGCGTGTTATAGTCTCAAATAAATCATCATTCGTGTCCTTAGACAATACAGATAATTATCAATATTATTGTTTCGTGGTTCTTGTTGGCAATCGTATGCAAGGGGTTTATAGGTGTGGTACGGATTCCCACACATTGGCTCAGCCCTTGTGAGCGCTCTGAGCGTGTTATAGTCTCAAAAAAATCATCATTCGTGTCCTTAGACAATACAGATAATTATCAATATTATTGTTTCGTGGTTCTTGTTGGCAATCGTATGCAAGGGGTTTATAGGTGTGGTACGGATTCCCACACATTGGCCCAGCCCTTGTGAGCGCTCTGAGCGTGTTATAGTCTCAAAAAAATCATCATTCGTGTCCTTAGACAATACAGATAATTATCAATATTATTGTTTCGTGGTTCTTGTTGGCAATCGTATGCAAGGGGTTTATAGGTGTGGTACGGATTCCCACACATTGGCCCAGCCCTTGTGAGCGCTCTGAGCGTGTTATAGTCTCAAAAAAATCATCATTCGTGTCCTTAGACAATACAGATAATTATCAATATTATTGTTTCGTGGTTCTTGTTGGCAATCGTATGCAAGGGGTTTATAGGTGTGGTACGGATTCCCACACATTGGCCCAGCCCTTGTGAGCGCTCTGAGCGTGTAATAGTCTCAAAAAAGTCATCATTCGTGTGCTTAGGCAATACAGATAATTATCAATATTATTGTTTCGTGGTTCTTGTTGGCAATCGTATGCAAGGGGTTTATAGGTGTGGTACGGATTCTCACACATAGGCCCAGCCCTTCTGAGCGCTCTGAGCGTGTTATAGTCTCAAAAAAATCATCATTCGTGTCCTTAGGCAATACAGATAATTATCAATATTATTGTTTCGTGGTTCTTGTTGGCAATCGTATGCAAGGGGTTTATAGGTGTGGTACGGATTCCCACACATTGGCCCAGCCCTTGTGAGCGCTCTGAGCGTGTTATAGTCTCAAAAAAATCATCATTCGTGTCCTTAGGCAATACAGATCATTATCAATATTATTGTTTCGTGGTTCTTGTTGGCAATCGTATGCAAGGGGTTTATAGGTGTGGTACGGATTCCCACACATTGGCCCAGCCCTTGTGAGCGCTCTGAGCGTGTTATAGTCTCAAAAAAATCATCATTCGTGTCCTTAGACAATACAGATAATTATCAATATTATTGTTTCGTGGTTCTTGTTGGCAATCGTATGCAAGGGGTTTATAGGTGTGGTACGGATTCTCACACATAGGCCCAGCCCTTGTGAGCGCTCTGAGCGTGTTATAGTCTCAAAAAAGTCATCATTCGTGTCCTTAGGCAATACAGATAATTATCAATATTACTGTTTCGTGGTTCTTGTTGGCAATCGTATGCAAGGGGTTTATAGGTGTGGTACGGATTCTCACACATTGGCTCAGCCCTTGTGAGCGCTCTGAGCGTGTTATAGTCTCAAAAAATCATCATTCGTGTCCTTAGACAATACAGATAATTATCAATATTATTGTTTCGTGGTTCTTGTTGGCAATCGTATGCAAGGGGTTTATAGGTGTGGTACGGATTCTCACACATTGGCCCAGCCCTTGTGAGCGCTCTGAGCGTGTTATAGTCTCAAAAAAATCATCATTCGTGTCCTTAGGCAATTCAGATCATTATCAATATTACTGTTTCGCGGTTCTTGTTGGCAATCGTATGCAAGGGGTTTATAGGTTTGGTACGGATTCTCACACATTGGCCCAGCCCTTGTGAGCGCTCTGAGCGTGTTATAGTCTCAAAAAAATCATCATTCGTGTCCTTAGACAATACAGATAATTATCAATATTATTGTTTCGTGGTTCCAGGTGGCAATCGTATGCAAGGGGTTTATAGGTGTGGTACGGATTCTCACACATTGGCTCAGCCCTTGTGAGCGCTCTGAGCGTGTTATAGTCTCAAAAAAATCATCATTCGTGTCCTTAGACAATACAGATAATTATCAATATTATTGTTTCGTGGTTCTTGTTGGCAATCGTATGCAAGGGGTTTATAGGTGTGGTACGGATTCCCACACATTGGCCCAGCCCTTGTGAGCGCTCTGAGCGTGTTATACTCTCAAAAAAGTCATCATTCGTGTCCTTAGGCAATACAGATAATTATCAATATTATTGTTTCGTGGTTCTTGTTGGCAATCGTATGCAAGGGGTTTATAGGTGTTGTACGGATTCCCACACATTGGCCCAGCCCTTGTGAGCGCTCTGAGCGTGTTATAGTCTCAAAAAAATCATCATTCGTGTCCTTAGGCAATACAGATAATTATCAATATTACTGTTTCGTGGTTCTTGTTGGCAATCGTATGCAAGGGGTTTATAGGTGTTGTACGGATTCCCACACATTGGCCCAGCCCTTGTGAGCGCTCTGAGCGTGTTATAGTCTCAAAAAAATCATCATTCGTGTCCTTAGACAATACAGATAATTATCAATATTATTGTTTCGTGGTTCTTGTTGGCAATCGTATGGAAGGGGTTTATAGGTGTGGTACGGATTCTCACACATTGGCCCAGCCCTTGTGAGCGCTCTGAGCGTGTTATAGTCTCAAAAAAATCATCATTCGTGTCCTTAGACAATACAGATAATTATCAATATTATTGTTTCGTGGTTCTTGTTGGCAATCGTATGCAAGGGGTTTATAGGTGTGGTACGGATTCCCACACATTGGCTCAGCCCTTGTGAGCGCTCTGAGCGTGTTATAGTCTCAAAAAAATCATCATTCGTGTCCTTAGACAATACAGATAATTATCAATATTATTGTTTCGTGGTTCTTGTTGGCAATCGTATGCAAGGGGTTTATAGGTGTGGTACGGATTCCCACACATTGGCTCAGCCCTTGTGAGCGCTCTGAGCGTGTTATAGTCTCAAAAAAATCATCATTCGTGTCCTTAGACAATACAGATAATTATCAATATTATTGTTTCGTGGTTCTTGTTGGCAATCGTATGCAAGGGGTTTATAGGTGTGGTACGGATTCCCACACATTGGCCCAGCCCTTGTGAGCGCTCTGAGCGTGTTATAGTCTCAAAAAAATCATCATTCGTGTCCTTAGACAATACAGATAATTATCAATATTATTGTTTCGTGGTTCTTGTTGGCAATCGTATGCAAGGGGTTTATAGGTGTGGTACGGATTCCCACACATTGGCCCAGCCCTTGTGAGCGCTCTGAGCGTGTTATAGTCTCAAAAAAGTCATCATTCGTGTGCTTAGGCAATACAGATAATTATCAATATTATTGTTTCGTGGTTCTTGTTGGCAATCGTATGCAAGGGGTTTATAGGTGTGGTACGGATTCTCACACATAGGCCCAGCCCTTCTGAGCGCTCTGAGCGTGTTATAGTCTCAAAAAAATCATCATTCGTGTCCTTAGGCAATACAGATAATTATCAATATTATTGTTTCGTGGTTCTTGTTGGCAATCGTATGCAAGGGGTTTATAGGTGTGGTACGGATTCCCACACATTGGCCCAGCCCTTGTGAGCGCTCTGAGCGTGTTATAGTCTCAAAAAAATCATCATTCGTGTCCTTAGACAATACAGATAATTATCAATATTATTGTTTCGTGGTTCTTGTTGGCAATCGTATGCAAGGGGTTTATAGGTGTGGTACGGATTCTCACACATTGGCTCAGCCCTTGTGAGCGCTCTGAGCGTGTTATAGTCTCAAAAAAGTCATCATTCGTGTCCTTAGGCAATACAGATAATTATCAATATTACTGTTTCGTGGTTCTTGTTGGCAATCGTATGCAAGGGGTTTATAGGTGTGGTACGGATTCTCACACATTGGCTCAGCCCTTGTGAGCGCTCTGAGCGTGTTATAGTCTCAAAAAATCATCATTCGTGTCCTTAGACAATACAGATAATTATCAATATTATTGTTTCGTGGTTCTTGTTGGCAATCGTATGCAAGGGGTTTATAGGTGTGGTACGGATTCTCACACATTGGCCCAGCCCTTGTGAGCGCTCTGAGCGTGTTATAGTCTCAAAAAAATCATCATTCGTGTCCTTAGGCAATTCAGATCATTATCAATATTACTGTTTCGCGGTTCTTGTTGGCAATCGTATGCAAGGGGTTTATAGGTGTGGTACGGATTCTCACACATTGGCCCAGCCCTTGTGAGCGCTCTGAGCGTGTTATAGTCTCAAAAAAATCATCATTCGTGTCCTTAGACAATACAGATAATTATCAATATTATTGTTTCGTGGTTCCAGGTGGCAATCGTATGCAAGGGGTTTATAGGTGTGGTACGGATTCTCACACATTGGCTCAGCCCTTGTGAGCGCTCTGAGCGTGTTATAGTCTCAAAAAAATCATCATTCGTGTCCTTAGACAATACAGATAATTATCAATATTATTGTTTCGTGGTTCTTGTTGGCAATCGTATGCAAGGGGTTTATAGGTGTGGTACGGATTCCCACACATTGGCCCAGCCCTTGTGAGCGCTCTGAGCGTGTTATAGTCTCAAAAAATCATCATTCGTGTCCTTAGACAATACAGATAATTATCAATATTATTGTTTCGTGGTTCTTGTTGGCAATCGTATGCAAGGGGTTTATAGGTGTGGTACGGATTCTCACACATTGGCCCAGCCCTTGTGAGCGCTCTGAGCGTGTTATAGTCTCAAAAAAATCATCATTCGTGTCCTTAGGCAATTCAGATCATTATCAATATTACTGTTTCGCGGTTCTTGTTGGCAATCGTATGCAAGGGGTTTATAGGTGTGGTACGGATTCTCACACATTGGCCCAGCCCTTGTGAGCGCTCTGAGCGTGTTATAGTCTCAAAAAAATCATCATTCGTGTCCTTAGACAATACAGATAATTATCAATATTATTGTTTCGTGGTTCCAGGTGGCAATCGTATGCAAGGGGTTTATAGGTGTGGTACGGATTCTCACACATTGGCTCAGCCCTTGTGAGCGCTCTGAGCGTGTTATAGTCTCAAAAAAATCATCATTCGTGTCCTTAGACAATACAGATAATTATCAATATTATTGTTTCGTGGTTCTTGTTGGCAATCGTATGCAAGGGGTTTATAGGTGTGGTACGGATTCCCACACATTGGCCCAGCCCTTGTGAGCGCTCTGAGCGTGTTATACTCTCAAAAAAGTCATCATTCGTGTCCTTAGGCAATACAGATAATTATCAATATTATTGTTTCGTGGTTCTTGTTGGCAATCGTATGCAAGGGGTTTATAGGTGTTGTACGGATTCCCACACATTGGCCCAGCCCTTGTGAGCGCTCTGAGCGTGTTATAGTCTCAAAAAAATCATCATTCGTGTCCTTAGGCAATACAGATAATTATCAATATTACTGTTTCGTGGTTCTTGTTGGCAATCGTATGCAAGGGGTTTATAGGTGTGGTACGGATTCTCACACATTGGCCCAGCCCTTGTGAGCGCTCTGAGCGTGTTATAGTCTCAAAAAAATCATCATTCGTGTCCTTAGGCAATTCAGATCATTATCAATATTACTGTTTCGCGGTTCTTGTTGGCAATCGTATGCAAGGGGTTTATAGGTGTGGTACGGATTCTCACACATAGGCCCAGCCCTTGTGAGCGCTCTGAGCGTGTTATAGTCTCAAAAAAATCATCATTCGTGTCCTTAGACAATACAGATAATTATCAATATTATTGTTTCGTGGTTCTTGTTGGCAATCGTATGCAAGGGGTTTATTGGTGTGGTACGGATTCTCACACATTGGCCCAGCCCTTGTGAGCGCTCTGAGCGTGTTATAGTCTCAAAAAAATCATCATTCGTGTCCTTAGACAATACAGATAATTATCAATATTATTGTTTCGTGGTTCTTGTTGGCAATCGTATGCAAGGGGTTTATAGGTGTGGTACGGATTCTCACACATTGGCTCAGCCCTTGTGAGCGCTCTGAGCGTGTTATAGTCTCAAAAAAATCATCATTCGTGTCCTTAGACAATACAGATAATCATCAATATTATTGTTTCGTGGTTCTTGTTGGCAATCGTATGCAAGGGGTTTATAGGTGTGGTACGGATTCCCACACATTTGCCCAGCCCTTGTGAGCGCTCTGAGCGTGTTATACTCTCAAAAAAGTCATCATTCGTGTCCTTAGGCAATACAGATAATTATCAATATTATTGTTTCGTGGTTCTTGTTGGCAATCGTATGCAAGGGGTTTATAGGTGTGGTACGGATTCTCACACATAGGCCCAGCCCTTGTGAGCGCTCTGAGCGTGTTATAGTCTCAAAAAAATCATCATTCGTGTCCTTAGGCAATACAGATAATTATCAATATTACTGTTTCGTGGTTCTTGTTGGCAATCGTATGCAAGGGGTTTATAGGTGTGGTACGGATTCTCACACATTGGCTCAGCCCTTGTGAGCGCTCTGAGCGTGTTATAGTCTCAAAACAATCATCATTCGTGTCCTTAGACAATACAGATAATTATCAATATTATTGTTTCGTGGTTCTTGTTGGCAATCGTATGCAAGGGGTTTATAGGTGTGGTACGGATTCTCACACATTGGCCCAGCCCTTGTGAGCGCTCTGAGCGTGTTATAGTCTCAAAAAAATCATCATTCGTGTCCTTAGGCAATTCAGATCATTATCAATATTACTGTTTCGCGGTTCTTGTTGGCAATCGTATGCAAGGGGTTTATAGGTGTGGTACGGATTCTCACACATTGGCCCAGCCCTTGTGAGCGCTCTGAGCGTGTTATAGTCTCAAAAAAATCATCATTCGTGTCCTTAGACAATACAGATAATTATCAATATTATTATTTCGTGGTTCTTGTTGGCAATCGTATGCAAGGGGTTTATAGGTGTGGTACGGATTCTCACACATTTGCTCAGCCCTTGTGAGCGCTCTGAGCGTGTTATAGTCTCAAAAAAATCATCATTCGTGTCCTTAGGCAATACAGATAATTATCAATATTACTGTTTCGTGGTTCTTGTTGGCAATCGTATGCAAGGGGTTTATAGGTGTGGTACGGATTCTCACACATTGGCCCAGCCCTTGTGAGCGCTCTGAGCGTGTTATACTCTCAAAAAAGTCATCATTCGTGTCCTTAGGCAATTCAGATCATTATCAATATTATTGTTTCGTGGTTCTTGTTGGCAATCGTATGCAAGGGGTTTATAGGTGTGGTACGGATTCCCACACATTGGCCCAGCCCTTGTGAGCGCTCTGAGCGTGTTATAGTCTCAAAAAAATCATCATTCGTGTCCTTAGGCAATACAGATAATTATCAATATTACTGTTTCGTGGTTCTTGTTGGCAATCGTATGCAAGGGGTTTATAGGTGTGGTACGGATTCTCACACATTGGCTCAGCCCTTGTGAGCGCTCTGAGCGTGTTATAGTCTCAAAAAAATCATCATTCGTGTCCTTAGACAATACAGATAATTATCAATATTATTGTTTCGTGGTTCTTGTTGGCAATCGTATGCAAGGGGTTTATAGGTGTGGTACGGATTCTCACACATTGGCTCAGCCCTTGTGAGCGCTCTGAGCGTGTTATAGTCTCAAAAAAATCATCATTCGTGTCCTTAGACAATACAGATAATTATCAATATTACTGTTTCGTGGTTCTTGTTGGCAATCGTATGCAAGGGGTTTATAGGTGTGGTACGGATTCTCACACATTGGCTCAGCCCTTGTGAGCGCTCTGAGCGTGTTATAGTCTCAAAAAAATCATCATTCGTGTCCTTAGGCAATACAGATAATTATCAATATTACTGTTTCGTGGTTCTTGTTGGCAATCGTATGCAAGGGGTTTATAGGTGTGGTACGGATTCTCACACATTGGCTCAGCCCTTGTGAGCGCTCTGAGCGTGTTATAGTCTCAAAAAAATCATCATTCGTGTCCTTAGACAATACAGATAATTATCAATATTATTGTTTCGTGGTTCTTGTTGGCAATCGTATGCAAGGGGTTTATAGGTGTGGTACGGATTCCCACACATTGGCCCAGCCCTTGTGAGCGCTCTGAGCGTGTTATAGTCTCAAAAAATCATCATTCGTGTCCTTAGACAATACAGATAATTATCAATATTATTGTTTCGTGGTTCTTGTTGGCAATCGTATGCAAGGGGTTTATAGGTGTGGTACGGATTCTCACACATTGGCCCAGCCCTTGTGAGCGCTCTGAGCGTGTTATAGTCTCAAAAAAATCATCATTCGTGTCCTTAGGCAATTCAGATCATTATCAATATTACTGTTTCGCGGTTCTTGTTGGCAATCGTATGCAAGGGGTTTATAGGTGTGGTACGGATTCTCACACATTGGCCCAGCCCTTGTGAGCGCTCTGAGCGTGTTATAGTCTCAAAAAAATCATCATTCGTGTCCTTAGACAATACAGATAATTATCAATATTATTGTTTCGTGGTTCCAGGTGGCAATCGTATGCAAGGGGTTTATAGGTGTGGTACGGATTCTCACACATTGGCTCAGCCCTTGTGAGCGCTCTGAGCGTGTTATAGTCTCAAAAAAATCATCATTCGTGTCCTTAGACAATACAGATAATTATCAATATTATTGTTTCGTGGTTCTTGTTGGCAATCGTATGCAAGGGGTTTATAGGTGTGGTACGGATTCCCACACATTGGCCCAGCCCTTGTGAGCGCTCTGAGCGTGTTATACTCTCAAAAAAGTCATCATTCGTGTCCTTAGGCAATACAGATAATTATCAATATTATTGTTTCGTGGTTCTTGTTGGCAATCGTATGCAAGGGGTTTATAGGTGTTGTACGGATTCCCACACATTGGCCCAGCCCTTGTGAGCGCTCTGAGCGTGTTATAGTCTCAAAAAAATCATCATTCGTGTCCTTAGGCAATACAGATAATTATCAATATTACTGTTTCGTGGTTCTTGTTGGCAATCGTATGCAAGGGGTTTATAGGTGTGGTACGGATTCTCACACATTGGCCCAGCCCTTGTGAGCGCTCTGAGCGTGTTATAGTCTCAAAAAAATCATCATTCGTGTCCTTAGGCAATTCAGATCATTATCAATATTACTGTTTCGCGGTTCTTGTTGGCAATCGTATGCAAGGGGTTTATAGGTGTGGTACGGATTCTCACACATAGGCCCAGCCCTTGTGAGCGCTCTGAGCGTGTTATAGTCTCAAAAAAATCATCATTCGTGTCCTTAGACAATACAGATAATTATCAATATTATTGTTTCGTGGTTCTTGTTGGCAATCGTATGCAAGGGGTTTATTGGTGTGGTACGGATTCTCACACATTGGCCCAGCCCTTGTGAGCGCTCTGAGCGTGTTATAGTCTCAAAAAAATCATCATTCGTGTCCTTAGACAATACAGATAATTATCAATATTATTGTTTCGTGGTTCTTGTTGGCAATCGTATGCAAGGGGTTTATAGGTGTGGTACGGATTCTCACACATTGGCTCAGCCCTTGTGAGCGCTCTGAGCGTGTTATAGTCTCAAAAAAATCATCATTCGTGTCCTTAGACAATACAGATAATCATCAATATTATTGTTTCGTGGTTCTTGTTGGCAATCGTATGCAAGGGGTTTATAGGTGTGGTACGGATTCCCACACATTTGCCCAGCCCTTGTGAGCGCTCTGAGCGTGTTATACTCTCAAAAAAGTCATCATTCGTGTCCTTAGGCAATACAGATAATTATCAATATTATTGTTTCGTGGTTCTTGTTGGCAATCGTATGCAAGGGGTTTATAGGTGTGGTACGGATTCTCACACATAGGCCCAGCCCTTGTGAGCGCTCTGAGCGTGTTATAGTCTCAAAAAAATCATCATTCGTGTCCTTAGGCAATACAGATAATTATCAATATTACTGTTTCGTGGTTCTTGTTGGCAATCGTATGCAAGGGGTTTATAGGTGTGGTACGGATTCTCACACATTGGCTCAGCCCTTGTGAGCGCTCTGAGCGTGTTATAGTCTCAAAACAATCATCATTCGTGTCCTTAGACAATACAGATAATTATCAATATTATTGTTTCGTGGTTCTTGTTGGCAATCGTATGCAAGGGGTTTATAGGTGTGGTACGGATTCTCACACATTGGCCCAGCCCTTGTGAGCGCTCTGAGCGTGTTATAGTCTCAAAAAAATCATCATTCGTGTCCTTAGGCAATTCAGATCATTATCAATATTACTGTTTCGCGGTTCTTGTTGGCAATCGTATGCAAGGGGTTTATAGGTGTGGTACGGATTCTCACACATTGGCCCAGCCCTTGTGAGCGCTCTGAGCGTGTTATAGTCTCAAAAAAATCATCATTCGTGTCCTTAGACAATACAGATAATTATCAATATTATTATTTCGTGGTTCTTGTTGGCAATCGTATGCAAGGGGTTTATAGGTGTGGTACGGATTCTCACACATTTGCTCAGCCCTTGTGAGCGCTCTGAGCGTGTTATAGTCTCAAAAAAATCATCATTCGTGTCCTTAGGCAATACAGATAATTATCAATATTACTGTTTCGTGGTTCTTGTTGGCAATCGTATGCAAGGGGTTTATAGGTGTGGTACGGATTCTCACACATTGGCCCAGCCCTTGTGAGCGCTCTGAGCGTGTTATACTCTCAAAAAAGTCATCATTCGTGTCCTTAGGCAATTCAGATCATTATCAATATTATTGTTTCGTGGTTCTTGTTGGCAATCGTATGCAAGGGGTTTATAGGTGTGGTACGGATTCCCACACATTGGCCCAGCCCTTGTGAGCGCTCTGAGCGTGTTATAGTCTCAAAAAAATCATCATTCGTGTCCTTAGGCAATACAGATAATTATCAATATTACTGTTTCGTGGTTCTTGTTGGCAATCGTATGCAAGGGGTTTATAGGTGTGGTACGGATTCTCACACATTGGCTCAGCCCTTGTGAGCGCTCTGAGCGTGTTATAGTCTCAAAAAAATCATCATTCGTGTCCTTAGACAATACAGATAATTATCAATATTATTGTTTCGTGGTTCTTGTTGGCAATCGTATGCAAGGGGTTTATAGGTGTGGTACGGATTCTCACACATTGGCTCAGCCCTTGTGAGCGCTCTGAGCGTGTTATAGTCTCAAAAAAATCATCATTCGTGTCCTTAGACAATACAGATAATTATCAATATTACTGTTTCGTGGTTCTTGTTGGCAATCGTATGCAAGGGGTTTATAGGTGTGGTACGGATTCTCACACATTGGCTCAGCCCTTGTGAGCGCTCTGAGCGTGTTATAGTCTCAAAAAAATCATCATTCGTGTCCTTAGGCAATACAGATAATTATCAATATTACTGTTTCGTGGTTCTTGTTGGCAATCGTATGCAAGGGGTTTATAGGTGTGGTACGGATTCTCACACATTGGCCCAGCCCTTGTGAGCGCTCTGAGCGTGTTATACTCTCAAAAAAGTCATCATTCGTGTCCTTAGGCAATTCAGATCATTATCAATATTATTGTTTCGGGGTTCTTGTTGGCAATCGTATGCAAGGGGTTTATAGGTGTGGTACGGATTCTCACACATTGGCCCAGCCCTTGTGAGCGCTCTGAGCGTGTTATAGTCTCAAAAAAATCATCATTCGTGTCCTTAGGCAATACAGATAATTATCAATATTACTGTTTCGTGGTTCTTGTTGGCAATCGTATGCAAGGGGTTTATAGGTGTGGTACGGATTCTCACACATTGGCTCAGCCCTTGTGAGCGCTCTGAGCGTGTTATAGTCTCAAAAAAATCATCATTCGTGTCCTTAGACAATACAGATAATTATCAATATTATTGTTTCGTGGTTCTTGTTGGCAATCGTATGCAAGGGGTTTATAGGTGTGGTACGGATTCTCACACATTGGCCCAGCCCTTGTGAGCGCTCTGAGCGTGTTATAGTCTCAAAAAAATCATCATTCGTGTCCTTAGGCAATACAGATAATTATCAATATTACTGTTTTGTGGTTCTTGTTGGCAATCGTATGCAAGGGGTTTATAGGTGTGGTACGGATTCTCACACATTGGCTCAGCCCTTGTGAGCGCTCTGAGCGTGTTATAGTCTCAAAAAAATCATCATTCGTGTCCTTAGACAATACAGATAATTATCAATATTATTGTTTCGTGGTTCTTGTTGGCAATCGTATGCAAGGGGTTTATAGGTGTGGTACGGATTCTCACACATTGGCCCAGCCCTTGTGAGCGCTCTGAGCGTGTTATAGTCTCAAAAAAATCATCATTCGTGTCCTTAGGCAATTCAGATCATTATCAATATTACTGTTTCGCGGTTCTTGTTGGCAATCGTATGCAAGGGGTTTATAGGTGTGGTACGGATTCTCACACATTGGCCCAGCCCTTGTGAGCGCTCTGAGCGTGTTATAGTCTCAAAAAAATCATCATTCGTGTCCTTAGACAATACAGATAATTATCAATATTATTGTTTCGTGGTTCTTGTTGGCAATCGTATGCAAGGGGTTTATTGGTGTGGTACGGATTCTCACACATTGGCCCAGCCCTTGTGAGCGCTCTGAGCGTGTTATAGTCTCAAAAAAATCATCATTCGTGTCCTTAGACAATACAGATAATTATCAATATTATTGTTTCGTGGTTCTTGTTGGCAATCGTATGCAAGGGGTTTATAGGTGTGGTACGGATTCTCACACATTGGCTCAGCCCTTGTGAGCGCTCTGAGCGTGTTATAGTCTCAAAAAAATCATCATTCGTGTCCTTAGACAATACAGATAATCATCAATATTATTGTTTCGTGGTTCTTGTTGGCAATCGTATGCAAGGGGTTTATAGGTGTGGTACGGATTCCCACACATTTGCCCAGCCCTTGTGAGCGCTCTGAGCGTGTTATACTCTCAAAAAAGTCATCATTCGTGTCCTTAGGCAATACAGATAATTATCAATATTATTGTTTCGTGGTTCTTGTTGGCAATCGTATGCAAGGGGTTTATAGGTGTGGTACGGATTCTCACACATAGGCCCAGCCCTTGTGAGCGCTCTGAGCGTGTTATAGTCTCAAAAAAATCATCATTCGTGTCCTTAGGCAATACAGATAATTATCAATATTACTGTTTCGTGGTTCTTGTTGGCAATCGTATGCAAGGGGTTTATAGGTGTGGTACGGATTCTCACACATTGGCTCAGCCCTTGTGAGCGCTCTGAGCGTGTTATAGTCTCAAAACAATCATCATTCGTGTCCTTAGACAATACAGATAATTATCAATATTATTGTTTCGTGGTTCTTGTTGGCAATCGTATGCAAGGGGTTTATAGGTGTGGTACGGATTCTCACACATTGGCCCAGCCCTTGTGAGCGCTCTGAGCGTGTTATAGTCTCAAAAAAATCATCATTCGTGTCCTTAGGCAATTCAGATCATTATCAATATTACTGTTTCGCGGTTCTTGTTGGCAATCGTATGCAAGGGGTTTATAGGTGTGGTACGGATTCTCACACATTGGCCCAGCCCTTGTGAGCGCTCTGAGCGTGTTATAGTCTCAAAAAAATCATCATTCGTGTCCTTAGACAATACAGATAATTATCAATATTATTATTTCGTGGTTCTTGTTGGCAATCGTATGCAAGGGGTTTATAGGTGTGGTACGGATTCTCACACATTGGCTCAGCCCTTGTGAGCGCTCTGAGCGTGTTATAGTCTCAAAAAAATCATCATTCGTGTCCTTAGGCAATACAGATAATTATCAATATTACTGTTTCGTGGTTCTTGTTGGCAATCGTATGCAAGGGGTTTATAGGTGTGGTACGGATTCTCACACATTGGCCCAGCCCTTGTGAGCGCTCTGAGCGTGTTATACTCTCAAAAAAGTCATCATTCGTGTCCTTAGGCAATTCAGATCATTATCAATATTATTGTTTCGTGGTTCTTGTTGGCAATCGTATGCAAGGGGTTTATAGGTGTGGTACGGATTCCCACACATTGGCCCAGCCCTTGTGAGCGCTCTGAGCGTGTTATAGTCTCAAAAAAATCATCATTCGTGTCCTTAGGCAATACAGATAATTATCAATATTACTGTTTCGTGGTTCTTGTTGGCAATCGTATGCAAGGGGTTTATAGGTGTGGTACGGATTCCCACACATTGGCCCAGCCCTTGTGAGCGCTCTGAGCGTGTTATAGTCTCAAAAAAATCATCATTCGTGTCCTTAGACAATACAGATAATTATCAATATTATTGTTTCGTGGTTCTTGTTGGCAATCGTATGCAAGGGGTTTATAGGTGTGGTACGGATTCTCACACATTGGCTCAGCCCTTGTGAGCGCTCTGAGCGTGTTATAGTCTCAAAAAAATCATCATTCGTGTCCTTAGACAATACAGATAATTATCAATATTACTGTTTCGTGGTTCTTGTTGGCAATCGTATGCAAGGGGTTTATAGGTGTGGTACGGATTCTCACACATTGGCTCAGCCCTTGTGAGCGCTCTGAGCGTGTTATAGTCTCAAAAAAATCATCATTCGTGTCCTTAGGCAATACAGATAATTATCAATATTACTGTTTCGTGGTTCTTGTTGGCAATCGTATGCAAGGGGTTTATAGGTGTGGTACGGATTCTCACACATTGGCCCAGCCCTTGTGAGCGCTCTGAGCGTGTTATACTCTCAAAAAAGTCATCATTCGTGTCCTTAGGCAATTCAGATCATTATCAATATTATTGTTTCGTGGTTCTTGTTGGCAATCGTATGCAAGGGGTTTATAGGTGTGGTACGGATTCTCACACATTGGCCCAGCCCTTGTGAGCGCTCTGAGCGTGTTATAGTCTCAAAAAAATCATCATTCGTGTCCTTAGGCAATACAGATAATTATCAATATTACTGTTTCGTGGTTCTTGTTGGCAATCGTATGCAAGGGGTTTATAGGTGTGGTACGGATTCTCACACATTGGCTCAGCCCTTGTGAGCGCTCTGAGCGTGTTATAGTCTCAAAAAAATCATCATTCGTGTCCTTAGACAATACAGATAATTATCAATATTATTGTTTCGTGGTTCTTGTTGGCAATCGTATGCAAGGGGTTTATAGGTGTGGTACGGATTCTCACACATTGGCCCAGCCCTTGTGAGCGCTCTGAGCGTGTTATAGTCTCAAAAAAATCATCATTCGTGTCCTTAGGCAATACAGATAATTATCAATATTACTGTTTTGTGGTTCTTGTTGGCAATCGTATGCAAGGGGTTTATAGGTGTGGTACGGATTCTCACACATTGGCTCAGCCCTTGTGAGCGCTCTGAGCGTGTTATAGTCTCAAAAAAATCATCATTCGTGTCCTTAGACAATACAGATAATTATCAATATTATTGTTTCGTGGTTCTTGTTGGCAATCGTATGCAAGGGGTTTATAGGTGTGGTACGGATTCTCACACATTGGCCCAGCCCTTGTGAGCGCTCTGAGCGTGTTATAGTCTCAAAAAAATCATCATTCGTGTCCTTAGGCAATTCAGATCATTATCAATATTACTGTTTCGCGGTTCTTGTTGGCAATCGTATGCAAGGGGTTTATAGGTGTGGTACGGATTCTCACACATTGGCCCAGCCCTTGTGAGCGCTCTGAGCGTGTTATAGTCTCAAAAAAATCATCATTCGTGTCCTTAGACAATACAGATAATTATCAATATTATTGTTTCGTGGTTCTTGTTGGCAATCGTATGCAAGGGGTTTATAGGTGTGGTACGGATTCTCACACATTGGCTCAGCCCTTGTGAGCGCTCTGAGCGTGTTATAGTCTCAAAAAAATCATCATTCGTGTCCTTAGGCAATACAGATAATTATCAATATTACTGTTTCGTGGTTCTTGTTGGCAATCGTATGCAAGGGGTTTATAGGTGTGGTACGGATTCTCACACATTGGCCCAGCCCTTGTGAGCGCTCTGAGCGTGTTATAGTCTCAAAAAAATCATCATTCGTGTCCTTATGCAATTCAGATCATTATCAATATTACTGTTTCGCGGTTCTTGTTGGCAATCGTATGCAAGGGGTTTATAGGTGTGGTACGGATTCTCACACATTGGCCCAGCCCTTGTGAGCGCTCTGAGCGTGTTATAGTCTCAAAAAAATCATCATTCGTGTCCTTAGGCAATACAGATAATTATCAATATTATTGTTTCGTGGTTCTTGTTGGCAATCGTATGCAAGGGGTTTATAGGTGTGGTACGGATTCTCACACATTGGCTCAGCCCTTGTGAGCGCTCTGAGCGTGTTATAGTCTCAAAAAAATCATCATTCGTGTCCTTAGACAATACAGATAATTATCAATATTATTGTTTCGTGGTTCTTGTTGGCAATCGTATGCAAGGGGTTTATAGGTGTGGTACGGATTCTCACACATTGGCCCAGCCCTTGTGAGCGCTCTGAGCGTGTTATAGTCTCAAAAAAGTCATCATTCGTGTCCTTAGGCAATACAGATAATTATCAATATTATTGTTTCGTGGTTCTTGTTGGCAATCGTATGCAAGGGGTTTATAGGTGTGGTACGGATTCTCACACATAGGCCCAGCCCTTGTGAGCGCTCTGAGCGTGTTATAGTCTCAAAAAAATCATCATTCGTGTCCTTAGGCAATACAGATCATTATCAATATTATTGTTTCGTGGTTCTTGTTGGCAATCGTATGCAAGGGGTTTATAGGTGTGGTACGGATTCTCACACATTGGCTCAGCCCTTGTGAGCGCTCTGAGCGTGTTATAGTCTCAAAAAATCATCATTCGTGTCCTTAGACAATACAGATAATTATCAATATTATTGTTTCGTGGTTCTTGTTGGCAATCGTATGCAAGGGGTTTATAGGTGTGGTACGGATTCTCACACATTGGCCCAGCCCTTGTGAGCGCTCTGAGCGTGTTATAGTCTCAAAAGAGTCATCATTCGTGTCCTTAGGCAATTCAGATCATTATCAATATTACTGTTTCGCGGTTCTTGTTGGCAATCGTATGCAAGGGGTTTATAGGTGTGGTACGGATTCTCACACATTGGCCCAGCCCTTGTGAGCGCTCTGAGCGTGTTATAGTCTCAAAAAAATCATCATTCGTGTCCTTAGGCAATACAGATAATTATCAATATTATTGTTTCGTGGTTCTTGTTGGCGATCGGATCCAAAGGGTGTATACCTTGTCGCCGTAGTGTATAGGGGATGCACAGACCACAGCAGTGCTGATAGTAACAGTTGCAACTATGGTCAGAATGGTTACAGATTACAGTTCCTCCCCCTCCAGCGTCTCCACCGCCTCCACCGCCAGCGCCTTTTTTCTTCCATTCCAGATGCTTCACGCCTCAGTTCCAGCACCTCTTGTGCCTTTGCCGCTCTTTAACTGTGCCTCCTCTTCCGCCCCCTTCTCCTTTTCCTGCCCTCATGTCTCGAAACAGTATGCCACCGACAACACCACAGACAGCGACTCTAATGCAATAAGGTATGTGTTCTGTGTGATCGTATATGTGGTGTGTGTAGCTGTGTGTCGTGTGTGGTGCCGGGTCGTCTGATTCGTGCCCTGTGTCGTGTGTGTTTTCCTATGTGGTGTGCGGAGCTGTGTGTCGTGTGAAGTACGGGGTTGTGTGGCTCGTGCCCTGTGTCGTGTGTGTTTTTGTATGAGGTGTGTGGAGCTGTGTGACGTTTGTTGTGCGGGGTCCTGTGGTTCGTGCCCTGTGTCGTGTGTGGTTTCCTATGTGGTGTGCGGAGCTGTATGTCGTGTGAAGTACGGGGTTGTGTGATTCGTGCCCTGTGTCGTGTGTGTTTTCGTTGTTGGTGTGCTGAGCTGTGGGTTGTGTGTGCTGCGGGGTCGTGTGGTTCGTGCCCTGTGTCGTGTGTGTTTTCGTATGTGGTGTGTGAGCTGTGTGTCGTGTGTGGTGCGGGGTCGTGTGGTTCGTGCCCCTTGTTGTGTGCGTTGTCGTATGCGGCATGTGGAGCTGTGTGTCGTGTGTGGTACGGGGTCGTGCGATTCGTGCCCTGTGTCGTGTGTGTTTTCGTATGTGGTGTGTGGAGCTGTGTGTCGTGTCGTGTGTGGTACGGGGTCGTGCGATTCGTGCCCTGTGTCGTGCGTGTTTTCGTATGTGGTGTGTGGAGCTGTGTGTCGTGTCGTGTGTGATACGGGGTCGTGCGATTCGTGCCCTGTGTCGTGTGTGTTTTCGTATGTGGTGTGTGGAGCTGTGTGTCGTGTGTGGTGCGGGGTCGTGTGGTTCGTGCCCTGTGTTGTGTGCGTTGTCGTATGCAGTATGTGGAGCTGTGTGTCGTGTCATGTGTCGTACGGGGTTGTGTGATTCGTGCCCTGTGTCGTGTGCGTTGTCGTATGTGGTGTGTGGAGCTGTATGTCGTGTGAAGTACGGGGTCGTGTGGTTCGTGCCCTGTGTCGTGTGTGTTTTCGTATGTGGTGTGTGGAGCTGTGTGTCGTGTGTGGTGCGGGGTCGGGTGGTTCGTGCCCTATGTTGTGTGCGTTGTCGTATGCGGCATGTGGAGCTGTGTTTCGTGTGTGGTACGGGGTCGTGTGGTTCGTGCCCTGTGTCTTGTGTGTTTTCGTATGTGGTGCGTGGAGCTGTGTGTCGTGTGTGGTGCGGGGTCATGTGGTTCGTGCCCTATGTTGTGTGCGTGGTCGTATGCGGTATGTGGAGCTGTGTTTCATGTGTGGTACGTGGTCGTGTGGTTCGTGCCCTGTGTCGTGTGTGTTTTCGTATGTGGTGTGTGGAACCGTGTGTCGTGTGTGGTGCGGGGCCTTTTGGTTTGTGCCCTGTCTCTTGTGTGTTTTCGTATGCGGTGTGTTGAACCGTGCGTCGTGTGTGGTGCGGGGTCGTGTGGTTCGTGCTCTGTGTTGTGTGCGTTGTCGTATGCGGTATGTGGAGCTGTGTGTCGTGTCGTGTGTGGTACGGGGTCGTGCGATTCGTGCCCTGTGTCGTGTGTGTTTTCGTATGTGGTGTGTGGAGCTGTATGTCGTGTGAAGTACGGGGTCGTGTGGTTCGTGCCCTGTGTCGTGTGTGTTTTCGTATGTGGTGTGTGGAGCTGTGTGTCGTGTGTGGTGCGGGGTCGGGTGGTTCGTGCCCTATGTTGTGTGCGTTGTCGTATGCGGCATGTGGAGCTGTGTTTCGTGTGTGGTACGGGGTCGTGTGGTTCGTGCCCTGTGTCTTGTGTGTTTTCGTATGTGGTGTGTGGAGCTGTGTGTCGTGTGTGGTGCGGGGTCATGTGGTTCGTGCCCTGTGTTGTGTGCGTTGTCGTATGCAGTATGTGGAGCTGTGTGTCGTGTCGTGTGTGGTACGGGGTCGTGCGATTCGTGCCCTGTGTCGTGTGTGTTTTCGTATGTGGTGTGTGGAGCTGTATGTCGTGTGAAGTACGGGGTCGTGTGGTTCGTGCCCTGTGTCGTGTGTGTTTTCGTATGTGGTGTGTGGAGCTGTGTGTCGTGTGTGGTGCGGGGTCGTGTGGTTCGTGCCCTATGTTGTGTGCGTGGTCGTATGCGGCATGTGGAGCTGTGTTTCGTGTGTGGTACGGGGTCGTGTGGTTCGTGCCCTGTGTCTTGTGTGTTTTCGTATGTGGTGTGTGGAGCTGTGTGTCGTGTGTGGTGCGGGGTCATGTGGTTCGTGCCCTGTGTTGTGTGCGTTGTCGTATGCGGTATGTGGAGCTGTGTGTCGTGTCGTGTGTGGTACGGGGTCGTGCGATTCGTGCCCTGTGTCGTGTGTGTTTTCGTATGTGGTGTGTGGAGCTGTATGTCGTGTGAAGTACGGGGTCGTGTGGTTCGTGCCCTGTGTCGTGTGTGTTTTCGTATGTGGTGTGTGGAGCTGTGTGTCGTGTGTGGTGCGGGGTCGGGTGGTTCGTGCCCTATGTTGTGTGCGTGGTCGTATGCGGCATGTGGAGCTGTGTTTCGTGTGTGGTACGGGGTCGTGTGGTTCGTGCCCTGTGTCTTGTGTGTTTTCGTATGTGGTGTGTGGAGCTGTGTGTCGTGTGTGGTGCGGGGTCATGTGGTTCGTGCCCTGTGTTGTGTGCGTTGTCGTATGCGGTATGTGGAGCTGTGTGTCCTGTCGTGTGTGGTGCGGGGTCGTGTGGTTCGTGCCCTGTGTTGTGTGCGTTGTCGTATGCGGTATGTGGAGCTGTGTGTCGTGTCGTGTGTGGTACGGGGTCGTGCGATTCGTGCCCTGTGTCGTGTGTGTTTTCGTATGTGGTGTGTGGAGCTGTGTATCGTGTGTGGTGCGGGGTCGTGTGGTTCGTGCCGTGTGTCGTGTGTGTTTTCGTATGTGGTGTGTGGAGCTGTGTGTCGTGTGTGGTGCGGGGTCGTGTGGTTCGTGCCCTATGTTGTGTGCGTTGTCGTATGCGGCATGTGGAGCTGTGTTTCGTGTGTGGTACGGGGTCGTGTGGTTCGTGCCCTGTGTCTTGTGTGTTTTCGTATGTGGTGTGTGGAGCTGTGTGTCGTGTGTGGTGCGGGGTCATGTGGTTCGTGCCCTGTGTTGTGTGCGTTGTCGTATGCGGTATGTGGAGCTGTGTGTCCTGTCGTGTGTGGTACGGGGTCATGTGGTTCGTGCCCTGTGTTGTGTGTGTTTTCGTATGTGGTGTGTGGAGCTGTGTGTCGTGTCGTGTGTGGTACGGGGTCGTGCGATTCGTGCCCTGTGTCGTGTGTGTTTTCGTATGTGGTGTGTGGAGCTGTGTATCGTGTGTGGTGCGGGGTTGTGTGGTTCGTGCCCTGTGTCGTATGTGGTGTGTGGAACCGTGTGTCGTGTGTGGTGCGGGGCCTTTTGGTTTGTGCCCTGTCTCTTGTGTGTTTTCGTATGTGGTGTGTGGAGGGTCGTGTCGTGTGTAGTGCGGGGTCGTGTGGTTCGTGCCCTGTGTCTTGTGTGGGGTTGTATGTGGTGTGTGGAGCTGTGTGACGTGACGTGACGTTCGTGCCCTGTGTTGTTTGTCTTTGCGTATTACCGATGGCCCGGGGGAGGGAGTACTGCGGGGATTATCTTATGGCGGGGGAGGGGACTGCGTGGTACGGTGGGGCGGGGGTTGGTGGGGTGGGAGTACTGCAGGGGGTATGGGGGAAGACATGTGCGGGGTATAGTTAGGAGTACAGGGTGTGGAGAGGGTAAAACATACATAAAAAATAAAAAGAAAAATACTTGCCTGGCGTGGAATAGAAAAGAAAAAGTTATTATATGTGTTGGTGGGCACGTTTTTGTGCGGGTCTGGGTTGGGGCATGGCGGGGTATACGGCGGGGTATACGGCGGGGTTTAGCCGTATACCGTACACCTTGTCGCGATTGCGGCCCACATGAAGTTCTCTTACTAGTCTTTTTGCACATTCGCTGCAATTGTCAGATATTTATGTTATGGTATATAGCACACATTTTATCACTAATTGTAGGATTTTGTTGTCACGCCGCCATCTTTTGTGCCGCCGCAACAAAGTGCCACCCACAAGTAAGTCAAGCATTAGACATCCTCATTCTTACTCATATATTGTTAACAAAATCGTTGAATGCTAAATTGACGCCGCAGGAAAAGCTTCGTGTATTGGTGCGTCGCCATGGAGAGCATCAGAGGCGTCACGTCTCTGACGAGACGGCGAAATCGGTCTCTACACTGCGTCGACAAGGTAAAAGTGGGACACAGTGGATGTAGTGATGCGTGAAGGGACTGGGTCGACGTGGTGGCGTTGTGTTGTGGCGGCGCACTGGGATTGAGAATGGCGGCGGGACTCATAGCTATACGGGCTGCATGTAAAAAGAGGATCTAATAGTATTATGATGATGACAATAGCATGATAATCTATCCAATGAACAAATCTCTGTGCGTTTCCCTTGGGGCTGCTGCTACCCTGTTCCTCTGCTCGCTCCTTTAGGAATTCACCTCATTTAAGCCGCCATGGGCTTAACTTGGAAAGGGCTTCTGGTGGTAGTAGTATATTTACCGCTCCGTCCGTCGTAGCAACGCTGTTGTGGTTGCAGCTTCAGCCCACAGCTCTGATGCCTCGCCTGAAGGGATTTCTGGTGAGGAGGGGAGAGTGGCACGTAGGCGTGTGGGGTGTGTGGAGGGATCGGAGGATGGACGCAGGGAGGCTGACGCAGGGAGGCTGACGCAGTGGTGGTGGTGGTGGTCGTGGTGGTCGTCTTCGTCTCCTGTGTCTTCTTCTTCGACGTGGTGGTCGTCATTGTGGTGGTGGTGGTGGTGGCGGGCGAAGGGGTGACGGGTCTGTGTGTGTGTGGGGGGGTGAGGGACCGGGATTAGGCTGCAGGAGTGATATGAAACACGTGTGGTGGTGGAGGGGTCATTTGTTCAAGTTGAAAGGGATATTGCCGTACCGTGTTGATGTGCTTTGTGCCCCGGCATGTAAACATATGAACGTGTGTTTGTTCTTCGTGTTGTCTTTCCATGCTGTTTGTAGGAACACAGGGGAGACGCAGCAGCACATGCCCAGGTGAGGAAAAGGGGGGGGGACAACATACTGGAACGGGGGTAATCTGCGGGAATACTTCAAGGTACATAATACATATGCATGTCAAGGGGCTACTCGTAGTGCGGGGTTTGCACACGGGCGTGTGGGGTGTTGGGGGGAGTGTGGACCGAAGCCCTCAGCACCACCTCTTGTCGTCTTCTTTGGGGATGTGGGCCGCATGGCCCATTCCGCAGTGTCATAGGTCCACCAAGGGAAGGGGGGAGGGAGATGAACGGGGGGAGGGGGGAAGGAGACGATCAGGGATAGTGGGTAGGGAGACGATCAGGGGGACAGGGTAAGGAAACGAACAGGCGGACGGGGTAAGAAGACGAACATGGAAGAGGGTAGGGAGACGAACAGGGGAGGGGGTAGGGAGACAAACAGGGGGAAGGGGTAGGGAGACGAACAGGGGGAGGGGGGAGAGAGACGAACAGGGGGACGGGGTAAGGAGACGAACAGGGGGAGGGAGGAGGGAGACAATCAGGGGGAGGGGGGAAGGGAAACGAACAGGGGGAGGGGGGAGGGAGACGAACAGTTGGACGGGGAAGGGAGACGCACAGGGGGAGGGGGGAGGGAGACGAACAGGGGGAGGGGGTAGGGAGACGAACAGGGCGAGGGGGGAGGGAGACGAACAGGTTGACGGGGTAAGGAGACGAACAGGGGGAGGGGGTAGGGAGACGAACAGAAAGAGGGGCTTGGGGGGAAAGAGACATACAGGGGGACAGGGTAAGGAGACGAACAGGGGGACGGGGGGTAGGGAGACGAACAGTTGGACGGGGAAGGGAGACGAACAAGGGAAGGGGGGAGGTCTGTCGGTCTGTCCCTCTGTCGGTCTGTCCCTCTGTCGGTCTGTCCCTCTGTCGGTCTGTCCCCCAGTTGGTCTGTCCCCCAGTTGGTCTGTCCCCCAGTTGGTCTGTCCCCCAGTTGGTCTGTCCCCCAGTTGGTCTGTCCCCCAGTTGGTCTGTCCCCCAGTTGGTCTGTCCCCCAGTTGGTCTGTCCCCCAGTTGGTCTGTCCCCCAGTTGGTCTGTCCCCCAGTTGGTCTGTCCCCCAGTTGGTCTGTCCCCCAGTTGGTCTGTCCCCCAGTTGGTCTGTCCCCCAGTTGGTCTGTCCCCCAGTTGGTCTGTCCCCCAGTTGGTCTGTCCCCCAGTTGGTCTGTCCCCCAGTTGGTCTGTCCCCCAGTTGGTCTGTCCCCCAGTTGGTCTGTCCCCCAGTTGGTCTGTCCCCCAGTTGGTCTGTCCCCCAGTTGGTCTGTCCCCCAGTTGGTCTGTCCCCCAGTTGGTCTGTCCCCCAGTTGGTCTGTCCCCCAGTTGGTCTGTCCCCCAGTTGGTCTGTCCCCCAGTTGGTCTGTCCCCCAGTTGGTCTGTCCCCCAGTTGGTCTGTCCCCCAGTTGGTCTGTCCCCCAGTTGGTCTGTCCCCCAGTTGGTCTGTCCCCCAGTTGGTCTGTCCCCCAGTTGGTCTGTCCCCCAGTTGGTCTGTCCCCCAGTTGGTCTGTCCCCCAGTTGGTCTGTCCCCCAGTTGGTCTGTCCCGCTGTCGGTCTGTCCCCCAGTTGGTCTGTCCCCCAGTTGGTCTGTCCCCCAGTTGGTCTGTCCCCCAGTTGGTCTGTCCCCCTGATGGTCTGTCCCCCAGTTGGTCTGTCCCCCAGTTGGTCTGTCCCCCAGTTGGTCTGTCCCCCAGTTGGTCTGTCCCCCAGTTGGTCTGTCCCCCAGTTGGTCTGTCCCCCAGTTGGTCTGTCCCCCAGTTGGTCTGTCCCCCAGTTGGTCTGTCCCCCAGTTGGTCTGTCCCCCAGTTGGTCTGTCCCCCAGTTGGTCTGTCCCCCAGTTGGTCTGTCCCCCAGTTGGTCTGTCCCCCAGTTGGTCTGTCCCCCAGTTGGTCTGTCCCCCAGTTGGTCTGTCCCCCAGTTGGTCTGTCCCCCAGTTGGTCTGTCCCCCAGTTGGTCTGTCCCCCAGTTGGTCTGTCCCCCAGTTGGTTTGTCCCCCCGTCGGTCTGTGCCCCCGTCGGTCTGTGCCCCCGTCGGTCTGTGCCCCCGTCGGTCTGTGCCCCCGTCGGTCTGTCCCTATGTCGGTCTGTCCCTATGTCGGTCTGTCCCCCAGTTGGTCTGTCCCCCAGTTGGTCTGTCCCCCTGTGGGTCTGTCCCCCTGTGGGTCTGTCCCCCTGTGGGTCTGTCCCCCTGTGGGTCTGTCCCTCTGTGGGTCTGTCCCTCTGTGGGTCTGTCCCTCTGTGGGTCTGTCCCTCTGTGGGTCTGTCCCTCTGTGGGTCTGTCCCTCTGTGGGTCTGTCCCTCTGTCGGTCTGTCCCTCTGTCGGTCTGTCCCTCTGTCGGTCTGTCCCTCTGTCGGTCTGTCCCTCTGTCGGTCTGTCCCTCTGTCGGTCTGTCCCTCTGTCGGTCTGTCCCTCTGTCGGTCTGTCCCTCTGTCGGTCTGTCCCTCTGTCGGTCTGTCCCTCTGTTGGTCTGTCCCCCAGTCGGTCTGTCCCCCAGTTGGTCTGTCCCCCAGTTGGTCTGTCCCCCTGATGGTCTGTCCCCCAGTTGGTCTGTCCCTCTGTCGGTCTGTCCCCCAGTTGGTCTGTCCCCCAGTTGGTCTGTCCCCCAGTTGGTCTGTCCCTATGTCGGTCTGTCCCTATGTCGGTCTGTCCCTATGTCGGTCTGTCCCCCAGTTGGTCTGTCCCCCAGTTGGTCTGTCCCCCAGTTGGTCTGTCCCCCAGTTGGTCTGTCCCCCAGTTGGTCTGTCCCCCAGTTGGTCTGTCCCCCAGTTGGTCTGTCCCCCAGTTGGTCTGTCCCCCAGTTGGTCTGTCCCCCAGTTGGTCTGTCCCCCAGTTGGTCTGTCCCCCAGTTGGTCTGTCCCCCAGTTGGTCTGTCCCGCTGTCGGTCTGTCCCTCTGTCGGTCTGTCCCCCAGTTGGTCTGTCCCCCAGTTGGTTTGTCCCCCCGTCGGTCTGTGCCCCCGTCGGTCTGTGCCCCCGTCGGTCTGTGCCCCCGTCGGTCTGTGCCCCCGTCGGTCTGTGCCCCCGTCGGTCTGTGCCCCCGTCGGTCTGTGCCCCCGTCGGTCTGTGCCCCCGTCGGTCTGTGCCCCCGTCGGTCTGTTCCCCCGTCGGTCTGTGCCCCCGTCGGTCTGTCCCCCCGTCGGTCTGTCCCCCCGTCGGTCTGTGCCCCCGTCGGTCTGTGCGCCCGTCGGTCTGTCCCCCCGTCGGTCTGTCCCCCCGTCGGTCTGTGCCCCCGTCGGTCTGTGCCCCCGTCGGTCTGTGCCCCCGTCGGTCTGTGCCCCCGTCGGTCTGTGCCCCCGTCGGTCTGTGCCCCCGTCGGTCTGTGCCCCCGTCGGTCTGTGCCCCCGTCGGTCTGTGCCCCCGTCGGTCTGTGCCCCCGTCGGTCTTGGTGGTATTGGTTTAGTAGTGACGGCTCGAGATTAGGGTACAGGAATGATATGAATCTTGATATGTGTTTGGAGGGGGTTCTTGTTAGGGATATTGCATTACCATGAACATATGTTTTGTGCCCCGGCATGGAGGCATATCAACGTGTGTTTGTTCTTCGTGTTGTCTTTCCTTGCTGTTTGTAGGAATACAGGGGAGACGCAGCAGCACATGCCCAGGTGAGAAGGGGGGAAACAGCAGAACGAAACAGGGGTAGTCGGCGGGTATAGATTTATATAACATGAGCCCTAAGCACCACCTCTTGTCGTCTTCTTTGGGGATGTGAGCCGCATGGCCCATTCCGCAGTGTCATAGGTACACCAAGGGATGGGGGGAGGGGGAGAGATGCAGTAGGGGCGAGGTCGTGGTGGTGGAGGTGGTTGTCGTTGTGTTGTTGAGGTGTTGTGGTGCTGTCGGTCGATTATGCAGTCGGCTGGTCATCCTGTCGGTTGTGGTGCTGTCAGTCAGTACCTGTGTCGGTTGTGGTGCTGTCAGCTGGTCATCCTGTCGGTTGTGGTGCTGTCAGTTGGTCATGCTGTCGGTTGTGGTGCTGTCAGCTGGTCATCCTGTCGGTTGTGGTGCTGTCGGTCTGTCCTTCTGTCGGTTGTGGTGCTGTCAGTCAGTCCTTGTGTCGGTTGTGGTGCTGTCAGCTGGTCATCCTGTCGGTTGTGGTGCTGTCAGTCAGTCCTTGTGTCGGTTGTGGTGCTGTCAGTTGGTCATGGTGTCGGTTGTGGTGCTGCCGGTTGGTCATCCTGTCGGTTGTGGTGCTGCCGGTTGGTCATCCTTTTGGTTGTGGTGCTGTCAGTCAGTCCTTCTGTCGGTTGTGGTGCTGTCAGTCAGTCCTTGTGTTGGTTGTGGTGCTGTCAGCTGGTCATCCTGTCGGTTGTGGTGCTGCCGGTTGGTCATCCTGTCGGTTGTGGTGCTGCCGGTTGGTCATCTTGTCGGTTGTGGTGCTGTCAGTTGGTCATCCCTTCGGTTGTGGTGCTGTCGGTCAGTCCTTGTGTCGGTTGTGGTGCTGTCAGTTGGTCATCCTGTCGGTTGTGATGCTGTCGGTCAGACCTTGTGTCGGTTGTGGTGCTGTCAGTTGGTCATCCTGTCGGTTGTGGTGCTGCCGGTTGGTCATCCTGTCGGTTGTGGTGCTGTCAGTTGGTCATGCTGTCGGTTGTGGTGCTGTCAGTCAGTCCTTGTGTCGGTTGTGGTGCTGTCAGCTGGTCATCCTGTCGGTTGTGGTGCTGTCGGTCAGTCCTTCTGCTGGTTGTGGTGCTGTCAGTCGGTCATCCCTTCGGTTGTGGTGCTGTCAGTTGGTCATCCTGTCGGTTGTGGTGCTGTCGGTCGGTCATCCTGTCGGTTGTGGTGCTGTCAGTTGGTCATCCTGTCGGTTGTGGTGCTGTCGGTCAGACCTTGTGTCGGTTGTGGTGCTGTCAGTTGGTCATCCTGTCGGTTGTGGTGCTGCCGGTTGGTCATCCTGTCGGTTGTGGTGCTGTCAGTCAGTCCTTGTGTCGGTTGTGGTGCTGTCAGTTGGTCATGCTGTCGGTTGTGGTGCTGTCAGTCAGTCCTTGTGTCGGTTGTGGTGCTGTCAGCTGGTCATCCTGTCGGTTGTGGTGCTGCCGGTTGGTCATCCTGTCGGTTGTGGTGCTGCCGGTTGGTCATCCTGTCGGTTGTGGTGCTGTCAGTTGGTCATGCTGTCGGTTGTGGTGCTGTCGGTCAGTCCTTGTGTCGGTTGTGGTGCTGTCAGTTGGTCATCCTGTCGGTTGTGGTGCTGTCGGTCAGACCTTGTGTCGGTTGTGGTGCTGTCAGTTGGTCATCCTGTCGGTTGTTGTGCTGCCGGTTGGTCATCCTGTCGGTTGTGGTGCTGTCAGTTGGTCATGCTGTCGGTTGTGGTGCTGTCAGTCAGTCCTTGTGTCGGTTGTGGTGCTGTCAGTTGGTCATGCTGTCGGTTGTGGTGCTGTCAGTCAGTCCTTGTGTCGGTTGTGGTGCTGTCAGCTGGTCATCCTGTCGGTTGTGGTGCTGTCGGTCAGTCCTTCTGCTGGTTGTGGTGCTGTCAGTCGGTCATCCCTTCGGTTGTGGTGCTGTCAGTTGGTCATCCTGTCGGTTGTGGTGCTGTCGGTCGGTCATCCTGTCGGTTGTGGTGCTGTCAGTTGGTCATCCTGTCGGTTGTGGTGCTGTCGGTCAGACCTTGTGTCGGTTGTGGTGCTGTCAGTTGGTCATCCTGTCGGTTGTGGTGCTGCCGGTTGGTCATCCTGTCGGTTGTGGTGCTGTCAGTCAGTCCTTGTGTCGGTTGTGGTGCTGTCAGTTGGTCATGCTGTCGGTTGTGGTGCTGTCAGTCAGTCCTTGTGTCGGTTGTGGTGCTGTCAGCTGGTCATCCTGTCGGTTGTGGTGCTGTCAGTTGGTCATGGGTTGTCCCTTGTGCCATGTGCCATGTGCCATGTGTCATGTGTTTTGTGCTAGTGCTTGTGCTAGTGCTAGTGCTAGTGCTTAGGGTTTGCTTGCTCTTCCGCTTCTGTGCCTTCTCTGTTTAAAGTAATAATATAGCCCTCTTTTGTTTCTGCTGAGATGTATATATATGAATATAATATAATATACAAATGCATATATGGCTGCGCAGGTGTACACAACATATGGATAACGGCATGGCCTACATATGACCCATTGATATGTTATATATTGTTGCATACTACAAGATTTTGTTGTGGAGGCGGAGCGTTTTAGGGTTGCAATATGGGTGGCTGCATATTAGGTGGCTGCACGAGTGTATGTGTGTGGGTGAGAGTGTATTCGTTGAGGGTGTGTGTGTGTGTGTGTTTGCGGGTGTGTGTTCGTGGGCCGCACACTGCGGCAGAAGAGGAGCAGAAGAGGAGAAAAGGAGGGGAAGGAGAGGGCGTGTGGCATAGGACGTGTGACGTGTAGGACATCAGACACACAAGCATAATATATATAAAAGCATATATAGCAT
Source organism: Volvox africanus (assembly GCA_030268105.1). NCBI lineage: Eukaryota > Viridiplantae > Chlorophyta > Chlorophyceae > Chlamydomonadales > Volvocaceae > Volvox > Volvox africanus. The sequence continues at coordinate 113,465 of BSDZ01000009.1, forward strand.
ATGATGTGTATAAACCTGTATGTGTGCACACATACACATATCCTATTTTATGCATATGCATATGTGTATTTTATGTGGAGAGGGCGGAGGAGGGTGTGGACATGTGTGTATAAAATGTATGTATGAGCACGGCAGAGGGGGCACACTATGTGACTATGACGAGGCACACTATATGTGACTGTGGTGGTGAGAGACACACACATATATATGACTGTATATATATATATATGTGTGTGTGTGTGTGTGTGTGCTGTGTTGTGGTGTAGCACAGATGCAGAGCACAGATGTGGTATGTGAAGGGGTATGTGAAGGGCAGAGCATATGATATGCTCTGGGTAGAGCATATGATGATGGGTGTGTGCTGTGGATGATGCTCTGTTGTCTGTTGTATTAACCCTATGATGATATGATCCGTCCCATTACAGGAGAGGAGCCCCTTGTAGTCTGTTGTGTAGAGTATTGTATAGTATTAGTGTAAATTTTGTGTGTGAAGTGTATCTATCTATACCCTGTGCCTCTACTCTACTGTAAAGAGTCCACAAAAGAGACCACAAAAGCGTGTGTCATTGTTGGACACAGTGTCTGTCATTGTTGGATCACAGAGGTCAGCAGAGCTTAAAAAAATGATCAAAATATGAGAGATATAGCCCCCAAAGGAGAAGGAGAAGAGAGATATAGCCTAGCACAGGATATATATATATATATAATAATACAGCAGGCGTGTCTTCTGTCCAATTTCTGTCTCGTCCAATCGTCCAAACCCTATCTATCAAGCAAAGGCAAGGCAAGCAAAGGCAAGGCCAGGAAAATAAACTAAGGTAAAAAATTGAGTGAGAAGTCGCCCGAAAAAGAGTGAGAAAAAAAATTTCCGGGGGCCTGGCCGGCCCCCGGGCCCCCCGCGGAGGGGGGGTGGGGGAGTGAACCTTAGTGGGTTAGTGGGTACACAGGTACGTGTACACCTGTGTACGTGTGTTCGTACGATGAGGGGTTCGGAGCTTGGTTTCGGAGCTTGGTCTCCCCTTCCCCCCGGCCCCCGCCCCCGCCCCCGCCCCCTCGGCCGGCTGCGGCCCGACACTGGCACTGGGACTGGGCAAAAGGTACATCTCCTTCCTCTCATCATCCCATGTTGCCCCGGAACCTATCCCACTTCCGCCGACCAGCCGCGCATCTGATGTGCGACCGAGTCCGGGTAGGATCGAACCCACGACGCTGGGATGAATTTTCAACTGACTCCACACCACACCTAGCTCAACCATGCACACACGCGCCACAACACCACACCACGCCATGACCTTACAGTATATTTACTATAATAAATATATATGACTATATAAAAATCCCTAAACCCAACGGAAGGTCTCGCAGTCCTTCCATGATTTTGTAGGTTCCCGAGTGCGAAACCGTAGGGAATCATCATCACTTATGGCGCGCATATGATGGACATCCATCGGTCTCACGCCATAAACCCAAATAGCACACATTTGGGGTATTATATATATGCTGTACACCATCTGTCTGTGCTGTCCCTTACTACATACATTCGGTGATTGTGTGGGCTCACAGAGCATGCATGTTTCATGAACAGCACACATGCATAACACTACTAGTTTTTTTACACATTCGCTGCAATTGTCAGATATTTATAGTATGGTATATAGCACACATTTTATCACTAATTGTAGGATTTTGTTGTCACGCCGCCATCTTTTGTGCCGCCGCAACAAAGTGCCACCCACAAGTAAGTCAAGCATTAGACATCCTCATTCTTACTTATATATTGTTAACAAAATCGTTGAATGCTAAATTGACGCCGCAGGAAAAGCTTCGTGTATTGGTGCGTCGCCATGGAGAGCATCAGAGGCGTCACGTCTCTGACGAGACGGCGAAATCGGTCTCTACACTGCGTCGACAAGGTAAAAGTGGGACACAGTGGATGTAGTGATGCGTGAAGGGACTGGGTCGACGTGGTGGCGTTGTGTTGTGGCGGCGCACTGGGATTGAGAATGGCGGCGGGACTCATAGCTATACGGGCTGCATGTAAAAAGAGGATCTAATAGTATTATGATGATGACAATAGTATGATAATCTATCCAATGAACAAATCTCTGTGCGTTTCCCTTGGGGCTGCTGCTACCCTGTTCCTCTGCTCGCTCCTTTAGGAATTCACCTCATTTAAGCCGCCATGGGCTTAACTTGGAAAGGGCTTCTGGTGGTAGTAGTATATTTACCGCTCCGTCCGTCGTAGCAACGCTGTTGTGGTTGCAGCTTCAGCCCACAGCTCTGATGCCTCGCCTGAAGGGATTTCTGGTGAGGAGGGGAGAGTGGCACGTAGGCGTGTGGGGTGTGTGGAGGGATCGGAGGATGGACGCAGGGAGGCTGACGCAGGGAGGCTGACGCAGTGGTGGTGGTGGTGGTCGTGGTGGTCGTCTTCGTCTCCTGTGTCTTCTTCTTCGACGTGGTGGTCGTGGTGGTCGTCATTGTGGTGGTGGTGGTGGTGGCGGGCGAAGGGGTGACGGGTCTGTGTGTGTGGGGGGGGGGGGGGTGAGGGACCGGAATTAGGCTGCAGGAGTGATATGAAACACGTGTGGTGGTGGAGGGGTCATTTGTTCAAGTTGAAAGGGATATTGCCGTACCGTGTTGATGTGCTTTGTGCCCCGGCATGTAAACATATGAACGTGTGTTTGTTCTTCGTGTTGTCTTTCCATGCTGTTTGTAGGAACACAGGGGAGACGCAGCAGCACATGCCCAGGTGAGGAAAAGGGGGGGGGGACAACATACTGGAACGGGGGTAATCTGCGGGAATACTTCAAGGTACATAATACATATGCATGTCAAGGGGCTACTCGTAGTGCGGGGTTTGCACACGGGCGTGTGGGGTGTTGGGGGGAGTGTGGACCGAAGCCCTCAGCACCACCTCTTGTCGTCTTCTTTGGGGATGTGGGCCGCATGGCCCATTCCGCAGTGTCATAGGTCCACCAAGGGAAGGGGGGAGGGAGATGAACGGGGGGAGGGGGGAAGGAGACGATCAGGGATAGTGGGTAGGGAGACGATCAGGGGGACAGGGTAAGGAAACGAACAGGCGGACGGGGTAAGAAGACGAACATGGAAGAGGGTAGGGAGACGAACAGGGGAGGGGGTAGGGAGACAAACAGGGGGAAGGGGTAGGGAGACGAACAGGGGGAGGGGGGAGAGAGACGAACAGGGGGACGGGGTAAGGAGACGAACAGGGGGAGGGAGGAGGGAGACAATCAGGGGGAGGGGGGAAGGGAAACGAACAGGGGGAGGGGGGAGGGAGACGAACAGTTGGACGGGGAAGGGAGACGCACAGGGGGAGGGGGGAGGGAGACGAACAGGGGGAGGGGGTAGGGAGACGAACAGGGCGAGGGGGGAGGGAGACGAACAGGTTGACGGGGTAAGGAGACGAACAGGGGGAGGGGGTAGGGAGACGAACAGAAAGAGGGGCTTGGGGGGAAAGAGACATACAGGGGGACAGGGTAAGGAGACGAACAGGGGGACGGGGGGTAGGGAGACGAACAGTTGGACGGGGAAGGGAGACGAACAAGGGAAGGGGGGAGGTCTGTCGGTCTGTCCCTCTGTCGGTCTGTCCCTCTGTCGGTCTGTCCCTCTGTCGGTCTGTCCCCCAGTTGGTCTGTCCCCCAGTTGGTCTGTCCCCCAGTTGGTCTGTCCCCCAGTTGGTCTGTCCCCCAGTTGGTCTGTCCCCCAGTTGGTCTGTCCCCCAGTTGGTCTGTCCCCCAGTTGGTCTGTCCCCCAGTTGGTCTGTCCCCCAGTTGGTCTGTCCCCCAGTTGGTCTGTCCCCCAGTTGGTCTGTCCCCCAGTTGGTCTGTCCCCCAGTTGGTCTGTCCCCCAGTTGGTCTGTCCCCCAGTTGGTCTGTCCCCCAGTTGGTCTGTCCCCCAGTTGGTCTGTCCCCCAGTTGGTCTGTCCCCCAGTTGGTCTGTCCCCCAGTTGGTCTGTCCCCCAGTTGGTCTGTCCCCCAGTTGGTCTGTCCCCCAGTTGGTCTGTCCCCCAGTTGGTCTGTCCCCCAGTTGGTCTGTCCCCCAGTTGGTCTGTCCCCCAGTTGGTCTGTCCCCCAGTTGGTCTGTCCCCCAGTTGGTCTGTCCCCCAGTTGGTCTGTCCCCCAGTTGGTCTGTCCCCCAGTTGGTCTGTCCCCCAGTTGGTCTGTCCCCCAGTTGGTCTGTCCCCCAGTTGGTCTGTCCCCCAGTTGGTCTGTCCCCCAGTTGGTCTGTCCCCCAGTTGGTCTGTCCCCCAGTTGGTCTGTCCCCCAGTTGGTCTGTCCCGCTGTCGGTCTGTCCCCCAGTTGGTCTGTCCCCCAGTTGGTCTGTCCCCCAGTTGGTCTGTCCCCCAGTTGGTCTGTCCCCCTGATGGTCTGTCCCCCAGTTGGTCTGTCCCCCAGTTGGTCTGTCCCCCAGTTGGTCTGTCCCCCAGTTGGTCTGTCCCCCAGTTGGTCTGTCCCCCAGTTGGTCTGTCCCCCAGTTGGTCTGTCCCCCAGTTGGTCTGTCCCCCAGTTGGTCTGTCCCCCAGTTGGTCTGTCCCCCAGTTGGTCTGTCCCCCAGTTGGTCTGTCCCCCAGTTGGTCTGTCCCCCAGTTGGTCTGTCCCCCAGTTGGTCTGTCCCCCAGTTGGTCTGTCCCCCAGTTGGTCTGTCCCCCAGTTGGTCTGTCCCCCAGTTGGTCTGTCCCCCAGTTGGTCTGTCCCCCAGTTGGTCTGTCCCCCAGTTGGTTTGTCCCCCCGTCGGTCTGTGCCCCCGTCGGTCTGTGCCCCCGTCGGTCTGTGCCCCCGTCGGTCTGTGCCCCCGTCGGTCTGTCCCTATGTCGGTCTGTCCCTATGTCGGTCTGTCCCCCAGTTGGTCTGTCCCCCAGTTGGTCTGTCCCCCTGTGGGTCTGTCCCCCTGTGGGTCTGTCCCCCTGTGGGTCTGTCCCCCTGTGGGTCTGTCCCTCTGTGGGTCTGTCCCTCTGTGGGTCTGTCCCTCTGTGGGTCTGTCCCTCTGTGGGTCTGTCCCTCTGTGGGTCTGTCCCTCTGTGGGTCTGTCCCTCTGTCGGTCTGTCCCTCTGTCGGTCTGTCCCTCTGTCGGTCTGTCCCTCTGTCGGTCTGTCCCTCTGTCGGTCTGTCCCTCTGTCGGTCTGTCCCTCTGTCGGTCTGTCCCTCTGTCGGTCTGTCCCTCTGTCGGTCTGTCCCTCTGTCGGTCTGTCCCTCTGTTGGTCTGTCCCCCAGTCGGTCTGTCCCCCAGTTGGTCTGTCCCCCAGTTGGTCTGTCCCCCTGATGGTCTGTCCCCCAGTTGGTCTGTCCCTCTGTCGGTCTGTCCCCCAGTTGGTCTGTCCCCCAGTTGGTCTGTCCCCCAGTTGGTCTGTCCCTATGTCGGTCTGTCCCTATGTCGGTCTGTCCCTATGTCGGTCTGTCCCCCAGTTGGTCTGTCCCCCAGTTGGTCTGTCCCCCAGTTGGTCTGTCCCCCAGTTGGTCTGTCCCCCAGTTGGTCTGTCCCCCAGTTGGTCTGTCCCCCAGTTGGTCTGTCCCCCAGTTGGTCTGTCCCCCAGTTGGTCTGTCCCCCAGTTGGTCTGTCCCCCAGTTGGTCTGTCCCCCAGTTGGTCTGTCCCCCAGTTGGTCTGTCCCGCTGTCGGTCTGTCCCTCTGTCGGTCTGTCCCCCAGTTGGTCTGTCCCCCAGTTGGTTTGTCCCCCCGTCGGTCTGTGCCCCCGTCGGTCTGTGCCCCCGTCGGTCTGTGCCCCCGTCGGTCTGTGCCCCCGTCGGTCTGTGCCCCCGTCGGTCTGTGCCCCCGTCGGTCTGTGCCCCCGTCGGTCTGTGCCCCCGTCGGTCTGTGCCCCCGTCGGTCTGTTCCCCCGTCGGTCTGTGCCCCCGTCGGTCTGTCCCCCCGTCGGTCTGTCCCCCCGTCGGTCTGTGCCCCCGTCGGTCTGTGCGCCCGTCGGTCTGTCCCCCCGTCGGTCTGTCCCCCCGTCGGTCTGTGCCCCCGTCGGTCTGTGCCCCCGTCGGTCTGTGCCCCCGTCGGTCTGTGCCCCCGTCGGTCTGTGCCCCCGTCGGTCTGTGCCCCCGTCGGTCTGTGCCCCCGTCGGTCTGTGCCCCCGTCGGTCTGTGCCCCCGTCGGTCTGTGCCCCCGTCGGTCTTGGTGGTATTGGTTTAGTAGTGACGGCTCGAGATTAGGGTACAGGAATGATATGAATCTTGATATGTGTTTGGAGGGGGTTCTTGTTAGGGATATTGCATTACCATGAACATATGTTTTGTGCCCCGGCATGGAGGCATATCAACGTGTGTTTGTTCTTCGTGTTGTCTTTCCTTGCTGTTTGTAGGAATACAGGGGAGACGCAGCAGCACATGCCCAGGTGAGAAGGGGGGAAACAGCAGAACGAAACAGGGGTAGTCGGCGGGTATAGATTTATATAACATGAGCCCTAAGCACCACCTCTTGTCGTCTTCTTTGGGGATGTGAGCCGCATGGCCCATTCCGCAGTGTCATAGGTACACCAAGGGATGGGGGGAGGGGGAGAGATGCAGTAGGGGCGAGGTCGTGGTGGTGGAGGTGGTTGTCGTTGTGTTGTTGAGGTGTTGTGGTGCTGTCGGTCGATTATGCAGTCGGCTGGTCATCCTGTCGGTTGTGGTGCTGTCAGTCAGTACCTGTGTCGGTTGTGGTGCTGTCAGCTGGTCATCCTGTCGGTTGTGGTGCTGTCAGTTGGTCATGCTGTCGGTTGTGGTGCTGTCAGCTGGTCATCCTGTCGGTTGTGGTGCTGTCGGTCTGTCCTTCTGTCGGTTGTGGTGCTGTCAGTCAGTCCTTGTGTCGGTTGTGGTGCTGTCAGCTGGTCATCCTGTCGGTTGTGGTGCTGTCAGTCAGTCCTTGTGTCGGTTGTGGTGCTGTCAGTTGGTCATGGTGTCGGTTGTGGTGCTGCCGGTTGGTCATCCTGTCGGTTGTGGTGCTGCCGGTTGGTCATCCTTTTGGTTGTGGTGCTGTCAGTCAGTCCTTCTGTCGGTTGTGGTGCTGTCAGTCAGTCCTTGTGTTGGTTGTGGTGCTGTCAGCTGGTCATCCTGTCGGTTGTGGTGCTGCCGGTTGGTCATCCTGTCGGTTGTGGTGCTGCCGGTTGGTCATCTTGTCGGTTGTGGTGCTGTCAGTTGGTCATCCCTTCGGTTGTGGTGCTGTCGGTCAGTCCTTGTGTCGGTTGTGGTGCTGTCAGTTGGTCATCCTGTCGGTTGTGATGCTGTCGGTCAGACCTTGTGTCGGTTGTGGTGCTGTCAGTTGGTCATCCTGTCGGTTGTGGTGCTGCCGGTTGGTCATCCTGTCGGTTGTGGTGCTGTCAGTTGGTCATGCTGTCGGTTGTGGTGCTGTCAGTCAGTCCTTGTGTCGGTTGTGGTGCTGTCAGCTGGTCATCCTGTCGGTTGTGGTGCTGTCGGTCAGTCCTTCTGCTGGTTGTGGTGCTGTCAGTCGGTCATCCCTTCGGTTGTGGTGCTGTCAGTTGGTCATCCTGTCGGTTGTGGTGCTGTCGGTCGGTCATCCTGTCGGTTGTGGTGCTGTCAGTTGGTCATCCTGTCGGTTGTGGTGCTGTCGGTCAGACCTTGTGTCGGTTGTGGTGCTGTCAGTTGGTCATCCTGTCGGTTGTGGTGCTGCCGGTTGGTCATCCTGTCGGTTGTGGTGCTGTCAGTCAGTCCTTGTGTCGGTTGTGGTGCTGTCAGTTGGTCATGCTGTCGGTTGTGGTGCTGTCAGTCAGTCCTTGTGTCGGTTGTGGTGCTGTCAGCTGGTCATCCTGTCGGTTGTGGTGCTGCCGGTTGGTCATCCTGTCGGTTGTGGTGCTGCCGGTTGGTCATCCTGTCGGTTGTGGTGCTGTCAGTTGGTCATGCTGTCGGTTGTGGTGCTGTCGGTCAGTCCTTGTGTCGGTTGTGGTGCTGTCAGTTGGTCATCCTGTCGGTTGTGGTGCTGTCGGTCAGACCTTGTGTCGGTTGTGGTGCTGTCAGTTGGTCATCCTGTCGGTTGTTGTGCTGCCGGTTGGTCATCCTGTCGGTTGTGGTGCTGTCAGTTGGTCATGCTGTCGGTTGTGGTGCTGTCAGTCAGTCCTTGTGTCGGTTGTGGTGCTGTCAGTTGGTCATGCTGTCGGTTGTGGTGCTGTCAGTCAGTCCTTGTGTCGGTTGTGGTGCTGTCAGCTGGTCATCCTGTCGGTTGTGGTGCTGTCGGTCAGTCCTTCTGCTGGTTGTGGTGCTGTCAGTCGGTCATCCCTTCGGTTGTGGTGCTGTCAGTTGGTCATCCTGTCGGTTGTGGTGCTGTCGGTCGGTCATCCTGTCGGTTGTGGTGCTGTCAGTTGGTCATCCTGTCGGTTGTGGTGCTGTCGGTCAGACCTTGTGTCGGTTGTGGTGCTGTCAGTTGGTCATCCTGTCGGTTGTGGTGCTGCCGGTTGGTCATCCTGTCGGTTGTGGTGCTGTCAGTCAGTCCTTGTGTCGGTTGTGGTGCTGTCAGTTGGTCATGCTGTCGGTTGTGGTGCTGTCAGTCAGTCCTTGTGTCGGTTGTGGTGCTGTCAGCTGGTCATCCTGTCGGTTGTGGTGCTGTCAGTTGGTCATGGGTTGTCCCTTGTGCCATGTGCCATGTGCCATGTGTCATGTGTTTTGTGCTAGTGCTTGTGCTAGTGCTAGTGCTAGTGCTTAGGGTTTGCTTGCTCTTCCGCTTCTGTGCCTTCTCTGTTTAAAGTAATAATATAGCCCTCTTTTGTTTCTGCTGAGATGTATATATATGAATATAATATAATATACAAATGCATATATGGCTGCGCAGGTGTACACAACATATGGATAACGGCATGGCCTACATATGACCCATTGATATGTTATATATTGTTGCATACTACAAGATTTTGTTGTGGAGGCGGAGCGTTTTAGGGTTGCAATATGGGTGGCTGCATATTAGGTGGCTGCACGAGTGTATGTGTGTGGGTGAGAGTGTATTCGTTGAGGGTGTGTGTGTGTGTGTGTTTGCGGGTGTGTGTTCGTGGGCCGCACACTGCGGCAGAAGAGGAGCAGAAGAGGAGAAAAGGAGGGGAAGGAGAGGGCGTGTGGCATAGGACGTGTGACGTGTAGGACATCAGACACACAAGCATAATATATATAAAAGCATATATAGCATATGATGTGTATAAACCTGTATGTGTGCACACATACACATATCCTATTTTATGCATATGCATATGTGTATTTTATGTGGAGAGGGCGGAGGAGGGTGTGGACATGTGTGTATAAAATGTATGTATGAGCACGGCAGAGGGGGCACACTATGTGACTATGACGAGGCACACTATATGTGACTGTGGTGGTGAGAGACACACACATATATATGACTGTATATATATATATGTGTGTGTGTGTGTGTGTGTGCTGTGTTGTGGTGTAGCACAGATGCAGAGCACAGATGTGGTATGTGAAGGGGTATGTGAAGGGCAGAGCATATGATATGCTCTGGGTAGAGCATATGATGATGGGTGTGTGCTGTGGATGATGCTCTGTTGTCTGTTGTATTAACCCTATGATGATATGATCCGTCCCATTACAGGAGAGGAGCCCCTTGTAGTCTGTTGTGTAGAGTATTGTATAGTATTAGTGTAAATTTTGTGTGTGAAGTGTATCTATCTATACCCTGTGCCTCTACTCTACTGTAAAGAGTCCACAAAAGAGACCACAAAAGCGTGTGTCATTGTTGGACACAGTGTCTGTCATTGTTGGATCACAGAGGTCAGCAGAGCTTAAAAAAATGATCAAAATATGAGAGATATAGCCCCCAAAGGAGAAGGAGAAGAGAGATATAGCCTAGCACAGGATATATATATATATATAATAATACAGCAGGCGTGTCTTCTGTCCAATTTCTGTCTCGTCCAATCGTCCAAACCCTATCTATCAAGCAAAGGCAAGGCAAGCAAAGGCAAGGCCAGGAAAATAAACTAAGGTAAAAAATTGAGTGAGAAGTCGCCCGAAAAAGAGTGAGAAAAAAAATTTCCGGGGGCCTGGCCGGCCCCCGGGCCCCCCGCGGAGGGGGGGTGGGGGAGTGAACCTTAGTGGGTTAGTGGGTACACAGGTACGTGTACACCTGTGTACGTGTGTTCGTACGATGAGGGGTTCGGAGCTTGGTTTCGGAGCTTGGTCTCCCCTTCCCCCCGGCCCCCGCCCCCGCCCCCGCCCCCTCGGCCGGCTGCGGCCCGACACTGGCACTGGGACTGGGCAAAAGGTACATCTCCTTCCTCTCATCATCCCATGTTGCCCCGGAACCTATCCCACTTCCGCCGACCAGCCGCGCATCTGATGTGCGACCGAGTCCGGGTAGGATCGAACCCACGACGCTGGGATGAATTTTCAACTGACTCCACACCACACCTAGCTCAACCATGCACACACGCGCCACAACACCACACCACGCCATGACCTTACAGTATATTTACTATAATAAATATATATGACTATATAAAAATCCCTAAACCCAACGGAAGGTCTCGCAGTCCTTCCATGATTTTGTAGGTTCCCGAGTGCGAAACCGTAGGGAATCATCATCACTTATGGCGCGCATATGATGGACATCCATCGGTCTCACGCCATAAACCCAAATAGCACACATTTGGGGTATTATATATATGCTGTACACCATCTGTCTGTGCTGTCCCTTACTACATACATTCGGTGATTGTGTGGGCTCACAGAGCATGCATGTTTCATGAACAGCACACATGCATAACACTACTAGTTTTTTTACACATTCGCTGCAATTGTCAGATATTTATAGTATGGTATATAGCACACATTTTATCACTAATTGTAGGATTTTGTTGTCACGCCGCCATCTTTTGTGCCGCCGCAACAAAGTGCCACCCACAAGTAAGTCAAGCATTAGACATCCTCATTCTTACTTATATATTGTTAACAAAATCGTTGAATGCTAAATTGACGCCGCAGGAAAAGCTTCGTGTATTGGTGCGTCGCCATGGAGAGCATCAGAGGCGTCACGTCTCTGACGAGACGGCGAAATCGGTCTCTACACTGCGTCGACAAGGTAAAAGTGGGACACAGTGGATGTAGTGATGCGTGAAGGGACTGGGTCGACGTGGTGGCGTTGTGTTGTGGCGGCGCACTGGGATTGAGAATGGCGGCGGGACTCATAGCTATACGGGCTGCATGTAAAAAGAGGATCTAATAGTATTATGATGATGACAATAGTATGATAATCTATCCAATGAACAAATCTCTGTGCGTTTCCCTTGGGGCTGCTGCTACCCTGTTCCTCTGCTCGCTCCTTTAGGAATTCACCTCATTTAAGCCGCCATGGGCTTAACTTGGAAAGGGCTTCTGGTGGTAGTAGTATATTTACCGCTCCGTCCGTCGTAGCAACGCTGTTGTGGTTGCAGCTTCAGCCCACAGCTCTGATGCCTCGCCTGAAGGGATTTCTGGTGAGGAGGGGAGAGTGGCACGTAGGCGTGTGGGGTGTGTGGAGGGATCGGAGGATGGACGCAGGGAGGCTGACGCAGGGAGGCTGACGCAGTGGTGGTGGTGGTGGTCGTGGTGGTCGTCTTCGTCTCCTGTGTCTTCTTCTTCGACGTGGTGGTCGTGGTGGTCGTCATTGTGGTGGTGGTGGTGGTGGCGGGCGAAGGGGTGACGGGTCTGTGTGTGTGGGGGGGGGGGGGTGAGGGACCGGAATTAGGCTGCAGGAGTGATATGAAACACGTGTGGTGGTGGAGGGGTCATTTGTTCAAGTTGAAAGGGATATTGCCGTACCGTGTTGATGTGCTTTGTGCCCCGGCATGTAAACATATGAACGTGTGTTTGTTCTTCGTGTTGTCTTTCCATGCTGTTTGTAGGAACACAGGGGAGACGCAGCAGCACATGCCCAGGTGAGGAAAAGGGGGGGGGGGGGGACAACATACTGGAACGGGGGTAATCTGCGGGAATACTTCAAGGTACATAATACATATGCATGTCAAGGGGCTACTCGTAGTGCGGGGTTTGCACACGGGCGTGTGGGGTGTTGGGGGGAGTGTGGACCGAAGCCCTCAGCACTGATTGTGTGGGCTCACAGAGCATGTTTCATGAACAGCACACATGCATAACACCACAGCTACCACCATCCAGAAGACCGATGACAACTGAGACACAGACCTTAGACTGCCAATCCTGCAGAAACAAATAAAGTAATCAACTATTGGATGCAGATGGGCTCCTTGAAGAGTGCTAGACCCAGCCAGGGGTGACCATGTAGCCATACAGGATGCCAGCTGATGGATACTTGTGCAACATGCCAAGTGCTGGGTCACGGACAAACCCTAAAACCCTAAAACCCTAAAAACCTAAAACCCTAAAACCCTAAAACCCTAATACAGCGCCAATCTATGGACTGTTTGTATACTTCAGGAGGTGCTTGTGACCCAAGAAGAGGCACATTCAAAATTTCGTTTACTACGTATGTACATTATATTAATATAATAGCTTCTCATGAAAATTTGTTCTCAATGTACTTGTAGGATTTGAAAAGGCATTTCAGGAGCATTCATAGAATACGTAGAGGCACAGTGAAGATTTCCTTTGCTTTGCACAATATAACCCACATACATACACAAAACTTCAATAGAAATATAAAATATTTACATATATACTTCCGAAATTGAAAAGGGCTTACAAGGGTAAGCTGACCCTACTTACTTATAACACTTATTCATGGGTCACAATCATAATCTGTAAGCACACGATTGCCTTTGCCACTGTATATATATTATCTGTTCTATTTGAACGAACACACCTCAACACCTCATTATTACATTTGGCTGGCAGGGCAGAGCACAGGCACATGCCTGCCTGTCTTCTTACTTGTTTCCTGCCTTATCTTCTTATAGCTGTATGTGGCCTCCTGTCCTTGCATGAAATTTTATCCCAATATATAGAACTACCCCATACACGTGCTATTGCCTAGATGTATATTGTGGTCCCCAGGGCTGCGTGGCTTTTCTGCCTGTTGTGCGTAATTAGGCAGCAAGGATTAGCTTTCTTTGCCACATAACCTGCTGGTTAAGAAATGAAGAGTTCCTATATGTGTATGTGATGTATCCTGAGTTCAGGCTGACAACAATGAGTACCAAGGGCCAAGATGCTGGACGAAATTCCTTAAGGGGCAAAATTTCTGTAAGTTCTGCCAAGGATTCATAGGCAGTTCAGCTACTCATAGTATCATTGCACCATCACATATCTATCTCACAAATAAAGCCATGGCACTGCGCTCAGCAAGAGTTGAACCGATGATATCATGGATGACCATGTGAAAGAATCAATTTACCTACCACATAGAATTCTATTCTATACTAGCACTTGTCAGAGTCAGGCATTTTGCAAAACAAGGACATACGTAAACACACATACACACACACATACAACAACAATTTATCATGCTCCAACATTACATTTACACACATGCAACAGTCCCACAAATAATACAGATACATGCACATGTCCCTCCCTTTATTATTTAATACCCTTGTTATTTATTACCCTTTCTTATGGCTGCACACACATCCATATATACCCCTCATCAATATAGCCGCCACGGTGGGCTGCCTGGAGAACCAACATATATGTGCAAGATCTTGGGGCTATGTCGCTGGTGCTCGCAAGAAATGAGGCAGATGCTAGTGGACGCAATTACCTCATCATCAAGGATGTAGCCAACCAGCTGCGCAACTTGGGAGCACCCATAACAGATAGGCTTCTAAACTCCTGGGTAGATGCAAGGAAGTCGTTGAAGAGGATCATTGTGAAAGACCCTATCCTGCTGGGGCGGCTCAAGGACCTGCAGGTGGTAGGCCGAAGGGCATCAGCAATCAAGCTGGCAAGCTGTGCGGCAATCTGCAGGGCTATTGTGAACGTGGCTATCCTACAGCCCCTTTGCTTAGCCATAGAGGAGCTCAAAAAGGCACACCCACCTCTGCATGCAACATGTGCACAGGTCACACCAGTGCAGCTGAAGAGAGCAGAGGTATATGAAGCGAGGCTTCCAGCTGCCAAGCGTCTCTGCACAATAAGTAGCGCAGCTGCAGAGGGAGCACGTGATGAGGCGGAGGCAGAGAAGGACAACCAGCCGGTGCCTAATAAAACTAGCCAGCAGGAGGACCATTGTTATTCCCAAAATCCAATCACCAAAATCACCAACAGCAGTCGGGAGCATGGCACATGTGATGAGCCTGCTGATGCCCCCAATAATATACCCATCATCAAGAAAGCCCAGCAGGTCATTGCTACTGATGAGCAGCGGCAGCAGCAGCAACAGCAGCCGCCCACAGCAGCAGCGGCCTTTGCTCCCTCTGCCGCTAATGCTCCAGCAGCTGCCACCCCCGCCGACGCCGCCCCTTCCATCTCAACACCTCATCAAGAACCTCCTGTATGCAAGCTGGCGGCATCTGACAGTATCTGCACCAAGCCTGTTTCACCAACACCTATCCCCCGAACCTTCCCTGCAGCACCTGCTGGCCACCGATTCAGCAGACGACCACTCATCAGCAGGTGTATACCTCCAGTGATGAGCACCAAAACGTTTCATCAGCAGGCTGGTCCTATAGCTCTAGCAGGAGGCCCCAAGACATCACCACCACCTCCACGGCTCCTGCCCCCGCCCCCAGCAGCAGCCGCCAGCAGGTATTACCCACCACTGACTCTGCTGCTGGCCTAACCAACCCCTCGTGCACAGAAACAGCAGCCTCTCCCCCAGAAGTTGTGCCGCCCCCAGTTGTCCAAACCAGCAGGACATCGGGTTTGGCCTCCTCCTCACCGCCGTGTAACCAGCAGCAGAAGAGGTTAGCTGTACAAATAACCCCAGCAGTGCAGGCACGCCAAAGGACAACGTCCGACATCTCCAAACCTCCCAACAGACCTGCTGTTGCGGTCGTCATCAACTCCAATAATAAGCCCAACCCATTGGCGACTTCTTCGGGCCCCCATCAGCCCGATGCGAGCACCAGCACTGCTCCTTCTACCAGTGCAGTGTCCCCTTCCACATCATCAGGGGGACATTTCTACCCTTCAGGTGTAGCCTTCAAGACTACACTCCCTATGAAGGATTGGGGTGGTGCGAACATACACCGCTATGGTATCTTGACCGCCATTGGCAGCAGCAGGAGAAAGACGCCACCAGGATGCATGCCAGTTGTCTCAGAGCTACATGGTCTTGAAGAATGGTGCAGAGCTCCATACAACTTTGCAGCAGGAGGGACCATTGGCGTCAGTGAGTCGACATTCATGGGCATTAAGAACACGGTGTCAAAGTTCCTGGGATTCGCACACCAATTCCTTGGTGTTCCCCTTCCTTTCTTATCCCTTCGCCTATTTAGCAACCAGGTATGTGTTTTGCATCACTATACTACATGAATGATCTGTACCTACCACCTAACATTTTACATGTTTTATTCTCAAGAATTTGTCTACCCGTGGAAACTATATAGCTAATATAGCTACCAGAATCACCCACATAGATATGATGCATATTCATATACACACCTCCCTCATCATAATGTCTTTCTCATCATATACAATGTCAACATACCAATCCCGCACCCTTTTCCGTACACCAGCATATTACCATCAACTTCATTGACTTCATGGTTGCACGGGCCGGAAGTCAACACACTGCAGTAGAGATAACAAGGTTGGTGAAGCTTGTGGAGTATCTTCGGCAGCATGATGCACAAGACAGCAATCAGGTCTGGGGAGAGGGGAGAGGAGAGAGGGGAGAGGAGAGAGGGGAGAGGGGAGAGGGGAGAGGGCAGAGGGGAGAGGGGAGAGGGCAGATGTTGTATATGGTACCCACGAAGGGTGGTATCAAAAGATACCGGTTGTTGTGCCAGAGCCCGATTAAGTAGAGCCGCCGACTAGGTCGTACTTGAGAGACCATAAGGCCTCGAACCGGGCGTGACCTTCAGAAGTCACCACTACAACCGGAGATTCAGTGAACCAGGAACCAGATGTTCCACCATTTACCATTCAGGCGGTAAATGGCCCATTCCATACAGGTTATGGAGTAACCGACAGGTTCGGATGTTTCAGGAAGTCGGTTAGTATTGGTCGTCGACAGCCGAGACCAAATCCACAAATCGAATGCCAGATGGAAACATGAAACAGTTAATATGATAATTAAATATATTATATTATAAAATAATAAACAGATAATTATTATATCTTAATGAATTACCGAAATGCATTAAGGATACAACAATTGTTCCCCCTCTAGATGCAGCGTCCCGATGCATAAGAAGAGAGCAGACAGGTTGAAGTAGGACAGCGTCAGAGAGGTCCGTCCTTAGACTGTGTCCGCAGCCTAGCTTCATCAAGCAGGGGTTTCATGTCAGGGGTGAAGTTACGTGCCGGTTCCCAGCTATTGTGCTCAGATGAATACCCAGACCATTTAACCAGGTGCACATTGCGCTTACGCCTGCCCTTGCCAACACGTTGTGCACGGTAATCTAGGATACGTTCGACAGCATACAGGGTCTGCTTACCCGATAACCAGGTAGAGGGATTAGCTTCCGTAACAGGAGGGATGCTATCGTTAGCCTCAGGTAGAGTACCCCGATATGGACGTACGAGAGATACATGAAATGTGGGATGAATGCGTAGGTCAGATGGGAGTTGTAACTCTACAGCCACCGACCCTACCATGCGTACGACAGGATAAGGCCCCACAAAGCGCGGTAATAACTTGCGAGACCCATCAGCCAGGGAACGAAGGTTCTTCGTGCTCAACATAACCAGCTGGCCCTTGGTGAACGTGACGTCCTTTTTGGACTTGTTATAATAGTCCATAGCCCGTTGCTGTGCAGCTTCCAGGCAAGCTTTAGCGTCAGTTAGTCGGGACACGAAAGACTTAGCAAACGTTTTTGCAGCTGGAACATTTACGTCCAACTCCCGCCAAACAGGCAAAGCAGGGTTAAAACCGTAATTCAGGAAAAACGGACTATTACCAACGGACCGGTTAGTAGCGTTATTAATGGCAAACTCAGCAGCGGCTAGGTAGGTATCCCATGCAGTAGGGGTGCGTCCTGCAAAGTTACGGAGCATATCACCCAGGGCACGGTTAACACGCTCTGTTTGCCCATCAGATTGGGGGTGGTAGGCGGTGGACAGGTTCACCCGCATTCCTACCAGAGTCCCCAGGGCGCCCCAAAACTTACTTGCAAATTGAGTGCCGCGGTCAGATACCACGGACTTGGGGACCCCATGCAAACGTACCACATTGTCGAAAAATAGACGGGCCGTTTGCTCAGCTGTGCAGGATGATGTCGTGGGGGCCAGGTGGACCATCTTGGTGAAACGGTCGACCAGGACCAGCACGGCATCGTATCCTCCCTCAGTTTTGGGCAGCGCAACAATAAAGTCCATAGAGACGCTTTCCCACGGAGCGTCAGGAATAGGAAGAGGTTGGAGATGCCCATGTGCTTTACCAGACTGGGCCTTATTGCGCTGGCACAGGTCGCAACAGAGGACATAATTTTCGGTGTCCTTAGCCATGCGGGGCCACCAGAATTGACGCCGCAAAAGCTCTAGTAACCGCGTGCAGCCAGGATGCCCAGCAAGAGGGCCGTCATGAAAACGTGAGAGAAGTTCACGACGTAATGAATCGTCGTTAGGTACGACAATCTGACGGTGGGATCCTTCCGATCGAATCCATAAGCCATGCTCCTGTACCAAGTGCCCCGTGTTGTTGTGAATTGTGAACCACGGGTCGGCTGCATAAGCCTGTTTCAAGCGCTTGGTAAAATCGGAGGGCACGAAGTTAGGTTTTGCCTGAGACCTACTCCGTGTGCTTACCGCCAGAATGGCTGCATGCAGTGAGGGGTGCCTACTGAGAGCATCAGCTATGTTAAGTGAGCCGCTCAGGTACTCCCAATCAAAGTTAAACCGTGCCAGGTATTCCATCCAGCGGGCCTGGCGTCGGTTAAGGGAGGGCACACCTTGCAGAAACGTAAGGGGTTTGTGATCAGTCTTGAGGGCAAAAGGCCGGCCCTCAAGGTAACATCGCCATTCCTTCAAGGCATGTAGGACCGCCAGAAATTCCTGTTCCCCAGTGGTATAACGGGTTTCAGCCCCCGAAAACTTCTTACTCGTGTATGCAATGGGGCGTCCCTGCTGCAACAGAACTGCCCCCGTCCCATGTATAGATGCATCAGTTATGACCTCTACACGGAACGGCAATGAGTAGTCAGGGAAGTGCAGGATAATATCATCAGAGATAGCACGCTTCAAAGCATCAAAAGCTTCTTGGCATGCGGGGGTCCAGGCCTCAGGTGAAGAGAAGGCTCCCTTACGTGTGAGGTTTGTTAGCGGTGCAGCAATGACTGAGTAGCGCTCTATGAACTTACGAAAGTAGTTGGTCAGGCCCAAAAACTTACGCAGTTCCTGAAGGTTGGAGGGCACTGGCCAATCCCGAACAACAGCAGTTTTCCGGGGGTCCATCTGTATGCCACCCTGAGACACTATATGCCCCAGATACTCCACCTGTGGTTGTGCCCAGTGGCACTTAGAACGCTTAGCATACAGCTGCTCACGCCGCAGAACCTCAAAGACCAGGCGGAGGTGTTGTATGTGCTCCTCACGGGTCTTTGAAAACACCAGGATATCGTCCAGATAACAGATGACGAATTTGTCGATGTATGGCCTGAAGATGCGGTCCATGACGGCTTGGAACGTTGAAGGGGCGTTCGTCAGTCCGAAACTAAGGACGGTATATTCAAAATGGCCAAACGGCGTACGGAAAGCCGTTTTAGGGATGTCAGATTCTGCTATACGAATCTGATTATACCCCTGCTGGAGGTCAATAGAGCTAAAGAATGCAGAATCTTTTAGCTTATCCAGCAGATCATCGACACGTGGGAGGGGGTAACGGTTCTTAACTGTTGCGGCATTTAACCCCCTATAGTCAATGCACATTCTCAGAGTCCCATCCTTCTTTCCCACAAACAGAATAGGGGCGGAGTATGGGGATGTGCTTGGCCGTATCATACCTTTTTTCAGCAGCTCAGTAACCTGTCGTTTGACCTCGTCCAGCTCCAAGGGGCTTAGCCGATACATGGGGCGGGAAACGGGTACTGCACCAGGCACCAAAGGTATGGTGTGATCCACAGGCCGCATTGGAGGCTTACCAGGGACCTCCTGGAATATATCTGCATATTCCTGTAACAGGGCCTCAAGCTCAGGGTCAGTGGCATCAGCTGGGATAGAAGTTGCATTCAGGTGCAACTTGGGCCGTACTAGTAAAGCATGGGCCCCCTTGCGAATCATGAGAACTGCTGCTTTTCTGCCAACAACTTCAGGTTCAGTATGCTGACAGATAGCAGTGGTTGCATAATTAAAGCAAGGCGCAGGTGTCATCTGATCTGGTGGCTGTCCGGCAGTAGTAAAGGGTACCTTGCAGACTAGATTCCCCTTGCGCAGGCGCAAAGATTTAGCCTCATAGTCAAGGACAGCCCCATACTGTGCTAGCGTGGAAGAACCCAAGATATACGTGGCAGCGTCAGTTAGCTCAGGCAACACGTATGGGCGGACATTTAACCTTAAAGGACCTGCAGATAGACGAAGATTAACCTGCCCCAAGATAGCCTGCTTACCCCCATCAGCAAGGGTAACTTCTGACCAGGAGCATGGGCTAGGTTTCAGGCCAAGCTGCGTAACCACTGAAGCCGAAATGAAATCATCACTGGCTCCAGAGTCGGCTAGGGCGGTGAACGTACGACCTGCCGTACTTACGGTGATCAGAGGTACGCCAGCACCTATCAGGGCAGCAGCTTTAGGCAAGCAGAGAACTGAAATACAGGGTTCAGTCTCAGGCAAGCCCTCCTGAACCGATTTAGGAGCAGCAAACCAGACGTCAACAGAGTATGGGCTTCCAGGGAGTTGAACAACCTCACCTGCCATATCAAGGCTATGGAAAAGAGCCGTCCCTGGATTAAACCTTAAGACCCGTTGCATTCCCGACAGAAAAGAAGGGTTGCGTCGGGACACATACTCAGGCAGCAAGATGCATGCTGAGGTATCAGGGTGTTGACGTTTGCATGCCCTAAAGAGAGCTAATTGCTTCTGTAGCTCGCAGAGTGAAGAGGGAGTGAACAAGATAGTATGCCCACCCAAGTTAGCGGAGGATAGGGGGCGACCTTGAGGCTCAAACAGATTACAAAAGCCATCAAAGCCGGCACGGACAGTTCGTGCATCAAAAGAAAAACGTCTCCCTATCACCTGCTCCACTTGGTTTAAAACAGAGGGCAAAAGAGCCCGTACTGCACGGCACTTTGCTACCATCTGGCCCACAGCAAAGACCCCAGGTGGTGATCCCTCTATACCAGCCTGGGCAAGTTCCTAGTGGTCCTTACCCTTATTTTTCTCCGCCCCCAGCATTGGGCAGGAGTCAACCCTATGTTGGTCGGAACCGCAACGGAGGCACATCCCATGTTGTTTACGGAAATGGAACTCCCGTCTAGTACATTTGAATGTGGTTAAATATTCCGCTAGGTTCTGCTTGGGCCCCTTCTTCTGCACGTGGCCCCCTTTTGGGGCCAAGTGCCTCCCCTGCTGTCCGCCGCCCCTCTTAGACTTACCGGCGCCCTTAACCTGCCGCGGCTGATCCTCGTGCCCGGTGATGCCTGGACGAACGGATGCAGCCCGCGGTTTTTTGGTCGGGGGCGCCGGGGTCTCCTCGTCAGGGTCGTCGCAGGCCATGTCCTGTACCGACAGCATGTTCATTTTGGGACGGGCCAGTTTGTCAGATTCCCGTCGGGCCAGTAACCTAAGTTCAGCTCCCAGGGAGAACTGAACCAAGTCTGTATATGACTTAAAGGTTTTACCCGACAGGTCAGTTGCACAGTCCCCACTAAGGTCGGATGAGAGGCCCTGCTGAAACCAAAACACACGCTCACTATCAGACAGGTCCGCAATGGGCGTGACAAGAGCCTCAAAGCGGCTCTGATAGGCAGAGACAGTTTCTCCAGGGCGCATGCGATATTTGCCAGCATTTAATTTCAGGCGTGCCTCAGTGTCACGTGACTGGACCTGGGGTGCAAAACGGACAAGCAGTGCTTCTAGCAGTTCCTCAGATGTATAAGAATCCCTTGCGTTAGTCCATTGATCGTGCCATAATCTTGCCGCGCCTTCAAAGGCAGTGGCCAAGAAAAGACGGCGCGTAGAGTCCTGTTGACCCCCACGGGCTGTGGCAAAGTAGTTCCTAACATTACGGACAAAGGCCCGTGTTAGAGGCGCAGCAACTCGTCCTAAATCAGAAAGCTTAACATCCATAGGGATATTCAGCTTAGGCACTGCGATCGCTATTTTTATCACCTCGTCCTCATGTCCAGTATGAGGAGGCCCAGGTGGCCTGGAAGAGGTGCCCGCAACAGCAGCACAAGTTGTTGCGGCAGCAGCGGGAGCCATCCCAGGAATATCCACGGCACCAGGTGTCAAATGGTTTGACACTACAGCAGGGCCATGAACATAAAAAGGGGATGGGGCATAAATAGGTGATGTAGGTGCCTCAGGGGATGCTGTGCCGCCTTGCCTGGGAATAGGTGAAGGCTGGTTCGGAAGGTCGATACCGCCTGCCACAGCAGCATTTGGTGGCTGTGTCAACCTAGAGAGCCATTCCCACCTATTCGCTTGGCTAGCATTAGCAGCAATCCGGCCAACAAACTGAAAGGTGTTGGCAGCAAGAGCCGAGACAGCATTCGCTAAGTTCGAGGCTTGCATATTGTATGCCTGAAAGCCTAACAGATCGAACTGCGAGTGACTGTTCTGGCGAAAGGCAAAGCAAAGGCAAGGACCAGGGCCTACCCAACGCTTGGATGCCTTCGATGAACTTCAAAAATTTTGAAGTCCGCGCGTGAAGTTGATTTGCGATGGATCGGAGTGACTGGGCAGAGGTGCCGCTCCGAAGGGTCTGAGGTGTTGACACTGCAGAAGCACTCACGGCGGTTGGAACAAACACAATACCTTTCAAGTAATAGAGATATATATGTATTAGTGAAAGCCGAAGTGAATTCACGAAGTCGACTCCTCGTTGGATTCGATGCGAAGGTACTATCGAACCCGCAATTACAGGGATTCCTCAGCAAAACTGCAATACAAGTTCTAGATAGAAAGCAGTGTTGCAGGAAGATATTACCTAACAGAGAAGGCAGAATTGTCTAGGTCGCGAGCCACGTTGACCGCGACTAACTTAGAGATTGACTTTAACAGAAAGCACAGCCAAACTCACAGAGAGCAGGTTCTAAGTGTCACTAGACTAATTTCGTGAATATTACAGACCGGTGGTAGCCGCAGCGAAAATGGCGGCGCTCAGCTCCTCAGGCAATGTCTCCATGTCCAGAGGGATGTCGGCAGGAGGAAGATCGTGGTCGATGTCCATTTATAAAAGGGCAGCTTGAGTGGCTTGAGCGCGTTGCGCGGTTAGAGTGGCTTGAGCAGTTACCACAGAAAGACTTGAGAAGGCTTGAACGATTTCAGCGGAAGACTTGACGAGACGTCCCAGGGAGGAACGGTCTCGATACCAGCTTGTTGTATATGGTACCCACGAAGGGTGGTATCAAAAGATACCGGTTGTTGTGCCAGAGCCCGATTAAGTAGAGCCGCCGACTAGGTCGTACTTGAGAGACCATAAGGCCTCGAACCGGGCGTGACCTTCAGAAGTCACCACTACAACCGGAGATTCAGTGAACCAGGAACCAGATGTTCCACCATTTACCATTCAGGCGGTAAATGGCCCATTCCATACAGGTTATGGAGTAACCGACAGGTTCGGATGTTTCAGGAAGTCGGTTAGTATTGGTCGTCGACAGCCGAGACCAAATCCACAAATCGAATGCCAGATGGAAACATGAAACAGTTAATATGATAATTAAATATATTATATTATAAAATAATAAACAGATAATTATTATATCTTAATGAATTACCGAAATGCATTAAGGATACAACAGCAGAGGGCAGAGGGGAGAGGGCAGAGGGCAGAGGGGAGAGGGGAGAGGGGAGAGGGGAGAGGGGAGAGGGGCTTGTTTATACCCAGGAGTACTTCCATTTCAGCACTATAAGTGTAACACCACCCCATCCACATCCCTACCTTTCCATATAACAATCAATACCGTACCTCAACCACTACCTTTCACTTGCCATGTTCTAGAGGCTCTAGATAGTCCATTCTGTGCATCCGTTATCACCCTTTGTTTCCCTTTTTCCGTCCTGCACATATTTTACAGACAAGCCATTGCCAACGTATACAAGAATGGCTGCACAATATTGCAAGGCAGCTTAAGAAGTCATATCCAAGAGCACCGCCACCAGCAGCAAACCCTATATCAGGTTCAGCTGGTATGGAGGAGAGTGTTGTACAACATAACAGCCTACCTGATAAGTCTGAGGTGCTAGCATTCGTTCACGGCCTCCAGCAAAGTGCATCTGATGCACTCAAGCATGACTTGAGCAGTGCCAAGTGCGTCAGGCTGGAAGCAGCCATTGCAATCATGCATGCACTCGTTGCAGTACTGGTATCTGGATTGTACTTACCACCACTCAGGATGTCCGCCCTTTCGACATTAATGGTGCCTGGTAGTACCTCTTGCTGTAACAAGGACTGCAGGCAGCGTGGTTGCCGTGGCAACAACCTCACCCAAGTAGTGAGGAGACCGAAAGTACAGCACCCTGCTATGGAGGATGATCCCTCATCATCAGGACCGTCCTGCTCTACAGGCCCACCCAACAATGTGGCTGGTGTGGCATGTATGCAGTTGGAGTTGAACCATCACAAGACTGCACGTTTCACAAGGAATAGGGAGCCCCTGACTGTCATCCTCCCACCCGATCTGTCCAAGCTCATCCAGACATACGTAAGGCATGCCAGGCCAGTGCTCATGCAACGTGCCCCAGTTGACATGACTTCCTCGCAACAGCTCCTCATAGACAAGAATGGGCAGCCGTTCAACAACGGCTTTGCTATGGAGTGGAGGGATATTGAGGAACGCTATGGGGCACCCTGGGAGCATATTCCCCCCCAGAAACTACGCCATATCCACTCAACCACAGCCTACACATCACTTGTGCAGGAGGTGGCTCGCCAGCTGCCCGACCTACAGCCACATGCGCAGGTCATGGGGAACTCCCTTCGGGTATGGGACTCACATTACATACAGCGTCCAGGTAGCATCATTGCCCAGGCAGGCGTTGACAACCTGAACAAGTGGCGGAAGGCACAACTTGGCCTCAATAACCAAGTGTGGAGGAAGAAAATGGTGGAGAGGATGCTTGATGTGGAGGCAAAGGGACCGGCTAATGAGGGAAAGGGCCAGGGGGGGGAAGAAGGGGAGGAGGAAGAGGGGGAGGAGGCGGAGGAAGGGGAGTACGAAGAGGAGGAGGAGGAGGGGGAGTATGATGAGGGGGATGATGATGATGATGATGATGATGATGATGATGATGATGATGATGATGATAATGATGATGAGTATGATGAGTATGATGAGTATGATGAGAGGGAAGGATATCAGGGGGAGGAGTAGGAGGGAGGGGTCAGGAAATGCATAGGAAAATGAGCAGAAACCCCGAGAAGGAAAGGTGGAGGAGAGGGTGGGTGAAGTAAGGTTACAGAGGAATAAGGTTCCATATCACTGGAATGATGAATAACAGGATCAACAAATTCTGTTATTCCTCATTTCAGTGATATGGAACCTTATAAGCAAGGGTTGGATGGATGGTGTTAAACAGGTGTGGACTGCTTGAGAGAGAAGAAGGGATTTCTGCTGTGCATGAACATATGCTTTTCATCATGAGGGTAGGTACAATTCCATAGTGGGGGAGATTATGCCTATAGGAATTCGTGGCTCACACATACAAGTTTGGGGTATAATACCCACCATGACTTGAGCACTATCAGGAGAGTGTGGAAGGCTTTTGCTTCAGCACGAGGGAGTTCTTGTATGGGGCAACGTAGCTGCTTGGATTGTTGGTTGGTAAGTAGGTGGGTATATATGCAGCAGCATAAGACATGCCTGCCATTATTGTCCGCCTTTTCCCTATATATATATTTGTTTTTTGGTTTATGGATACTGGTCATAAGGAATATCCCTGCTGTAATCCCTCCCTTGGCCCTCAAACTTCCTCGTTTCTCACTTCCTGGTTTTTCTCTGTCTACAGGTTCAACCTTGCCTTATAACTAAATGAGGCCTGTTATATTAAAATATTGTCCCTTGTAGATACCAACCATTAATACACATCTGGGGTTGGGAAGTTAACCCCCCTCCCCTTTTCATGTTCGTGTGCTATTTGTTTTGAATCCCAACCAATACACACCCAGCATGAGTTCCCACATTTGTCGCCTGCTTTCCAGGTGTGAAACAGAAGCCCTGCTGACCGCATCTGTATGCGTCCTGTACACGCATTCCTAAGCATAGATGACCAATGGCCCCTACAAACTGTGCCTCAAACACCCCCAGACCAAAAGAGTTGCTGTAAACAAACATAATGGTCCTAAGGAAAAAACATTTGATTCGTGCCCTTAGGAAATACAGATAATAACTCATATTGCTATTTCGTGTTTCCATGTGGCGATAGGATGCAAAGGGTTTTCAAAGGGTGTTCAAAGGTTTATAAGTGTGGTACGGATTCCCACACATTGGCCCAGCCCTTGTGAGCACTCTGTCCATGTTATAGTCTCAAAAAAAATTTCATTCGTGTCCTTAAGCAATACAGATAATTATTCATATTATTGTTTCGTGGTTCCAGGTGGCAATCGTATGCAAGGGGTTTATAAGTGTGGTACGGATTCCCACACATTGGCCCAGCCCTTGTGAGCACTCTGTCCATGTTATAGTCTCAAAAAAAATTTCATTCGTGTCCTTAGGCAATACAGATAATAATAAATATTATTGTTTCGTGGTTCCAGGTGGCAATCGTATGCAAGAGGTTTATAAGTGTGTGGAGCCGTGTGTCGTGCGTGGTGTCGGGTTGTGTGATTCGTGCCATGTGTTGTGTGTGGTTTCATATTTGGTGTGTGGAGCCGTGTGTCGTGTGTGGTGCTGGGTTGTTGTGTTGTTCATGCCGTGTGTTGTGTGTGGTGTTTAATTTTATGTGTGGAGCCGTGTGTTGTGTGAGGTGCTGGGTCGTGTGATTCATGCCGCATATGGTGTGTGGTGTCGTTTTTGCTGTGTGGAGCGGTGTGACGTGTGTGGTGCCGGGTCATGTGATTCATGCCATGTGTCGTGTGTGGTGTTATATATGGTGTGTGGAACCGTGTGTCGTGCATGGTGCTGGTTTGTGTGAGTCGTGCCGTGTGTCATGTGAGGTTTCATATTTGGTGTGGGGAGCCGTGTGTCGTGTGTGGTGCTGGGTTGTTGTGTGATTCGCGCTGGGTGTCGTGATTGGTGTTAAATTTGGTGTGTGGAGATGTGTGTCGTGTTTGGTGCCGGGTCGTGTGATTCGTGCCACATGTCATGTGTGGTATTATATTTGGTGTATGGAGCTGTGTGTCACATTATGTTTTGCTGACCTGCAGGCTTGTAATGCTGCTGCCATCTTCCCCGGGAGTTGCTGCCCCTACAAGTGTCATCAAGCTCAAGTCAGTTGCCACCTGGGGCATGATGCTGTTGTTACCGTTATCCGTTTCCACACGGTTAAGACAATTGCCGTTACTGTTGCCCCTGGATGTGCTCCTACCGCACGGATCCTAGCTATGGGCGATTTTGTTCCCTCATTATGACATGCGCCACAGCTCACACGTGTCGCAGCACTAACGGATTTTTAAGCACTGTTGGATTACAAACTGTGGGTACCTTGTAGAGGATCCAAACTGACAGTCAGGTCGGGTGAACAATGTAGGTAGTTGATAGGATTAGGAGGAGAGGGATGACGATGGCACTTGAGAGACTGTGGTAGTTGATAGTTGCAAAGGCTTATAAGGATGCTGGTAGGTGCTTCTGCACCCTTATATCATGTTTGTGTGTCGCTGTGTGTGTGTACGACACTCATAGACATCAAGACAATAAGGGAGTCACCGTCACCGTTGCCATCACT
Source organism: Volvox africanus (assembly GCA_030268105.1). Classification (NCBI taxonomy): domain Eukaryota; kingdom Viridiplantae; phylum Chlorophyta; class Chlorophyceae; order Chlamydomonadales; family Volvocaceae; genus Volvox; species Volvox africanus. The sequence continues at coordinate 140,513 of BSDZ01000009.1, forward strand.
GCCACCTTCGTGGTCACTGTCACTGTCACCCTCCCCATCCCTGTCACCGCCATAGTATCACCGTCACCGTCACCATTCCTTGTCGCTGTCGCCATCACCATCATCATCGCCGGCCCCCTCTCCCTCCCCCTCCTTGTCTCGCCATCACCATGTCACTGCGACCGTCCCCCTCCCGTCACATTATAGCCGTCTCCCTCCCCGTTGCTGTCCAACTCCCCATCCACGTCGCCTAAAACACAATTTCCCATTTTTTTAATTATAACAGTATAGGAATGATCCAAACGTTCTTATTCCAACAACGGAAATCTGAAAATATTTTTAAAGACATATATAATTCCTTGATGAAAACCTGCATAATGTTTAATTATAAAATTGTAAAAGTATAACCCTACATCATTCCGCAATCCCCCTCCCCCCTCCCTGTTGCCACCCCCATGCTGTCACATTATCCCCCTCTCCATCGAAATTATTGCCGTCATATCCGCTGTCAACGTAACGCTCTCCCCCTCCCCCTCCCTGTCACCGTAGCCATCACTGTAGTAGTCCCCGTCCCCGTCACCATCCCTCACTGTCAGCGTTACCATAATTGCCGTCCCCGTCACTGTCAATGGCCACGTCGCCATTGCCGTGCCCCTCCCCCCTATGTCGTCGCCATCCTTGTCGTCGTCGCCATCCACTGCCACCCTCTCCGGAGTGCCGCATCCAGCACCAACACCAGCTCCAGCACCAGTGCCCGCGAAATGTGTGCCAGCACACGGACGCCCCCTTCTACCGCACGCGGGAAACATGGAAGAATGTGGCGTGGGCCGCGTGCTGGGGGAAGGGGGAAGGGGGCGGCGTGCGTGAGGGAGGGCTGCAGGGGCCTCATGAGGGGGAGGGTTGGTCCGTGTGTTGGCGTGGGAAGGGGTAAAAGCCCTGGCGCGGATTAAGGGGGCGGCGGCAGGAAGACTGTGGGGACGACATGCGTGGGAAGGGAGCGGGGCCTGCAAGAGGGGAAATAGGCCGGCAAAGCCGTGCGGAAGAGGAAGGGGGCACCGGCCGCGTGCAGGGGAAGGAGGGACGGCAGCGTGCGTGTGGGAAGGGAGAAGACACGGCGTGCGTGGAAAACAGGTGGAGGCGCCGAGTGATGTACAAGGGGGCGGGGGCGCCCTTTTTCCCCGCACGCCGCTTGAGACCCCTTCCCCCACACACCGCCCCCATACCCCGCACGCTATACCCACGACCGCCCACGACCGCCTCCCCTGTTTCCCTCGCAGACCGCCCCTTTCCCCCTCCGCACCCGCCCCGGGCCCCGTCAAGCCTCGCCTGTCCCCGTCCCTCTCCTTGTCCCCCGTTTGGCCATACCTGCGTCTGTTGCCAGCACACATTGCAGATTGCCCCATATGCACCTGCATAGGCGCCAAGATGGGGACAACAAAAGCATATGCCACACGTCTGGCATCTTACAACATGCAAAACCCCGTTACATTACCCCCCTGCTGTTACGGTAAGAAACCCTGCCCACGCGCTCCGCCCCTTTCCCCTTTTTGGGCCCCTCCCCAGTCCCCGTCCCCTTGCCCTCTCCCCGCCCCTCTCCCCGTCCCCCGTTCGGCCCTACTACCTGCGTGTGTTTTTACCAACAGCGCACATTGCAGATTGTTCCAATGCACCTGCATGCGCCAAGATGGGGGCACCAAAAGCACGTTCCAAACGTCACGCATTTTAGAGCACGCCAAAACAGGTAACATCATCGTACCATAGTGCCCACTTACATCCCAGTCCCCCGTCCACGCACCCTTCCCCAGCACGCCACGCCCACTGCGCGGCACGCCACCCCACCCTCCCTTGCACAGCACGCCTCTCACGCTTCCACCACCGCACGCCGCCCCCGCCCCTTTCCACGCCAGTGATCCCCGCCCCCTTTTCCCGCCTCCCTCCCCTCCATCATATCCCCGTGGTGTTCTCATCCCGTGGTCAATCTCATATCTCATCCCTTGTCGCTGTCGCCATCACCATCATCATCGCCGGCCCCCTCTCCCTCCCCCTCCTTGTCTCGCCATCACCATGTCACTGCGACCGTCCCCCTCCCGTCGCATTATAGCCGTCTCCCTCCCCGTTGCTGTCCAACTCCCCGTCCACGTCGCCTAAAACACAATTTCCCATTTTTTTAATTATAACAGTATAGGAATGATCCAAACGTTCTTATTCCAACAATGGAAATCTGAAAATATTTTTAAAGACATATATAATTCCTTGATGAAAACCTGCATAATGTTTAATTATAAAATTGTAAAAGTATAACCCTACATCATTCCGTCATCCCCCTCCCCCCTCCCTGTTGCCACCCCCATGCTGTCACATTGTCCCCCTCTCCATCGAAATTATTGCCGTCATATCCGCTGTCAACGTAACGCTCTCCCCCTCCCCCTCCCTGTCGCCGTAGCCATCACTGTAGCAGTCCCCGTCCCCGTCACCATCCCTCCCTGTCAGCGTTACCATAATTGCCGTCCCCGTCACTGTCAATGGCCGCGTCGCCATTGCCGTGCCCTTTTTCCCCGCACGCCGCTTGAGACCCCTTCCCCCACACACCGCCCCCATACCCCGCACGCTATACCCACGACCGCCCACGACCGCCTCCCCTGTTTCCCTCGCAGACCGCCCCTTTCCCCCTCCGCACCCGCCCCGGGCCCCGTCAAGCCTCGCCTGTCCCCGTCCCTCTCCTTGTCCCCCGTTTGGCCATACCTGCGTCTGTTGCCAGCACACATTGCAGATTGCCCCATATGCACCTGCATAGGCGCCAAGATGGGGACAACAAAAGCATATGCCACACGTCTGGCATCTTACAACATGCAAAACCCCGTTACATTACCCCCCTGCTGTTACGGTAAGAAACCCTGCCCACGCGCTCCGCCCCTTTCCCCTTTTTGGGCCCCTCCCCAGTCCCCGTCCCCTTGCCCTCTCCCCGCCCCTCTCCCCGTCCCCCGTTCGGCCCTACTACCTGCGTGTGTTTTTACCAACAGCGCACATTGCAGATTGTTCCAATGCACCTGCATGCGCCAAGATGGGGGCACCAAAAGCACGTTCCAAACGTCACGCATTTTAGAGCACGCCAAAACAGGTAACATCATCGTACCATAGTGCCCACTTACATCCCAGTCCCCCGTCCACGCACCCTTCCCCAGCACGCCACGCCCACTGCGCGGCACGCCACCCCACCCTCCCTTGCACAGCACGCCTCTCACGCTTCCACCACCGCACGCCGCCCCCGCCCCTTTCCACGCCAGTGATCCCCGCCCCCTTTTCCCGCCTCCCTCCCCTCCATCATATCCCCGTGGTGTTCTCATCCCGTGGTCAATCTCATATCTCATCCCTTGTCGCTGTCGCCATCACCATCATCATCGCCGGCCCCCTCTCCCTCCCCCTCCTTGTCTCGCCATCACCATGTCACTGCGACCGTCCCCCTCCCGTCGCATTATAGCCGTCTCCCTCCCCGTTGCTGTCCAACTCCCCGTCCACGTCGCCTAAAACACAATTTCCCATTTTTTTAATTATAACAGTATAGGAATGATCCAAACGTTCTTATTCCAACAATGGAAATCTGAAAATATTTTTAAAGACATATATAATTCCTTGATGAAAACCTGCATAATGTTTAATTATAAAATTGTAAAAGTATAACCCTACATCATTCCGTCATCCCCCTCCCCCCTCCCTGTTGCCACCCCCATGCTGTCACATTGTCCCCCTCTCCATCGAAATTATTGCCGTCATATCCGCTGTCAACGTAACGCTCTCCCCCTCCCCCTCCCTGTCGCCGTAGCCATCACTGTAGCAGTCCCCGTCCCCGTCACCATCCCTCCCTGTCAGCGTTACCATAATTGCCGTCCCCGTCACTGTCAATGGCCGCGTCGCCATTGCCGTGCCCTTTTTCCCCGCACGCCGCTTGAGACCCCTTCCCCCACACACCGCCCCCATACCCCGCACGCTATACCCACGACCGCCCACGACCGCCTCCCCTGTTTCCCTCGCAGACCGCCCCTTTCCCCCTCCGCACCCGCCCCGGGCCCCGTCAAGCCTCGCCTGTCCCCGTCCCTCTCCTTGTCCCCCGTTTGGCCATACCTGCGTCTGTTGCCAGCACACATTGCAGATTGCCCCATATGCACCTGCATAGGCGCCAAGATGGGGACAACAAAAGCATATGCCACACGTCTGGCATCTTACAACATGCAAAACCCCGTTACATTACCCCCCTGCTGTTACGGTAAGAAACCCTGCCCACGCGCTCCGCCCCTTTCCCCTTTTTGGGCCCCTCCCCAGTCCCCGTCCCCTTGCCCTCTCCCCGCCCCTCTCCCCGTCCCCCGTTCGGCCCTACTACCTGCGTGTGTTTTTACCAACAGCGCACATTGCAGATTGTTCCAATGCACCTGCATGCGCCAAGATGGGGGCACCAAAAGCACGTTCCAAACGTCACGCATTTTAGAGCACGCCAAAACAGGTAACATCATCGTACCATAGTGCCCACTTACATCCCAGTCCCCCGTCTACGCACCCTTCCCCAGCACGCCACGCCCACTGCGCGGCACGCCACCCCACCCTCCCTTGCACAGCACGCCTCTCACACTTCCACCACCGCACGCCGCCCCCGCCCCTTTCCACGCCAGTGATCCCCGCCCCCTTTTCCCGCCTCCCTCCCCTCCATCATATCCCCGTGGTGTTCTCATCCCGTGGTCAATCTCATATCTCATCCCTTGTCGCTGTCGCCATCACCATCATCATCGCCGGCCCCCTCTCCCTCCCCCTCCTTGTCTCGCCATCACCATGTCACTGCGACCGTCCCCCTCCCGTCGCATTATAGCCGTCTCCCTCCCCGTTGCTGTCCAACTCCCCGTCCACGTCGCCTAAAACACAATTTCCCATTTTTTTAATTATAACAGTATAAGAATGATCCAAACGTTCTTATTCCAACAATGGAAATCTGAAAATATTTTTATAGACATATATAATTCCTTGATGAAAACCTGCATAATGTTTAATTATAAAATTGTAAAAGTATAACCCTACATCATTCCGTCATCCCCCTCCCCCCTCCCTGTTGCCACCCCCATGCTGTCACATTGTCCCCCTCTCCATCGAAATTATTGCCGTCATATCCGCTGTCAACGTAACGCTCTCCCCCTCCCCCTCCCTGTCGCCGTAGCCATCACTGTAGCAGTCCCCGTCCCCGTCACCATCCCTCCCTGTCAGCGTTACCATAATTGCCGTCCCCGTCACTGTCAATGGCCGCGTCGCCATTGCCGTGCCCTTTTTCCCCGCACGCCGCTTGAGACCCCTTCCCCCACACACCACCCCCATACCCCGCACGCTATACCCACGACCGCCCACGACCGCCTCCCCTGTTTCCCTCGCAGACCGCCCCTTTCCCCCTCCGCACCCGCCCCGGGCCCCGTCAAGCCTCGCCTGTCCCCGTCCCTCTCCTTGTCCCCCGTTTGGCCATACCTGCGTCTGTTGCCAGCACACATTGCAGATTGCCCCATATGCACCTGCATAGGCGCCAAGATGGGGACAACAAAAGCATATGCCACACGTCTGGCATCTTACAACATGCAAAACCCCGTTACATTACCCCCCTGCTGTTACGGTAAAAACCCCTGCCCACGCGCTCCGCCCCTTTCCCCTTTTTGGGCCCCTCCCCAGTCCCCGTCCCCTTGCCCTCTCCCCGTCCCCCGTTCGGCCCTACTACCTGCGTGTGTTTTTACCAACAGTGCACATTGCAGATTGTTCCAATGCACCTGCATGCGCCAAGATGGGGGCACCAAAAGCACGTTCCAAACGTCACGCATTTTAGAGCATGCCAAAACAGGTAACATCATCGTACCATAGTGCCCACTTACATCCCAGTCCCCCGTCCACGCACCCTTCCCCAGCACGCCACGCCCACTGCGCGGCACGCCACCCCACCCTCCCTTGCACAGCACGCCTCTCACGCTTCCACCACCGCACGCCGCCCCCGCCCCTTTCCACGCCAGTGATCCCCACCCCCTTTTCCCGCCACCCTCCCCTCCATCATATCCCCGTGGTGTTCTCATCCCGTGATCAATCTCATATCTCATCCCTTGTCGCTGTCGCCATCACCATCATCATCGCCGGCCCCCTCTCCCTCCCCCTCCTTGTCTCGCCATCACCATGTCACTGCGACCGTCCCCCTCCCGTCGCATTATAGCCGTCTCCCTCCCCGTTGCTGTCCAACTCCCCGTCCACGTCGCCTAAAACACAATTTCCCATTTTTTTAATTATAACAGTATAGGAATGATCCAAACGTTCTTATTCCAACAATGGAAATCTGAAAATATTTTTAAAGACATATATAATTCCTTGATGAAAACCTGCATAATGTTTAATTATAAAATTGTAAAAGTATAACCCTACATCATTCCGTCATCCCCCTCCCCCCTCCCTGTTGCCACCCCCATGCTGTCACATTGTCCCCCTCTCCATCGAAATTATTGCCGTCATATCCGCTGTCAACGTAACGCTCTCCCCCTCCCCCTCCCTGTCGCCGTAGCCATCACTGTAGCAGTCCCCGTCCCCGTCACCATCCCTCCCTGTCAGCGTTACCATAATTGCCGTCCCCGTCACTGTCAATGGCCGCGTCGCCATTGCCGTGCCCTTTTTCCCCGCACGCCGCTTGAGACCCCTTCCCCCACACACCACCCCCATACCCCGCACGCTATACCCACGACCGCCCACGACCGCCTCCCCTGTTTCCCTCGCAGACCGCCCCTTTCCCCCTCCGCACCCGCCCCGGGCCCCGTCAAGCCTCGCCTGTCCCCGTCCCTCTCCTTGTCCCCTGTTTGGCCATACCTGCGTCTGTTGCCAGCACACATTGCAGATTGCCCCATATGCACCTGCATAGGCGCCAAGATGGGGACAACAAAAGCATATGCCACACGTCTGGCATCTTACAACATGCAAAACCCCGTTACATTACCCCCCTGCTGTTACGGTAAAAACCCCTGCCCACGCGCTCCGCCCCTTTCCCCTTTTTGGGCCCCTCCCCAGTCCCCGTCCCCTTGCCCTCTCCCCGCCCCTCTCCCCGTCCCCCGTTCGGCCCTACTACCTGCGTGTGTTTTTACCAACAGCGCACATTGCAGATTGTTCCAATGCACCTGCATGCGCCAAGATGGGGGCACCAAAAGCACGTTCCAAACGTCACGCATTTTAGAGCACGCCAAAACAGGTAACATCATCGTACCATAGTGCCCACTTACATCCCAGTCCCCCGTCCACGCACCCTTCCCCAGCACGCCACGCCCACTGCGCGGCACGCCACCCCACCCTCCCTTGCACAGCACGCCTCTCACACTTCCACCACCGCACGCCGCCCCCGCCCCTTTCCACGCCAGTGATCCCCGCCCCCTTTTCCCGCCTCCCTCCCCTCCATCATATCCCCGTGGTGTTCTCATCCCGTGGTCAATCTCATATCTCATCCCTTGTCGCTGTCGCCATCACCATCATCATCGCCGGCCCCCTCTCCCTCCCCCTCCTTGTCTCGCCATCACCATGTCACTGCGACCGTCCCCCTCCCGTCGCATTATAGCCGTCTCCCTCCCCGTTGCTGTCCAACTCCCCGTCCACGTCGCCTAAAACACAATTTCCCATTTTTTTAATTATAACAGTATAGGAATGATCCAAACGTTCTTATTCCAACAATGGAAATCTGAAAATATTTTTAAAGACATATATAATTCCTTGATGAAAACCTGCATAATGTTTAATTATAAAATTGTAAAAGTATAACCCTACATCATTCCGTCATCCCCCTCCCCCCTCCCTGTTGCCACCCCCATGCTGTCACATTGTCCCCCTCTCCATCGAAATTATTGCCGTCATATCCGCTGTCAACGTAACGCTCTCCCCCTCCCCCTCCCTGTCGCCGTAGCCATCACTGTAGCAGTCCCCGTCCCCGTCACCATCCCTCCCTGTCAGCGTTACCATAATTGCCGTCCCCGTCACTGTCAATGGCCGCGTCGCCATTGCCGTGCCCTTTTTCCCCGCACGCCGCTTGAGACCCCTTCCCCCACACACCACCCCCATACCCCGCACGCTATACCCACGACCGCCCACGACCGCCTCCCCTGTTTCCCTCGCAGACCGCCCCTTTCCCCCTCCGCACCCGCCCCGGGCCCCGTCAAGCCTCGCCTGTCCCCGTCCCTCTCCTTGTCCCCTGTTTGGCCATACCTGCGTCTGTTGCCAGCACACATTGCAGATTGCCCCATATGCACCTGCATAGGCGCCAAGATGGGGACAACAAAAGCATATGCCACACGTCTGGCATCTTACAACATGCAAAACCCCGTTACATTACCCCCCTGCTGTTACGGTAAAAACCCCTGCCCACGCGCTCCGCCCCTTTCCCCTTTTTGGGCCCCTCCCCAGTCCCCGTCCCCTTGCCCTCTCCCCGCCCCTCTCCCCGTCCCCCGTTCGGCCCTACTACCTGCGTGTGTTTTTACCAACAGCGCACATTGCAGATTGTTCCAATGCACCTGCATGCGCCAAGATGGGGGCACCAAAAGCACGTTCCAAACGTCACGCATTTTAGAGCACGCCAAAACAGGTAACATCATCGTACCATAGTGCCCACTTACATCCCAGTCCCCCGTCCACGCACCCTTCCCCAGCACGCCACGCCCACTGCGCGGCATGCCACCCCACCCTCCCTTGCACATCTTACATGGAGCTTATTTATTACTTACCGGCAGTGTATTATAAAGCGATCCCTCGCATTCTTTAGTTCAAGTATCATGCCCCTGCAGGTGCTCACGAGTCGTGGCCAGCGCACGTGACAGCTTTCCAACGCACATGGTGGCTCCAGTGCACGTGCAAGCTTAAGCGCGTACACGCCCCTTCAGGCGCCACGGCCCCATTTCCACAGCGCCAGGGAGTCGTGCCCGCCGCCATCAGAACAATGTGAGGCGCGCTTGCAGAGCCACGAGCAGATCAAGGTCAGAAGAAACACGGAAGGAAAAACAAAGCAAAAATCTTAAGTAGCATTCGCTAAAAGACCAAGCACTTGATGCCCAGTTCTTTATTGTTCCGGAAACCTAATAATTATCCTACCAATACAAGATTCTTACAAAACTCTTATTACAGTGAATAATACGCGTATTTGCATCGAAATGTTTAGTCGAAAGCATAGGCAGTACACTGCCCATTGGACAACAGATTGATACTGCTGTCAAACGTATTTGCAAAGCCATAAACATACATACATATATATAATGTGTTTTATATTTGCAGGGGGCGTCATCGATCTTGTTACTAACAATTGTTTGGGTCCTTTGGCGGTTAGGAAAACAGGTTTCGAGGGCAGACGGGTGGACTAATCCAGGCCTTGTGAGCGCTCTGAGCGTGTTATAGTCTCAAAAAAATCATCATTCGTGTCCTTAGGCAATACAGATCATTACCAATATTATTGTTTCGTGGTTCTTGTTGGCAATCGTATGCAAGGGGTTTATAGGTGTGGTACGGATTCCCACACATTGGCCCAGCCCTTGTGAGCGCTCTGAGCGTGTTATAGTCTCAAAAAAATCATCATTCGTGTCCTTAGGCAATACAGATCATTATCAATATTATTGTTTCGTGGTTCTTGTTGGCAATCGTATGCAAGGGGTTTATAGGTGTGGTACGGATTCTCACACATTGGCTCAGCCCTTGTGAGCGCTCTGAGCGTGTTATAGTCTCAAAAAAATCATCATTCGTGTCCTTAGACAATACAGATCATTATCAATATTATTGTTTCGTGGTTCTTGTTGGCAATCGTATGCAGGGGGTTTATAGGTGTGGTACGGATTCTCACACATTGGCTCAGCCCTTGTGAGCGCTCTGAGCGTGTTATAGTCTCAAAAATGTCATCATTCGTGTCCTTAGGCAATACAGATCATTATCAATATTATTGTTTCGTGGTTCTTGTTGGCAATCGTATGCAAGGGGTTTATAGGTGTGGTACGGATTCTCACACATTGGCCCAGCCCTTGTGAGCGCTCTGAGCGTGTTATAGTCTCAAAAAAATCATCATTCGTGTCCTTAGGCAATACAGATCATTATCAATATTATTGTTTCGTGGTTCTTGTTGGCAATCGTATGCAAGGGGTTTATAGGTGTGGTACGGATTCTCACACATTGGCCCAGCCCTTCTGAGCGCTCTGAGCGTGTTATAGTCTCAAAAAAATCATCATTCGTGTCCTTAGGCAATACAGATCATTATCAATATTATTGTTTCGTGGTTCTTGTTGGCAATCGTATGCAAGGGGTTTATAGGTGTGGTACGGATTCTCACACATTGGCTCAGCCCTTGTGAGCGCTCTGAGCGTGTTATAGTCTCAAAAAATCATCATTCGTGTCCTTAGACAATACAGATCATTATCAATATTATTGTTTCGTGGTTCTTGTTTGCAATCGTATGCAAGGGGTTTATAGGTGTGGTACGGATTCCCACACATTGGCCCAGCCCTTGTGAGCGCTCTGAGCGTGTTATAGTCTCAAAAAAATCATCATTCGTGTCCTTAGGCAATACAGATCATTATCAATATTATTGTTTCGTGGTTCTTGTTGGCAATCGTATGCAAGGGGTTTATAGGTGTGGTACGGATTCTTACACATTGGCTCAGCCCTTGTGAGCGCTCTGAGCGTGTTATAGTCTCAAAAAATCATCATTCGTGTCCTTAGACAATACAGATAATTATCAATATTATTGTTTCGTGGTTCTTGTTTGCAATCGTATGCAAGGGGTTTATAGGTGTGGTACGGATTCCCACACATTGGCCCAGCCCTTGTGAGCGCTCTGAGCGTGTTATAGTCTCAAAAAAATCATCATTCGTGTCCTTAGGCAATACAGATCATTATCAATATTATTGTTTCGTGGTTCTTGTTGGCAATCGTATGCAAGGGGTTTATAGGTGTGGTACGGATTCCCACACATTGGCCCAGCCCTTGTGAGCGCTCTGAGCGTGTTATAGTCTCAAAAAATCATCATTCGTGTCCTTAGGCAATACAGATCATTATCAATATTATTGTTTCGTGGTTCTTGTTGGCAATCGTATGCAAGGGGTTTATAGGTGTGGTACGGATTCTCACACATTGGCTCAGCCCTTGTGAGCGCTCTGAGCGTGTTATAGTCTCAAAAAAATCATCATTCGTGTCCTTAGACAATACAGATCATTATAAATATTATTGTTTCGTGGTTCTTGTTGGCAATCGGATCCAAAGGGTGTATACCTTGTCGCCGTAGTGTATAGGGGATGCACAGACCACAGCAGTGCTGATAGTAACAGTTGCAACTATGGTCAGAATGGTTACAGATTACAGTTCCTCCCCCTCCAGCGTCTCCACCGCCTCCACCGCCAGCGCCTTTTTTCTTCCATTCCAGATGCTTCACGCCTCAGTTCCAGCACCTCTTGTGCCTTTGCCGCTCTTTAACTGTGCCTCCTCTTCCGCCCCCTTCTCCTTTTCCTGCCCTCATGTCTCGAAACAGTATGCCACCGACAACACCACAGACAGCGTTTCTAATGCAATAAGGTATGTGTTCTGTGTGATCGTATATGTGGTGTGTGTAGCTGTGTGTCGTGTGTGGTGCCGGGTCGTCTGATTCGTGCCCTGTGTCGTGTGTGTTTTCCTATGTGGTGTGCGGAGCTGTGTGTCGTGTGAAGTACGGGGTTGTGTGGCTCGTGCCCTGTGTCGTGTGTGTTTTTGTATGAGGTGTGTGGAGCTGTGTGACGTTTGTTGTGCGGGGTCCTGTGGTTCGTGCCCTGTGTCGTGTGTGGTTTCCTATGTGGTGTGCGGAGCTGTATGTCGTGTGAAGTACGGGGTTGTGTGATTCGTGCCCTGTGTCGTGTGTGTTTTCGTTGTTGGTGTGCTGAGCTGTGGGTTGTGTGTGCTGCGGGGTCGTGTGGTTCGTGCCCTGTGTCGTGTGTGTTTTCGTATGTGGTGTGTGAGCTGTGTGTCGTGTGTGGTGCGGGGTCGTGTGGTTCGTGCCCCTTGTTGTGTGCGTTGTCGTATGCGGCATGTGGAGCTGTGTGTCGTGTGTGGTACGGGGTCGTGCGATTCGTGCCCTGTGTCTTGTGTGTTTTCGTATGTGGTGTGTGGAGCTGTGTGTCGTGTCGTGTGTGGTACGGGGTCGTGCGATTCGTGCCCTGTGTCGTGTGTGTTTTCGTATGTGGTGTGTGGAGCTGTGTGTCGTGTCGTGTGTGATACGGGGTCGTGCGATTCGTGCCCTGTGTCGTGTGTGTTTTCGTATGTGGTGTGTGGAGCTGTGTGTCGTGTGTGGTGCGGGGTCGTGTGGTTCGTGCCCTGTGTTGTGTGCGTTGTCGTATGCAGTATGTGGAGCTGTGTGTCGTGTCATGTGTCGTACGGGGTTGTGTGATTCGTGCCCTGTGTCGTGTGGGTTGTCGTATGTGGTGTGTGGAGCTGTATGTCGTGTGAAGTACGGGGTCGTGTGGTTCGTGCCCTGTGTCGTGTGTGTTTTCGTATGTGGTGTGTGGAGCTGTGTGTCGTGTGTGGTGCGGGGTCGTGTGGTTCGTGCCCTATGTTGTGTGCGTGGTCGTATGCGGTATGTGGAGCTGTGTTTCATGTGTGGTACGTGGTCGTGTGGTTCGTGCCCTGTGTCGTGTGTGTTTTCGTATGTGGTGTGTGGAACCGTGTGTCGTGTGTGGTGCGGGGCCTTTTGGTTTGTGCCCTGTCTCTTGTGTGTTTTCGTATGCGGTGTGTTGAACCGTGCGTCGTGTGTGGTGCGGGGTCGTGTGGTTCGTGCTCTGTGTTGTGTGCGTTGTCGTATGCGGTATGTGGAGCTGTGTGTCGTGTCGTGTGTGGTACGGGGTCGTGCGATTCGTGCCCTGTGTCGTGTGTGTTTTCGTATGTGGTGTGTGGAGCTGTATGTCGTGTGAAGTACGGGGTCGTGTGGTTCGTGCCCTGTGTCGTGTGTGTTTTCGTATGTGGTGTGTGGAGCTGTGTGTCGTGTCGTGTGTGGTACGGGGTCGTGCGATTCGTGCCCTGTGTCGTGTGTGTTTTCGTATGTGGTGTGTGGAGCTGTGTGTCGTGTGTGGTGCGGGGTCGTGTGGTTCGTGCCCTGTGTTGTGTGCGTTGTCGTATGCAGTATGTGGAGCTGTGTGTCGTGTCATGTGTCGTACGGGGTTGTGTGATTCGTGCCCTGTGTCGTGTGCGTTGTCGTATGTGGTGTGTGGAGCTGTATGTCGTGTGAAGTACGGGGTCGTGTGGTTCGTGCCCTGTGTCGTGTGTGTTTTCGTATGTGGTGTGTGGAGCTGTGTGTCGTGTGTGGTGCGGGGTCGTGTGGTTCGTGCCCTATGTTGTGTGCGTGGTCGTATGCGGTATGTTGAGCTGTGTTTCATGTGTGGTACGTGGTCGTGTGGTTCGTGCCCTGTGTCGTGTGTGTTTTCGTATGTGGTGTGTGGAACCGTGTGTCGTGTGTGGTGCGGGGCCTTTTGGTTTGTGCCCTGTCTCTTGTGTGTTTTCGTATGCGGTGTGTTGAACCGTGCGTCGTGTGTGGTGCGGGGTCGTGTGGTTCGTGCTCTGTGTTGTGTGCGTTGTCGTATGCGGTATGTGGAGCTGTGTGTCGTGTCGTGTGTGGTACGGGGTCGTGCGATTCGTGCCCTGTGTCGTGTGTGTTTTCGTATGTGGTGTGTGGAGCTGTATGTCGTGTGAAGTACGGGGTCGTGTGGTTCGTGCCCTGTGTCGTGTGTGTTTTCGTATGTGGTGTGTGGAGCTGTGTGTCGTGTGTGGTGCGGGGTCGGGTGGTTCGTGCCCTATGTTGTGTGCGTTGTCGTATGCGGCATGTGGAGCTGTGTTTCGTGTGTGGTACGGGGTCGTGTGGTTCGTGCCCTGTGTCTTGTGTGTTTTCGTATGTGGTGTGTGGAGCTGTGTGTCGTGTGTGGTGCGGGGTCATGTGGTTCGTGCCCTGTGTTGTGTGCGTTGTCGTATGCAGTATGTGGAGCTGTGTGTCGTGTCGTGTGTGGTACGGGGTCGTGCGATTCGTGCCCTGTGTCGTGTGTGTTTTCGTATGTGGTGTGTGGAGCTGTATGTCGTGTGAAGTACGGGGTCGTGTGGTTCGTGCCCTGTGTCGTGTGTGTTTTCGTATGTGGTGTGTGGAGCTGTGTGTCGTGTGTGGTGCGGGGTCGTGTGGTTCGTGCCCTATGTTGTGTGCGTGGTCGTATGCGGCATGTGGAGCTGTGTTTCGTGTGTGGTACGGGGTCGTGTGGTTCGTGCCCTGTGTCTTGTGTGTTTTCGTATGTGGTGTGTGGAGCTGTGTGTCGTGTGTGGTGCGGGGTCATGTGGTTCGTGCCCTGTGTTGTGTGCGTTGTCGTATGCGGTATGTGGAGCTGTGTGTCGTGTCGTGTGTGGTACGGGGTCGTGCGATTCGTGCCCTGTGTCGTGTGTGTTTTCGTATGTGGTGTGTGGAGCTGTATGTCGTGTGAAGTACGGGGTCGTGTGGTTTGTGCCCTGTGTCGTGTGTGTTTTCGTATGTGGTGTGTGGAGCTGTGTGTCGTGTGTGGTGCGGGGTCGGGTGGTTCGTGCCCTATGTTGTGTGCGTGGTCGTATGCGGCATGTGGAGCTGTGTTTCGTGTGTGGTACGGGGTCGTGTGGTTCGTGCCCTGTGTCTTGTGTGTTTTCGTATGTGGTGTGTGGAGCTGTGTGTCGTGTGTGGTGCGGGGTCATGTGGTTCGTGCCCTGTGTTGTGTGCATTGTCGTATGCGGTATGTGGAGCTGTGTGTCCTGTCGTGTGTGGTGCGGGGTCATGTGGTTCGTGCCCTGTGTTGTGTGCGTTGTCGTATGCGGTATGTGGAGCTGTGTGTCGTGTCGTGTGTGGTACGGGGTCGTGCGATTCGTGCCCTGTGTCGTGTGTGTTTTCGTATGTGGTGTGTGGAGCTGTGTATCGTGTGTGGTGCGGGGTCGTGTGGTTCGTGCCCTGTGTCGTGTGTGTTTTCGTATGTGGTGTGTGGAGCTGTGTGTCGTGTGTGGTGCGGGGTCGTGTGGTTCGTGCCCTATGTTGTGTGCGTTGTCGTATGCGGCATGTGGAGCTGTGTTTCGTGTGTGGTACGGGGTCGTGTGGTTCGTGCCCTGTGTCTTGTGTGTTTTCGTATGTGGTGTGTGGAGCTGTGTGTCGTGTGTGGTGCGGGGTCATGTGGTTCGTGCCCTGTGTTGTGTGCGTTGTCGTATGCGGTATGTGGAGCTGTGTGTCCTGTCGTGTGTGGTACGGGGTCATGTGGTTCGTGCCCTGTGTTGTGTGCGTTGTCGTATGCGGTATGTGGAGCTGTGTGTCGTGTCGTGTGTGGTACGGGGTCGTGCGATTCGTGCCCTGTGTCGTGTGTGTTTTCGTATGTGGTGTGTGGAGCTGTGTATCGTGTGTGGTGCGGGGTTGTGTGGTTCGTGCCCTGTGTCGTGTGTGTTTTCGTATGTGGTGTGTGGAACCGTGTGTCGTGTGTGGTGCGGGGCCTTTTGGTTTGTGCCCTGTCTCTTGTGTGTTTTCGTATGTGGTGTGTGGAGGGTCGTGTCGTGTGTAGTGCGGGGTCGTGTGGTTCGTGCCCTGTGTCTTGTGTGGGGTTGTATGTGGTGTGTGGAGCTGTGTGACGTGACGTGACGTTCGTGCCCTGTGTTGTTTGTCTTTGCGTATTACCGATGGCCCGGGGGAGGGAGTACTGCGGGGATTATCTTATGGCGGGGGAGGGGACTGCGTGGTACGGTGGGGCGGGGGTTGGTGGGGTGGGAGTACTGCAGGGGGTATGGGGGAAGACATGTGCGGGGTATAGTTAGGAGTACAGGGTGTGGAGAGGGTAAAACATACATAAAAAATAAAAAGAAAAATACTTGCCTGGCGTGGAATAGAAAAGAAAAAGTTATTATATGTGTTGGTGGGCACGTTTTTGTGCGGGTCTGGGTTGGGGCATGGCGGGGTATACGGCGGGGTATACGGCGGGGTTTCGCCGTATACCGTACACCTTGTCGCGATTGCGGCCCACATGAAGTTCTCTTACTAGTCTTTTTGCACATTCGCTGCAATTGTCAGATATTTATGTTATGGTATATAGCACACATTTTATCACTAATTGTAGGATTTTGTTGTCACGCCGCCATCTTTTGTGCCGCCGCAACAAAGTGCCACCCACAAGTAAGTCAAGCATTAGACATCCTCATTCTTACTCATATATTGTTAACAAAATCGTTGAATGCTAAATTGCCGCCGCAGGAAAAGCTTCGTGTATTGGTGCGTCGCCATGGAGAGCATCAGAGGCGTCACGTCTCTGACGAGACGGCGAAATCGGTCTCTACACTGCGTCGACAAGGTAAAAGTGGGACACACTGGATGTAGTGATGCGTGAAGGGACAGGGTCGACGTGGTGGCGTTGTGTTGTGGCGGCGCACTGGGATTGAGAATGGCGGCGGGACTCATAGCTATACGGGCTGCATGTAAAAAGAGGATCTAATAGTATTATGATGATGACAATAGCATGATAATCTATCCAATGAACAAATCTCTGTGCGTTTCCCTTGGGGCTGCTGCTACCCTGTTCCTCTGCTCGCTCCTTTAGGAATTCACCTCATTTAAGCCGCCATGGGCTTAACTTGGAAAGGGCTTCTGGTGGTAGTAGTATATTTACCGCTCCGTCCGTCGTAGCAACGCTGTTGTGGTTGCAGCTTCAGCCCACAGCTCTGATGCCTCGCCTGAAGGGATTTCTGGTGAGGAGGGGAGAGTGGCACGTAGGCGTGTGGGGTGTGTGGAGGGATCGGAGGATGGACGCAGGGAGGCTGACGCAGGGAGGCTGACGCAGTGGTGGTGGTGGTGGTCGTGGTGGTCGTCTTCGTCTCCTGTGTCTTCTTCTTCGACGTGGTGGTCGTCATTGTGGTGGTGGTGGTGGTGGCGGGCGAAGGGGTGACGGGTCTGTGTGTGTGTGTGGGGGGGTGAGGGACCGGGATTAGGCTGCAGGAGTGATATGAAACACGTGTGGTGGTGGAGGGGTCATTTGTTCAAGTTGAAAGGGATATTGCCGTACCGTGTTGATGTGCTTTGTGCCCCGGCATGTAAACATATGAACGTGTGTTTGTTCTTCGTGTTGTCTTTCCATGCTGTTTGTAGGAACACAGGGGAGACGCAGCAGCACATGCCCAGGTGAGGAAAAGGGGGGGGGGACAACATACTGGAACGGGGGTAATCTGCGGGAATACTTCAAGGTACATAATACATATGCATGTCAAGGGGCTACTCGTAGTGCGGGGTTTGCACACGGGCGTGTGGGGTGTTGGGGGGAGTGTGGACCGAAGCCCTAAGCACTGATTGTGTGGGCTCACAGAGCATGTTTCATGAACAGCACACATGCATAACACCACAGCTACCACCATCCAGAAGACCGATGACAACTGAGACACAGACCTTAGACTGCCAATCCTGCAGAAACAAATAAAGTAATCAACTATTGGATGCAGATGGGCTCCTTGAAGAGTGCTAGACCCAGCCAGGGGTGACCATGTAGCCATACAGGATGCCAGCTGATGGATACTTGTGCAACATGCCAAGTGCTGGGTCACGGACAAACCCTAAAAACCCTAAAACCCTAAAACCCTAAACCCTACTGTAAAGAGTCCACAAAAGAGACCACAAAAGCGTGTGTCATTGTTGGACACAGTGTCTGTCATTGTTGGATCACAGAGGTCAGCAGAGCTTAAAAAAATGATCAAAAGATGAGAGGCCCCCAAAGGGAGAAGGAGAAGAGAGATATAGCCAAGGATATAGCACAGGATATATATAATAATATAGCAGGCGTGTCTTCTGTCCAATTTCTGTCTCGTCCAATCGTCCAAACCCTATCAAGCAAAGGCAAGGCCAGGAAAATAAACTAAGGTAAAAAATTGAGTGAGAAGTCGCCCGGAAAAGAGTGAGAAAAAAAAAATCCGGGGGCCTGGCCGGCCCCCGGGCCCCACGCGGAGGGAGGGTGGGGTAGTGGGTTAGTGTGTACACAGGTGTCTGTGTACGTGTGTTCGTACGATGAGGGGTTCGGAGCTTGGTTTCGGAGCTTGGTCTCCCCTTCCCCCCGGCCCCTGCCCCCGCCCCCGCCCCCGCCCCCTCGGCCGGCTGCGGCCCGACCCAGTGTCGGCACTGGGACTGGGCAAAAGGTACGTCTCCTTCTTCTCAACATCCCATGTTGCCCGATACCTATGCCCACTTCGGCCACCCAGCCGAGCATCTGATGCGCGACCGATTCCGGGTAGGATCGCACCACGACGCTAAGATAAATTTTCAACTGACACCACACCGCACCTAGCACATCCATGCACACACGCGCCACACCTACTACACCACGCCATGACGAAAGCTCTATATTTCATAATACATATAGATGATTTTTGTAAAATCCCTAAACCCAACGGAAGGTCTCGCAGTCCAATAATTGACTAGTTTCCCGAGTGCGAAACCGTAGGGAATCATCATCACTTATGGCGCGCATATGATGGACATCCATCGGTCTCACGCCATAAACCCAAATAGCACACATTTGGGGTATATATGCTGTACACCATCTGTCTGTGCTGTCCCTTACTACATACATTCGGTGATTGTGTGGGCTCACAGAGCATGCATGTTTCATGAACAGCACACATGCATAACACTACTAGTTTTTTTACACATTCGCTGCAATTGTCAGATATTTATGTTATGGTATATAGCACACATTTTATCACTAATTGTAGGATTTTGTTGTCACGCCGCCATCTTTTGTGCCACCGCAACAAAGTGCCACCCACAAGTAAGTCAAGCATTAGACATCCTCATTCTTACTTATATATTGTTAACAAAATCGTTGAATGCTAAATTGCCGCCGCAGGAAAAGCTTCATGTATTGGTGCGTCGCCATGGAGAGCATCAGAGGCGTCACGTCTCTGATGAGACGGCGAAATCGGTCTCTACACTGCGTCGACAAGGTAAAAGTGGGACACACTGGATGTAGTGATGCGTGAAGGGACAGGGTCGACGTGGTGGCGTTGTGTTGTGGCGGCGCACTGGGATTGAGAATGGCGGCGGGACTCATAGCTATACGGGCTGCATGTAAAAAGAGGATCTAATAGTATTATGATGATGACAATAGCATGATAATCTATCCAATGAACAAATCTCTGTGCGTTTCCCTTGGGGCTGCTGCTACCCTGTTCCTCTGCTCGCTCCTTTAGGAATTCACCTCATTTAAGCCGCCATGGGCTTAACTTGGAAAGGGCTTCTGGTGGTAGTAGTATATTTACCGCTCCGTCCGTCGTAGCACGCTGTTGTGGTTGCAGCTTCAGCCCAGCTCTGATGCCTCGCCTGAAGGGATTTCTGGTGAGGAGGGGAGAGTGGCACGTAGGCGTGTGGGGTGTGTGGAGGGATCGGAGGATGGACGCAGGGAGGCTGACGCAGGGAGGCTGACGCAGTGGTGGTGGTGGTGGTCGTGGTGGTCGTCTTCGTCTC
This sequence comes from Volvox africanus, assembly GCA_030268105.1. NCBI lineage: Eukaryota > Viridiplantae > Chlorophyta > Chlorophyceae > Chlamydomonadales > Volvocaceae > Volvox > Volvox africanus. The sequence continues at coordinate 159,993 of BSDZ01000009.1, forward strand.
CTGTGTCTTCTTCTTCGACGTGGTGGTCGTGGTGGTCGTCATTGTGGTGGTGGTGGTGGTGGCGGGCGAAGGGGTGACGGGTTTGTGTGTGTGTGGGTGGGTCTTAGGGTTAGGGTGTGTGGCGCACCAGTCAGGAGCATCAATGAGCTTGTGTGGGTCGATGTGCGGAGATCATGATGATGAATATGACACATGATGAATAGAGACATTCCCAGAAACGACTTTTGTCAGATGCCCAAAAGGTACCCAAAAGAATATAGAAGCTGAGCTCTTTTACCTATCCCCTATCAAACAGGCAAACATACACAAGATTGCACTTCAAGTATGTTAAGGTGGCATATTCGTAAGTAAGCCAGGCGTTGAGGCGCCAGCTAGCGAGCGGCAGTCATGATGCACACAACTTTACTGTACAGGTACGAATCATTAGAACGCATGGGTGGAAGGTCTCTCAGTCCAATAATTTACTAGTTTCCCGAGTGCGAAACCGTAGGGAATCGTCATCACTCATGGCGCGCACATGATGGACATCCATCGGTCTCACGCCATAAACCCCTCACTATATTTTCTGATTGTGTGGGCTCGCAGAGCATGTTTCATGAACAGCACACATGCATAACACCACAGCTACCACCATCCAGAAGACCGATGACAACTGAGACACAGACCTTAGACTGCCAATCAAGTAATCAACTATTGGATGCAGATGGGCTCCTTGAAGAGTGCTAGACCCAGCCAGGGGTGACCATGTAGCCATACAGGATGCCAGCTGATGGATACTTGTGCAACATGCCAAGTGCTGGGTCACGGACAAACCCTAAAGAGAGCATCAATCAGGTTGTCAAACGTGTACTTGCCCCTAGCGGTGGTCCATGCGTCATACCAATCCTTTGTGGCACCCTCGAGGGTATTCCCAATGAACAGGCATTTAATAGAATCACATCCCCCACCGCTTGCAGATATTGCCTAGCGTCATGAACGTAAGCCCGAGTCCTATCCGCGACACTATGCCCTGAATTCTTTGCCTTTTCGTCAGCGGAAATATTGAGCTTGGGCACGGGGATAGTCAACTTCATTGCCTCCGGTATTCCGACGGGTTCTTGCACCGCGGGTATTACCGGAGCCCGTTGTGCTCCAACTCCTTCACTTGTTGTAGCCGCTGCCGACAGTGGTACAATTAAATGTGAAGGGGTCTGAAGAACAATGGGGTCAGACATGATACGAGTCCCGACAGTATCGGGATCGGCAAAAACAGGTCTAGCGGCAAGGCCGCTATCGGGTTGGCTAGCGGTGCCCAGATAGGAACTATCTTCGCGTCCCGACATAAGGCACGAACTTCTACTGGTGAACAGGAATTTGCTAGAAGATCTGTAGACAGGTAACGCAAGAGGAATTTTCGATTACTCGCGTACCGACAGAACTTCTGAGTAGCTCGAGAAGAAAAGCGACGTAATCCGTGTTGTGCTACGGTTAGTTTTCCGCCGATGTGTAGGTCGATGTGATCCTACAAGGCGAAGTGCTATTGTGATGAACACATTGCATATAAAAGAATCTGCATGATATAAATGTATTCGTGTACATTTATATATGCATTTGGCATGTTGTCATTATCCATCGCGACATCGCACCATGGCAAATCCGCCTAGCATGCATGAAAGCCCGAAGCATTGAAGTGCGCATTATGCTCGTGCTACGAAACGATAAGTAATATTATCTGATATAATATTACTTCATTAAAGCACACGTTGAGAGCGCCGCACTTGTCGCGATGCATGCCCTGCAACCGGATATCGTTATCCGGACCCTTGCATCATGCGAATGCCGGAAAGGCTTATACGTTGTTATGCGTAGACATCGCCTAAGCGCAGTAGGGTTGTCACATCTAGGATCGGCCTCCTAATGTGAATCGTACGGCACTGCGATGCTGCGAGTATAACAGATGCGAGGACGGCTAAGCTAGACAAGACATCCGATACCGGAGAACACTCGTGTGTTCTAGATTACTATTTCTATACACTATTCTACTTAGTCCGAGCTAAGCCTGAACTTCGCTAATCACCGCCGCGTGATGATCGCTTGCTTCCGGCGCTGACGGCGATTTCGTCCATTGCATCGTTCCGATCTGTAAGTTATATCTCTCTTCGTCTTGAAGTCTTCCGCTGTCTCTGTTTGCTCTCGCTTGCCTTGCTGTACTTGCAAGTGCTCGCGCATCGGTGTCGAAAGTCTCCAGACGTGCAGATACTTATGAGCAAACGCGAACGAGAGGTACAACAATTTGGTATCGAGACAGGTTCGTTGCCTAACTGTCTCTCTTTGTCTAATCGGAAGTAGGTTCTTTCTATGGCGAGTTCCAGCGACGAACCACGAGGACCGCTAGATACTTTTGCCGAAGACTTAGGCCGCGCCGTTTTGGACGCCGCCGCTTCCGGTTTGTAATTGTTTAATTGCTTTTGCTTAGATTGCTGCACTTGTTGTGTAAGTGTACGCTCTGAGTCGCAGGTAATCTCAGTGCACCGGCATTGCTTGCCGCGGCGACTGAGACCGGCGTTCGTCCGGACCAGTTGGCGACTCTCATTGCCCAAACTACGGAGATCAGGACTCAGCTGGGCAATTACTTGCTGAGTTTGCTGAATCTTCTCAAGAGTACTGTCGGTAGGCTCACCGAATCGCTTTGTACTCTTGCCTTTGCGATAGAAGTCGGCTTCTATTACGCAAAACTAGGGTATCGTTTCGTGCTCCATGTCCGCGGAACACGACGATACGCCGCACACTAGCCTAGCTAGCCAACCCGATTTCGTTGTAGCTGCTAGAGCGCCGGATAGAGGTCTTGAGACTGTTGGCGCGCGAGCCACTCAAGAGCCCCTTTTCCTTCAGACCCCTGCTCACTTAATTGTGCCGCATTCAGCAGTGAACACGAATATGGACAACACTGCTGGACCAAGGGTTCTGCCATTACCTCAAGCTCGAGGGCATGATGACATCCCTGAGGTGATGAGATTGTCGATTCCCGTTCCTAGGCTCAATATTTCGCTGACCGACAAGACACCAGGGCATAGCATAGCCGATGCAACTCGTGCGTACGTGCGTGACGCTAAAAAGTACCTCCAAGCTGTTCACGGTGGCGATAATGACGGTATCAGGTGTCTCTTCGTTGGTAACACCCTCGAGGGCTCAGCGAAGGACTGGTATCGCAATTGGACCAACGCCCGGGGCAACTATACTTTTGACGAGTTGGTCGCCGCTTTGCTCGCACGATTCGCTACTGAGGTTCAAGCACGCGATGTGGAAGCTCGTAAGGTTTTGGCAGCCGGTAGCTACCACATGCATCGGGATGAAAATGTACCTGCGTACCAGTCACGCTTCGAAGCACTTGTGACTCCCATTGCTGACCTCACTGAATCCGAACGTGTCTTTTGGTTTAGGCGAGGCCTGACGAAAATTTTGGCTAAATGGTGCGCTACTGACTTGGTTGGAGCGCAGATCAAGTCGTATGAGGTGTTGGTCGCTTTTGCTAAGGCCGCGGAGATACGACTTCTTGCCGGCGAGGAAGAAGTCAAGTCTGCCCCTCGTGCAAATGCCGTGCAAGTGCAGGATCCGCTTGGGGAAGCTGTGGCTCTCGACCAGGACCTCGGCGCGACCCGCCCCACGCCTACTGCCGCGACGCGACGCAGCAACGGGCAACGCAAGGCGCGCGGGGGCGCTAGCTCGGGTGTCCGTGGTACAGTAGGAGCAGGTCCGAGCTCGGACCCAGCTAGGAACAGGAAGCGTGGTGGTGCGCCGTCGTCGGCAGCCGCACAGCGTTCCGACCCCAACGCGAAACGTACTCGTACGGACGACACATTTATGCCAAAATGGAATTGCAATCGTTCCGAATTCGAGCGTCGGAAATTGGCCAATGTTTGTCTACGGTGTGCGGAGAATCATTCCACGAAGGATTGCCCTCTAATGCCGCCGTTTGTACCTCAGCCGAAATAGGGGCTTGCCCGGGTTCCTGCGGAGGGGGCACCACCTGGGATTTCTGAACTAACGCGTGGTCGGTGGTCATCCTTACGGCCAGCCGTTAAGGCATTGTTGCCTTGTGTACTTGGACACATCGAGCGAGTCATTGCGCGACGCATCACGCTTGACGGACGCACGGGACTTCTCTGCTTCGACCCGTTGTGTAATTTGTTTACACCTCGCCGTCCCCTGTCGTCTATCGATCTGTCTAACCACGTGGTTTTGTTCATCCCCTCGTCTCTGCGTGAGATGTCGGAACAGTTGGCCATATACAGGAGATGTAGGCGTCAATATCCAGGCACTGCCGCATGTGTATTACTCCCTGCTTTCTGTCGGCGCAAGGCAGAGGCATCGTTAAGGGGTATGCGGCATGTCCACCGGTTCGAGCCGGGCACCGTTTTGTTTAATGGTGTGGATCGGGAGGGTACGCTGGCTCCGTGGCCACACCTATCCTACTCGGTTGACGTTTGGTACGAAGCTCCTGATGGGGGTGCCGTTGGTTACGGACCCGCCTTAAGTGCACTGACGTTGTCTGCTGGGCAGTCGCTCGTAGATAACCGTGTCCCTGTGGTTCAGATCGGTTTGAATGGCCGTACTCTGAAGGCACTTGTTGACACCGGTGCCAGCGACGACTTCATCTCTGTCGCAGAGGTGAATGCGCTGGGGTTGTCCCCAGAGTCGTCTGATTGTCCACAGGTTACCCTTGCTGACGGGGGTAAGCATCCCATCGTGGGCAGGATTACCCTTAGCCTATCGTTAGGCCCTTTGCGTGTTGTGACCCGGCCGTACGTGCTGCAGGGCTTAGCAGAGACTGCACCGTACATATTGGGGTCGTCGACATTACGACAGTACCGCGCGCGCATCGACATGGAGACCGCAACCCTGCATATGTGCAAGGGTACTCTGTCGATTAAGGTACCTTTCCTGTCGTTCGAACATGTCACACCAAAGGAGGGCGAAACTGAGGCGGTGCCTATGGTTAATTTCGCTGTGACCGCAATGGCCGCGCGAATCGAACCAGAGCTAGTCGGGCGTAAGGAGGCCGTCCGTTTGTTACGGAAGGGTGCCCACGGACTGCTTTTAAGGCCGCGGGTGAGCTGTTGTGTCACCACCGCGCAGATTTCTGTGGATCCTGAGGTTGAGGCCCTACTGTCGCAGTATGAGGACGTCTTTAAAGATATCCCTGGCCTACCACCTATGCGTCCTGTTGATCACACAATCCCTCTCATGCCTGGAGCGCAGCCTACGGCCCGGCCAATGTACAGGTTGAGTCCATTGGAGGTGGACGAGGTGAAGCGCCAGGTGACGGATTTGCTCGCGAAGGGTATGATACGCCCCAGCACATCCCCGTTTTCTGCACCGATTTTGTTTGTCGGTAAGAAGGATGGGACCTTGCGCATGTGCATTGATTACCGGGGGTTAAATGCGAATACGGTGAAAAATCGCTACCCTTTGCCACGCGTTGACGACCTGTTGGATAAGCTGAAGGGCTCAGCTTATTTTTCCTCAATTGACTTACAACAGGGCTACAATCAGATTCGCATCGCTGCCTCTGATATCCCGAAAACCGCTTTTCGGACGCCCTTCGGTCACTTTGAGTATACGGTCCTATCGTTTGGTTTGACTAATGCCCCTGCGACGTTTCAGGCGGTTATGGACCGAATGTTTAGGCCGTTTATCGACAGGTTCGTTGTTTGCTACCTGGATGACATCTTGGTATATTCTAAGACGCGCGAGGAGCACTTGGAGCATCTGCGGCTCGTGCTCGACGTTATGAGGCGGGAGCAATTGTTTGCTAAACGCGCCAAATGTTTTTGGGCGCAGCCTCAGGTGGAATATTTGGGCCACATTGTGTCGGCCACCGGTGTGAAAATGGACCCGCGGAAGGTCGCCGTGGTTCGCGATTGGCCCGCGCCTCAGAACCTCACGGAGCTGCGTAAGTTCCTTGGCTTGACCAATTATTTCCGAAAGTTCATTGAAAAATATTCCATCATTGTGGCCCCGCTTACTAACTTAACTCGCAAAGGCGTTTTCGTTTCGCTCGAGTCGTGGACGTCGCAGTGCCAGCGGGCATTCAAAGAGCTCAAACGAATCGTTGCCGAAGATGTCACCCTTGCATTCCCTGATTACTCGTTGCCATTTCGTGTTGAGGTAGTGTCTGATGCCTCAATGTTTGGAAGCGGCGCTGTATTGTTACAGGAAGGGCGACCGATCGCCTTCACGAGTAAGAAGTTTTCTGGTGCGGAAATTCGCTACACCACCGGGGAACAGGAGCTTCTGGCCGTGCTGCATGCTTTAAAGGAATGGCGCTGTTACCTCGAGGGACGCCCGTTTACTTTAAAGACTGACCATAAGCCCCTAACGTTTTTGCAAAGCGTTCCAACGTTGAACCGCCGTCAAGCTAGGTGGATGGAATATCTAGCTAGGTTCAACTGCACCTGGGAGTATATTTCTGGTAAATTGAATATTGCCGATGCTCTCAGTCGACATCCGTCGCTACACGCTGCAATTTTGGCAGCGCCCGTCGTGCGGCCGCGTAGCGAGGAGGTTCCGGTCGCGACGGACCTCGCGGAGCGGTTGAAGGTTGCCTACAACGCAGACGCCTGGTTCGCGGACCCGGCTAATGTAGAAAACCTTCGCAAGCAGAATGGCCTTTGGCTACGGACGGAGGGTGCAGCTACGCAAATCGTCGTTCCGAACGACGACGCGCTACGCTACGACATCCTTGCGCGGTTCCACGAGGACCCGTTAGCAGGACACCCTGGTAGCAAGCGATTGATCGACTTGGTGCAACGTTCCTTTTGGTGGCCTCGTTTGGCTAAGGATGCGGTGAACTTCGTACAGACATGCAGTCTGTGCCAGCTCAATAAGGCTTTGTCCGGTAAGGGCCATGGGTTGTTGCAACCGTTGCCTGTTCCGGATGCGCCTTGGGAAAGTGTTTCCATGGACTTCGTAGTCGCGCTGCCCAAAACTGAGGGGGGATACGATGCGGTGTTCATAATGGTCGATCGTCTGACTAAGATGGTTCACCTAGCACCATGCACATCATCCTGCACGGCTGAGCAAACCGCACGTTTGTTTTTCGATAATGTGGTTCGGTTACACGGGATTCCCAAAAATGTGATCTCGGACCGCGGTGGACAGTTCACGTCTAAGTTTTGGGAAGCGCTCTGCAAACTAGTTGGCATGCGCGTCAACCTGAGCACGGCGTATCACCCGCAGACTGATGGTCAAACCGAACGCACAAACCGCACGTTGGGTGATATGTTGCGCAATTATGCTGGTCGCACACCACTTGTTTGGGATACATATTTGACTGCGGCAGAATTCGCGCTTAACAATGCTGTTAACCGCTCTACAGGCAAAAGTCCGTTCTTTCTTAACTACGGATTTCATCCCGCGCTACCCGTGTGGCGTGAGTTGGAAGTGAACGTACCTGCTGCTAAACTTTTTGCCAAGTCTTTTATGTCCCGAATCACAGACGCGAAGTCGTGTTTGGACGCGGCACAGCAACGAACGACGGAATACTATAACAAATCTAAGCAGGATGTGACGTTTTCGGAAGGGCAACTCGTGTTGCTAAGTACCAAGAACTTGCGTTCCTTGGCTGACGGATCCCGAAAACTCTTACTCCGCTGGATTGGTCCGTATCCTGTCATGCGCATGGTTGGGAATGTGGCTGTGGAGCTTGCATTGCCCGCTGATATGCCCATTCACCCCACGTTTCACGTATCGCTTGTTCGTCCGTATCGTGGTACGGAACCCGTCCCTGAGCCTGCTAACGCCCCCGCAGCGATCGAACCAGTTCCCGAGACCTGGATCGCTGGTAAACAGAAGTTTTACGATGTGGAGCGGGTGTTAGATTATCGCGCGCGTCGTGTGGGCCGACACCGACGTAAGCGAACAGTACACGAGTACTTGGTTAAGTGGACAGGGTATACCGACGAGCACAACTCATGGGAACCGGCACGCAACTTCTCACAGGACATGAAACCCCTGCTCGAAGAAGCCCGCAAACGTGCCACGCAAACCCAATGACCCCTGCAGTCGATGATGTATGATGCAGCGAGGACGCTGCATACGGGAGGGGGGATAATTGTTGTGCTACGGTTAGTTTTCCGCCGATGCGTAGGTCGATGTGATCCTACAAGGCGAAGTGCTATTGTGATGAACACATTGCATATAAAAGAATCTGCATGATATAAATGTATTCGTGTACATTTATATATGCATTTGGCATGTTGTCATTATCCATCGCGACATCGCACCATGGCAAATCCGCCTAGCATGCATGAAAGCCCGAAGCATTGAAGTGCGCATTATGCTCGTGCTACGAAACGATAAGTAATATTATCTGATATAATATTACTTCATTAAAGCACACGTTGAGAGCGCCGCACTTGTCGCGATGCATGCCCTGCAACCGGATATCGTTATCCGGACCCTTGCATCATGCGAATGCCGGAAAGGCTTATACGTTGTTATGCGTAGACATCGCCTAAGCGCAGTAGGGTTGTCACATCTAGGATCGGCCTCCTAATGTGAATCGTACGGCACTGCGATGCTGCGAGTATAACAGATGCGAGGACGGCTAAGCTAGACAAGACATCCGATACCGGAGAACACTCGTGTGTTCTAAATTACTATTTCTATACACTATTCTACTTAGTCCGAGCTAAGCCTGAACTTCGCTAATCACCGCCGCGTGATGATCGCTTGCTTCCGGCGCTGACGGCGATTTCGTCCATTGCATCGTTCCGATCTGTAAGTTATATCTCTCTTCGTCTTGAAGTCTTCCACTGTCTCTGTTTGCTCTCGCTTGCCTTGCTGTACTTGCAAGTGCTCGCGCATCGGTGTCGAAAGTCTCCAGACGTGCAGATACTTATGAGCAAACGCGAACGAGAGGTACAACAATCCGTAAGGCCGTCTCTTATCTCAGTGGTCTTCTGGATCAAAGCTTTAATCTGATCTGGCTTTAAGTATTGTCCAGCCAACACAGCGTTTAATATTGGCGTACGTTCACCTGCGGCTCACAATACAAGCTCGCAACGAGAATACAGCAACTAGTTACCAACAGATATCTAGGATTACAAACCGGAAGCGGCGGCGTCCAAGACGGCGCTGCCAAGATCCTCATCGAAGGTGTCTAAAGGGCTGCGGCGCCTGTCGCCGTCACTCGCCATCGCGAGAACCTACTTCCGATGAGGGACAACAAGACAGTCGTGAATTTAACCTGGTCTCACTACCAAATTTGTTGTATCCTTCCTTCTTCAATCATGCACTGAATCTGCACGTCTGAATGTTAGCTAGTGCGCACCGTGCTTACGAACAGCAAGGCAATTCAATGCGAGTAAAGTGACAGCGGAAGACTCAAGATTAAGGAAAGATTCAACTTACAATAATCCTCGTTTACAAATCAGTAGATCGCTGTCAGACCCCGTGGGCAATGTTCATCACTCGGCTGCAGATGGAATGCTAGAATAGCTCAGGCCAAATATAAATGATTATATCATATGTATGCGAATTAGATCGAGTTAAGTACGCGGGTACTTGGTCCAAAGTAGCGCAAGCCGACTTCGGTCTCTAGGCGGCTGTCCTCGCACCTATCACGACACGATACCGATGCACAGTACAGGTCTCACTGGATTCCGATCTCAAGTGTGAGTACCTTGGTAGCACTGCTCTAAATATCGTGTCATCCGTGATATTATTGGATGCAACGCATGCAATATGCAAAGGTCCGAATACCGATATTCGGTTGCCGACCCAACCATCGCGATCATCGCCTTCTCGCATACGTGTATGGTTTATGACGTAAATAAGGTAATAATAGTTAAAGTATATTACGTGATATAATATGCCAATGGATAGATCGCACATTAATTATCAGCCTCGAGTCAAACCTGTTGACCGACAGCGCGATGTCGTGAATGACAATGTAATATGTCCGATTAGCTAGATATACTCGAGTATATCATGCTAATATGATTGCATTATGCTTTATGATGTTTAGATATATTGCGGCCTATTTCGGTGCAACCGGTAATCAAACCGGCATACAACAGTGCTGTCTCCGAGAGACCTTGTTGCACTCATTGGGCCCTAACATGCAGAGGGTCCTTCGTCGACTAAGGGTGATTCTGCCCACAATGGGATGCTTACCCTCATCGACGAGGGTAACCTGTCACAATCAGACGACTGTGGGGTCGACCCCAACACATTCACCTCCTTTGCTGAGATGAAGTCGTCACTGGCACTAGTATCCTCAAGTGCCTTCATCATTCCACCAGCGAGGCCGACTTCAATAACGGAAACACAATAACCTGTCAGAGTCGACTCCACAGATAATAAAAGTGGTTCCAGGGCGGGCTCAAAATTAGCAAAACCCGCTACAGGAGCTTCATACCAGACATCAAAGGTATAGGACAATTCTGGCAACAGAACTGTGGACCCCGCCACGTTCACATCATCAATCAATACAGTGCCTGACTTGAATCAGAGGACACGTTGGCTATTGTTTAACAAAGCGGTAAACCTACGCTGGCTGTGAAATGGTAGCAACAAACATGCGGGAGTGTCCAGACATTGATGTCTGCATCTCCTGTACCTGACCAGCTGTTCGAACGGCTCACTTTGAGACATCCCAGGGCTCCCACCTATGCGACCTGTTACCATACGATCCCTCTCGTGCCCGGAGCACAACCCGTTTCACGACCTATGTACAGGTTAAGCCCGTTGGAGCTAGATGAAGTGAAGCGTCAAGTGGGGGATCTGCTCGCAAAGGGTATGATTCGGCCCAGCACATCACCATATTCTGCCCCGATATTGTTTGTCGGTAAGAAGGATGGGACGTTGCGCATGTGCATTGATTATAGGGGCTTGAATGCGACCATGATTAAAAATCGCTACCATTTGCCGCGCGTCGATGACCTGCTCGATAGGCTTAAAGGCTCAGCTTATTTTTCCTTGATTGACCTTCAACAGGGGTATAATCAGATACGCATCGCTGCCTCTGATATTCCGAAAACCGCTTTTCGGACCCCCTTTGGTCACTTCGAGTACACGGTCTTGTCGTTTGGACTTACTAATGCGCCCGCCACATATCAAGCAGTGATGGACCGCATGTTCAGACCGTATATCGACAGGTTTGTCATTTGTTGTTTGGATGATATTTTAATATATTCCAAGACGCGTGAGGAGCACCTGAAGCATCTCAAGCTCGTGCTTGAGGTGATGAAGCGGGAGCAACTGTTTGCTAAACGCGCCAAGTGTTTTTGGGCGCAGCCTCAAGTGGAGTATTTGGGCCACATCGTGTCGGCCACTGGAATAAGGATGGACCCACGGAAAGTAGCTGTGGTTCACGAGTGGCCCGTGCCGCAGAACCTCACCGAACTACGCCAGTTCTTGGGTTTGACCAACTACTTCCGTAAGTTTATCAATAAATACTCCATTATTGCGGCCCCACTTACGAATTTGATGAAGAAAGGAGGTTTCGCTTCCCTCGAAGCCTGGACACCCGCGTGTCAGCGGGCATTCGAAGAGCTCAAGCGAATCGTCGTCGATGACGTAACCCTCTCTTTCCCTGATTACTCGTTGCCATTCCGTGTTGAAGTTGTATCGGATGCTTCCTTGCATGGAAGTGGTGCTGTATTGTTACAGGAAGGACGACTGATCGCCTTCACGAGTAAGAAGTTCTCGGGTGCGGAGACCTGATATACAACAGGAGAGCAGGAGCTGTTGGCAGCTCTACATGCTTTGAAGGAGTGGTGTTGTTACCTCGAAGGTCGCCCTTTTACGCTGAAGACCGATCATAAACCGCTGACATTCTTGCAGGGTGTCCCCACGCTTAATCGACGACAGGCCCGGTGGATGGAATATCTATCTCGTTTTGACTGTACTTGGGAGTATATCGCCAGCAGAATTAATATTCCTGACACCCTCAGTCGACATCCATCATTACATGCTGCGATTTTGGCAGCACTGGTTACTCGTTCACGCAGTCAGGAGGTGCCGATAGCAGCGGATCTCACGCAACGACTTAAGATGGCATATGAGGCCGATCCATGGTTCGCTTCACCAAGTAACGTGGAACATTTGCACAAGCACAACGATTTGTGGCTATGGAAAGATGGTTCGACCACACAAATCGTCGTGCCGAACGACAACGCTTTGCGCTACGATATTCTTGCACGGTTCCACGAGGACCCGTTAGCAGGACATCCTGGAAGTACGCGTCTGGCAGAGCTTGTACGATGCTCATTCTGGTGGCCACGCGTGGTGAAGGATGCGGAAAACTTCGTGCAAAGGTGCAGTTTATGTCAGCGCAATAAAGCACTATCCGGTAAGGGCCAGGGTTTATTACAACCTTTACCTATACCAGATATCCCTTGGGAAAGTGTTTCAATGGACTTCGTAGTCGTGCTGCCCAAAACTGAGGGGGGATACGACTCAGTGTTTGTTATGGTCGATCGTTTGACCAAAATGGTTCACTTAGCCCCCTGCACCTCGTCTTGCACCGCTGAGCAAACAGCATGATTATTTTTCGATAATGTGGTCCGATTAGACGGCGTTCCTAAAAATGTGATATCCGATCGTGGTGGTCAATTCACGTCTAAGTTTTGGGAAGCACTATGTGAGCTCGTCGGTATGCGCGTTCATTTGAGCACAGCATATCATCCACAATCCGATGGGCAAACTGAATGCACAAATCGCACGCTGGGCGACATGTTGAGGAATTTCGCAGGACGCATACCCTCTGTTTGGGATACATTTCTTACTTCGGCAGAATTCACACTTAACAACGCTGTTAACTGCTCTACAGGTCGAAGCCCTTTCTTTCTGAATTATGGATTCCATCCTGCGCTACCCGTGTGGCGAGAGTTGGAGATAAATATCCCAGCGGCTAAAACCTTTGCCAAGTCGTTCCTATCCCGCATGACAGACACGAAGGCATGCTTGGACGAGGCACAACAATGGATGACGGACTATTATAATAAATCCAAACGAGACGTAACATTTTCAGTGGGACAAATGGTATTATTGAGCACTAAGAACTTGCATTCGCTCGCCGACGGTTCCCGCAAATTATTACCTCACTAGATTGGGCCATATCCCGTTGTTCGCATGGTAGGGAATGTAGCTGTGGAGCTATCCCTACCCTCTGACATGAATATCCATCCCACATTTCATATTTCCCTCATCCACCCTTATAGCGACATGACGCCCGTTACAAACGACACCGATGCTCCTGCAGTAATGGATCCCGGTCCTGAGACCTGGATCGCAGGCAAGCAAAAAGTGTATGATGTGGAGCGAATATTGGATTATCGGGTTCATCGTATAGGTCAACAACGACGAAAGCGGAAGGTGCACGAATATCTGGTCAAGTGGACTGGCTATTCTAGCGAGCATAATTTGTGGGAGCCGATGCGTAATTTCTCGCCGGAAATGAAGCCCCTGTTGGAGGAAGCTCACCTACGTGCCACGCAGACCCAATGATCTCTGCAGTCGATGCTGTCCGATGCAGCGAGGACGCTGCATACGGGAGGGGGGATAGTTGTTGTACGCCGGTTCAATCACCAGTTGCACCGAAATAGGCCGCAATGCATTCGAACATTATGAAGCATAACATAATCATATTAGCATGATATACTCGAGTATATCTAGCTAATCAGGCATGTCGCATCATCATCTACGACATCGCGCTGTCGGTCAACATGTTTGACTCGAGGCTGACAATTAATGCGCGATCTATCCATTGGCATTTTATATCACGTAATAATACTTTAAATATTATTACCTCATTTACGTCATAAACCATACGCGTATGCGAGAAGGCGACGATCGTGATGGTTGGGTCGGCAACCGAATATCGATATTCGGACCTTTGCATATTGCATGCGTTGCATCCAATAATATCACGGATTATGCGGTATTTAGAACAGTGCTACAAAGGTACTCACACTTGAGATCGAAATCCAGTGAGACCTGTACTGCGCATCGGTATTGCGACGTGATAGGTGCGAGGACGGCCGCCTAGAGATCGCAGTCGGCTCGACGCTACTTTGGACTAAGTACTCGTGTACTTAACATAATCTAATTCGGATACATACGTTATATGCATTTATATTCGGCCTGAGCTATTCCAGCATAGCATCTTCAGCCGGATGATGAACATTACCCGCGGGGTCTGACGACCGACTACCCATTTGTAAACGAAGACTATTGTAAGTTGGATCTTTCCTTATTATTGAGTCTTCCGCTGTCACTTTCCTCGCATTGAATCGCCTTGCTGTTCGTAAGCTCGGTGTGCAATTAGCTAACATCCAGATGTGCAGATTCAGTGCATGATTGAAGAAGGAAGGATATAACATCACAGGCTGATCCGAGTTTATTCATGCGTGAAGAAAATGGCGCATTAGTTTATCTGCTCATCTACGTTGACGACGTGTTGATCGCGTCACGAAGTATTGAGGCACTTGCTAAGGTGAAATTTCAAATGATGACTCGATTTGAGATTCGAGACCTAGGCGAGGCAGAATATTTCCTAGGTATGGAGATCCGACGAGATTGGGAATTCCGTCGAATTTGCCTTACACAGAACCGCTTGATTACTGGTTTGGTGGAGGAGTTCCGCATGAATGATGCCAAGCCGAAGCCGGTTCCCATGGCACCTGGAACTGTCCTACCGCAAACAAAGTCGGACGAGCGGTTGGAGAGCGAAAAATACCCGTACAATGTGCTTGTTGGGAAGTTGTTATACATCGCGAGCTGTACGCGTCCGGATATTTCCCAAGCCGTGGGAGTATTGACGAGGCATATGGCGTGCCCTGGATTAGTTCATTGGAAGGCAGCCAAAGAAGTAGTACGATACTTAGCTGGTACTGCGGATTTTGGTTTAGTCTTTGGAGGTAGTCGTATCAACGAAGGGCTCACGGGATTTAGTAATGCCGATCATGCGGGCTGTATGGATTCCCGCAAGTCTACCGCTGGTTATGTTTTTACGCTTCACGGTGGAGCAGTTACATGGTCTAGCAAGCTTCAACGGAGCGCTGCTTTTTCGACTACGGAAGCTGAATATATGGCGGCTTCCGAGGCAACCAAGGAGGCGCTGTGGATGCGTCAACTCCTGTCGGACCTTGGATATGAGCTACGACCGACCAGGATTAACTATGACAACCAGAGCAGTATCAAAGTCACTAAAAATCCGATTATATCAATTAGGTCAAATCATATCAGTGTTCGATATCATGCAGTTCGTGAGGCAGTTGCCTTTGGGTCAGTGATTATGGTTAATTGTCTCACCGATGAGATGGTCGCGGACATACTGACAAAGCCGTTACCCACGAATAAGTTCGTGGAGCACCGTGGGAGCATGGGAGTTTGCGAGATCTGACCGCGTGGGAGTGTTAGAATTACGTTAATTAGTTCGTTCGGACTCGCAACATGGTTCCGAAACCATGCGACTTCATTGTACGGAAATTCTCTGCTAGCGAGCCAATGGTGGTTCTACCAAAGTTTACTTCCTTATCCTTGTAACAAATACGTGGTGTAGATCCACTTATTTCCAACAGCAACCGAATATTGCTATTCGGACCCTTGCATCTTGCGGATGCCATGAAGGCCTATTTGTTGGGATACAAGGATATCGAAGATACGCATTAGGGTTTGCCACACTTTGGATCAGCCTCCTAGTGTGAGTTGTACTGTGTACTAATATCACGCATATATTAGATGCGAGGACGGCCAGGTAGAACATTTTTATATGCTTTTGGAATACATCCGTGTTCATCTGAACTATTGCTAACTGCTCTATTACTGCGGCCTCTATTATTGCTGTCTGCCGTGTGATGATCGCTTGCCATCGGCGCTGACGGCCGACCTTATCAACGCAATCACAAATCATTGTAAGTTATATCTTTCCTTGTTCTTGTTGAGAATGCGCAACACTTATAAACGGAAGATTGTCAGATCAAGTAATACGGCCCACGAGGGGCCGAGCGCTTTGCTGACTTCAACAGTTCTCAAGTCTTCCACTGTCACATTGTCGTTTCTGAGTGCTTCGCTGCCATTGCAAGTGCTCCAGCATTAGAGTCTAACGCCCAAACGTGCAGACTCTCTATAAACAAAGGAGGAGAGATACAACAGCATTAGTTGCGTGTATCTGCATTCTGCATATTGTCATGTTGAAGGGTTTCAACTTGCATTCCTGCCACATGCATGCAGGTGCACAATTAGTCGTGCATTAGGCCTCACCTTGACGAGTATAAATGACGTGTCATGGTGTTTCTTACAGCACATAAAATTTTGAGGGGTGCATCGTCAGTCATAATCCACCATATATTTAACATTTTCATGCCACAGCACCGCACGCATATCCACCAGCCCACGCAAGCCACCACTTCGACCAGCTCCCCTTCCATGTCCCCAACATGCATGATGCATCTGACAAATCCGCCTTCACATACACCTGATCTATCTGAAGATGTCCATGGTCCATGCATTCCGGGTGCCACCTATAGACAACCCAGGATACTTCACATGGCGTGTCTTTGCCTCCACAGCCCAGAGTTGTATCATCGCAATGAACATTGACTATTAGCAGCCAGATTCGATCCCTCACCGCCAGGTGATGTTGCCCACAACCTCCCACCTGCCTGTCAACCACTCCTGACAGCAGGAGGGAAAACTCGAGTCTGAGCAAGTCATAAACCTCTGAATATCATGGTTGAATCTCTATCATATCTGCCTAAGCAAACGCCCAATCAGGAGATTCCTAGGTATAGTCCATCATAGGTATCATTATCCCAGGATACTACATTTTTATGCTTCACTCCACACGCTGCAAAAACTTTGATACATGTCAACCGTTACCACTCCAGCTGGGTAACTGCTCGGCCATTTGAAGTCCTGCATTACGTACCATCATGGTGAAGGCCGACCCAGGGTTGGCCAATAACTTCATGACAGGGCCAAACTCAGCAACTTTTCCAGCATCCATGAGCATCACAGCATCTGAGTCAAGGATGGTGTTCAGCCTATGAGCAATTGACAACACAGTCGACGCCTGCAAAAGAATAGTAGAGACAACAATGCATGTTCTCTTTATATTTTGCTGTTGCCATTGACCTGAATGTCCGTGCAAGACAAATGCAACTTCCGGGTAGCCAATCTCCGTTGCACTCGGTAAGTAGAAGGGAGAACGACGAGCGCAAAGAAACACCATCAAGGACATAAATATCATTATGAGAACAAGCATCAAGGAAAACGCATCAGACACTGACAAATCCAAAACCTTCACAGCTGTGGAAGAAATCGTAACGCATCCATGTTTTGAATTTTAATTAGCTCACCTCAAAGTGTGTCCGAACAGCCCTCTGGATGATGGCGTCTGTTTCAGGATCCACACTTGCTGTGGCTTCGTCAGCCACCAGCAGCCTAGGGGGAAAAAGCATTAAATATGTAATAAAGGAAACACACACATATATATGTACGCATATTAAGTGCATTCTACTAAAAGGTTTCCTTGCAACACCTTATACCATTAAAAACACAGTTCATAAAAAAATAAACCTGTCATTTTCCATACAAATTCCATCCTAGGCACAGAGTGCTGATACGCCCCAACCCTAAAACCCTGAAACCCTACACCCTAATACCTTAAACCCTAAAACCCAACCCACATACCTCGGCTGCCGCAGCAGTGCACGAGCAACACATACAAGTTGCCGCTGGCCAACACTAAAATTGTTTCCGCCCTCTGCAACCACTGCAGACAGCCCACCTACAGATGTAAATTTAGACACAGATATGAGTAATCATGCATTGTGGTAAAGAATGGATGCACTCAAAATGGTGTAAAAGCAATGTCTGTAAGAGCAATGCATACATGTTCACCATGCAGATAGATGTATACAATTCGATTGATTAGCAAAGACATAACAAAACATCCAGTGCAATTGATAATAATTGTGCGTTTGCTAGTGAAGTCAATTAATCTGTGAAAACCTTCATGATAAATTGAAAGGTGATTTCGAATGCTGTCAAGGTGCTAGCATACAATATTCTTAAACACCATGCCTGATAAAGAAAACGATATGGACCTAGCATCTTTGGTTTGTTATCTCTGTATACTGCTAAAATACTTATATGTCCTTTCAGGACAAGTAGCCCACAGCAGTGTAACACCTAAAAGCATACGATTGATGGCTCACCTATTGACTGTACATATTTATGCAGTGCAACTACTCCCAAAGCCACCCAGATTTCACTGTCCGAATGGTGGCCCCATGGATCAAGGTTGGATCGTACAGTTCCTGAGAAAAGAACAGGCTCCTGCACGATCATATAAAAGTATATGTAAAATATAGTGTCATTACAACCTAGCCTTGACCAAACACAATTCAAGTTTGACATGATAATTGATCAATAATTTCCACTAAAGCCAAACGTAAGTGCACATACATGTGCATGCAGCATTTATTACTTGACACACCTGTGGGATGGCGGACAGTGCAGTACGAGCAGTACCTAAACCTGTAGGATTGTGAGGATCGGATATTTAGAGAATGGTACAGAAGATACCAGGCTGTGCTACCAGGCTACATTTTGACTACTTACCCAGAGCTCGCAGGTCCACTCCATCTAGTAAAATTCGCCCTTGCTGGGGCTCCACAAGCCTGAGCAGAGGATGAAAAATATTATCATTATTTTACCCTCTTTTCCAAGATGGCATGGCACCACTATTAAAAGACATCATGAAATAGATACTACAAGTAGCAAGTTTATTGGTGACACAGAAAGTACATTGCAGGATATGCCACATACATAATGCCACAATCACTGATTTCAGAGAAGTCAATGTCGGTGAAGGATGAGGGTCCACAGAAGTACAGGGGAAGGTAGGGACTGCCAGGTAGCGGTCATGGGTGAAGCAAAGGACCCCTCCCTATCCCAAACAGCTGGGGGATATGAAAATTAGTGTTGGCTGGGGAAAATGGCGCGGGCCCCCATACTAGACCTTGGGATATCTTCGATAGCATTTACAGGGTTGCACATACACCAAGAAAAACACATATACACATACGCAAGGTACAGGGTCCATGAACTGCATAACTTAGGAGTACCAAGTTTCGATCCTCAAGACAAATTAATAAGTTGCATGTGGGGTGAGGCACGCGCGTCACGCTACACACCACATCCTGTGTCCACGTCCCGCTTTTCATACATCTTAGCCATGCAACCCGCGAAAATTATTGAGTTTCAGGATTTCCCAGTTTAGAAGCGCAGGTTAAATAATAATATATACTCATCAGCTGTAGTAATATATCACTTATGTGAGAGGCTAAGATTGGAATGCGAGCTGGGATACTGCAGACTGTGAAACTCAGTCAACGGACAGGGTTTGGACTGTCAAACCCTAGCCAATGGACATACAACGGCCCGCAGAATTTACGGCTGAATAGAGGACGTTTGGATTTATTTCTTCAGCTTAACGAAAAAGATCTGCTTAATCGCGTGTTCTGTGGGCAAGATTGCTTGTCCGTGGGGAACTTGTCATACAGCAGAAAGATGGATGGTTGTCAAAGTGAACGGTTGGTTTTATAAAAAAAACCCTAGCTCAGATTTATGTTATATGTAGTGCGGAACGTTTAGAAACAAACTTTTCTGGAAAAGCGTTGAAAGCACTTTGAGCCTGCCAAACCTGTTTGCGCTCATGTTATTGTTTTTGCCACAGATAGACGAGATGCCATAAAGGAAGGAAGTGTAAAGCTGCAATTATTGCCCCTCAGATGGGCGGTTATATTTGTTTGACCGTTATACACACAAAACGTACATGGGACATCGACATCCTTCTGTATTTTCCTACAGATATTTTACATGTGAACCTCGTGCACAAATCAAGACAATTTGATTAGGGCAAGTGCATTATAAACATGTAAGCAAGTGGCTCCATATGTATTATACGTTCATCCTTGAAAATTTGCTCCATGCACAGCGCAGCTAACACTTCCCCTGCGTAGCAGGTAGGGTGACCAATATATACAAGTATTACCCACCTAAATAAAGCCACCACAAGAGAACTCTTCCCACTTCCTGTGCGACCCACGATGCCAATCTTCTCTCCATTATCAACCTGCAAAGCAAGCATAGGTAGTATAAAACTGTAAAAACATGTAAGCAAGCGGATGGTATCTACAATACTGTGTCGAATAGTTTCTGAGGGTAACACCCTTAATCTCTACGTACTTAACCTAGCATTCTTATTGATTGTATTCAAACTACTAGGGATTAAAAACAACTGGTTATTAAGGGTTTTTCATGAACGTCCTGTCAGCGCATTTACCTTAAATGTTACACCTTGCAGAACTGGTGCCAACCCTGGTCGGTAAGACATCCACACATTGCAGAACTCAAGCTCGCCAGTTGCTGGCCAGCAGGGTGACAAAACAAGGGAATGGTGTGATGGTGACCCTTTCCTGGCTGCTTCCCTTGTCTCCTCTGGCTCTAACTGGGCATATTTGAGCAATCTCTCCACAGCATTGTAGCGACTTTCGACAAGTGCGGAGACCTACATGCAGTTGATGGAACAACAACTCTGGCCATGAGCCCTACATAGTCATAATGGCTTTCTATCCGTGAAACTTAAGGAAGGATATGAAATTAAACAGTGCCTAAATCACGTAATAAGTAACATGCCTTCAACCATGACCCCTATATGATGACGAAGATATCAAACCTAAATGTCATCAAGCAACCCATGATTCCCTTTGCAATTGTTGCCATGCAAGTGTACCCGTTAAAGATGCATATATGGTTTGCCAGGTTAGGGTATAAGGCTTTATTATAATTAGGTGCATGCACCAGTTTGTGGGATGTCAGGTTGCTGGATGAGGTCTACTAAAGAGGATAAGGTCCCTGGCGTGAATGATTACACAAGTGTTTTATGTCCCAGTCAAATAACATTTGAATATATCATTTACACACCTTTACTGCATAATTTAGAAACGATGTGAGGTCAATAGCCTCTGCCAGTGCCAGGGCCACCAGCGCAGGAGACATGGATTTCACAGAACTAATTCCCACATTCAGAAGCGCAACAGATAGCACAATGATGGAACCAATAAGGTCTAACCTGTGGAATAAATAACATAAATACAAAAATACATAAACATGAATTTCATTAACCCTAAACATGATGTCAGACAAACAACAACTAAATATAATGTGCAATAACAGTGTGCACAAACGACGTGATGAAAATAGTAAAATTTTTAACATGATTTCTCAGGCACATTATATCAACTACAAAGCATTCCTCCAAATAGATAATGTACTATTGGTTATTATTTTCCGTTTCCAGTGGCAGAAGAAGCGCGCAATGCAAGTAGAAAATGGATTATTTCACATCTTGCCACGCACCTACCTGAGGCTGAGCCACTCATCCGCCACCCTTGCATTGTAATATGCAGTTGCATTGGTGTCTACCATTGCCTCGTGACGCTCTTTAAACCTTAAGGCACAATAATTTTGTCAAACAACTAAACATATAGACAGCAGGCTGGATAGGCAACAAGGGACCAAAATACAATCACAGAAGAATAGTCTTCCTATAAAGAAAAAGTGTAGAATCAGCAAAAAACCCTAAATCCAAATGTGCAATACCCTTAGACCTTAGACCCAGCCAGGGGTGACCATGTAGCTGTACAGGATGCAAACTGATGGATACTAGTAACATGCCACGTGCAGGGTCACAGACAAACCCTAAAACCCTAAGTAAAAGCCTTATAAAGAAATACAAGGATCCTATGACGGACTCAGCTTATATATCTTCCTCGTCATAGTACTGTAATTCTGTTTACATACACATGCATATGATTTCCTAATGTCCTCACCGTTCTTGCATGTGGTATGCTCTGATTGTGTCCAGGCCAGACATAGTCTCCGCAAAATTAGCATAAACAGGAGAACGTGTCACAGATTCAATACGTTGGAGCTCAATTGATGAACGTCTGCAAGTTCGAATTCGGAAAGTCCCAAGGCTTGTTGAGATTGAATGAAACCCTTAGAACTGCAAAAATAGGAAGGTAATGAAGGATAGCCAGCATAAAACAATGTCTCACACTTGCTCAGCATGCACTTCTGCACCCTTTGGAATGTGTTTGGACTGCTTCCATACATATGTAGCGGACCAGTAGCGGAGTTGACGCCTTAGTTGATTCGGCAGATTCCGCTGGATGCTGGTGGTGGGTGCTGAACCTGGGAAAACCACTGATTTCGGAGAAGTCGGCATGGGAGACTGGATGAGGGTGCCCCGAAATACCGGGGAAGGTAGGGACTGCCAGGTTAGTGGCCACGGGTGATGTACCCCCCTATCCTACACACATATGTTATATAGCGGTACCAGCCTCAGCACTGTGCCAGGTATGTAGCTAACCAGCTACATCCTGAACCACAGTGTACACTCCTTCATCCTCTAGGTTACAATGAAGGGCAAAACTTACAAAACTTAGAAAACATACAAACATGTCAGTCACTATAAGACTCCCTCAAGTTGGCCTCTTAAGCCAGAGTTGAATATATACATGTAAATCTTTATTTATGACAATATAATATTACATAATAGTATTAATAAGATTATTTACCTTGGGACTGTACATCTTTAAAATGTCATATTGCTGCTGCAATGCTGCTATTGTTGAAACCTTGACATCTCTTTGTTTATTTAACTACATACCTCTGGCCTAGAAATGTTAAAACGTAATCACGCAATAAGCATGATACCTGAAAAGCTCTCAATACGCAAAAGCAGATTGCCGTACATCTTGGAAGGTTAACCAATATTATAATCTGGTGCAGTGCTTCGGCCCGACAATAAAGTATCACGATACCAATCATCCGAATTCAAGACTCCGCTGCCACCAGACCTTAATCGATAGATTGCTGCATTGTCATACTCGTGAGCCCTCTCTTAGCCGACTATGTCGACGCTTACACACTTCCACATCCTAGCATCTTTAGGACGAGTGCTATCATTGGGCTGGGAGGCCCGGAGTGCGCAATGCTGCTGTCTCCTTGGATATATTTATGTAACATTTGGAAGGAATGTATAGTTAAGCCAATTATCCAAGGCTGATGTAGCATGCAAAGAACTTTGCCTCTCTGCAGCGATTTGAAGTGACATAACAGGGGGACCATGTTCACTCCCATGTTGCATATTTCTTTTATTCGTCGAGCTATTATTACATAATCATCCGTGATCATACACAGAATCGGCTCCGTATATATGCCATTAATGGTGAGACTATAATTATTTTTCAAGATAATGCTTGTTGGCATTCTTCTGCTGGGTTTTGTGGAGTAATCGTACACAACTTGCTTGCACATGCTTCTGAACTTAATAATATGTTTAGCTATTGTCTTTATGACAGACAAACAAGGGAAGACAAATACTTGAAAGATGTGTCTCTTTGGTGTTTTGCCGTTTTTGCCCTGTTCTGCTTCTGGTAGCCTGTTCCCTTCCATAAAACGTTCACCAAGATTACATAAAATCCACTGCCTACCGACTGCAACCTACATAGGCATACTTCAGTATACTAAGCCCCAAATTCCAGACTGAGCAATACAAATAGCTTTGGTAAGTCTTGTAGCATGACGAAAGGGCATTCATTCACCCTTGGGCCTGACGCCCTTCTTGCATTACTACGGCTTTCGATCCTTTATTATTTATGTGTAGTTATCATAGAGCATATCAGCTGCATGTAGCTTCCTGAGCTTGTAAGGCCGCCTGAATGAGCCAGGAGGCGTGAAGAGAGGCCGCAATCACGACCTTGAACACAATCACTAAAAAGAAAAAACATGAATAGGAACATATCAATGTAAAAAGTCAGCCGTATCAATACAGCAACCCATTTGAAAGCTGTACCGTGCTCAGGCCGCGCGCCTTATGCTGCTGTACAGCCGTGCAGTTCCAAAACATTCGTCCTCTGGTCATGTTATGAGTTTCTCACATTTTTAACGTATCGAACATATGAGATTATATAATATTCGGCATATATAGTATCCTGGAATATGCTCTACGGGTGCTATGTTGCGAGGGTGAGGAACGGAAGAATGTTAAGCTACAAGATAGAGGTTGCCATGGGAATTCTGACCATAGTATGACCTCAAAACCTTGGACCTTCGAAAGAAAAAAAGCGGAATGAGCTATAAGCAGCTGCCACAGCTACATATCTGGAGGTCATCGCAGTGCATGGCAGCAAGAGACCTGGAACTGCCCGTACGTTGCATTCCTTTAACTATGAGAGTGTAATGAGCTCTTGATTGTTTGCTGACAAAAAATATTCCTGTGTTGCCCCAGGGTCAGGTTTGCGACTATTTTCTGTGTGCAAGATACTCAGGAGAACCGGATAAAACTTAAAAAGAAAGAAATATTTATTGCGGCTACATGTTTATTTGGGGAGGTGGTCAAAGCAAGAGAGTTGTGTACAAGGTCGTCAGGTTACGCAGCATGACAAGCTATGAACGGCCAAAACCCTGAGAGAGGTTTAGCATGCCTAAATTGAGATACTTAGTAATTTTAGTAAATATTATAAAGGAGCTTACTGTACAGCGCTAGATAATACATCTCGTACATCAGTATGTACATACAGTACATGGTTACGGCTATGGCTGAAATATCCCGTACACAGATGTCCATATATGTCAGATCTCAATCTATAATCGTATAGAGGAATCCTCTATTGTTTGAGCTTATCTGAGAGTACAACACTCCTACAATCTGCACCTTGTTGTACTGCAAGCGACTATTTATCCCCAAGGGAGGAGCCCGGTGTTTAGCAACACCTCCATTTCGGGTTCTAGTTGTTGTTTTTCCTAAACTACCAGGTAGGCTGTTACAACCAACTCATGTACCCAGATTGAATTTACTGGTCCAAGCACAACTCCTAAGCCCTAAGGCAACAAAACTGAACATACCTGAAATACTTCTGAAGAATGAAGTAAATAACTGCCAGGGGCACCACGACAACTGCGGGCATCATTGGGTGTAAACGTTGTTTGCAACCTGTCTCATATTATTCCTAAATGTATGTGTGCAGATGCCGATCATACATGATATTTGAAAGTAACATTGGTAACAGACATCATGCATGTGTAGTATCTGTTGTATCCCTCTTTGCTGCTCATGCACTTATCTGCACATCTTAACATAAAGTGCCAAGTGCTGAATGATTACAAGACAGGCCAAAGCATTTGGACGCAATCTCAGGGGCAGCGGAAGCCTTCAGGAACCAAAAGGTTACAACTCACAGTCCATTAGATGAGATGTGGCACAATCGGCTATCAGAACGAACGCCAGGCAATCATCATTTCACCGGCTATCAATGCTCAGGTATGGCTCGATAAATGTCGCGTAATATCGTTCAATAGGATAATAGTGAAAATTGTCTGATAAGAGCTCTGTAAAAGCTGATGCTATTCCGCCGTCCTCTCACATATTATACTCGTGATATAGATATGCGGTATACATCATACCAGATCATTGATCCGCAGTGTGATAAAGTGATAAAGTGTGATAAACCCTAGCAGACATATCACAGATATGCAATATATTTTCCATAAGCAAGCCTTCCTGGCATTTATGGAATGCGAATGGCCGAATATCAATATTTGGTCATCAACTTACCACTTTGGTCGTCGCACTGCTCACACTTATGCATCTATCAGGCCAGGATTAACATAATAATATAGCAAATATTGTTACTGAACTATTTATGCTCATTAACTATGTCAGCTGGATCGATCTGTATATTTGTTAGTTGGCATATTAATGATATAGTCGGCAACATAATACAAAGAATCCTGAGTTCATGGATTTCGCAATGCATAACTAGCTAAATATATACAGATTGTTTATTGATAGTAATGTTCGTTTATCGTCTTGTTAGGTCACATCGACCAACACATCCACAATAATCATACCGTAATACATCAGTATCCTGGGGTATCTAAGGCTAATATCCAGGATGATCAGGAAACTGGACATCTTCAGATCGGGCCAAACTGTATCAGGACTAAACAGTTTAGCGGATATTAACAAAGAGGTACATCAGCACAATAGGACATTGTACGAAACAATTGCTAGGCATTTGGAAAAAGGGTTCCACTAATAACCTTAAACATGCATTAAGCTTCCTTGTTTATTTAGTATTACTCATCACTCACCAACAAAAACCGGCTGCAAGACACACAGAAACATAATTGTGGCAAGCAGCCTCATGACACAGTTGCCCCTGGGAGGGTTACATGATGATGAACATAAGCAAAGAGAAGGTCATTAGATAGGATAATCTCACATGGCAAAAACAACTCCATGCATGATGGCACATTCACCGAATTATGGTTGCCATACATCAACTTTGTGGGGAAAGGAATTCCTATACATACATGCTCACAACATTGTTTGGGTGAAGGCCAAGAAAGATATAAAACTGCCAACGGAATTAATGGAATGGCTGTACCACTTTGCACAGGAAGAATCATGTTTGTTTGTTGCATATATAATGAGGACAACACAATATGGAACCCTGTATGGTATCCTGAGAGGCAGGTGTCTACAGGTAGTATCCAGGATGACTGTGTATGGACATCTTCCCATCGGGCCTCTGGTGGATATAACAGAGATATAACACCTTGTAGTATTAGAGAGGCGACTCACAGTTGTTGCTGGTACATAGCTAGGTTGTAGTCCATCTCATCTACATCTCGGCTTAGGCGGTTGAGGATCCTTTCAGGGGCGGGAATTAAAATAATAGATTGGATAATAAGGGAAGGTAATCACATAACAATGCCATTACAAGGTTTCAGGGTTTTAACACGCACTTTAAAAAAATTCCGTCCTGCTTACTTCATTATTTATTCATCTATTATATTTCCAGGAAAGCGCTAGGGGTGGCAACTTCCAAAATGCAGCAGTGCGCGCAGGAGAACAATTCCATATGTGCACGGCCTACTTAAAATGCTCTCGCCATTTAACCGGACGGTCTACAAAAAAGGCTGTTGTCGGCATGCTAAGAAAGCTGCTAGTGCCGTAAATGTGCCTGCTGGTCTGGTCACATTGCCACCTTTTGATTCCGCGAGAAATCACCTATCTATGTGAGGATAAATAATTGTTGCTGATCTATGATTTGCCGTACAGCTCTTGTTCAAAATAGTTTAACATGTGTTCAATTTTGCCATTTCCTATACCCTCCTTGATGTGGCTTCCCTTTAGGGACACCTCTCAGCTGAAGAAGGCATGAACACATAAGCGCACCTGCCCACAGGTGTGGCCTCAAAAAATACCAGGGGTGCAGCCATTAATGATGACAGCGTGCGGACATGAAGGATCTTGCTTGCACGGTAGGAACTGTCATCCATGGAAAGGATAGATGATGTACGCACGTAGTCAGGCGACATCAGGCACCTCATCAGCAATTTGGGCACGAAGAAAGTTATCATGTTGACGTATCCACAATCATTTATTCGCATTGCGTGCATTCCACTACGCAAGATGTGCCCTCATATATGAACATGTGCATAATCAGCTGCATGAGACAAAGTCTTCCGCCCAGGTCATGAACTAGGCTTTTAGAGTTTTAGGGTTGGGTTTCGCAATTGAGTCCTTCCTCGAATAATTTTTTGTTTCTAATTATAATCATCTGCTGCTATCATGTGTACGAGAAAACTCCTGTAGCAATTTTTTATAAAGGTTAGAAGCACTCCTGCCTTGTTAAGGCAGTCACGAATCATTACTTATCCTCTTCACTTCGTTCACATCTAACTTACATGCATACATGTACGTGCATCGAATAAGTGAAATGAAATCAGTCTATATGTGTTTCAATACGCTTCTCTTAACAGTGCTGTATCATTGCGTGCTTCTAATGCAAATTCATATATACCTCGCAATCAAATCCCCTGATGCTACATACATACGTTTACACTTACCCAAGGTTGTTGGTTGTTGAACGGCAAAAGGTTGCTAATGCATAAACCCCTGCCAGCAGTATGTACACCACAGCAAAGTGGTCCAAGCCAGCCCCTCCAGCCTTGTTGGTGCCAACTTGCTGCTGCATGCTTCGGCTCCAGCGGGCAAGCCAAGCATTGGTAGCGAGGCGCGTGCCCTAGTGAATGAGGGAGTATGGAATTTCATACACATGTGTCTCGTGGATGGCAACCTTAGGACGTCCTCCCATGCATCTGGCAAGAAATAGACACATAGAAGTACAGTCCATCCCTGGCAGCAGTCTATCCCTCGCACGCTCGGCTGCCCTTTCCCTTGAATATCTACCTGCTCGACTGCCCAGAACAGTACGATTGCAACAGCAGCAGATACATGGAAAGCTTCCATGTAAGCCCCGTAGACTTTCCACTTGACCTGAGGTCAAACAACGCATACAAGCATGCATGTGCGTGTATGCAACAGGAACTTGATAGCTCCAGATGTAGTGACATGAGCCAGGAAGTGTTCTTACCCTCCAAACTTGAGCATATATATAAGAACTGTGGTTAATACATTGTGAAAATGGTAACGGATGTAATACATCAGAATCAATATACTTGCGACCTGTGCACATGCCGGCCCTTTAAAGATAGAGTCTGCTTATAGTTATCAATACCGACTAGCTAATTAACATACAGGGCAGGGACTTAAATAAAAGTAGATTACGTCCTGATGTCAGCAGATTTTACCATATCACAACGTAGGGAAGTTGCATCTTACTCTATTCATTACTGCTATATGCCATGCAATAATAATTATAATACATCATTAAACATACAGATATAAAGATATTAAACCCTATTTATTTTTACATGGTACATACAGCTGCAATTTATCTGATTTATTACCACAATTCAGGATGTTATTAAAGCTAATTATGTTGCCATCAACTCCAATTTTACCTGCCCCAGCTCACGGTCTTCAGCCACAGTGATGCGGCCCTCCTTGTCACTAACCATAGCGGGATCCTGTGAAGTTGCTGCCCGATGTGGTGTTGCGGTACCAAAGCAGGATTTTACACAACCAACCAGCCTTCCATTTTCTTTAGAGCTTACATTGTTACTGCAGCTATCACAGTCAGAGTTGTGGTTGCAACTGTTTTTGGAGCTGCTGTTGGCGTAGTCAGCCGCAACAGCAGCCCCGTGCGGTATTGTTTCGGCGGATGAATACCCCGTTGTGGCTGATAACAATGGTCGTCGTTCATCCACAACAATGTCAAAAACGTTGCCGTTGTGGAAATCGTTAGGGCCGTAATCTACCACTACTGCTGCTGGTGCACCATTCTTATGGCCATTAGCTGCAGCGTAGCCATCACGACTGTAGGGACTGCTGTCGCTATCACTCTGGGCGCCTCCATCTAAACTCATCCGCAGAAGGGAGTCCATCATCTCATTGCCCTCATCCAGATCTGTCAGATGGGAAGGGGCACATTTTCCACGGCGTTCCTGCTGCTGCTCCACTAATTCTATGCTTGATCGTCGGCTTCCATAAGCTAATGATGTAGACATGTCGTGTAATCTACAGGGTAGTTGCCCGTGGGCATCCATCTCAATGCGGCCCGGGCGTCTCCCGCTGCACACAAGAGTATCAGTCTCGCTGCTGCCGGGTGCAGCTGCGGTGGGGTCCTGCCCCTGCAGCAGATACTGGGTTGCTTCAGTGGAGCGTGCCTGTAGCCCATCTGCCTGACGAGTGCATGTTTGGAGCTCCGAAACAGCCACATTAGTAATGCCCGCTTGGTCTTGCTGTTGACCACTTTGGAACTCATTCAACAGGGAACGGAACAGAGGCTCCTTCAGGCATTCCGTGTAGCTACCCTGATGGCATGCAAGGGATGGGTGGAGTTCGGCCATATATAAGCAGCCCACTAATAAATGTTCCCGTGTGACTAAACCTGCTCACCGCAGGTGTGGAATGAATGCAGAGCACAATAAAGATGTAGGGCTGCTGACACTCAAAATGCAGAAGGCCATGCAGGCAGCTCACTTCGTGCACTAACCGGGCATGCAATTGATACATGTCTGCACCCTAGCGAATGAAAATTATTAAGTACCACAAACCTGCGCAACAATATTCCCAGAGTTAAGCACCACAATGCTTTTGGCAGCAGGCAAATACTGCAATCCATTGGTGACCTGCGCGAAGGGGATGAACAGCAAGGAGATATAGGAGTGAGTCTTATTACACAAACAGTAATACCACGACAATATACATATAAATGTGTATGCCAGTGAACACGGCAGCAGCAAACCGTACGCATCCATTCCGCGCTGCAACGACCTACATTCACGTGCTAGAACATACATCTTCTTAAACCCCATAGTTGCAATTCACCAATATTTGCCAGCACCCAGTTCATAAACGATAGCTAGCTTGACAGTAAAACATACCAGCAGCACTGCAGCACCCGCAAGTGCCCCTAGAATCATGTGCTTGAAGATATGGGCTCCAACGTGTACGTCCACAGCACTCAATGGATCGTCAAGCAGATAAATCTCTGCTTCCTGATAACGAGGTATAGCAAATTACCGCACTGGATCGTTAATCTCCCCTACCAACTCGAAGGGGGTTCAACAGCTGTTAACATGGCATAATAGGCGGTTAGAGGCTGTTTGGTGCTGTTTGGCAGTTTACAGGTACACCCCCTAGAAGCTGCTAGGGTCTCAGGATACTTCATGTACGTCATCTACATATACACCATGAAAGGACACGCACGCTAGCTGGTGTTGCAGGCCATGACCTGGTAACGTTTGGCTTT
This sequence comes from Volvox africanus, assembly GCA_030268105.1. Classification (NCBI taxonomy): domain Eukaryota; kingdom Viridiplantae; phylum Chlorophyta; class Chlorophyceae; order Chlamydomonadales; family Volvocaceae; genus Volvox; species Volvox africanus. Next base: position 190,787 of record BSDZ01000009.1, read on the forward strand.
ACGTGCTGGTCCGTCCCAGCTACATCAACAGCTATGACAGCAGGTAGCTCATTATGCTTACACCAGCCCGCTGACCTGGTCTACCTGAGGACCCCACCTCCCCATCAGATCCTCAGCCAAACCTTCACGGGTAGAGGAATTAGCCCCCACTGAGATCCGCTAAGGACCTATTGGGTCTTACAAACCTGATACATGGCTCGGGCCAATGACAATCTCTGCTTCTGACCGCCACTGAGGTTCACTCCTTTCTCGCCTATCTCTGTTTCTCGACCCGAGGGCAGCAGCTCGAGGTCAGGGCCCAGGGCGCACGCCTGTTAGTGTGTGTGTGTGTGTGTGTGCAAATGATGCATAGGGTGGAAGCGGTTCCAGATCAGCTCGACATGCAACACCAGGGTAAGCGTGGCCACGCATACCAATCTACCATGGCGTAGTTAATCGCTCGCACCTCGATACATCGTTCCCACTTCCCCTCATCCACAGGCTTTCCCATTGTCACGTTCTCCAGTAATGTCGCATTTATGATCCACGCCTGCAAGTGAAGCATTCATATAAAGGTATGCGAGCGAAATATAGGGACGCATAACTAACAAGAATCAGTGGATAAAAAGATTGTCGAAAGTGATGGGTTTAGCAGTAGAAAACAACATTTTCGTTATTAATTGGTAACACGAAGGACGGACCTAAGTTATAAACACGACATCAACCATTCGATAGACCCCACGAGACTTTCGAGAAGTCAGGAAATCAGTGACCCCAATATAGCCTCCCCGAGTAAACCTGTATGAAGGACAGAATTCGATTAAAGCCACACCACTCGTACAACGTCGTTACGTACCTGCTGGGCCACGTACGCCACACGACCTCCCAGCCCCACGACGTCACCCCGCTGCGGGTCCAGCTCTTCCACCAGCTCCATCTCCCCAAGTGCTGCAGACAGCAGGGAGCTCTTTCCGCTTCCCACCCGCCCCACAACACACACCAATTCGCCCGGTCGAACCTGTAACACACGGCAAACCCCAGGCACACAGGCGCGCAGGCACACATCGGAAGCGACTCAGATGGTTGCGCCAAGCCAAGACGCTACACAAACAAGCGAAAACACGTTATCTGCCTAAATCAGCCACAAGTGACGTGCAATTCATTAGATGTCGTTTCGTTTTCTTGTGTCCGCCTACAGCAAAGGCCTGACCGAAGTCACCTAGGTCAACTACACCACCTCGCCTCCTTACCCGCAAGTCCAGTGACCCCAGAATGAATCCACTAGTAAAGCCAGGAGCAGATGTGGAGGAGGATAAATCCGCCTGGATGGCGGCATCCTCAAGACCCGGGCCCGTGTCATGAACAGTCCCAGAGATCTTGCCGCCACAGTCCCGCTTCTCTTCCGATGGGGACTCAGAAGCCACAGTCACGGAAGCCGGCAAAAGGGGCCCGACCTTACTGTCCGCATTTACATCTCCGTTAGTCGGTTTGTTCGCGTTGCGATTCAACCTCTCCTCGGAATGAGAATCCACTATATCTTCCGCATCGTGACGCAAACCCAGTCGTTCTTCATTAGTTCCCGTGATCTGAGCTTGAGCGCTTGCTGTGGCTGCCCCAGTCGACAGAAAGGCAGCATTTTTGCCAACACCGCCGACACCGCATGACGTGATGGACACCCTGTCGCTTGACGACACGTACGTCCCCTCCATGTCTCGCTGCAGCCGGGTCAGAGCGTGTGTAAGCCTGGTGCGTAACCGGACACGTAACGCCTCCGCACCTAATGCCAGATGTTCCCCTGCAGCATCCACCACCTGCAGACGGTGACGTGTCATCAGCGGAACATGGGAAGGTGACTTTACCCTGGTAAGTACTTCCGTGAATAGCTGCCTACAACTCTGGGATATTTGAAAGCCCACGAGTGCTGTGTACGTGTGCGCAATATTCTGTGCGCGTGCGTGTGTGCAGACTAGGCGAAATACGTCCTGTCCTCGCTCATCCCGGTGCAACACGCTATAAGGAAGAACCATTTTCAAGCAGTACGTCGTTTTATAAGTTTTATTTGTTTTCGTATTCGTATTCCTAAGGCGTACACCTGCAGAACCATTACTCAACACCGCAAGCTCCTACTTCACCCAACTGGCCAGCAGCCAGCTGCAGGCTCGCGCACCTCCATGAATGGCCGCGACTCAGTTCTCCGCTGCATGGTCGCACACCGCCGCGAACACATCGTAGGAATCCCGCCGCGTTGGCCGGTAGGTACAGCAGCTGCTGCCTCCGTCCCCCTCCCACTCTGTTCATCCTGTTGTTGTCCGACATCCCCAACAGCCCATTTGAAGCCAGCTGCCCGAATGGTGAGCCCCGGCTCGACGCCCATGATGGCGGTGCGTAGTCCCGCGCGGCTGGCTGCTGGAGGGGTCATGGAGGACATCCGGGAGCTGCTACCGCCAATGTTGGAAACAGACACCGATGAACCACCAGCCAGGGCCGCTCCACTATCAGCGGAGAATTCCGCCCGCGCACAGGCCCCTAAAACTCGGGACACGGTGTTCTCACTCTGATGCTGCAAGCTGCAATCCTGTGCCATTGGATTGGTGAAGGACCCTGCATCGCAACTACGTATGTCGCACACCGAGAGGTTTTCGCGTCGGCACTTAGGTGGAGGTACTGAGGTGTTCGCAAGGAGCTGCATGAGGCGTATGACGTAGTCCCTCTGCTCCTCAGCCGCCATGAAGGACGTGATGCGACGTGCGGAGATGATGGCGGCGCCCAGCTGCATGCAGTGAAGATAAGCGTAACGGACGGAGGGGACGCAAGTAGTACTCGGTAAACCAGTCACATTCTGCAATTAGGATAAAGGTGTCAACTTCCTGTCCATGCAGGCGCTACAACACCGGCTCCTCTTATGGCAACGTTAATCGTCATGTCGTTAATTCCTTACTGACTGATCCGACTGTCAAAACTGCCAATGAAATCAAAGAAGATATGCCAATAATTCTCCTAGTACACTATCGCATACAACAGCATCAGCAGCACGTGTGTGTGTGTGTGTGAGCAGCCAATAGCAGCATTTGGTAGGCCATGAGGTCGGCAGCAGAGCGGGGCAGGCTCACCTCCACCAGGCCCGTGGAGAGAGTAAGCAGCGGGAACCTCATGATCTGGAACAGCACCAGGCTGCTAAATGCCCGACCAGCTGTAAGGGCCTGAACAACGCGACAGAGGATGGGACGTCGGATGTGGATAGGAAGCTGCTTCGGCCCCAGCAGTAGGGCAAGGCAGGGTAGTCAGCGCCCAGGCAGACACGAACATTTTCAACAAACGAACGAGCAAAAGGTTTCAGTTGCAAACATTATCCGATAATTTATCGTGCAACACTGCGCTTTAACGAGCGTATAATGATAACCGATTGGTGGCAGGCCTCCATGGCTTAATCAGCGTCTCCATTCAGGTATCCGACAGTCATGACCGTTCGAGATTTGAGGGCATGAGTCGTCATTGCCTTCAAACCTCCCCTCCCCTCCCTTCCCTTGCAGAAGGATAGCGTATGTATTCTCTAAAGATGCCTGATGTTGGATACGTTTTGCAACGACCTCGCTCGATTACGGACGGTCATAGGTAGAGCGATGACATCTGTGAATGTGATGTATGAGATATAACGGGGAATACATCTAATTTGCTCAACGGAACACGCACTTCAGCGTACATCCGGCAAGTAAGGACGTGGCGTTGGCACCTCCCCCCTCCCGTCACTGATGAAGACTACCTGCGGCTGAGTGAGCCCTACGACTAGGAGGGACAGCACGCCCGCCAGCTGGGGCAGCACGTACAGCAGCGTCTGCATTGCAACCTGCGCGTAGTGGAACACCAACAGTGTTTTCAACCGCGACGATAGTGAACTTATCAAGAGCGGGAGATCTGCCTTCGATTGCGTCCACTGAGGATGCCGTGCTCGCTGCACACATGGTTAATGCAAACATCTACACACACATCTACACACACATCTACACACACATCTACACACACATCTATACACACATATGCCTCACGGACTCTCAATTGGTTTAAATTCATCCCTGCATATTTTGCAACACTAGTTGTACTGTCGTACCTTGGAGGGGATCATGTTGCGCAAAGCCCGGAGCTCTTCTTCCCTGGAGGGGTGCATTCCTGGTTAAACATGACCAAACGTCTCGTTTCCTATGGGCTAAGGGAATGAGGCAAAAAACTGTACAGCTGCGTCAGGAGCGCGGGAGCGATCGGTGCCCCAAAAGATAAGACATGGCCGGCAGGCTGTGTCCATATGAAAGCGATAAGGGGACAAACATGCAGCGGCACTTAGCAATTGAGGGGATGACGAGCCCCGAACACCCAGTTCTCCTCGTGTCGCTGCCATCCCCGCTCTCGTCGGCCAGTCAACGGGATACTACCTGCACTTTGTGATGGCGTCCGCTTGCGGCTGTTCCCAGTGGTACATCTTGATGACTCGCACACCCGCCAGGAATTGGCCCACCTGGGGATGGATGGATAGATAGAAAGGTAGGTAGGTAGGGTATACGAATTGAAATAATTTACGGGGGCCCACACGGACCTTCCCCGACACACACGCAGTTCTTCCACGATATCCCAAACGCAGGCTCGGAATTTCCCCATACGATTGCATTATTATCCAGAAATGCCCGTCGTTGTGTCCCTATACGGCGCACTGCACCCCACCTTGCATACATCCCCAACACCCCCCTCGACGCACCAGCTTCATCCTGCTATCTGCCGCCTTCAGCATATCATTGCGGTGACGCTGCAAGTCGCCACATATCAATACATCACGTAGGGGATATGGGTACCAAGGTAGGTTTGTATGCACGTAAGCAGCAGGGTTAATAAGGACGGTAACCACAATATCCCCCGTCAGCAATCACACGACGGAGTAAATCTCCCGGTGCGTTCGTACATCTAGGTCATGGTCCTCAAAACCCTATGCTTTTCCTTTTGGTTCGCCTCACAGATCCAATGACGGGAACCACTTTCCTGTTGGTACACACGTGCTTTTATCAACGAAGCCAGAGTGTTGCGCTGCCACCGCCGGTGCAGAGCGCACCCACCTGAGTCGCCCGCACCGCCAAGTTGGAAACGGGGCTGCTGAGCAGCAACACAGCCAGCCCTATCAGGGTAGGCCACCTGCAAAACAATCGAAACGCGTTCACATGTGTACTTGTGGACTGAATGATGTATGCGCGCTGGGCACATGTATGCGCTCATAATGACAGGAATTACAACACCCGTGTCCCCAGGACCAACGACCAGCGACCAGCGACCTCCTGCCAAACGCCACGTTGTGCAACTAGTCGCACTTGTAGTCTCAATCTTCCCCTATGTGCCTGGAAGCAGAGCCCATGCCAGTGTACCCCCAATCCTTTCGGCATTTCGTTCTCCAACGAAGCCGTCAAACAACGTGCAATCCACACCAAGCAGCCAGACCCTCACCCTCACCCGATCTGGAACCACAGCATAGTCAAGGACACCGCTACCGCCAGCGGTGCCACCGAAATGAACGTCAGCTGTGGGTAGAGGAAGTCGCAGATCTTTGCCACGTCCGCTGACATGAGGTTGACCACACGCCCCGAGGGTAGACTTGCCCGCGCACCGGCAGATAGCCGCAAGCACTTCCGGTACACGGCTGTGGTTAGCTGTGAGCGCAAAGCGATCTGAATCTGAATCATGGCCAGCTGCGCCTGCACCTTGCAGAGAGAGCCAAGCACCGGAGACACGAACAGCAGGACCGGCAGAATCCAAACCCGCTTGTCACCTGCGGCCCACGCAGCGTTAGAACAGCCGGGATCCGTTGGCAGTGGCCAGGAAGGCAAGGGATTGCTGAAGTCATTTACACCGGGATGCGAAGAAGTGTTGTTGGCGCCAGTCTTCCCCAGATAGGTTTGGACGGGTTCTAACCAAAGCGCCGAACCGGTGCCCTGCACCAGTACCTCTGGCCATATGGCGAAGATGATGCGCGGAGTGAAGCAGGGCAAGCTGGCCACAGGGTGTTCCTCGGGCCACCACCTGGACAGCCTGGAATCATACCCTCTACCTCGCAGTGCAACGCTTCCTGAACAGGGCCCCCCCAGTGATCGCTCGTCACCTCCCACGCCGCAGTACAACCCGGCATGCGCCACAACACATATACGTGAACGTTAATCTCGGTTCAGGCCTTAATGGCCATCTACAATTAGCTGCTCGAAAGCACCCACCCAATGGCCTGTGTGTCAAATGGTTGGCCAGGTCCTGAATGGGGCAGAGATTATTAACGCAGCGGGCTCAGGTCAGATAGGTAAGATGACATGACAACGTCGGTGCAAATTTCGAAATCTCATGACGGCGGTGAAGATGCTTGCGGATCCAACTGATGCATCGCGCCCATACATGGATATACGGTACGACTCAGTTCATAACATCGGCTGAATAGGGCCTTCGCGCTACAATGGATTCCCAATACGCAATGTACGACATCAAGTAGGTGAGAGTGATTACGACTACTTTCGCTTGACCTTATCTTAAACGTACCAAAATCGATGAATAACTCACGTTCAGGAGGACGGGCTGAAAGAACACAAACACCTGGTAGGTGCAGATCAGAAGCAGAGCCCGTCGCAATGCTGACCCGTGCAGCATCCAAATCAGCCGAAGCAACGCAAAGATGTTATACAGGTGCTGTTCTGGTGATGGCCCATGGCCAGCGTGACGGTCGGCTTGGACCTGTCTGTGCCCGGGCCCGTGGCCATTTCCTCCCGCAGCCCCCTTGTGGTTCCGGCTGTCAGGTTCGGCCCCCCCTGGACACACCGTGGCACTAATGTCCGCCTTCGCTATTTGTGAGGGAGGTGTTGGCAGAGCCGACAAACCCCGGAGGAAGGCATAATATGCAGACTCGCATCCAAGGTGCCGAGGAAGGGGAAGCAGGTCTCCAACTTCAAGAGGCTTCCTCCATCCCTGCGATGTGCTTGGGAGAGCGATGTGAGAAAGATCAAGACTATGTGCAATTGTTAGCCGATAACTGCCTGACAAAACGGTTAGAAGTCTAAAATCTCGCGGATAATATCGAATACATAACAAAAAACAACAAGTCCAAGAGTTGATCGATACATTTGCTCGTTTCCGTAGCTAACATGAGGAATCCACCCACGACTATGGTCCATAACCATTCGTAGTTCGCCATTCATACGTTCATGTTACCTCTCTTAGAAGTGTAGAGAACCATGATACGGTAAGCTTCGAAAAGAAATCCAACAGCATGGTTTCAACAGAGAAATAAAATGCCGATGGCCCTACAAAATGCCTTGATATTGGCGCTGAATGCAATGAACCCGTATCATGTTGCTTATCATATTGATCTCACGGGAGAAATCCTTGATGATGCCGAAACGACTCATGAAGGAATGAAGCTTCAAGTAGATCCGGACCTTGTTAGTCTAAGATTTAATGACGGTGTGATTCCAAATACTGTGGGTCTACTTGTTGCCATGTCCTTGCCTGCCGCCTTCACCCCCGAGCCCATCGCGCCATTCGAGTTGGTTGGTAAGTTGGCACGGCGGTAGGTCCAAGAACCAAGATGCAGTTGCAGCAAGGAAAGATATACGCAAAACATTATTTATATAACACTGTGCATGCCCCTAGCTTACGTAACCAGTTGCCACAGCACGCCATATTGAGAACAAATGTTCGCAGTGATCAGGTTCTTGGACCGATACGAAATTGATCTTAAATTGTTCTGAAGTTGTTCTGAAAACCGATACGAAAAAGTCTGAAAGAGACTTTATCTTTGTTGCTTTTTCTCTCCGGTAAATAACGTTTTATTTCTTCGAAATTTCCTGAATCTATAACTTTCTTGCCCCACCAACTAGGATGCCACTCCTCAAATGGTTTATTATAATCTGGATATGCTTGAGGTAGAATCTCAAGTAATTCTTTCTTGAGCTGCTTTTTCCCTAATCTCTCAAAACGCTCCGTGCTTCCTATGAGAGAACACAAATACTTTATGTCCGCCGTATTAGGTTGAATTGCTTAGCTACGTCAACCAATACGGGCTAGCTAACGAAACGTTAGGTTCTATAATCTGCTAGTGATGTTAGGCCTGCGCCTGGAAAGGTTGCTGTTTTAATATCTGGACCTTCACCTCTCCTTGCAGGTCCTTGCCAACGCACTGCAACCTAAACAGCTCACATATATACACGCACTTAAGCCAGTAAACATTAGAAACTGGCCCAACCGATACTTGTCCATATAGTATGTAAATAACATAATAACGTCATTTATTCCTTGTCAAGACAGCCACAATTGCAACCATACATCCAAATAAGTGATAAATTAACAGTAAAACATCCACGCCCGTCGCTAACATGCTCACGCTATATGGGACAGTAAGGACATTTAAAACAGAAAACGGCGGCGCTGAGGACATCGAAGGCACCCAGCGAAGACACTCATTAGCGTGCGTGCCATACGCGTGCCATGGCGTGGCGTGATCAAGCTCGGGCGCCACTTACTTTCGATGTCGGTGCCCTGATGCCCATGTTTAAACACGCGGTCCATTGCATAAAATATCAATCAACACGCACATCTGCCCCCCATTTCCCTTTCCTTACGTTTCTACTTGCCCTACAAACACATTCATGCTCCTGAGCCACGCCAAACACGATAAAGCTTTACAATGGATTACAAGCTGTCAGCATGCATTGCCGGCTGTCTTTGATGCCTGTAAAAGCCTGTGCCTCGTCGGCATCAATCAAGGCGAGTCAAGGAGCAGCACGTAACAGCTGAGCCAACCTAGCAAGGGGTTTTGTGCAAGCTGTTTCTATTTGAAGTTCTCCGCTGCAATATATAAATCACACGAGCCCCAGGTATATTCAAGTGATGTCCAATAGCCATGCTTCTACAAGCCTGAAATCAAGTCTACACCATCGGACCTACACATACGGAGTTTTCCTATCCGCCTTCTAGCAGGCTAGGATTTCCTTAAGTCGTAGAATGGAGCGAGAAAGATCTAATCTGGTTCCGTATTTTGCAAAGCAGGGTGCACAGCCGTCTTCCCAATAAACATTGTCAACAGCTTGTCAGTCCTTGTCAACAAATTGTCCGTCAACAGCTAGGCCATCCGTCAGCAGCAAACCAGCTTGCAATACATTGACATATTGTTCCTGAATAGTTCTTCAAAAAGTTGCAATTTAAAGTGTTTTATGTTCCATCTGAAACGAATTCACAAGAGCAAGGTCGTCGCTCAAGCATTCAGGAACCGTAGCGGCATTCAACAAATTAAAAGTTAGGAACGCTGTCGTTACCGTCATAAAAAATACTGAAATAATTGTTTAGCATCAATAGTCATTATTAACAGAATCAAATCGCCTTCTGCACGTGAGAGATCCATTTCATTACGCCGCCAGAGGACCATCGCCTTCCAATACTTATTGTAGTTACCAATTGTAACTATCCAGATAGCTAACCTATCATTCATTGGTTATGGTCAATCTGATCTCGTCGTATTTAGCAACACGGGAGCCCTCGCTTAAGAATTGATCGACATAGGTTGCGTGTCCGGACCACAGCTTGAAAACACAAGGCTCATTATATGTCCAGTATATGTCCACATGTGCAAGCTGGACATCCTTGCACAAAACTGTGGGGTGATCCTGAGGGGGGCTATAGCCCTTATGCGGGCCGGCCGGAAAGGGATGACCGGCGCCCTCATTCCAGCATGATGTTGGCCACCACCCTCTCAGCCGCGCTCAGGTCTCCCCCGGTGTCCAGGTACACAGCCCCCACAAGTGCCTCCACCACATCTGCCAGCGCCTAAGGAATGCAACAGCAGGAGGAGCAGCAGAAAATGGGAGACGGGAAAGGCCAATACACGAGACCTGATACTGATACAGGAAATCTGCCAACACGTAATCCAGCAGCGTGGGATTTTACTTCCGAACAGGGCACCGAGTGCAGCGCACAGGCCTCAGTGCTTCTAACACATTGGTACACCACATTCAAGGGCCGAAGGGCACTGAGCCCCAGTCATTCGGGCACCTCCCGCACCTTGGGCGCCCGAATCGTGTACTCATCGTCTGCTGAAGGTTGACCATGGGCAGGGTCGACGTTCTTTGTGTCCCGTTGCCGCCGCTCGGTGCGTTTTTTCTTTGATGCACGTTCCGCCGTCGTCACATCCACCGCCGCGGAGCCGAATCTCGTGACTGCTGCCTGCATCCAAACCGTGTGGGTTGGTGGATATTGCCCCTCCGGGCTTCAGCCCTGAAAATGTGACTATCTGGAACGCTCCAGAAGACACGCACTAACAAGGGCTTAGGTTTTTCTGGCCAAAGCACTCCACCAGAGTGACTTAAATACAGGTTCACCTGCCAAGATGTACGACGATCTGCTTTGCGTATCGTAAGCTTTATAGGTCTCATGCTTATCGCATGATTACCTAATAATATTTGTAGCCTATTAATATTTGTAGCCTAAAGGTATGTAGTTTACTACAGCCAAAGTGTTGTTTGGGACCTGTAGACCTGAGTCCAGTGCGTGGGATCGGAATGCACTCGAGTTCATATAGGTTAACACACCTACGGCCCGTCAATACACTAAGCCCCGGCATGTCACAAGATTCCATCACCTGCATATCCCAATCCCAGGCACTCTATTCCGGGTCCCAGCTCCAAACAACTAAACGTTACGAAATTTCTCGACGCAAAGTCGACTTGTCGCCTTTCCTACCATATACATCTCAGCGAAGTTCTTTACGGCCGCAACCAAGCCGCTCGACCCAGTGCGCATGTGTAGATGTAGTGTCCGCCGCACCGCCGCAGCTGCCAACGGGCCGTTGCTGACTAGAGCGCTGCGCCGATCCGTCATACACTGCGCACTGCCGCCCTCCCTGGACGGCATGCGACGTCATTCAGACATTCATCAGATAGGACACGCACACACTCGCCCCGCAGATATTGAACTCAGTTACTGCGGAAACTCTGTGCACGCGACAGCAATTCGTAGTTCGCGTACTGTACAAGGTGCGCAGTGCATCAGGTTGCAGTGCCATGTGATGCAACCCCACCACCCCCAACCATTTCATCACACGGCAAAACCCCGAGAAACCCCGGAGTCGCAATTCCGGACAGCACACATTAGCGGAGCCGCAAGCAGGTTATCAGCAATACCGATACCCCAACGGCTGTGCTCAGGCCTCACCGGAATGCCCACAAGGAAGTGACCATTCCCAGCACTCCATCCCCTAGGAATTCCACACGCTGGTACCCGCCCCCGCAGCTACTGGCCCTGGGGTGGTTCACGTGAGTGAGGGCCTGTCGGCGGGTTGCGCAAGGAGAGAGAAGAATGGGCGAAGTAGGAGAAGAGCTGCAGGCGGTGTCAAGAACTGCGATGAACAAGGGTAACGGCACGGCAGCGTGAACTGGCAAGCAGTAGCCTAGTACGGCGGAGCGGTACCAAGATCGTGAGTGCTGATGGCTTCACACGAATGGGGTTGATCCGGAGAGGGGGCCACGACGAGGGTATGGGTGTGTGGCAGAGGAGGCGTGTGGACTGTGCGGCCCTTGCAACCTCCGCAGCAGTGGAACCCCGTGAACCCCACTCATAACAGGCAACTTCATTCCGTTGCTGTCAAATTGGACCGTGACCTCAGCCGAGGTGCTAACGCAGGTGCGCCGTACGAGGTTCAACAACAGAGCTGCTCCTCCCCTTGCTGGGAGAGACCCGGCGAAAGGGGCAAACGTGATCACACCTGCACGCACAACAACGGGTGTCTGAACGTGTGCCCCAAGATGCCCTCAACAGCCAGCACACTACGCTGCAGTGTCGTCGTCATCTCTGCCAAGCTCCTCTCCCGCAGCGATGTCGGCCCCACACCGCCGATGTGGTTGCTGCTGTCGGCCGTGGTGGCCGTGGTGGCTGCAGCGGCTCTGCGCTTCTGCTCCTCCGCGCACACGGGCGCCACCTGGTCGAAGCCCTCCAGGATAACTCTGACCGCGTCCTCCGGCAGCAGACCAACGCCCGTGCAGAAGCTGAGCGCGTCGAATATGGCCAGCTGCACAGACCAGCCCACCACACGACAGCCACGAGAGCGTGGCAAAGTAATAAATGGGCCGTGGAAACAGGCAGAGTGCAAAAGAGAGAGGAGGGGGAGCTGCAAGAGGCAATGGCAACACAAGGTGCCGCAAGGTATGGAGGTAGCAAATAGGGGTTGCTGTTGGGGGGTCCGCTGCGCACATAACGCGGTCTGCCAGACCGAAATCAAAGACCCCACGTACCTGCACAGCCCGGTTGCAGGTGAAGACACCCCGGGAAACAGGGAGCGATTCGTGCGGGGCATCCAGAGCCGGCAGCAGGTGGCTCCCGATCAGCGCCTCCACGCAGTCCGCCAGCCGCTTGCCGTTAACACCCTGTAGCCGGACGCACCCCGAGAAGAAGCCATCGCAGCAGCATCCGTAACATTTGCAGCATTAGTCGCCATCGCAGCAGCACTGGTCTAAATGATCTCGCCAACTCGAGATGGATTCGCAAAAGCACAGTACGGCGCGGTATCATTAGAAACGAGATTGTTGTTTCGTTAGTAGGTTCGGATTTGAAATTTCACCGATGGGGCATCACCACAGCATCACATGTGCCATTTAAAGACGATGGCCAGGGCCGTACGGCGCTGTGCGGAATATTGGAAAGCGTCCCCTACACCGCTCGTGCAGCCCCGCAGTAAACCCCTCAACCATTCATCTCTCGCATAAATACGTACCGTCAGCACGCGAGTTACCACGTCTCCCCGCTGCTTGGGCGCGCGAGCCTTCTGCTTCTTACTGGGCGTAGCCTTGGCAGGCTTACCTCCCCCTGCTGCCGCAGCCACCAATACAGCTTCTTTAGTTGCGGCGCTCGTGGCCGAGCCTAAGTCCATTTTCCTATGCGGCACCGGGCTTCCGTCGTCCTGTTCGTAGTGGATGAGATGGGCTTGGCGGACGGCCCGCGAGTGCTCGAATGGCAATGCGCGCAGTACTGCGGCCAGACCCAATCTGGGCCCCAGTGCGTGTCCCGCCAGCACCTCGTTGGCCACATAGGAGTCCCTCATGAAAGACAGCACTCCCTCGTGGCTGGTGAGGACATTCCTGGGAGCGGTCGAAGGCGGCAACGGGCGGAAGATGGCCGTGCGTTGGAGGGTGGGGGAGGACGTCAAGTCGGTCCGGGCGACGGAAGGAAAGCAGCTGAAAACAGCAGTCTTTGAAGTTTCTAAGGACAGCGCTACGCTAATATGCCCTGTTTGGCCCTCCGCCGGGCCCGGGTCCCCGCCCCTCCTGGTGGCTCACCTCTCCCTCAGGTACACGTACACATGCGCCAACATCTTGAGGACTGCGTCCCCGAGGTACTCCAGACGGTCGTTGTTGAAGAGTGGGTCCATCGCGGCGGGGGAGGTCAGGGCTGTGGCAGTCAACAGCAGCCGCTTCTCCCGCACCTCGGGCTCCAGACATGCAGGCCTGAAGCTGCGGCGTACGGCATCAACCCGTCCAACGTGTACGTGACACATAAGTCAGTTCAGAGCTGTCGTGGAAAAGAATAAATATGAAAGCAAAATAACACATTTTATTCACGGAAGGGTCATGTGTGTGTGCGTCCCCGGGTGGTAGACCTCGGCGTGCGGAAGTGCACCGACCCAGAGGACGAAGTGGATTTCAAGGTGGAAAGAAGTGGACCGGAGCCGCGGACCAGTTGGAATCGTCACCCCGCTACTTAGACCGGGGTAGCTCCCCGCCCTGCCCCATCCTCTCCTCACTTGGCAGGCGACAGGGTGTTGTCCATGTAGTCGGCGGCCGCAACCAGCCCCTCAATTCGCCACATGATGGTGAACAGCCCCTGGAATAACCGCCAGCGCGCCAGGTCCAGAGGGTACAGCGCCACCCGCTGGGCATTCAGCGGAACCACCTCCCGGAACACGGAACGACGTGAGGACGCGCCAGGGGGGGCGGATGCGGACACTGCCACGGCGTCCTTCCGACCACCATCATCCGTGACGACATCCTCTTGGACGACGTTCCGATCCTGCAAACTGACGGCGGCCTCGCCCACGCCGAGCTTCACAATCTCTGGTCGATCGCTCGCGGTCCGGGAGGCCCGGAGCGCACCCGATCCCGATACGTCCACCCCAAGGGGCAGAACGGCTGGGCGCGCACAGTCGCCCCCACCAGCACAATTGAAGCCATCTCCTTTTGCTCCGAAGCTGCCTCCGCTGCCGCCACCCGGATGTCCAAGGCGGTTATGCAGCCAATCCCGCCGACCCCTGCCGTACGACGATAATTCCTGAGCTATTAGCTCGATGGGAGAGCCGTCACACACAACCGTGCTGCCGCCCCCACCTGAGGCAACGTTACCATCGGGCCCCGCGCGTCCGTCAGCACCACCATTCGGACCACTGCTGCTGAATGACGTCAGCTCGTCAGCTGTGGGCTCCCGCGCTACACACAACCGGAAGGTGTTCAGAGACATAATCAGCTTGTGCTGCAGGACCCGGCCCTTGACAGAGGAACCCAATGGAACAAGAGGCGGCGGCGGCGCCTCAGCAGTGACCTCGGAAGGTAACACTCGCGCCGCCGCTGGCGCCTCCACGACCGTTGTCGTTCCAATAGTGGACGACACGTCCGCAGCAGCAGACCGTAGCAATGGCGCCTCCTGTTGCACGGCCGCCAACAAGGGCGACTGCTCATTTGCGGAGACCAGCTCAGAGGCCGAAGCGACGACCCTCAAATCACCTGCTGCCGCCACCACTGCCAACTCGGTACTGGGCGGCAGTATCTCAACGACTGGCGTCGGCGCCTTCGATAATTGCCGTACTACGCCCCAGTCGATGTAGTACACTGCTTCAGCATCGCCGCAATCTCGTGCTGCAGCCAACTCCAGTTCAGCTGCATCCGCCTGCGAGGCGACCACATTTACCTCCGAATGTGCTCCGCACATGGCCACCGCGGTCGCTGCGGACCCGGACCCGCTGCTGCAGCCCTTCCCACCTTCTTCGTCCATGATCACATCACCCTGACCTTCCAACGCGTCCTCGCGTGCGCCGGTGGTACACGGCGTCTTCTCCGCCTCCCCCCAACCGGGAAGGTGGATAGGCACTGGCGCCCACCAGCACACTTCCGGGCCCCCCGCTGGCTCCTCGCCCTCCTCACCGCCCGCAGGACAATGTCCACCGCTACTGCTGCTCTCCGGAGCCCCCTCCTTTCCGTCCTGAACGGCCTCCGAGCGGTGTTTCAGCAAGTCCTCCAGCGCCGAATGGAGGCGGCGGAAGCCCACCCACTCGGACCAGGCGTCAAAGTCCTGGGGGCTGGGCCGGCGGAATGGCAACGCCTTGCCGGCGGTGGCAGCAGTGGCCCTGATTACCTCCCGTACAGCCGCAGCGGGGCATGGCGCTGCTTCCATGCGTGCCAGCACGTGCCCCAGGGCGCTCAGTACGGCATGGACGTAGGGCCCTGCGGGTAAGGTGCCTAAGGGTACGGCGGTGGCCTGCACCAGCACCTCACCTGCGGGTCGCGAGCGGGCGACAGACGCCGCAAGGACGGAGCGGATGGAAGGGGCGAAGAGAGTTCCGCGCATACTGGCATCTTTCGCAAAAGGAAGAGATGGACACCCCTCCGGATTGCGTTCATCCAGACCCAATACCAGTGACTCAGTTGCCCAAGTTGTTGATTCGGAGAAGTGGGAGGCTCGGACCAGGCACGTGCGCTTCTAAGGCGGGACAAGACGGACTGTCACACGGAAAGACGGAATTCTTCAGTGGTCACATTGTGTCCCTGCTCTTCCGGGTATTGCGAGATCTGCTCCAAACAGCCGCCCGATCGTGACGCACCCATCCCTCTCCCCACGAGCCCTTAACCCACCCTTGGCACCATCAGATATGTACAAATCGAACGCCGGCAGTTTTGGAAGAGGTCCGTGCACCAACACCCCCCAGCTGTGGCCAGCAACCGGCATGGTGGCAGCCGCTGCCGCTGCTTTACTATCCGCAGAAGCCGCAGTGGCCGCAGCGGCCCCCTGACTCTCGGTCACGCTATAGAGCAGGTCATCCAGCTGGGTGAAGAATGGCACACGAGCCGGACAGCGCAGCAGCCCTGCCTCGAGACTAATATGGGGACGGGAGGCAGCCCCAGCCGGGGTAAGGCCGCTCCAGCCGGTCTCCGGGTTCTTCGGGCGCATTACGAACATGTACAGGTGGAGGTTGCGGCCGGACGGGCTGGTCGCAACTGCCGGGGTACTGCCGCCTGCGGCACTGCCCATGGGCGTGATGGCCACAGCTGAAGGAGGCTGGTCGCCGCTCCCCTCGTACAGGCGCTCACAGCATCCGGGTCTCAGATTTTGTGGCAGGCGGTGCAGCAAGGTTGCCCGAGGAATTGAGTAAAGGACTGCAGAGGAGGGCAGGAGACGGGAGGGGACCCCGAGACATATAGATAATCACTCCTGCCTGCCGGGTCAGGAGGATGGTGAGAAACCGAGGGAAGGGATGTGAGGGGAGGGAAAAACACATCGGGGGCGTGAGCGCGTGTCGCTTCAAACCTAAACATGGGGACTGCCGGAGCCTCATTCGGCACCTCCAGGCGATCAGGTCTCTAGGGCCCTAGCACCGCCAGCAAGCACGCTACACACTCGCTCCGCCTTCTTCCCCCAAAGGCACGATAAACCGGTTAGGTGCTGGATTCTTAGTCCTCACATCCGCCAAACGCCGCCGCGTGCGCGGCCCGAGTCGCCGTCCTGCGGGTGACCTTGAGCCTCAGGTGGTCGTCTAGATCCCCCCGCTTCCACAGCTGTCGAATCGCCTCCAAACTGGCCAGCTGCGTGACAGGTCACCCGAAGGAGGGGACCCGGAAGGGAGACACGGGAGTCAGGCAGTGAGCGGGCACGACACGAAAGACGAAGCCAATCCGCCTCTGGGTCAAGAGAACCAGGAGTAACCCGTGAAGCATCATGATCAATGTAACTGAGTTCGCACCGCCCTCCACCTCCGCGCCGCTCTCCTTCGTCTTCCCTCCTCCCCACGGCTCGCACAACCCCCCTCACCTTCTTCGCCAGGCTCTTCGTGTCGCACTTGGGTCCGTCCACGGGTTCCATCCCCAGGTTGGCGGGCAGGAAAACCCGGTAGGTGTACCCGGGGTCGTGGGCACCCGGGCCCAGGGACCGCCAGCGGAACATAGGCTGGAGCACGGTGCACCTTACAAGGGGATGCGGGAGGAGGAGCGTGAAAGGGCTGGACGGGAGGGGGAATACGAATGAACGAGGCATGACACCGCTGTAGACACTGCTGTAAAGTGTGACTAACAGCAATGTGGAGTCGAGGTGTAGCTCGGTCCAAGGTAAAGAGGGTGAAAACGTTCGAACGTGAACTAGACCGGACTGGAGAGGGTGAGCACAGGCATGCAGAAGGGGCGGAGATCCCAAATGCACCCTTCCAGATACAGGACTGGTGTTCATCCCTCTTCCCATCGACCTCGCCCTTTGCGATGATGGCGGCCTTCCGTTTCCTGACGCGCCCCAGAGTCCCCCTTCCCCGACACATACACAGACGTACGCACCCGTCATTGCCGGGCAGTTGGTAACAGAGCTGCAGAAGCATATTCACCGCCCACACGGCCGGCAGCCGCGCCCCTGTTCCAATCCATGAATGGCCAGCAAGAGGGGGGAGGAGGTAAAACGATGGCCAGCAAAGAGACCTAAGGGTCACAAAATGCCGACTGGCACTCGTGGTGGGCACACCACGGGGACAACGACACACTCCCCGCACAGGTCGCAATCCTCGGCATCGCGACATCGAATCCGAAAGGCGGATTTAGGGTTTCTCTCCTGGGTACCCGGTGGGTGTGGGCGCCCCGAGAGCGGAGCGCAGCATGGCCCTAGGCATACCCCCTGGAGGAGGTTCAGCGAAGGTGCGCGCAGCGAGCCAAGCACCCGATGCAGATGATCCCAGCATCTCCACTCCACCCCGAGGATGGGAGGTTGAAGAGGATGAGGACATCCTTTCCTCTCCTGACATCCGCGGCCCTAGACATCGGCCAAACTCTCGCACGACCCCACCACCCAGCCAAGGTGCCCCCGCCGGGAGGCTTACGTCTCTGCTTTGCGTATTTGATTGCTGTCTCCTCCCCCTGTCCCACGCGAAACACATACACCTGTTGAGGGCACCTCTAGCGCCACCTCGTCTCCTGGCTCGGACTCCCAGCAGCTGGCCGTCGCATCCGGGTCGTCATCGCCGTCCTTCACTTCCTCGCCATCCAGCGCCATCAGAGGCGCAGACGAGGGGACTGCGGCTGTGCGCGTGCGCAACGAGGTGGAACCGCGTCATCAGTGAGGGTGACCACTACACGCCGATCCCTCCTTGCCGAAAGAGGCGACGAAAGACCCCCCCGCCCCCTGTTTGGTCGACAGTTTCATGGCCCCGTGAATAGCAGCGTATGCCGCCTGCATCACCCGAGGGAGCGGGGTGAGGTGGCCTAAGTACAAACGCCCCAGAAAGCCCCCTGGCAGCATCGTATGTGGAGCTTTAAATTCATTACATGCGGCACCTTGACCCGCGTAGGGGGATCGAAGAACCCATTTTTTTGACACGGGACGAGAGCAAAAGAGTACAGCAGGTCATCCGTACGACTTCGTACCCGCCCCTTCCGTCATGATGCTTCGGAAGTTTGCACTCGCCAGGCTGTGAGCTTGCAGCAGCATGCGCTGCTCCGCCCTGAGGGACGGAGTACGGATATGCTACAGGAGGTCAAGCATGGGGACATCACTAAAGCCAGTCATCTCAGACATGCAACATACGCATAAGGCCCATGAAGTCGCGTTCGTATTGACACACGATATAATCTCAGCCAAGTGCGCATAAGAGCTACCCAACTACGGGTGGCAAACCGACCCAGATCCCGTTCTCGACCCAGATCCGTGGGCGGTCCGGGGAAGAACGGCTCGCATTCACCGGGAGTAGTATGATGCCTCATGCGATGTGTTGTATGATGGTATGAGGCGGTCGCTTACTGCAATAACGCCCTGGCTTTCTCCTCCTCCTCGGGACTGCGAACCAGCAGCCAGTGCTCACCGCCTGCGGTTGCACCAGAACGAATGGTAAGACACAAGACCCTGTGCGGTACCTTGGACGACACATACAAAGGAATCCCAAGCCACAATAGCAAAGAGACACGGGCGATGGCGCCACGCCCTTTTCGGAGAACTCGCCAGGTCACCAACGGCTGGATCGCTGAGGGGTCCCTCGTGGGCTACCTAGGGTTACAGCGTATATCCACGACCCGGAGATGCATTAGATCAGATCAGGCACTGGCTTTGCTTCACCATCCCTTCACATTAAGCAGGTGAGGAATGGCACATACTTGCGTCGAATGCGGATGGCGCACACCCGTGTACACACACGCGTACAAGTGTACGGTCGTACCCTTCGCCCGGGCTCTTCCACCCGACTGCACGAACGGGGTCACGTGTTTGGGAAGGTCCAGAGCCGCCACCAGCGCACAATGACTACAGAAGGTTACGGCAGGAGGTATGGCAATCGGCAACATGTCAAGAGATCCTGATCGGAAAGCCATCCCTGAGGCGCCTCGCCGACATGTCCAGGAACGTCAGCTGCTCCGGAACTGATATTCCCCGCATCACATATCGCTCTCTTGACACCATAACCACACATATTCCACCTTGCTGCCCCTCACCTCTCTTCCCTCCACCCCCAGCCCCCTCCCGCACCTGAAGTCCAGTCCCTCCGCCCCGACCGATGTGGACAGCAGCAAGTTGAGCCTTCCCGAACCAAACTCCTGACGCGTTTGCTCCTGACGCTGAGGATTATATCAGTGACAAGGGGATCGAGAGACGGTAGTCGAGGGGAGGTGGTTAAGAGGAGGCTGTTGCGGGTAGGCGCGGTTGAAGGGAGGAATTAGTCGATATATTAAACAAGTGACGAGCTCAAAGCGGACCCCCAACACATGCACGGGGTGTTCACGTGGAGTGATATGGGATTCGGTTAGTTATTTCAGCTCCGTAATGCGCACCGTGAGCGGCAGCGAAGCCGGCACCCTCGTTCCTTCCCTTCCCAATCACCCTCCCCTTCCCTCCCTCCCTCCCTCCCTACCTCCGGCCCCCCCAAACCCTCTTCACCTTTTGTCCGGTGCCCCTCCCATTCCTGGATTTGGTAGACGCGGATCGAACAAACACTGCCGGCCGCAGCAGCCCATTGACGGCCGGGAGCGCTTCGATTAGCCGGCACAGGGCCTCACAGGTGGACTTCGCCGGGAGGGGGGGAGGGGGGGAAGCGAGGGAAGGGAGGGTGAGGAAGGGACACGAATGTGAAGTAGCATGGCCTTGAGCGAGCTCTCCAGCAGGAGGAGGCCGGGACCCTTATGGCTCCAGGCCGGGTAAGAAATGTGCTGTGCGCTGCGGCGGGAGCGGTTAGATAGATAGCAAGGACCTGGTCCGGCCCGCTGCTCTGACAGCCGTCGTTCGGGGACCCACACGAGCGGCCGACACCAAGTGTGGGGAATAGCACACAGCCTCAATCCTCCTCCGAACCTCACCTTGCGGTCGCAGAACACGATGGCGGACCAGGGCGTCGCGGGGGACTCCTGCTGCTCGGAGCAGCTCGACCCCGCCCCCGCCCCCGCATCGTGGGCCTTACGGTGCAGCTGCCGCAGCAGCCAACACACACGGTGTGTCACAAGCTTCAAAGGCCACTCGGAGTGAGAACTTGACGCAGGATCCGGGACCACACCCAGGACCTGTCACGGATGCACGGCGGGGAGGGGAAAGACATGCAGGTAGGTTGCGGGCGCTGGTGTACGACTGCGAGAGGGCGGCAATGATCCCACGAGACGGCGGTGATTCCCTCCATCTGGCGGCCGCACAATCCGACAAAAGGGGGACCATTCATCGCACTTCACATGTGAGTGCGCCCCAGCTACGGGCACCGGGCCCTCACGAGTTGTACGAACACTCGGACGCCACATGTGGTCGTAACCACAGTGCCGTCACCGCACCCAGCCAGCCTGAAAAAATCGACCCCCCCCCCCCCACACACACCACCTACTCAAAGAATCCCAGCGCCGCGATCCCACTGCCCCCCCCCCACACATCACATCACACCTGCTCCTGCAGCACCTCCGTGGGCACCAGTCCCAGCATCTTCCGGACCCAGGGCTCCAACGCGCTCCTTCCCCAGCTCGTCCAGCCCCCCATTCGGAACAGGGCCATACCAAAGCCTTCGCACGTGGCAGGACGACATCGCAGTGCACGAAGGAATCAACACATCGTCGCAAAGGGGGGCAGTGGGCGGCAGCCTGCCCCGTTTAACAGCGAGTTACAGGTATTGTACGGGGCCGTTGGGTGTTGGTGTGCGTCCAGCCCATTCAAGCTCGTGCGGTGTCGAAGGAGCACGCGTTCAAGACATGCACTCGCATACAGAGGTTGCCCTTACAGGTCGGCGAAAGCTCCATCCAGTCTAGCAGGGGAACAGCAAGAGAGGTGCACGCAAGGTTGCAGAAGTTCTGCAGCCGTCCACATCCCGCCCCTTGCCTGATCAGGCATACTAAGAGCGGACACCCGTGGGCCGCAGGCCCCACCCCCTTACATCACACAGAAGCAAACGCTGCGGCATGCACTGTAAAGACTTCGTAACCTTCCCCGCCCTTCATCATCCGTAGTTCCGGTCCTCGAACAGCGCCCGCCTTGATTTCCTCACACGCACCCCTCGCAATGTGCTCTGCTTCCGCCCGCTTGTGGGGCACCAGCAGCATCAGCATCCCTTCCATGATGAGGCTCAATACCGAGCAAGCTAACCGCTCCCCTAGGCTGGCGGCCCCCCGGTCCGGCATCTTCGGCAGCCCCACTGAGTCGATACCCTGGTGGAGCTCCAACATATCCATTCTGAATAGGAGAGAGGAGGGTATTGATTGAGCGCAGGATACGGCGGGCGGATTGGAGGTATGAAGGTGTCGAAGGGGGTTAAATGGAGGGGGATGTAGAGTGGCGGAGGGAAAGACGTCGACAAAGGTAGGGAGTCCGGTGACGGGCGTTGCGGGGACGGGGGCGGAGGGGGATGGAGGCACGAAATAGCCCTAGGCGCGTAAATATTCCTGGCAGTGCATCCCCCCACCCACCCACACGATTAATCCTTCTCTATGCGATGATGACGGCAGTGGCAGAGGCAAGATATGCGGAAGGAGTACTAGCGATTGGAGTGCATAGTTATTGGTGCAGTGGGGTGCTGAGGCCCATGACGCACATGAGCTCCCGCGCCATGTTTGCAGAGGGCGGGGGGCCCAGGTCGGTCGGCTCCAACATCTTTTGCAGCTCCCCCTCAGTCACCTCATCCGGACTCTTCCCCTGCATGCTGTCCGTCGGACTGCTGGTGAAGATGTCACCTGCCGCAAGCACCGCCATCGGCCAGGGGCCGAGGTCGTGAAGAGCCGCCTCCAAGGACAGAACCTGAACCGGGTGGGGTGCAAGCGTAGAACCGAACACGTTCCGGACGACGAAGATGTGGGACGCTTTCTTTCTTTCTTCCCTTCCTCTAATAAACACAAACACGAAAGTTGCTTCACGAGGGAGAGGGGGAGGTGCGCATCCTTCCCTCTCCCCAAGGAAAGCCTATCGCTGCGATTTGCACAGGGCCTCGCACCAGGACCCCGGGACGCCACGAGATGGCCCCACCAGCGGGGCCGGCCACCACCAGCGCCACCCACTGGCCGGCCCTGGACGCACCTGCGACTTCAGCATCCGGATCTCCCGAAGAGACGCATCGAATTCGTCCCGGCTGATCGCCGCCTGCCCCAAGCTCCGCTCCAGCAGCGCAGACTGCAAAGCTGCTGGGACCGTCTCCGCTGCGGTCAGGGGGGCGATAGTGAGGGCGAGGTGTAGCGGTCGCGACGTCAGCAGTGGGCCCTGCATCGACTTCATTCCCCCTCCTGGCCCCCTCTGCTGACCCTAATGCCTACCTGACAAGCCCAACTGCTCCAGGGACAGCTCCCCCAGGTGCTGGAGCCGCTGCAGCCGGTCTCTCTGCTCCATTACCCTCTGAGCCAGTTGCAGCAGCTCCTTGCAGAACACAAGGGCATCAACAAGCTGCTGGGACTGGGCGGCGGCGAGATCGGAGGCAGCCTGCAAGGCGCGCATGCAAACAGACAGAAATATGTATTTTCCAAGTTGCTTGCCATACCCAGCCACGTACCCCTGTTTACGTTTCTGCTCACCAGCGCACACCGGCTAACGTCCGTGTGGACGAAGCGAGGAGGGGAAAGGCAGCCAACAGGGCATGTTGGCTGAAAGGGTCCGCCATAGCGGCTGAGAAGGCGACATGACGCGCTAGAGAGTCATCCGTGAAGAAATAGGCCGGATCCGAGCCCACTGGCCAAGCGAGGAGCATACGGGACCACCCAGCTCGATGATAAGCTGCCCAGGGGGGCCGTAAGTATGTGGGGGGGGAAGGTGCAGAATGAAGAACCCGCCATTGAGGGATCGATATCGCATGTATGCACCGAACACGTCCACTCGGACCTTCCCTTCCCCTCCAATTCCCCCTCCCGAAAATCTGAAGACACCAGGTCCCCACACAAACACCCCGTACGCTGCCGTTCGCGCAGGAAGTGACCTAGGGGCGGGTTGCACCTGGTCCATACCTGATACTCCTGTACGACCTGATGCGGGTCCCGGGTGGGCACGTTGTCAGGGAGCGGCTGCGGCGGCGGGGGCGGCAGAGATGCACCCGGGCCCACCCAGTGGATTTGGGCCTGAGCAGGGGGAGGGGAGATCGGGGCAGTCAACCACTCAGTCAGGTAGTTGCACATCATCTAATGTGACGACCTAATAATTAAGAAAGGTGCTGCTCCAGGGAATAACTAAATACTCGAGGGACATCTCTCTCTTGCCCTTACCCGCAGCCCTTCCCCATTGTTCCGCACACCTTGGGTCTGGAAGGGCCGGCTCCTGCGGTGCTTCGCTCCAGGGAGGTGACGAGGCGGCCACCAGCCATATTGCTCTGGGAGGGAGGGAGGGAGGCAGTCGGTAAAGGGTGGAGTTGCGGTGGAGTTGCGGTGGAGTTGCTCTGGGAGAGAGGGAGGGAGGCAGTCGGTAAAGGGTGGAGTTGCGGTGGAGTTGCTCTGGGAGGGAGGCAGTCGGTAAAGGGTGGAGTTGCGGGCGGTGCAGATGGGGGGGCCCAGGGCTATGGCACGTGTGGGAGACATTCACAGGCAGCTGTGAAGTTCGGCTTTCATGGCACCGCTAGTGAGCCAAGGTGTGCACATTTCCGTGCAGCGGGCGGGGCAGGTGGGGCGAAGAGGTGATTGATGGTTCGACACTGCCGCCCGCACTTGGATCACCAGGTGGCTGCGACCCCGACTCGCTCACGGGCAGGCGGGTTATGTTCAGGCCCCAGCCGCAACCACTGCTAATGCAGCCGCCCGTCTCCCCTGATCCCAGAGGGAGGAGTTCCTGCTTCGGTTGATTTCCCTCACCGCCGCACCTGCAAGGCAATGGGTGCGAGCGGCGAGGCGGTAAGGCCCAAAATCCGAGGTCTTGACCGGGACTTTGCGGGAAGCTGGGAGCAACTGGAATGGCCGCGTCCTCCATCACTACCAGCAACAGGAGCGTTAGCGCCTAAGCCGCCGACACAGTCAGCATCGCCACCGCGACCACTCGACTCCACGCCCTCCATTGCTGCGCCAGTAGCGGTGTCGTTGTCGGCTACAGCGAGGTTGGACGTGCCGGGTTCATTTATTGCTGGCAGGGCTGTTGGCCCGCATTTGCGGCCAATGAACTCCCGCATGAGAACCGCGTAGGGGTGATGCTCGTGGCAGTGGTGGGCCTCATCTACAACGATCAGGCCGATATCAGACACCTGCATGGGCGTGTGCGGGCCAGGAAGGGAGGAACGCGAGGCGGCGGCCAGGGCCAATGCGCATGTGTCGCAAGGCCGGGACGAAACAAGGACCCACCCGACGTATCCAGATGGGAAGGGTCCGGGCGAATGCATGCAACCTCTACCCGTGCCCCGATGAAACGCACAAACACACTCGCATCGGAGACCAAGACGCTCTTTAGTCGCATCATTTCCTACTTCTCGTCCTTGCTTTCGTTCCGCCAGCCAAACACTACTTCAGCGCACATAGACGCGGACCTAAAGTCCATGCGCCCCTATCTCCAGCAGCTCGTTGTCGCCCTCGGGGCTCCCCGGCCGCCCCCGTGTCCCCCTGAACCCCAGACCATACCCGAATAAACGCGTTCACCAGCGCCCCCAGCAGCAGCGCCGGTGTGCACACGAGCACATCTACCCGCTTAAGCACATCCGCCCACCGCTGCTGACTCCATGAGCCATAAGAGCTGTTGCTGCTCAGAGAGGTGACCCGAAGAAGCGCCGCCGCTCTCGCCCCGAGGTCTCCTCCGGATCCTGCCTTCGCTTTGCCGCCCGTTCCCCCTCCTTCGCCGGCAGGGGGGTTGGCTGCGCCCATGGCCTTAATGGAGCCGCCATTGGCGTGAGTGGCTGCCGCAGCTGCTGCCTCGGTCGTGGCGGCTACAGCCTCCTGATGCCTCTGACCGATATGAGGAGTTGCTTCCTTCGAGGAGCGCCGGCAGCCCTTGCCAGCGGTGTGGGTGGGCAGAGCTCCTGTGCTACCTTCGGCGCTGTTGCCCGCGGCGGCGGTTGCCATGGTAGTAGGCGCACTTGCCAGGATGTCAGCTTGCTGCGACAAGAAGGATGTGGGGGGGGAGGTCTTGCGGAGGCGGAGAGAGGGACTGAGGCAGGTCTGGTTCAAGAAATTCAGTATATCCCGGCGGACTCCAAACTTAATCTACTCAGCGGGCGCATGTGTATCGCGTGCGCCTTGAGAGTGGTGCGCAAAGGCCAACATGTTACAAAACAACATATGCATTCACACGCGTGCATTTTGACAGCTAGATCGCGACCCCTGATTGCGCATGGTATGGCAGTGCCTTAGCCACGGACCGCCCGCATAGTAACGTACCTGGCGCACAAGCGGCACCGAAGGCGCTAGGAAGATTGCTACCTGACCCGCACTGCGGAGAGAGGGAAGGTCCTTTGCAATGGCCTCCACTGCGATGCGGGTCTTGCCCATGCCTGTAGTGACACATAGTAGACGGGACGGGTGCACGGACAGGAACCAGAGCCCGTGCCGACATCACGCAAAGATACATAAACAAATAACGCGATTAATGAAGTTAGCGAAAATCATCCCCATCCCCGATTTTAAGTCCGCTTCAACGCGGGGTCGATGTTAAAATTCGCGTCAGGGATTATGGCTCTGTGCACAGAGCGCGCAACAACAATTGAGGCGTACCCGTTTCCAGGTACACAATGCTGTCATAATGTGATGCCGCCTGTAGCAAGTCCCGCTGGTAATCTCGCAGCGGTGGCAATTCAGCCACCGGCACTTCCGGCACCTTCATCTCTGAGTTGCTTTAACTGAATATTGCTTTGAGTAAAATAGTTAAGTCGCCATCGTGGCGTTCATGCATGCCCCGCTTATGCATCGGGCTTTGGACTGTCACGGGCCCACAGCGTCACGGGTCCCTCTCGGACGACTTAGGTCCAGACATACAACAGAGGCGAGGCAGTACAGACAAAGATTATAGTGTTCTATTCCAAGGAACACATATTCCAAGTCTAATGTCTCTAGCGCGGATTGACAGCCATCAGCAACCTGACAATCACTTCTCGCATAAATTGGGTTATGATAATGTGATAATATAATAGTGACGTTGATACACATCAGTTACGGCTTTCTCATCATACCCACTCAGATGGTAACGCAAACGCTTTAAAGTTTTGATGGCTTTTTTGGATACAAACCGCGCACCACAGAAGACGTGCTAGCTCTGCTTACTTAATAATATCGTATGTGAAGATGATGCAATTATTTTTCTCTTTGTATTGTCTACCCGTCATGAAGTTGCTAAGTCCCTCTTTGTCGCCCCAATTCCTTAGTAAAGGGATTGACGCTTTGGCGGGACCGTGGAACAGCAGGTCCCTTAAGATCTTTAGCGTCTAAGTACTTAAGTCCTACTCCTTGATTCAGACGAAACTCATGGCTTTGATTATGGTATTTTTAAGATGAATGACAAACAAACTGACTGACAAACAAACTGTGTTGACTCACAAACTTACAAGAGCCTTAAGTCCCAAACCTTGCCAACCCAAACAGACCCAAACCCTACGCCCCAAAGCCTTCCGTGCCTGGGAGCCTTGCGGCTGATGGGGACATAACGCGGCTTGGGGATGTCTTCTGATTGTCCTTAAGTATTAAGGAATATAGAGCCGGGGGTTCACCACATATTTTACAGTGTAATAACCTAGACAGAGATGGCGCAGCCACTAGGCATTAGAAATCCCTTAGCTCCGGAACCAAGTCCGGTATAAGCTGTCGTTCTGGTCGAACATCAACAATGTCGTTAACACTGGACTACGTAGTCCCATGCTTCCGGATGCGTGGCGGATACCTACAAAATACTGGAAAGGTCTGAATGTACAACAGTTACAGCGAAAATTCAGACCTAAGTCCCTAAGTTGGCTCACACAGAGGGGGAACGGACGCACAGTGGGGCGGCATCATGAGCCATCCTGTGTTCGTGTCGTCCCCTTGCTAAGAAAATTGCTTCATTCTTACAATTGAAAGCATCACGACGCATCGGCAATACATCAGCACTGCGTTATGAGGCCTTCTCAGCGAGCAGGGTGAGGGTGATGACCACCGTGTTGAGCACAGTTTGCGCTCCTTGTCATGCAGTAGCAGCACAGTGTGGTTTTGTCGGATGCTGAAAGTACAGATGAGGCTGACGATTCCTTGTACATTTACGATATCAAAAATACTCCAGTGTGAAGACACTTCGGCTTTCTCTTTGCTTCACTCAACTTCTCTAATAGGCCTGTTCCTAAAGCGCTTAGCTGTGATTTTGGCGAAGCTAAGTGGTCACCTTGGAATCACTTAGCTTAGCCAGAGCAGGTACGTTTCACCTAAGTGGCTAAGCAGGTCCTTTCAGGTTAGCTGCTTATCTGATAGTCAGCCAAGTTAGCTCATCTCTAAAAACCCGGAAGTGGGGAGCCCCTGGAGCGCGACGGCCTTCGGCAAACTTTTGAGAGGTATTTAAGCGGCTCGTTTTCCAAGTTTTAAAAGCTCAGCTGCCCAGACTTTACGCACATGTCAAGGTTGAAAGCAGTACATAATAGCAACATAGATGTAGTATTAGAATGAAGACGTTTAATAGTATGCGAGCAGGCGAAGCTGTTTAGGTCTATGCAAGCAGAAGCTTACAAGCATATCCCTGCTAGAAATATAAAGCATATTAGGGAAATTTTTGAATTTGTAATGCCTCTGAAGGGGGTGGGTCCAGCCCAACGGTTGTGAAGTTGTGTTGAAGTGCAATTGTGAAGGATGAAAGGATTTTCACAAACTTGAACTTCGACTTCAGCATTCTACATTCTACATCCAAGACGTAACGCCTCTGGTGATAATAGAAATGAGAGAATCTGCGCCGATGCCTTTGTGCATGAGCAACAGCTTGTGGCGGAACGTTATACAATCACAAAATTCTTTTATCCCCGAGTCACGCATTGATCTGTTTTGAGTTGCTTAACCGGATTAACCGGTCCCTGTACAAAAAATAATATCTTCGGGGCATAGGTAATTGGAGCTACAAGCGTCTACATATAGACGAAATCATTTCACAAACTGCGCGCTGACATGTGGTCTTGCCTCGCTGAGTTGTGTGCCTGAGCGTGAAAATCTCCTTGCTGACATGAATGTTCATATCGGAACAGTGCATCATCCCGATGCAACACGGAGTTATATGTCGGTTCAGTGTGTGTGCCTCCGCTTGATTGGGTTAGGGTAAGGGCAGCGCCCACGAGGTGGTAGAATAAGCCTAGAATTCATCCAGTTCGGCCGCCGGAATCGGCTACGTTATCCATCTTCAGCCGGGTCCATGACCGGCGACCGACCCTCTCAGGGGCACGTCTTTAACAGAAAAAAAATTAATTTAATATAAATACCGCGTAACAGCACTACGCATTATATACCTGTGCCTTTCATGGTTTGATCATGGTTTTGCCCTGAGTTTAGAAACAGGCAAGTTTGCAAGCGCTAAGACTAAACGGAGCTGTAACCATCTAGAACCACGAGTCAGCTAACTGCTTTAGGAACAGGCCGAATTTCTAGGCGTTCCAGGTATTCGTGGAATCGATTTCACCTCCGAGTCCAACTGACCTCCTAAGCTTTTGGACGATGTGTATGAAATGATGATAAGTCCGCCTTGTCTTCAGTCTCCCACTGGTGGTTTGAAACTGTGCTGGATCCCCTCGAAAATTCTATTAAATACCTGCTGCCTGGCCTGATTTATGGTCTACATGGTCTGTAAGATCTGCTTTGTTTCGCACTACATGGCTTTTATTGCCATATAAAATGGTTCGGTGACCCCATCTAATGAGTTTGCCATTCATCTAAACTAACAACTAAATCTAAGGTTTGTGCCAACCCTATGCATGGGTGACGTCCCCCGATGGGGCCTCTGAAGGCCCAGCTGAATTATCGATCCCTAAGTCCATTCGAAAATTCAACAGCGTATCTACAATGTGACGCGTCGTTTTAAATCGCTGTAGACAAATGCCCTGATGGGACCAGCGATAAGGTGCCAGTTACCTCGTGACGCCGTTAGTTACCCCCCTAGTTCGGAGACCAGCTATCAATAATGACAATCGTTCGATGTGCCCGAACATGACTCTCAAGCTGACTTGCATGTAGACGTTCAACATTTGGGACATTATATCCCTCGTACCTTCGCTGCAGTTCCGTCCACCATAGGACGATGATCAACAACCGAGTTGCCGAAAAGGAATGTATGTGACAGCAAGACGTGTCCAAAGAAAGGTGGTTAGGCGCGCATTGTGCAGCAGCCCTAACGTTCCCTTTGCCCAAAAGCTATCTGCAGCTGATGAAGAAGGCGCCCCTACAAGGTAACAACTTTCATGAAACGGCACAGCCCACCATTGATAAGCGGATACATCTATACCACTGGCGAGCAAAGGACGGGATGATGCAACATGTCGACACGTACATAGTTAACACCGGAACCAACGACAACATGGCTCGGGCAACGAGCCCTATAGTGATATGAAGTTTCAAATGAAGGTTACCGCACGGGAAGGAATGGAATTATACCCGCCCAACACAAGTCCTACCTGGCTGCTGTCAACTGCAGCGCGGCTACGTCCCCTTTATCAAGCGACGCTGCACTTTCCACCGCCTTACGCCAAATGGCAGCAATCGAACCCCACCCTCCCCCACCGCCAAATCCGAAAGTCAGTGGTAATCAAAATCCCCCTCATCGGGGAAGTCGCTGTCGCCATCCAGAAGAAGCTGGTCCTGTTTCTTGTTCCTCCAGACGCAGTGCTTTTCGCCCCGCCCATCCCGCTCCACCAGAACCTCGTCGGACATGTAGGCCCTCACGAACTCCGAGACCCTCATCCCACCACCGGGCTGCGCCAGTACGCGCGACACAGTACATCGAAGGTCATGTAAGTAGCATCAAAAGCGTTAAGGTGCGCCAAAATGATTGTGTGTAGGTATGTAATACATAGGAGGTCCATTAGAGGAAGTGACGTGTGAATCCATTGATAAACTTAAACTCAGCCTGCGAAACAACGAATGGAATATTTTTGGGGGAAAGGATGGACTTTGTAACGACCCGCTTTCAACGGCCCCCTGTTGTATTCGCCTTCACGCGCCATATCTATGCGCGCGATCAATCATGCAAATAAACTATATAACTTATATTAAATCTACATGCACTGATCCCCATGGATTGCAGGCAGGATGCAGGGAGGGTACAATCAGACAGCCGCTATACGATGACGTCGCTGTAAAGTTGCCGCCGAAAAGGCCTTTCGTCAAAAATTTGATGTTGACGGCATACCTGCATGATAGATTTTAGCATCTAAATTGTGTTGGTATGCTGTATCGTACAACTATTACAATATACCTTATTTTGCCATCTGCTTGGAACTCGGATCTATACGTATTTGCTGCATTATAAACTTCAGACAAGTTTTATGAATAAGCTAGGGCATTATCGGACACAGCCTATTCATCCCTCCCCACAAACAAACACACTACCACCACCACCACCACCAACGGTATTGTGCAATGCATGATCACATTCGTACGGAAGATCCGCTCAAGCGCGAACAGTACCGGGTTTCTTCACTAAGATGAACGTGCACAACGCTCAAGTATTATGAATGACGCCTTCATGAATATGTTATACTTAATTGTCATATATTTACCAGCTGCTTCATTTCCTCAACCAGGCGACGAGGAGCGTCGCAGCAGTAGATGACGCGACCTTCCGCCTCCGCCATCCAAGCCATAAAGTGGTCGCGAAGCCTCTGCAGGTGACCGCTGTCCACATGCACTTTCTCGAGGCGTCCTCGCAGGCCCCGGGGGGCCCCTCTCTCCGAAGCCCCCCCGTGCCGATGCGATTGCGACAAGGGCCTGGACTGTCGGCTCCGTCCCTGCTGCCTCCCTTCCTTTCCATGATGTTGACGCGGTTGCCGTACTTTGGGGGCCCGGGCGAGGGCAACATCAGACCGCTCCTGCAGCTGTGGCCCCGGGAGAGGTGGCCGCTCACCCTCAGCCTCACCCTCCTCCTCACTTTCATCTTCCGGTGGAGGCGGTGGCGGGGATCCCGCAGGTAGAGGGGGCGGCGAGCTGTCAGGGAGAGGTGGAGCCTCCTCAATGGCTCCTGTATGCGACGGCAGCGCTGCCGGGTCGTAACGCCAGGTTACCCAGGGGACCAGATCCATAAACGGGGGGCCCGGATAGCCTCCACCACCTGCAGCTGGTGCCTGCGCCCATCCCGCTGGGGCGGGCGCGTATGCCGGTGCCTGATGCGGCGGGGCCCTTGGCGGCAGCGAGGCCGGCTCCAGCTGGATGAACACAAGGAAAGCCTCACCCCGCGCGAACATCTGTCCTTCTGGCGTATCCCGCAGCTCTTCGACGGCCTGCACAGATTTGCGAGCACAGTGGGCTGGGCCGCATGGGTGGCTAGCAGAGGCGTCCTTGCATTGATTGTTGCTTGCGCATCACCTGGCTGTAGGCGGGGACATGGATGCCGTGTACAGGGAAAAACCATTAGTGCCAGTACACTAGTGTCAACGAGCCATGTACGGCAACTTTCAGCTTTAACAATTAGCACTCGTACGTCCCAACCTCGGAGTACGGTAGTTTAAAGATGCGGTGCGTCAGGATTTTCAAGCCTTGTAAGAAAAATTATAAACCTAAAGAAAGCCCCGAGACCAGGTAGCTTCGTTGATCCCTTATAAGGACAAAGCGCGCACACCTCCCTCCATTCCCACACAGGTCGTGGACAAACAAACAACTTCATCTCGTGTAATACCTTAATACAAGACCACGCGACCACTACATTACCGCACGGGTCCGTACCCCCATTTCATCCCCATCTGCATGCGGTAATATACACTGCCCATTTCGGGTGCCCCCCTACCTTCGTACGAGCCCACTGGCACTTATGTGTGATGATGTAGGTTGTGAGTTTCTGGCCCAAGAGGAGACCCGCGTTGAAGCTCACTGTGGACTGGGCACACAGGATATAGCTCTCGTTCACTGAATCCCGGAATAAGCCCAGTAATGCAGTTACTTGAACCATCCTGCGTGTTACAGGGGATGGGGCGGGAAGGCGGGGTTGAGGTTCAGGCGTCCGACCGGTTGATGCTCGAGGGGACTCAGGTCTCAAGGGGTCGGGCAGGGCCGGGCGGGTGACCGGGACAATTATGCGGATTTCCATCCATCTCGCTTACGACCAGGGTTTTCCACTCACGGCCAAATGCCACATGCAGGTGGCTCCCTCCTGTGTGAGGCGCACGACAGAAGTGTCTGTATACACATAGGGCCCGCACGCACCACCGCCATTGGCATTTCCTTGCTTGCCACCAGTCGTAGCCCGGGGGGGGGATATCTGCTCTGCATGCGGGACCCACGAGGCGTTCCGCCTCCTCTCCCTCCCGACACCGGCGTGCGTCACTTCTCCGCATCCTTAGCAGCATATTCGCCTCCAGCACCCACCACGCGGCCCCCTTTCCCAACACGTATACCTGGGCAGTGATGTTGGTTGCACGGCCATAACGTGCTGACCCATGCATGCACCTGTTGAACGCCCCGCGCAGGACTTACTGGTTCAGGTCCTTCGGATCGCGGAAGCTCAATAGTCCGACCTCCGGGACGATGTACGGATACCTCAAAACGTGATTATTAAAGTCGTGCACCGCAACTGTGCGCTGCGGCGCTCATTGCAGGCACAACGGAAAAGGGGCGGGCCACAGCACCATTTCGGGTTTGAACCCTAGGGAGATCGCAGTACGGCAGTATCGCAGTACGGCAGTGTTCATGAAAGACAGGCAGCAAAGAAGCGGGGGCTCAGCCATGGTGTCAAACGTGGTGATGAACTTTGATAGTGTGGGCAAGGGGCAACGGCAAAGGCCAATGGCAAAGGGAAGGCAATGGCAAAGGGGAGGCAATGGCAAAGGGAAGGCAATGGCAAAGGCAGGCTAATGAGAGGCATGCATGCGCGCACATAATGATAACATCCATGCATCGATCCATCCATCAGGGTGATCACGCGGGCTACGGGGATGAGTTCCGGCGTCTGCCTCACCACGGTATCAGACGGGTCCAGACACAAGGGGAGCTTTTCGCCGCGAAGGACAGCCACCGACATATGCGGCCGGCCCGAGGTGCCCACGACGCCGCCACCACTCCCCGTCCAGCCTGCGCCAGGAGCAGACACCGCCTCAATCCCGATCGCGTGTATCTGGCCGCTCGGCAGCTGCGCCGGCGTTGCGCCCTTGACCCACACCTCCACCGTGCCCGCCCACTGCCGAACACAGGAGCGACGGCGCAAGGGGCAGCGCGGGGGGAGAACGGGGGAGCCAGGTGCAGGGGACTACTTGTCAGAGCGATGCGCCGGGTAACGAACTCGTTCACCCGCAAGCCGTGGTCACGCAGCGAGTAAGGCAGACGGCGATATGAAGGGACCGGGAGCAATGCAAAGCATAGTGGTATGTGGGAGATACGCGCCGGGGACAGCAGGAGATGGTGCAATTACCAGCAGCGGACATCGATCTCAGGGGCGGGGCGGGGCGGGGCGGCAGGACCCAAGCAAAGCAGCATTTGCTGTGCTGATTGCGACCCTGAGCTTTCGCGATTGTGGACTGCTCCTCCGCATTGTGGCATTGTGATGGAGCATATTCCAGTAGTTCACTGCTGTACGGCAAAGAAGGGTCGGTCAGGGGAAACCGGCGACGTACCCGACCTGCTGCTGTCATCCGGTTAGCAAGGCATGACCTGGCTAGTTGCCTACGTAGTTTTGTTTCTTCATACCGGCATCAAGCAACGCAGTTGACCTGTACAAACAATCATGACGCAGACATGACTGCAAATATTTAATTCATTTATGCTCTTACCGCGTAGCTGTGTGCATATATACATCATGCATGCAGGTGCGACATCCGTACATCCAAACTGCGATAGATTACGTACATATGTACGCACGTACGGGTAAAGGTCCAGCTATCCTTGACTCACCTTGATCTCCGGCTGCGGCCTCCAGTGAACCACACCACCTCCTCTGCCCAGCGCAACAGTGGCAGCAGCAGCACGCATCTTGCTATGCCCCCTCTCATCCCGCCACCGGTAGTAGGCGTGTAAATCCTCCAGTGTTGGCACCTTGAGGCGGCAAGCCTCCATCAGTTGCCTGCACTCCTGTCGTCGGCGGAAGACACACGTGCGTACGAAGGTTGTGTATCATGAGCGGGTGCCGGTGAGAGACAGCAGTCGCAGGGAAGGAGTATGTGAATGGAGAGCATCACGAGGGGCACATGTAGGTTCATTTGTGTCTGTTGCAAAATGCTGCTGGTACCGTGGTTATAATTATTTGTTGCACACCTCATACATGCGTTCCGCTTATCGATTACTCGGTTGGCTCAATTACTCGCTCGTTTTTCAACAAAGAAAGGATTTCGTCATCATGCCTTTCCGCTCTCGTTATTATATTACTGCATCAACAGGGTTCGTTACATAATCATAGATGCAGAAGTTACTCGGTGATATACAACGATTAAGATTCACTAGTAATGTACTCAAGAGATAAAGCCTAAATAGGAACCACTGTAAAATGGTTGATGCAATTTAGGCATGCATCAAACTAATTGCTTTTCAGCATCTTATACCTAGATAAGCCATCTAAACATAAACAAGTAAACCAATACATCAACAAATATGATTCTACATAGTATCTACGCCGAATCTCCGCTACCCACCACTTTCTTCTTCTCCATCTCCTCCAACCTTCTCATCGCTTCAGCAGGCAGCGATGATGACAGCCACTCCAAGGTGATGGCCCCCGCGTTGAATTGAACACCTCTCTTTACCAGAAACTTTATTTGGCGCCTGTTGATCCGCATGAAATCGACCTGCACCAACACATGCCGTGCACACAACAGTGTTTCGTTCTATGCATATCTCGCATCCTGCGAACGTATATGCAGTACAGAATTTACCAAGAGCTTGTGAGGGCATGTCGTGTCAACTGCCTGGGGTGCGTTACGTTGCTCGAACAACCAGATATCGTAACATGCGCACAACCGTACATTCGGTAAGCAGCAGGCGGCCCGACAAATACTGTCACAGCCGGATGACGGATGGAAGGACGGGCGGCGACAATGAGCAACGAACGATAACAAGAAGCCGTACGTACTTGGCAACCGATTAACTGAAACTCGCCACGCCGCGCCTCGCCGAGATACAAAAATATTATTACGTCGTTCGGGTGATGGGTTGTCGACCTTACGTACAGCAAATGCAGTAATGACGGCGAGCGGAGATCGAAATTCCCATACACACGCACTGACTGCCACATGCATGAATTGTTACCAGTGCATCCATCACCCACCGACTTGGGAGCACGTAACATTTCGGGACGTACGTAGCGGAGACAGCGGAACCAAACGACAGATAGAAACAGAACCTACCTGCAGGTCATGTAACTGCTGCAGCGGATAACCGTGTCCTTCAGCGCCGTCAGCAGCAGCATAAACAGCAGCCGAAGCCGGCTCGCAGCGGGGATGGGTGGAGCCGACGGGGATGGGAGAGCTTGTTGACGGGCCAGACGCCTCCCTATGTGGTGCCGCTCCTGTGAGGGTTTAATCCAGGCTACAGCTCAACAGTGGACACGCGCGTGCGTGTATTAAATAGCGAAATAGCCGCAGGCGCTCCAGAAAAGGATATGACTCATCATAACCCATTCTGTTGCGATAGCAGCAGCCGCATACCCAGTTGAATGACTCCCAGCGGACACCAGCCTACGCGCTGATCAATGAACCCATAACAAGAGAGAGACATCGATAGCACTTCTCACGCACCAAAAGACGCACTTCCACCCACCAGGGCTTGCATGCGGCTGCCTTGCCGCCGTAGTCGTCGTTGCAGCAGCACAACCTTGCATGGCAATCTTTGTGTTGTGGCTTACTTAATGTTGAGAGATAAGAAGAGTGGTAATTCGAAGCCAATTTATCATTAGTGCATATTCCAGTACTTAAGAAGGAAATGTGGTCACGCGATTGCTTTCAGGACATGATACATGGACCCATGGGTCGCCGGCCGTACAACGCCTGTTTTGCATCCGAATCCAATGAGGATTTTAGGATTTTACGATATACGATTATATGGGACTCATATTTCATTTGTTAGGTTTGGACTGTTTTGTGCCCATATCAGTTGCTTGTTATGTGAGACAAGGTTTACTTGCCGTGTTCTCGCTTTTACTCCACGCCGATAACACTTACAACGATGGCATCAGTGTACATAGACTACAAAAGACCTCAAATCAGGGAACTGCCTGACGAGGAATGCGCCGAGCCGTCAGATCTGTTTACGTCACCGTTCTTGCACGGTTAGGTTGCTGTCAGTGCATTCAAACCCCACAACCTCAAATTGGCGCGACCATGTCCGGCCATGTCAACTGATGCCCTTGCCATGCATCTTCGTCCCAGCCGCTTCATTGCACTGCATGGATTTACACACTTTTCGCCCTGCCTCTGCGTGTGCCCGCGTCAGCCCGCACACCTCAACGTCTTCCGCAGTCAGCGCCCTCTGCGCAAATCCCTTCATTCGCTAGCAGCTGCTTCATCTTTTGCAACGAATCAGGCGTCATCATCCTACACGCGCCGCAGACAAGCAAAGCACAATATCGCCATCTTTGATGCTCTGCGTGCTGGATGCCGCATGCTGTTCACATCATCTCCGAACTGCCATCCGTTGGGGCCTCCCGCCCCGTCGCGCCAGCAGCCGATCTCGCCAGCAGCCGATCCACGTCCTGACGTCCACCGCACAAACAAAGTTGACACCCCTCAGGATGCTGTAACACTATGTGCAGTTGCAATATCAATCCAAACTGTCAAGATTTACGAGAGGGTCGGGAAAGAGTGACCAGCTGCTTCATGTACATTCCCTTGCAGACTCATTCACCATTATCGGTGGATTAGGGAGCTGCTACGAGGGCTGTGGGGACGGAACACAAGGCACACATGATAAAGTCAGAAGGCAATACCAATAAACGTAAATATTGCGTTAGAACTGGATTTGCTGCAATACAGCAATTGTTGGAGCATTCGACGATGCGGGTCGCACGTCATCACGTCCCATGGGTCGTCGTCCCCTCAACTAATGCTCATTACTTCAGCCGAGGGGTGTCCGATCCGGGTACAGTGTCACAAAGAGTCCTCCGCTCATACACACATACACACACACCACCCCTCCGCTTGTAAACCCTAACCCAGTTCCCACCGTCAGGTGACCTCGCACGTGCTCCAGCACTGAGAAACCTACTCGGTTGGTCCAACGGGTTGCCTGAGTAGGCGGGGTTACGTAAAATATATGGTGGTGCAGAGCAGCATTGGGTAACTACCGCATCCAGAGGTTGGTGAATGAAAGAGGAGGTCCAGGATACCATTAGTAGGGGAGGGTCGCAGGGGGTCAGCAGTCAGCAGTCAGGAATAAGGGGAGCCTAACCGCTTGAGGGCTAGGTAAGCCAGCTAGCAGGTGTTGCCCTCCCACCATGATAGCGGTGCAGCCGCAGCACCGCTTTCCAGGACTGCAGTCTCCCGAAAGAAGACAGATCGCCACGTCCCCACATCCCGGCTCGGGGAAACCGACACGCCGCCGCAGCAGCAGCAGCGGCGACTGCTCGGCACGGGAGATAGAGTCTTCCCCTCTGAGCCAGGAGGGGGGGCACCACCTCATCACCCTCCAAACTGTCCTCAACAACAAGCCATGGCATACCGGCACATGACAGATCCGTGAAGTACCTGGATATTATTGTGGGCGCTGCCAAGGCGCGTCCCCGCAAAACTGACATCCACTCGCCTCCACGGCAGCCGGCGCAACCGCTCCAGCACAAATTCAACCACCTGGTTACATGTCGAAAACAAAACAAGGGGAAGAGCCTAGCATTAACATGGACAACAGATTAACGGAACATTTTCGTACGGAGATCACGATAAGGAAAAACAGGTAACAGAGAAGTTCTACCAGATATTTAATCGTTAAGTACAGAACCTGCACTCATATTTTACCAAAGCACGCTACCGGCATTCCAAGATTTACTTTCGGTCGTATTCACTCCCCACACTGGCTCATGCAGGAGGGGCTGCATCACGACCCCGCTACCTGCGCCGGTGACTCCATCGCGCCCTCAACGGCCCTCTCCAGCGCCTCCGCCTCGGCAGCTTGGCCCGCAGCAATGCCACTTGGCAGGATGCTCTGAAGTGCCTCAGAGCCCGACTCAGCGCCTTCAATTTTCGCGTATGCCCCGGTCGTCCCCGCCGCGGGGACCCCTCTAGCTCGGGTGGAGGAGGCAGCAATAGAGGCGGCCACAGGACGCTGTAATATTTCCGAACACTCCCCTTCCCGTGTGATCGCGCCGCTGGCATTAGCCGCAGCACTAAGAGGGTGGGCCCCAATGGCCGAATCCACCGCCGCTACAGCCGAATATGTTTGCAAGAGAGCGGGCCCCAGGCCCACATCCGGCGGGTCTGCTCGTATGACACCACGACCTTTGCGTACGATGTCCGGTGGGATGTTCGGCAAGTCCTCCGTCGACCGAATTGTTGCATTTTCCCAGCTGACCCTGCGCAGGTACACGGAGCTCCCTCAAGGCCATATGCTAGGGTCAGCTCCCTTGGGGTGAACCGACCATACGGTCCAAGCCATCACACTCGGCACACGGCTCTCCAGAACTCCCGTCCGCACCCGCCACAGGCGTCCCCTCACCCACCAGTGATCTCGTCCCACGTTTCCGTAGCAGGCCCGGGAGGCGAAGGCCGCCAACGCCGAGTAGAAGTACTGATCCCTGAGGGGACAGCCGCAGCGGGTCTACCGGTACATGGACACACCTATCGCTGTTGGAGGGATGAGATTGGGCCACCCTAGCGATGAGGTGCATAGGTTGCAAGAACTGAAGAATCCGCCGCCGTCACCTGAATAGAAGCCACAGGCCCCCCCTGATAAGCTCCTCACCCCGCACTGCTCCCCAGTAGGGCTACATCCGCGTTACGTGCCCCAGTCCCCGCCCACAGCCTGGGGGTTTTTAATGGCATGACCTGAACACCTCGCAGTGCATATCCCCCCTCGTACGGCGGACACAGATTACAGACGCCCCGGTGCACGGTGGATCACAACACCTCGCTGCAGGACTTCGGCCCCCCTCCCCATCCCAGTGGGCACTGACCTGCGAGGATCTACCCAGCTCCTCAAATGCCTCCCATCATGCATCGGTGCGGCGCCACCCCACGATTAGGTTAACACCTACTTGTCCGGTGCATCCATAGCCAGCAGCATCAGCAGTGGCAGCTCCCCCGGACCCCCGTCTAGTGCCAGGAAATGGCGGCCCGTGCCTCTGAACACGGTGCGGGCCACCCAGTGGCCTACACCCTGTAGGTAACGGGGAGCAGACAGGCACGTGTGGATCGAGGAGCTTTTAGGGTTTAAGGTTTTAGGTAGGGCAAGGCACCTGGTTTCCCGCCAGTACTCGGGGGTTTATATAACGGGCCCGCAATTGGGCGCGAAGCAGCGAAGCACGGACGTCTCTCAACAGGCTCTTGCTATTACGACGCCTGGAAAGGACACCGTGCACGAAGGCTTTCATCGGTATGAGCCACATTCATCGCGTTGTAAGGGATACTCTGGGCCACGCCAGCCTCCTAACTCATCCGAAGCCCTTAAGGACACGGCAGGTCAGTCGTAGGATAGCAGCACGCACCTGCAGGGCGCTCTTGACGCTGGGCCCCAGCAAGGGGATATTCCCTGCCCAAGCGACAAAGGGAACCTGCCCTGGACCGTCGTCGACAGTCAAACCCAGATGAGGTGTGGCCAGCGTAATGAAGTGAATAGGTTTCAGGCCGCAGACTTGTCCGTCTACAGGATTGAAAAGGATGCCCAACGCGTATCGAGCTATCATTCCGCCCATGCTATGACCGATCACAGAAAGCTTCGCCAAGTGTGTTTGTCGATGGACGAGCTCTCGTATTTCACTTGCTAGCCTTTTGCCACATTGATCAAATCCATCGTGCGTTTTGAAGCGTCCGTTTACTGCGGATGCATGGAGTAGAAAATCAGAAGGCTCAATCTTGCGCAGCTCGTTAATGCAATTGTCCCATGCGTGTAACGTGTCCGCAAGGCCATGTACTAGCACAATCAGATGATTCGGCTGGCTTGATTTCGTAGACATATCGCAACTTTATAACAGCTATTTATGATCTATGTAAGTGCCGATGACAGTGAAAGGAATTAATTTCTATAAGCTATTGCTTTAGGAAACGCGACTGGCCAGCTAACACCCGCTCCAGGTTGCTCCAAGATGACGATGATGATATACAAACTCGTACGAGCTCATGTGAACTAAGGGGCCATTTACATATGAAGGTGCATCCCACGAGGGTCGTGAAAGTCCCTGAGTGAAAATGAGATGAGAAACTACCCGATGCGTTTACATTTCCGGATCGGGTACGGCACGAAAAACATGAAAGGCGAATGTCTTATGTGTTCAGATTTGTGACAGAAATGCGCGTTGCCATACTTGCCGCTGTGACATCGGGCCATGTAGTTTTGATAGATTTGCTAGGTACTATGCTCTATGCTTTCGTGTAGAGACTGGATTGTATAGTTGCAAGCGTATGCATGCGGCGGCGGCCAAAATTTGCAATCTAACTTCGCAACTCACTTTCACAACTCATTTCAATGTCTTAGCAACCTTTCCATTCCTTTTACGAGTTTTCACAAATTACGTTTTATATATCCTGGACATACGTAATTTCACGACTCAATGTGAACACTTACTCACGGCCACGGAGTGAGCCCACGGACCACGTCTTTTCACTCAATGTAAACGCCGCCGAAACGAGCCAGGAGGCTCAAAGATCGTGAATCCAAGCAAATTGTATATATTGGAGAAATAGAAAAAGGCAAGACTAAATCGAAAAGAAAGCCCAGCCGTTGCTTGGGAGAGGGCAGAAAATGGAGGAGTGCCCATGAGTGAAGGGTTAAATCCTACCCAGCGCCGTAAACGTATGCCATGAATAACCCGTGCGATGCCCAGTTGGTCTTTCGCTCTCATTGTTTCGCATCGAGAAACTTTGTCCCACATGCAGGGACTTCCCCCCCTCGACGCTCCCATCGCGCTCCTCGAACACCCCCCGCTCCAGCCCCAATTAGGCAAACAAAATCAGCGCGCGTTTCAGCATAACTGGGAGACAGATTCCGTCAGCATAACCGTAATATTCATCCTTCCAAGGTTAACCCTCATTACAAGCACGGCATCAATGATGCGGCCTGAAACCAAAACCATAATACCGTACGTATGTATACGCCGACACGAATTTGTGATATTCTGTACCTAGGACAATCGAGCGAACAGCATGTTCAATTCCACCACGTAAAATCGTAGACCAGATCTGCCATGAAACGAAACAATACCATAATTCACGAAACATTGATGTGGCCTTGCAGGATCAAACCTGGCTACACGTATCTATATGAATATACGAACGTCCGCATTGCATCATCCTGCTGGACCCCAGCAGATTCCGTCCTGCGAGGACCAACCAGCCACCCTTCCATGTTGTGCACGAAAACAGATTATGCATTGGGTGAGAGCACCTCGTGTATTTAACACAGCGGGCTTCCGTACATCTGCTAGAGACGACGACCACATTTTATAGCTGCTATTTGTTCGGTCATCATCACGCAGGAAAGCAGCCCAGCAGCCATTCCTCCCCATCTCAGGATCTCAGGTTCATCATTTTGGGCCTCTGCTCCAGCCACTCTACCCCTGCGACCAACCGTCCACCGTGAGGCAGGCCTGCTGCTGCGGTGCGCGACTGAGGCCCTACCGGCGTGGCACCGCTGCTGGCTACATACGTGTCCCAACAGCCACGCCCTGCTGTATTAGTTGC
Organism: Volvox africanus; assembly: GCA_030268105.1. Classification (NCBI taxonomy): domain Eukaryota; kingdom Viridiplantae; phylum Chlorophyta; class Chlorophyceae; order Chlamydomonadales; family Volvocaceae; genus Volvox; species Volvox africanus. The sequence goes on from BSDZ01000009.1 coordinate 233,337, forward strand.
GTACTTACAGGACCACCAGCATGTCGAACAGGTGTGGGCAACGCCGGCGCTTATATCAATCCGCGTGATGTGCGTGTGGGATAGAAGAGGAGCCGCCGGGCGAGCTAGCCAGCAGCCTTCATAGCCGTTGCTGGATGAGTTCATCAATCGGAGTTGTGGGTAATAACAGCAAATGTATGCATAAATTATTCATAGCTAGCAGCGGATCCGCGCGCGTAGCCCGGCCCTCTGCTAGCTAGTTGGCAAACATTTGCCATTCGTCTGTGCACGCACAGTTTTTCTTGATGGGGCGTTTGATGGGCCTTCATTCAAATGCAAGTACGTAATCCTAAGGTTCATAATCCTGCGCAGGCAGAAGGCATTCCATTCCTCTTCTGGCCACACAGGCAAGGAATGCATGGGGCTTTCTTTGCGGGAGGCGGAGCGGCGGTGTAACAGGTGGAGGTGATTGATCGGGATGGTAAAATCGTTGATGTAGTAAGCTGAATGATGACAGGGTGAATAAAAGCAGTGCGGCACACAGGCGCCTACATTCGTCCTTGTGCAAGCTCACATTGCGATGCACGCATGCGTATACATATGTACGCATGGCGCCTGCATCATAATATACTAGTGGTCCCCACGAACCTAGCTACATACATAGTCCTTGATTCAACGAAAGTACATACGGAAGGACAGGCATATGTGTATAATAAGTCCACTAAGCATTGGACATGGGGATCCAGAACGCCCACCTCGGTTCGAAGATGTGAGGAGGATAAGTGTGCTGGCAAAGCAATGAGCTTCACATCCGAGCATAAGCTTCAGGAGGTTGCAAACGATGCCAAATTAATAACCTGATAACAACCACAAGCTGAAATCTACTCCAGGCGATGGTATTATTATTTCCTAGAGTCACGTAACTTTTTGCCCTTGGTTGTTAGGACGACGATACGCCGACAGAACACGCCTCTGGGATTTTGGTTTTGAAGCACTCGCAAGCGGAACTCGACCTTTCCAGCCTCAACATGCAATAAGCCAAAACGCGGGTATAACTACATTCAACTGTCTTTTTATGAATCATTTTATAAAGCTTCATGTTCATAAATTTTATTTGTGTTTATGGGGCTCTTGCTATTAATATGCGGCTTGTGTCCTTTTGTGTCCTTGCGTAAACCAGCCCACTCGGTTTCATATTCCGTCAACTACAATATTAACCATTTACAACTGCATTTATAATGAAAAAAATTGGATACATTGATATTATAATTCTGAAAAGTCACAATGCGAGGCGTCTAGCCTTGCCTAGTCTCGTCCAACGCACGGACGGACAATTGAGAAGTAAATCAATACAAGTGCAAATAATACATATATTTTAATTATTTTGGATGCTCACTTGATCCTAAGGATGAGCCTCCACGAGATGGGAGTGTAACCGCCAGGAACCGCCAACCCACATCCCATCTTCATCAGGATCATTAGATACATTACCTGGCCATAATAAGAACAACCCAGATTCAGCGCTGTGAATAAATATAATATATGTCCACATGGAATTTTTTTGGCGCCTTAACTATCTTATTGGCAAGAGGACATCCAGAGACACGACAACACTATTTTATGCCCGTCATAAGGCGTTCGAGTCTGCTTACAGTCATTTACATTTAAGCAATTCAAAGCAAAACTTAATATTTATTAGCTTTTACGTGACCATAAACCAGTGTCTTCGAGCCGGTCGACGACTGTACCAATTGCGCCGGAACGCTTCGGCCGCTCTTGGTGCCTACGGCCAAGGTTAAGGGTCATCATTTAGACGGTAAGTTGAGTAGAGATTATAGATTTTCATCGGCATGCCAGCAGATGCCTGGAAGTTGAACCAGTACTTCGCCGTAAGACTGTCACATCAACATCCGACGCCCTATCAGCGGCTATGACAAGTGATCTATATTCATTATTTTATTGTATGCACTTAGATTCCATTCGATGAAATACTTGTGCCTCGGGCGGCTCGAGACTAAGCTCACATGCACGCGCCGGCTCGGCCCAAGCAAGAGCGCATAGTACATCCAACGCTTGCCTAACAATCCTTCTTGATCTTTGAACGGTTGCCTTGCCAGCTGCTGCTGGAAACACCCGTGCAGAGGGCTGGTCGACGCGCATCATGGGCGAGGACGGTCTGTCCAGCGCCGAGAGTAATTTGAACCGCAAACGGAGCGACACGGACGAGGAATGGGTATCCACGACCGCTGAATCGGATGACAGCGATGATGAAAGCGATGTGGATGTGGAGGAGGACGATGAGGACGACGATGAGGACGACGATTCCGCTCAAACAGAGCGCTCCGCGCGGACACGGGCCACGACCCGTGGCGTTGGAGGGCGCTCCAACTCGAGACGCAAGCCATGGACCAAATGCCAACACGAAAAGCTACTCGCGGCGGTTGAGGCTCACCAGAAAGCGCTGCAGACGAACGCCGGTAACGGCGGGACCTTAGGGGAACATGGTGATGCTGCTATTAACGGTGGCGAGATGCGCATCAATTGGACCTTGGTAGCGGAGTAAGTCCCCTATAGGCTGTCTGTTGTCCATGCAGAATTTAAACAAGGATTGATTGTTGGCGTAAGTTAGGCTGCGTACTTCTCTGTTTAACGCACATGGCTGCCATTTCTCAATGTGGCGTGTGTTGGCTTGGTTAGTTGATTGGCTGATCCGCGCTGTTGGGTGCGTGCTTATTCATGATGATAACGGGCGATGCGCTGCAATCACGTATGTACGAAATAACATGGAAATCGATTTGTACTTGTAATGTTTGAACCGGTGCTTTCATCATCAGATGTTTACATGATCTGATTTAAAATGCATGATTGCGCATTGCCTTCATTTCGACGACCGCCCCTTCCCGCCGAACGATGGTTCATTGCAATGCAGGTCGGTACCCGGACGAAGCGGAAAGCAGTGCCGCGAGCGCTGGCATAACATTTGCAGGTATGACCTTGTGCGCTCTTGTCAGGATTCAGGTTCACGAGATGGATGCATGGATTTACGAACCTTGAGTTCGGAATCAGACTTGTTTTCGGTGGTTTGGAGTGATCGGCGTGGTATCGCGCGAGTAGTACTCATCCTTGAGCCGCAGGGGCCCCCTTTCTCCTAGTTGTGTCTTTATCGAGGTTGGGGGTCCCTGGGTCGGGCCTGATGCCCAAGGTCGTGACGCCCGCGTGCTCATCAGTGCTCATGAGTCCACCCGCATGCAGCAGTGGGACCATGCAAGAGCCGGGCAACAACCCCCTCCCCCATTGCCCTGGTGAAACCCCCTTCGAAAGTGCGACAAAAGCATGACACGTTCTTGCCAATGTGACCTTATCGTTACACCAGATATCCAGGTGTTTTGGATATTCATTTTATTTCCCTTCTGCGCGCCTGGCCCTGGACGTGGCTCTGCGCATCATCACTTCCGCAGTCGTCCCAACGCCATTCGAGGTCAGTGGACGGAAGAGGAAGATCGCATCATCGCCCGTGGTCATGCCGTGTGGGGTACTGCTTGGACGCGCATCGCCAGAAATCTGGGACGCCGCACCGAAAATCAGGTTCGGAATGAATAAGCGGCCGCGACCTGTGGGTGTAGTGCTGCTCGAGCGAGGGCCAGAACTTACCTAAACACCAAAATGATAACAGGACGATGGCGGTATGGTCTGTATGGGTGAAAACAGCGAAAGAATCCCAGCAGTGGCCCCCGCATCATCCAGGAATTAGTGCCGGCTGTGCATGCATTCGTATGCTGCCCACTGATGCGTAGGGAGGTTATAATACTCATACAGTGAATACATAAAACATAAGTATATAGTGCAAAACACACACACACGGCATCTTGCGAGGCCTTTTCGGCAGACAACTATTACAGCGGCAGGGACGGTGTGTGTGTATGTGTATGAAAGTCGGAGGCAGCACTCTCGCCTTGCTGATGGAGAGGGCCAGCCGCAAGAGAAGCTCCACTTGCAGGTCTCATCACCAGAACCTCAACGTCGCGTGCTGGCGGTATTCGCATGAGCTCCGGATGAAAGATCCGTGTCACCACATATGAATGTGAATGTGGAATGTGGCAATTCACTCTTAACATTGCTTACCAGTACCCGATTGATGTGGTTACCAATATTGCATCACAATACTGGCTGCTCCCTGACAGTCAGCCTCCGTAACCGGTTTCCTCCGGCGTATCAACAATCTCCCGTGCAGGTTAAGAACAGGTGGTCGACCGTCGTTCGGGCGACCCGGAAGGTGGGGCGCTTACCAGCGGGTTACCGGTACTGCATTTGTGAAGGGACTGGATGCAGACCCGCGCCCTGATTGTCCATAAAGTCATGTAGCAATCAGGTGCTGACCGGCCTCACACTGCCCCTCGGGGGTACTGCCCGTATCTGAGGGGGCTTGTGCAACCTGCATGTGTCGGCTGCCGTATGTCATAAGTGCCACGACTTCCGACTTCCTAGGGCTTTACCGCGGTCGCTACCAACTTCCGTCGTCCTGCATCCATCGCAAGTGTCCTTGACAAGCGCAAGGTTGCAGCCTGCCGCATAAAGGGTGCTTTCCTCAAAGGGCAACCGCACCTAGTCGATGGGCTGTTGTCCACCGGCTGTGTAATTATAGCGGCTCGAGTTGACGCTGACCAATCGAGGCAGCACGTTAACTCAACCCCCTGCCCCCATATACTTACGCAGATGTCGAATAAAGGGACCATCACCCCCACCACGGGCCTTCTCGGTTACGTGGTGTATATCCAGAAGGGCATGAAAGGCACGGATGCCTACCAGACCGTGTTCAACGATGATCCCAACACTCCCCTCACCGCCACCGGAACCGGCGCTGCTGATCAGGCCGGCGCCACGGACATTGCTGCGGCTACTCCTGCTGGCAACTCCAATGCTGTGGCAAGCAGCGCCCGAAAGCAACGGGCAGTCGGCATACACCCAGCAGGCAGCACTGGCCCTTCAGCCACTTTCCCCAGCGCCGCTACACGCTCCTCAATGGTGGCATTACTACGGACAGCCATGTCCAACGCCGCCGCCGCCAATACGTCTGGACAGCAACAGCAGAAACCGCAGCCGTTGGTACCTTCCGGAGAGAGGCCGCAAATACGACAGCAGCGGCTTCCACCATTGCCCCCCCCGCAGCAACAGCAGCAACAGCAACAACCAGACCTGCCTTCTCAGCAACCTCGCTTACCTCCGCAACAGAAACAACAACCGCTGCCGCAGCTGCCTCCCGAGCAGCAACAGCGGGCTCACCAGCAGCAACAGCAACTGCCTCTGCCTCCGCCGCCGCCGCCACAGCTCCCCCAACGTCAGCATCAGCAAGAGCAGCAGCAGCCGGCTTCACATACACAGCAGCTGGGCCCCCGGCAGCCGCTATCCCAGCAGCAGCAGGTGCCCTTGCAGCAGCAGCAGCAGCTATCTCAGCAGCGGCTATCTCAGCAGCAGCAGCAGCAGCAGTGGCCAGCGCAATCACCGCAGCGGCCTTCAGAGCTACAGATGCGCTATCAGCAGCAGCAGCTGCCCACCCAGTCTCAGCAGTTGCCACCTCATCAGCAGCTGCAAACAGGGCCCTCGCAGCAATTGCCGCCATCACAGTATCAACAGAATTCTTCCCAGCCGCGGCTGTCCCAGCTGCAGATAGCCCACCCGCCTCTGCAACTGCAGCAGCTGCAGCACCAACAACAGACTCTGCCGCCGTCCCAACAGCAACAGCAACTGCCACACCAGCAACTGTCGCAGCTGTCTACACAGCAGCACCTGCCACCACAGCAGTGGATGCTAACTCCACAGCAGCAGCAGCAACAACAGCAGCAGCAGCAACAGCAACAACAGCAGCAGCAGCAGCAGCAGCAGCAGCAGCAGCAGCAGCAGGAGCAGCAGCAGCAGCAGCAGCAGCGACAACAACAACAACAACAACAACAACAACAACAACAACAACAACAACAACAACAGCAGCAGCAGCAGCAGCAGCAGCAGCAGCAGCAACAGCAACAGCAGCTCTTGATACAGCATCAGCGGCTGTCATCACTTTCACAGTATCAACAGTACCAGCTGTCGCAACAGCAGCAGCAGCAACAACAACAGCTACGGCCACCGCTGCGGATGCCGCAGGCATCGATGTCACAGCGGGTCATGCAGCCGCCCCCTCAAGAACCACCTCCGCACTCACACGAGCCCCTGCCGCCACCACCACCGCCGCCGCCGCAGCAGCAGCCACCGCCGCCGCAGCAGCAACAACAACAGCACATGCAGATGCAGATGCAGCAGCAATCACAACAACAGCAGATGCAGTTTCAGATGCTGCAGCAGCGGCAGCAGATACTGCAGCAGTCTCCACCGCCACCTCCGCCACCTCCGCCGCAACAGCAGCAACTTACGCCATTGCATATGCCATCACCCTATCATCACCAGCAGCAGCCCTTTCCACCTGTGCAGCAGATCCCGCAGTCTCGCCACCCGCATATGCAGCTGTCGGAGCAGGTACCAACCCCGCAGCAGCAGCCACCACCGCAGCAGCAGCAACCGTCGCCACATTTTTCCTGTCGGCAGCAGCAACAAATTTCTCTTCAGCAGCAGCAAAAGCGACACCAGCATCCGCTGTCGTTCCAGCAGCTGCAGCAGCCAATTTTGCATCTGCTTCCGCACTCCTCCGCCAAACCACTCCAGCAGCAGGACCCGGCTGCTTCGGGAAGCAGTGCCTCGACGTCGGAGCTGCAGCTGCTGAGCACCCCGCCCCGGTGCAGCAGGTCGCAATCCACCGCAACCCTGATGGGCCACCAGCAGATTTGCACACCACCAGCCGGCATCACTGCTGCGGAGGCTATAGCTGTGATGAGTAAGGAGGACACAATTATGAATCGTCTGAAGCGGGATCCGTCAGCAAGAGACGAAAGGGCTGAGGAGGGTCAGCAGCAGCAAGGGCCACCAGCGGCAGACCGCCACAATGTAGTCTGCGGTCATCGCAGCGTGCATCTAACGGGGATCGTCAGGGCGGCGGCGGCGGCGACGACAGGGCTCTGCGACGGCGATGAGAATCTGGGTTTCGAGCCGCTTCCCGGAGACTTGAAAAAATACAGCGCGATGGGTGCATGTGCCCGCGGCGATGCAACCAGCGGCGGGAGCGATGGCAATCACGGAGCCATGGTCGCCATCACCGTCTTTGGAGGAACTGGCGGGTTTTCACAAGCACCAGTGGCAGCAGCAGCTATGCAGCAGCAACCGACGGCAGTGCCGACTCCGTTGAAATTCGAAGGCCCTTGCGCTGTTGCCGCTACCCCTGGTCAAAACGCAGTAGGGCCGTGCGCTCACCATCTAAATGACAACGCCGCTGCTGTAGCGGCAGCGACAACAGCCACTTCACCTGCGCCTTCGGCGGCTAGAACTGTTGCTATGGACGTGCATGGCTGCGGCGCAGGCTGTAGCCGACATGACAACGCCCCGCCGCTGCGCATGAGTGATTCCCCAGTCAGCAACCTCCAGCAGGCTCGTCTGGCCTGCAGCTCCATGGGGGCAGTGGCGATGTTGTCCGCACACAACACAAACACAAGTAGCTCCTCTATGACTGGCGATGGGGCCGCTTGGGTGTCTTTGGCCGGCAGAGCTATGCTGCAGCGAAAGCGGTCCGCGCAGGAGGACTTCCCGACGGGCCCAGTGGCTCCCTGCTTCGCACGCGCCTCGGACTGCACCCAGCTGCAAGTGCAGCCTTTGACCGGGGTGGCCATGGGGATGGGCGCTTCAGCGGCCCTGCTTCCTACGTCAGGCGGTTACGATGGCGGCGGATTAAAGCGACCCCGGCTGAGTTTGGAGGGTCTGCGCAGGGAGAACACCCTCCCTGGAGGCAGCGGGGTTGCATCAGCCCTGGCGGGTGCTGCATCAGCAGGTGCGGGTGCGCCCTGTGCCTCCTTGGGCTCTCCTCCCCCAGCTTCCCCGGGAGCTCAGCCGTCACCACAGTCGTCCGCACAACCGATTCCTCACCGCCAACTCTCTGGACTATCTGATGCCCAGATGCCGCCGCCGGGCATGGCTGTTGTTAGGCAGCAACTGTCATCGGTTGCAGCGGGTTACGGCCAACTTCTGTCGCTCACTGTGCCAACGGTCACCACGGGTGCACGACCGCAGCTTCAGGAGCCGCAGCCGCACTCTCAGCCCCAGGCCCAGCTGTCCAAACAGCCGCAGGAGCAGCCGCAGCTGAGGAGCCTCGGTGGCCAGCAGCCCGGGATGGCAACGGAGCAGCAGAACACCACGAATCTGATTAGCACAATCGCTGTTGCGCTCGCACAGTCCAACGCTGAAGTCGTCACTTTGCCTACTGCGTTGGTGCTCACTCTGCTGGAAGTCGCGCAACGCCACGAGGTGCTGCTGCAGGTCGCCCTGCGCGCCCGCCAGGCCAGCAGGGAGGCAACTGCAGCGGCAGCAGTAGCCATTTCGGCGGCCAGCGGTGGAGGCGGAGGCTCCGCCACCCACGCCCTCAGCCTGCTGGAAGATGCGAACGCAGCGGCGAAGGAGGCATTGCAGTCCGAGTCGGGTCAAAAGCTACACCAATGTCCTCAATACCCCAATTCGGCTGGTGTAGATGGTGCCGGTGGTCGAGTCGCAATCCCGACCGAAAACGTAGGGCCCAGCAGCGGCATCACCGCGGCCATGGTCGCGGGCCTGTCAGCTGCGCCCCTTGCAGTTCGGGCAGCGGCTGGTTCGGCGGGTGGAAGCGCGGGTGCTCCGCCGCCACAAGTCACGGCTGCCTCTACTGCTGCTGTGTCGGCTGTTGCTGCCGCCTGCCTAGAGCCCGGTGCGGAGGCGTCGGCGCCGACTGTGGAGTGTGCAGGTCTTCGCCTGAGCTCCTCCACCGCCACCGCCGGCACCCCTGGTAAAACTGGCAGCAGCGGTTCTCGCATTCTGGGAATGGTGGCTTCGCCTCCACCGCTGCCGGGGCCACCGGCAGCAGCGGGGGCCGCTGCCAGCGGCGGCCAGGGCCCGTTCTCCGCTCCGCTGTCAAGTGCCTTTGGCGACCTGCAGGTTGACTCGGGAGACATGGACTGGCTGTCGGGCCTGCGCTTCCAGACTGCGGAAGGACCTACGGGAGGGGGCCAGGCATCGGTGGGCGACGGCGGGGCGCCTGGCGGCTTGAGCCTCCAGCATTGCATGGCGTCGCACCGGCCGGCGTCGGGGGCGCTGATGCCCTGCCCCACACCCTCTGACGCCTTCATCGATAGCGTCCTTCAGGAACTGTGATTGTCACTCAGGCCGGCCTGCAACCTCACAGATCGAATTGGTTGGTCTTTAACTGTCATGCATTCGTGCGTGGCACGATGCGGAAAGCCGTGTGTGGTGCTGCCGTTGGCAGCCTAGTAGCCACCAACGCTTCAGATCTTCCGTGTGCTCATGCGTTTGGTTGTTGATATGTTTGTTAATGGTTGGTTATTTCTCATTGGGAATCACGTGGGTCACGTACTGCTGTGTTAAGCGTAGCATGCAATCCAGCGGGGCAGGTTGAAAATTGAGTCCGGCTTAAAACAAAACAGAGAGGTACCCACAAGCGTGTATGCTCCGAGCGCACGGGTATTAGCGTGCGGATGGCGGTGATTGATGCTGGCTGTATATTGCGGTGGTGGAAGGGGGGAGAGGGAAGGCGAGGTGCAGTGATGGTTTCCTAAGATCCCCATGCCTGCATGCTTCTGTTGGCCGCAATGGAAGTGGTAGGTGGCGCGCTTTGGCGCTATGGCTTGGGACGGCCCAGCAACATGCCGTTTAAGTGCCAACATGCCTATGCTCGTGTCAATCGGATAGCGTACGAGAAATCCTGCCTAAATGCAGCAGTGCGGAGCGGTGCATGCTAAGCCGGATTCATAAACTTAGCAATAATGTTGAGAGGTTGTGAGAGAATAGGACGAATAGGACGCCCTGCGTGCAGGTATCGGTTCGCGGTTAGCGTGACAGCCAGGTAGGTGTTACTTCTGCGACATCGAAACGCAAGCAAGTTTCTGCGACCAAGTGTTGTTCATGTGTTTTATGCACGTCCTTTTCAATAGCTTCACGCAGAAGCCGTGCAACATACGCGTTTTCCTTCTTGTGCTGTGAATATGTGAAGCGTTTCGTTTTCATCTCTTGAGTAGCTAAATAGTTCATAATCCATAGGTTCAATGACCTTGTCGCAGGCCTTGGCACTAGATGTTGGCTATCAACTGGGTGGCTCTGACGGCGGTGATGCCTGGCATGCCAGTCCTGCCAATCTAAGGAGTGTGAAGCAAAGTTAATAAGCATAGTCGTAGTTATTCGTCTTCCCTGGTTATGTCGATGCGGTGGCTTGCATCACGAACGTTGACATTTTAAATTCTGTGCCGTAAACGTCGTGGGTTCTTATCAGCAAGGATGCAGCACACTGAGGCTTCTGTTCTAACACATGGATTTCTGTGTCATGGGATTGCTGGATGCGGGCATTCAGACCCCGGCGCGAACGCTTACGGATCCGTGCCCTCATACGTGTGCATCTGACAGCTTCAAATAGTACCAGCAATCTTCAAACGGCGTTATTTGCATATCCTTGCGTGGGGTTGTTGTCTGTGCTTTGTTTCTTCGTAAGAAGGGGGTTCCTCAGTCTGTAACGGAGGAATGGTGGCATCACTTGAAGCTGTGTATAGCGCAGAAGCAGGCGGCCTGAGGGCTCCAGGAGATTGCCTTTGGATGTGCAGATTAAGGAAGCCGATGAATAAATTGGTAGTTGGCAGGAGTGGCTCAATCAAGTTGAGTTCGCTTACAGTAAGGTTAGCACGAAGCAGGTAGGATATGAGTTTTAAACGCTATAGATAGATCAGAGTGCACCATATGTACGCCATGCATGCTTAGGTATCAAAATAATGTGTTCATCGATGCGTCGCACCTATAGACTAGCTATCTCCTGGGCGATAGTAGCCAGCAGGGTTTGGAGCTTTAAGTGGCAACCTGGCGCTGCTGCAATTCGACGACTGGGTATCAGACAGCCTGTTACATATCAATCTTCCTAGGCAGTGTCGCGATCTCCGATTTCTCGTGCAATGGTGGGTCCTGTACGTTCCCACAGCACGTTCCAGGTAGGCGCCGCCGGATTTTATTTCTGGGGAGGACAGGGCGGGATCAGTTGGAGGGGAAGAGTTGCATGGAATGATAGTTACAGCTGTTTAAATCCCCCTTCAGTTCCAACTGCTTCCCGAGAAGGTCTTAAGGGTTTCATTCACTCTCGGTCTAGTGTAGATATGCATACTGGAAGGAAGGTGGCGTTGGTTGGAAAGTGTACCCGATTAACCACTTGAGTAAAACTTGTTAGCGGTGATTAGCATTTTTGGAGCTGGCTGCTGTTTGTCGCTGGCTGGGTCAGCATGCATGTGGCTGGGTTTACATATTCAGGATGTAGATCTTGATAGCAACGCAGGCAGGTTGGTGAACAAGAGCAAGGACGTACGTATCAGTTGCGCCTTTAAATGGCGTCTTTGCCATGAATGGCCGGCACGTGTGCAGCAGCTCTTCTGTATTCGTCGTGATGATGCGCTTACAGATGCGTTCGCAATTAAATTTGCGGGTGGGGAGGAAGCGGTCCCTGACACTTTCATTCCCTGCTCAGGGGAATTACTTTACGGTTGTGGATTTATAAAAATGATGGGTTGAAGATCACAGGTCGCCAGGAATTACATAGTAAGGTCTGGGTACGCACGGACATTTTAGTTTATTAGGCGTAATGTTATGGTATTGGATCTCTGTGTGTATGTGTGTGCAGATGCACGCTTAGACCTTTGCCTGTTCATACGCGTACGTGTGTATGTAGGGAAAGGTGCGAGTATAGGAAACACAAGACACGCGATGTCCATGTGTGTAGATGTGCGTGCACACAAGTGATTTGAGGTGGGGCGTCAGCGAACAAAAATTCGTGTTCACACACACACACACGCAATCTCACTGTCATAGCGCTATGCATCCACGTACAATTCAAAGCTTTTACTCACGTGGACACTCGTGGACGGATGAGATGGTCATGCTCATGGTGAGATCGATGCCATTGAGTGCTGGTGCCCAGCTGCTCGCAGCAGCATTCGTCGCAATGTATCCTATAGGTTTCTATAAGTTTTAGCTATACGTAGGCGTTGGTGATGGTGGTAGTATGAGCTGATATTCGCACATACGGCCAGGTTGGGATGGAAGGAAGGAGGTCCAGGGGGTGAGCTGCTGCTGCTGTAGTTTCCTGATCAAGGTATCTAAAGGTGATACCCGAGGAGGGCGCGGATATCCTCCGATTGGGCTCTTAGCCGAATGTGTCCGGATGGATGCTGATGGAGGTGCGTCGGAACTGGCAAAAGCCAGCTTATAATCTTAGCGGCAATAGTTGCCCTGGCCTTGATAGGTACTTTACCATGGACAATAGTTTGATGGTGCGCTTTCGGCACAGATGTAGAGTCTATCTGGATTGACAGAAGCTGGCAAGCAGGACATGCCAACCAGCGTGCGACCAGCACACGGTCCGAACGAAGATCTTACTGCAATATGTAAACGATACTACAGATGGAAAATGTTAAGCTCCCAGTTATGCGCCTGAGGGTTCGGGCGGTTCGGTTTGGCTTTGGACCAATCTCTACGTTTTTACTTCTTACCTGTCCTACTATGCCTTCCTGATTCCCTACCTACTGACCCGAGGTGTCCAAGAATCGCGCTGCAAACATCTTAGGGCAACCAAGGATTGAAGCTCAAGAGCTTTCAATCTAACAGCCTCGCCAGGGCTAGTTTTGTATTTCACCATCTATACATAGCGGCATCATTACAGCATAACTTCGATGCAGACGAAAGGACCGACCAGGAAAAGCTCAGCCAGTCTAGCTGCAAAAGATCGGCAAATAGAGGCGTAGAGCTTCATTTATCCTGATGCATTGGCTTAAGATAACAATGGAGGAAGTTTACCATATTAGTGTGTCACATGCAGCTGTCGCTGCAAGATTTAAGACGAGAATAATTTCACAATGTTATCAACTTATTAATACTTATGATAGCTATCCTATGCATTAACGCGCAGAAGGAAGCGTGGCAGGTAGAGCTCGCTTCAACCTGTTGGCCATTTGCCTAGTGCCAAAAACTCAAGGTAAAAGAGAAGATACTTCAAGTATATGATCGCGTAATTTGGTCCTTGGCGTCACCAGCGGAAGTGAACAGTTGTCATTATCGGCCACCGCAGCACGCTCCGTTATGATGAACTCGACGGTGAATTCGTACACGGCTGACAAACCCGACGTTTTGCAGCAAAAATGGCTATGAAGCAGATATGTGCGTAAAGGGAGCTTACTTCGCACAATTGCAAGGCATTTCTCCTTTCCAGGATTGGCGTATGGCGTTTCACGATTTCACATTTGGGAGGCTACTAACTGTTTGGATTTGCTCATTGCAATGTAGTAAACTTATCTATGCTCAATGTAATTTGGCCTTCTTTATTTGCGTTCTGGAAGGTGCTCTTACACCGAAGGTGCTTCCTTCGGCTAATTCTCGACGCGCCCGTTAGAGCCTGAATTCATAGGCAGGTGTTTTAACTCTGGCATCAAGTTGTCTGTGTAATCATAGTAAGGTAGTGTAAGGGTAAGGTGTTTCTCAATGGGAAAGCTTCAAAAACTTTCAAAACTGGTTTCTTTTACTTGGCGCGCAAAGACAGCAGTTGAGGGTGTAAAATTCTATACGACGATCAATTTATGCTAGCGGCTTGCGGTGCTGGATCGATGTACTGCCATCCCGAGAGGTTGCAAAGGCAATATCTCCTCGCGGCTGGAGGTAGAGTTTGGTCACCGTGGAACTCATCTGTATGAGTTCAAGCTCTGCTTGGCGGATCGTCAACTGCGGGTCCCGAGCCAGAGGCCAAGGTTTGCTAGCTGGTACCCTGGCGCGTTCAAGCATGCGAGCAGTGGGGTTTCTCTTAGCTACGTTTGCACTTATCTGGAGGACCTATGGAGTTTTGCTATTAGACAATGATTCGTATCCTCCAGCCTGCATTTCGCTGTTGGAAGGCGCCTTGGACATCCGGTGAGTTTTAAAACCTCATGGCCCTTATAGATTCCCGCTGGGAAGGTCAGAGGCGGCCTCGTACCATTTGGCGCACTTCGATGATATTGGTTGTTCCCAGTGTAACATAGACCACCTGCCATCCCACCCACACCTGTACCATCTGTTGACCCCCCCATCTTCCTAACACACCCTCCCCCGCTTCTAGGCCCTCCAACTCGACTCTCAAATTATAACGTAATGAATGCTGCATTCACGCACTATCCGCATCACATGGCTCGGTCCGCCTGCTGCAAATTGCACCGCCCACGGAAAGGTGCGCACCGGAACATGGTGCGAATGGAACCACCAAGAGTCAATTATGGCAGGGCCAGCGACGGGAGCTCCTTGGGGCCATCTGGAAATGTCAGGGCCTGTTGGAGGAATCAGCTAACGTGGTGAGCTTGTGTGTGTCTCAGAATGCTATTTTATCGATTGACGGGAAACGTAGGTTTACGGTTTCACTGGCAGCGTTCTCATGCCTCGATGGGGAACAAGGCAAGTCATCCATCCGACTTAAAGACCAGAGAGGTCAGCTGCCTTCTCCGGACCATGGCCGCGCGAATTTGCATTGCCAGCAAATCACTGCCGAAATCCCGGCGAAGCACATGTCTGATGGAACCCCAAACGCACGACATTGCCTGTGCTAATGTATTGTTAAATGTTTTCATTTGTTGGGGTTATCTTCAGCTAACACTCGCACCCCTGACCTGTGTGTGTTGGGTGGGCATTCCGCCGGGGTTGCTGGCCCACCCCGCAGAGCTCCCCTTCCAAGCTGAGAGTCCTCGTGTGGGATACGTACGAGCCCTCGTTGACACCGGTCCTGGACCGCTTCTCGGCCCTGTATGGCATACCGTTGGACTTAGACGTGCAGCCATTGGGCCAGTTGATGTCATCGATACGTGAGTTCATCCCTCCATCACTCTGTCTGCCTGCCGTTTTATCGAGCTCGATGTCGCCAGGTCATTGCGGCTACATCGTTTGCGAGGTGGCGAGAGGGGTGTTTATGTGGACCTGTGAGGTAACGGGGCAAAGGCGCGGGCAGACGAGGACGAAGAAAGGGGAATGTATTGTCATTGCAATTATTTGGCCGCGTGGATGATACCGTCCGGGCTTAAAATTGCCGCGCAGACACAAGGCCTCGCCCACCGCTGGCGGAGGCGCCAACGGGTACATCTCAACCCGCATTTCAACAACAGCAGCCAACGCAGCAGCAGTCTGGGGGAGCTGGCCCCCACGCGCTGTGGCTGTACTCTTCCGCCCTCACGCAGGAGATTGCAGAAGACGGGCACTTGCTGGATCTGGGGTAAGCGGAGAGGGGGGGTAGGAAAGCCACAAACCGGGGCAGGGAACCGCCTTTCGGAGAGCGGTTTGCTCCAATGGAGCAGTGGACTGGGGGCGGGGGCGAGGGCGGGATCCCGGGTGTGCGGGGCGATACAACCAACACAGGTTACCAACTCCACGCTCCCGCTCGCCCGCCCCACCTCTCTGCACTCAACGCAGGGAGCTCATCGAGCAGGAACAGTATGGCATCGACTGGTTTAACATTGGACAAGCGTATCGCCTTCAGCTGATGCCCTACGCAGGCCGTACAGTCGCCATACCCTTGGACGGCACTTTGCTGCACCTTTTCTACCGGAAAGATGTGCTGCAGACGCTCAGCCCTCTGGCTCAGGCGAGCTATGGGGAAGAGGATCTGGTTGTGGTAGTTGCGGCGCTGCAGATATATACATACCGTGATTAAGGCAATGCTATTTACTTGTTAGTCAGGTCGTCAGTGACCCTTTTACATTACCAGTGGCAATTACCTCGCTTGACGAGGTCGGCACCCCCCCCCCAGGTTCCCAAGACTTGGACACAACTGGTGGAGTTCACGATGTCGTACCAGCCTCAGGCGGATTCCTCTGGAGCTGCGCCTGGGTATGGGTTGCTGCCCCCCTACCCGGTCTGCATCGCGAGGGACGTAGGTACGCGGTCCACACACACTCCGCACACTCAAGTGAAGGGGAGGGGTCAGGGCACTGACTGATGTGTCTCAACCCCTCCAGCTGTTCATCTGCTCCCTTCCCATCCTTTTGCTCGTTGAACCTCAATCTGCCAGGCTGCCGTCACGAGTCCTACCTGCAAGCCATCTGGTCAAGCATAGCTCTGACCCACGGTTCAGCTCAGCCCATTCACTTTGACACCGACACCATGCAGCCGCTGCTGAATTCCTCCTCCGCGGCCGCCGCATTCCGCATCCTGGCTCAGCTGCTGGCGGCGGCTGCTCCTCCCGAGCCGGACGAGGGCTGCAGTCAGGGGAGCCTCGCCTTCGCCCGGGGCCGCTGCGTGTTTGCCCTGGCTGGGTTCGTGTCCCAAATGCGGGTGAGTGCGGGTAAAGGGGCGATTCTTATCACACGAGGGGCAGCCGCGGACGCCTTTACCAAATTAGCACGCGCACGTCGGCGCTATGTATGTGAGGGGCTCCTGGTGGTGAGGTCTTAGAGTCGTTATCCGGGTCTTGGGTCAGCTGGGAAGAAGTCATGGGATCCGGCGTGCACTTGGGTGCTCCTCTTCGGGCGAAAAGGTGTTGGCTCACTTCGCCTGAAGATGTCCAGGCGGGCGGAGGCAGACGCGCAAGACGCCCCTTCTCCTCAGCACTGTGTGCTGCGTAACAAGCCTTGGACCGATGCCATCCCCAATTCGGCTTAACGGAGCAGATGTTGTCGGAATCCGGAATTATGGGCACGGCATCACCGGTAGGAGGAGCTGCTATGGTACGGGTTTCAGAGCTTCCAGGGTCAGAGCTGGTTTGGGATGGCTACCGCACGAGCTGGGGCGACGGCGCTGCGGGGACCGCCGGTTTGACCCCCTGTACACACAGTACCTGTCCGTACGGCATCTCCGGTACAATGCCAGCGTCCGCGGCGACAACTTCAGGGTCGACGAATGTGGCATCGGAACAACCGGAACAGCAGCCGCAACAGGAGCAGCAGGAGGTACTCATAAACCGCGCGCCTCAGGCCCCGACTTCGTTGCTAGTTGGCGGTGTGAACAGCAGGTGCGCATGTTAGCGGTCCGAGACCTAATAAACATGTTCGACCAGGCGCCAAATTGTTGATCCATTTTTCCAAACAGAGGAGGATCCTCTGCCTCTGTCCCAGTTTGGGGTGGCTGATAGAAGGGGGGAACGGCGAATGTCATCCATGTCCTCTTCGTGTGTTTCGCCTTCTTTTACAGGATGCCGTCCATGGTGAAGCTCGTGGCCTTTGAGCTGTTGGCGTTCCTCGCTGCCCCCGACCACCTCGATGGCGACGGGGAGGTCGTACAAAGTACGCTAGAAGTCGCACAGACATCTCTTCCGGGCGTCTTTCCTGTCAAGCCGTACTTGCTGCAGCCGGAGCAGCGGGACGTGTGGTTGGCTGCAGGGTACGACATGGACTTGATGCGGGACGCAATGCCAGTGTTGTACGGCAGCATGACGCACCCCAATATCGCGTGGGGACTGCGGATGCCCGGACAAGCTGCATACAAGTGAGCCCGTGTGACTCTGCTTGGAGGTGTGCGAAATGGGATGTAATTGTGAAATAATGCAATAACACATAAAACCAGAGACCCGTTGATAGCGCAGGAGGCTGGGAGGGCGAGAAAGGGGGAGCTGTCTGTCTTTTATGTATCGGGCGTGGAGGGTACCCATGGACCCCGTATGTGATAGAAGTCCGATTTTCCGCGCTCCTCCACCACGGTCCACCTTCTGCCGACTTCCCCCGCATCACAGCAAGCTCATCGGCGACGTAATCGCATCGATCCTGGCCGGCAATGTTTCCGTTGCTCGTTGGGTTTCAAGTGAGGCTTCTGCGGAAGGCGAAACTTTACCATCACAGTCGGGCGCAACACCTCTGGCTCACGTCCTATCCTCTGCTACTGCCAAGCTGGCGAGTGTTTTCACACCTCAGGTGCGAGAGATGTGTGTCGAGGGGGGAATCCGCACCTTCCAGCTTCCAGACGCGGTTACATCGCCTCCCCGCTCTTCCTCCCTGCGCTCTCTCTATGCACTGTTTGTTCTTTACGGGCTTGGTTGCTAGGCTCCCATCTGAATCAGCTCTTTGTCCTGCTGGACGAAGCCCTCTCTTGACTACCGCGTCTCTCGCCCCGTGTCGGGCCCGCACCTCAGAGCGCTTCACGTCTGTACGACGAGTCAAGGCAGCCCTGGATCTATGCACCCTTGGGTATTGGTGCCTGCACGACACGCGGCGCCCTGCAACCCCCAGGTAAGTGGCTGGCCCCTTGCTCGGGCTGCACCTCCCTTCCTCGGGCTGAAACCCCGACACCAGAGCAAACAACCTGCAAGAGCATCAGGATTGCCTGAGCGTGGGGGGCCGGGGTCACCTGGCTTCCTTGAGCCCTCGCGCCCGCACGCCCCGCTATCGCAATACATCATGAACCTCGTGATGTGAGGGGCGGCAATTGATGAACTGACACTGTGCTGTTGTTGCCGCATCCGCCCCTCTCCCCCTCTCCTTCCGACCGTGTCTTTCGTTGTCTTAGCTCCGCTTCCCCCCCCTCAAGACCCCGGGCTAGAGCCCCCACCGCGGCACTCAAGATTGCCTCCGGCCATATTGGGCGTCCTGGTGCCCTTGGTGGTGCTCTGCTTGATCGTTGTAATGCTGGTGCGACGGTACTACTCTCGGTCAAGCACTGGCTTCGACGGCGTGGGCGTCGGTGTGTGCGGGTACAGCCGCGGTGCATGGTGTCTATCAATGGCGCTTCGTGGGCCGCGAGCGATACACGTGCCGGAGGCGGGAGTGCAGGTGGCGCTGTGCGTTACAGACATCCAGGTGGGTCGCGGGATGTACACATGGTCTGTGCTCTTCGTCAAACTACTGTGACGGAACTTGAGATGCGCTGTTGCCGCTGCCGAATCAGCGTTTTTGATACTAACCTCGTTGATTGTTCCTGCCTTTCTGTCTGTCTGTTTACCTCTCTGTTCCTAGATCTGGATCTGACTCTGTTGAACTGGATCCCTCTCTGCCACACAGGATTCTACGTCTCTGTGGGAGAACCTGCCCGCGGATACGTTAGCCCGAGCAGTGGATATCCACCACCACTGCGTGAGAAGGCTGGCGCTAAAGCACGGCGGGTACGAGAGCGCCACGGAGGTATGAGAGGAGGGGATTGGCGGGAGGCAAGAATGTGAGGGTGGTGGAAATGGACAAGCCATAAAGGATTCGGTCACAGAAGCCCGCTGGGATGTCATGACTGATGACGTTGATGATGTGGAATTGCCACTTCCTAAGCAGTTCATTGGCCCACAGCCTGGACCCTCTCGTTCCCTCGCCTCCTGCTTCCCCATCAGGGTGACTCCTTCATCCTGGCCTTCAGCTCCGTACGTTCTGCGGTGGCATTTGCTCTGGACCTGCAGACCCAGCTGCTCAACGCGCCCTCCTGGCCCAAGCTGCTGCTAGAGCAAGAGGTGTGTTAGAGAAGGTTTGGACCATGCGACCGTACAGGGTAGTTGTTTACTTGATCCGCAGCAACTTCAGGCCTGGTGTGGTTGTGTCCGGCGGCGATGCGTTCTCGTAACCCTTGTAGAGTTTGAGTCCACATATCCAGGGTGTAACCTGTAAGTTTGTGTTTCAATGCTTGTCCTCCCTGGCCGATCGCCCCCTTCTTCTCCCATGACATCCCACCATCTCCTCCTTCCCTTGTCTCGCCCTCTACTCTCCATGCATTTGCCCGGCCCCTCCCCCCCCACGCAAGGTGTGCAAACCGGTGTACACCCGCCTGCCCGCGGGCTACCCTTTGAGCAACGCCGCCAGCAGCCGTGCCAATGGTATCTCCACCCGAGTGCGGAGGTCCTCAGGGGGCGTGGAAACAGCCGCAGCTGCGGGATTAGCAACACACTCCCCGGCGGCAGCAGCAGGTGTGGCGTTGGCGACGACGGTGGCAGCGGTAACGATTACTAGCATCGCCGAGGATCTGGTCCAGGGCAGCAGCAGCGGCATGGGAGCTTTCACCTCCGCTAGAGCTTCTGCCACGGCGGCACAGCGAGTTCCAGCGTCCCCATTTGCGTCATGTGCGGAACGAAGCCGCTTACGAAGCTCCGCTGGGAGCTTTTTGGGACAGCCTTCTCCTCGTCCCCAATTGCGGCATTGTCCCACCACATGTGGGAGTGGTTCCAGCTCCAGGGATGGATCGCCGGCGCTCCCTAGAGGCCGCAGCCTCGAGGACGTCGTACATTCCTCGGTGCAGCTACAGGGCTCCGTGATAGCTGATGATGGTGACGGCGGCTGCAGCAGCGGCTGCGCTGGACTGCGCTTCCCGGAACCTGCGGCCGCCGCCGCCACCCCCGGCAGCCTCGACCATGGCGGCAGCGGCGCCGTGTTCGCCGCCTCTGCCGCAAACATGGCTTCTTACTCCCCACCTGGTGCCGGTGGCGCCTGGTGTCAGGGGGACGTGGGCAGCCTTGGAGGGACGTCCGCGGCGGAGGAGGTGGATAGCTCCCCAATGCCCATTGCCCCGGCGGTTCCGGTTCGGTCATACGGCCGGCTTAAAGAGCACCTATCATGGCTGGAGGAGCCCGCAGGCAGTAGTGGCAGTCTGGGACAACCCTTCGGGACGGACGGTGCGGTGCCGAGCCCAAAGACCTCAATGACAAGTCGGATGGCAATTTCGGAGGCTGGCGGCGGCGGCACACAGCCGTACGGGACGCTGCACGAGGATGCGATGGATGCGCAACGAAACCAGATCTTACCTTGCCGACAGCAGCCGCACCACCACCACCACCACCACCACCAGCAGTTCATGCCATCTACGCCACAGCATCATCTCTCGCCCCTGATCCTCAGTCGAGGCTCAGTCGTGTTCAGAGGCGTCCAGGATCAGCAGTCGCCACCAGCGGATGGCGATCTGCTCCCAACTTGGTGCGACAGCAGTTTCCTGGCTCATGCTAACTTCTCTGTATACAGCAACACCACGTACGGCACCACGGCGGAGGGCATGGCGGGTGCTGGTGGCGCAGCCGCCAGCTTCATCGCAAACAGCCGTCTATGGGACGACGCTGAGGGCGACTTCATCAGTTCTGCAAGCAACGCCATATTGGGTCCCGTGAGCTACCAGAGTGTTGTATTGGGGCCGTCAGGTGCTGGCATTATGGGTTTCGGAGCGCAGGGACATGCCTCCGCTGCCGCCGCGGGTGGTATCGGGGAATCCGCAGCATCCCCAGCTATGGCTGCTGATGGGGTTGCGGGTGGGGATGGGGGTCGGCTTGCTGGTGGTGGTGGTGGTGGATGCAGGACGCTGCTGGAGGTGCTTCGAGCAGCAGCTGCAGCCGCCGCCGCCGCCGGAGTAGCTGGAGAGAGATTGGGAGTGCGGAAGATGAGCGGTGATCTCTCGCCCCCGTGTCTGCACCGGCAGCCATCATTGCACACACGGCAGCAGCGCAACGACCATAACCACCGTAATGAGTACCTTATGTTCAGGTGTGACAAGTTTTGGGATCAGGAGGGGTTGGATAATGCCCAAGCGTGACGTGGATTTCAGGTTTAGGATTTGAGGCTTTTTCCAAGAATTCAGCCGCCAAGAAGGTATGTCGCCCGGTGGTGATTGACCCCGGTCGTCTGCGGGCAGCTGTGCTCTCGGACCGCCGTGTGTTCGTTTAAGGGCTGCTCCGAGCGGTGCGCGTTTGGTCTCATCTGCCGGCATGTTTGTAGTCAACCGATGGATTGAAAGAACCCTTTTTCGTCCTTTCGTGCTCCAACCCTTCAACGAAACAGAGGCCTCCGGGTGCGGGTCGGCATCTCCGTCGCCATACCGACGGCCGCGGAGCTGCAGTACAACGCCACCGCCGCGCGGATGGTCTACGGAGGCCCTTGCGTGGCGGCTTGCAAGGCCCTGGCGGATCTCGCTCACGGCGGTCAAGTCTTTCTCAGTGCGCGAGCCCATCAGGCTCTGGCAGCGGAGTGTCAAGGATTGGGGGGAAAGCCCCCCGGTACCATGGTGGGTGTGATATGCCTGCTGTTGCGTGAGTTACTGGACATAACAAACCTAGAAGATAGCAGACGGATACGCTGAGAGGGGGAAAGGAGCTCTGTTAGGGGGGGTCAGGTAAGGAGGGGAGAGAGCTCCTTTCCCGACAGCGTGAGCTCCAAAAACAGTTATGAGTTGGGTGGTGTTTTGCCGCGTTGCACCCATCCATTCGTTTCATCCTTGGGGCTGGACCCAGCAGCTGTTCGCCTGGTCTAGGAAGTGGTACGCGCTCCATCCTGTGCTCCCTCTTCCACCACCGCTGACTGTTCCGCTGGATCCCTAGGTGCTGCAAGTCGCGCTGATGGAGTCATCTGCTGCACCTCCGCAACCACCACAGCTGCAAGAACAACAGACAAAGGTGACGAACTCCACCGGTAATCTCGCCCGCGACAGCTGCCTGCTTCCCCCGGGTCAGGGCGCTCCGGTTTTACACAGCCATCACGTGGCCAAGTGCGCTGCCCCCCGGGTGCCCGAGGCCTTCACGGGGCAGCAACAGCGGCCTGTAGTACCCGCGACCACGGTTACTTCTCGTGCTTTTCATAAGGCCACCGAGCAGGTCGTGCACCAGCTTCAGATCCAGCCCAGCGTGACGCAGCAGGGGTCACCACGGGTACACCTCGGACTTGAGCCCGTCTACCTGGTCACCGCGCCCGCGTTGTCGCAGCGCCTGGCACTGGTGCCGCCCCCTAGGTTTTCTACTGAGCGCCCGCCTCTGCAGGACGTATTCAGGGCACCACTCGGTCGTGTGTCGTACGCTGTTGTGCGCGTGCCGGCGGCGGCGGCATTAATGCGCTGGGACGGGCCCATCGCTGAGATGTCGCTGAAACTGTTTGTGCGAACGGCGATGTCAGAACTGCGACGGACAACGGGGGCGTATCTGGTGGGTCTTGCACGGCGGAGGGATGATGAAGATAGGTGATACAGTTCTGGAGAAAAGATGGGTTTACACGCAGGGGAGAAACACAAACCTCTCTCGCTCTTCCTCTCTGACTGCGACTGCAAGTGTGGCTCGGGGACTCCAAGCCGTTGCCCCTTCCGGTAGGTCGCGCACCCGCCCGGCCATCGTCCCTTGCATGCGCAGGTATCAGCTTCGCCGGCTGAGGTCCGTGCCGCTTTCCCCTCACCCGTCCTCGCGGTGGCCTGGGCGTTGAACTTGAGGGCTGCTCTGCTGCGGGCCACGTGGCCAGAGGAGCTCCTGCAGCACGAGCTGGGGGAGCCTGTTGAGGCTTACGACGGTACGGAGGTGGTCGGTCAGCCGCCGCCGTCAGAGTTGGGGATACAGCGAGTGCGCTGGATGTCGCTGACGGGTTTCAGTCGGGGCAATGGCTCCAGGGAGAGCGGCGTGCAGCGCTGCGGAGGGGGCAGTTGCCCTGGTGCGGCGGTGATGGAGTCGCAAGTGCCGCCGCTGCCTGTCAGGTTTCGAGGGGTCCAGCGCCGCATCCCGAGCAGGTGCGTGCCAACGCCAACGCCGCGAAGGCTCACACGGTGCAGGGCAGCATGTCGAGGGCGAGGGCGATGCAGTTCAAGGAGCTCCCCGCGTTACATTATCTGTTGAGGAGTCGCTGTTGGTGAACGGTTTAAAATGTTATTTGATGTGACGTGGTTAGCAGCCCTCTGTTGACTGCGACCTCCGTACATACATCCTCGGTTTCTTCGCACTCCTCCCGCGCACGTACCCTCCGTTACAGACCCGGCTCCACTCAGGCGGTGGCGGTATCACGCGCTGTGGTGCTTCGAACCACCTCCCCGGGAAGCGATGGCGCGGAGGACCAACTGGGAGGTGCGACTGTCTACCTTGGGCCGCACGTTGCATGTCTTGTATGTGTAAATCTGCGGGTTACACCCCTTGGCCAAACCTCTTGACCTTTGCTTATTTCCTTCAAATGGTATCGCAGGCTGCCTGGAGCCGCTGCCGCGTATGGGCGCCTCTCCTCCGTTGCGGCGGAACCGGTACTCTCTCGACTACGTGCTCCCCATGTCGGAGACGCGCTTGCAAGGCGCAGTGCCGGTCACTGCCGTGCGCTCCGCCGCCACCACTATTCCCCCTGCCGACGAACCCGCCGTCGATGGCCCCTCGGCGCCCTTGGCGATAGCCCAACAGGCTCCATGCAGCAGCCAGAGTCCAAGTAACAGCCAACCGGACTTCCAGAAACGAGCGCTGGCTATGCTGGCGGACCACTTCCGAAATTCGGCCATGGCAGCCGCCGCCTCTGAAATACGAGGATCCGCGTCGGACGGCGGCGTCAGCATTGGCGTCGGCAGTGCTCAGATCAACGGCAGTCCCACAGGGTACCTTCCGAGCACGCCGCCCAGTCTGCCCTTTGGGTCGTCGCCGCTGAGCGGCACAACAATGCCACTCGGGTGCGCGCTCCGAAGAGCTACAGTCGATGGCATTGCGCCGGTGCCGCAGCGGCAATACCACTACCACAACCAGGCCCTGTTTCCGCAACAGCGGGTTCGGATGGCGACACCGGTGGCGGTATCCAAGAATGGGCAACGGTGGGAACTCTGGTCGGCGCACCGTCCGCATCATCTCACTCAGCAGCAGACGCAGCAACTGAACAAAGGCAATGACTCGGGGGAGGCGGCAGCGGCGGCGCCTGTTGCCCCTGTGGAAGGCAGTTTTGCGGCTTCCTTAAGCAGGTCGTGCTTGCCCTGCGGGGGCACTGACGTGCAGCTCGCCGAGGACAGTCCAACAGTGATGGATGGCACGGAGGATGACAGGGTAGCGCTTGAGGTGGCTGGCGGCAACGGCGGCGCAAATGCCGACGGCAGCAGTGCCGATGGCACCCCCGCCAGCACCGGGTCGTCGCTCCATGCATTTCCTATGGATGCCAGCGCTGTTGCTGTTATAGACCGAGACCCTCGCAGCGAGCTGAACAATCGCTTGCATGATCTCAAATCTCCCTTGTCACGGCCAACGACATGGACCTCGCCGAATTTGTACGGTGAAGGCAGCGGCGCGGCCATTCGGTGCCGCGGCTCCGGCGTGTCTGATAACGGGGGAGGGTCCCGTGTCATCTGCAGGACGGCGCTTCGGGCGTCTGGGACAGGACATACCTTGGGGCCTATGATCGGACCTGGGAGCAGTCCATTGGGGGCCGCAGGTGATGCCCGGGCGGCGGAGTGTATGGTGCCGCCACCGTCGCCTCCGCCGCGTAGCGCACCGCTTTACCCAGTGCCGCCGTTATCAGCCCCCCCGCACATCTCACGGCGGAACACCGTGCATGAGACCGAGGGAAGGACTGCTGCTGTCATTAACGCCTATGCTGATGCCAATGCAGCCACTGCAGCGGCAATGACGGCCCGGCAGCAGGTGGCGGAAGGAGGAGGAGGAGGAGGAGGAGGAAGAAGAAATGTCAGGTTGCTGCTTCGCGGCTTGAGGTGCGCCAGAAGCAGCTGCCATTGGCATATGCATCTTGCGTGGTGGTTGTCACTCGGGTGGGGCTCTTTTTCCCGTGAAGCCTGTTTGATGCTGCTGCCTAAATTGCTTCTTTTGCTTGTCTATAGAGTTCGTCATGTATCGGTGTTTTGAAAGGTGCTTGTTATGCTGCACCGATGGCTGTCCAGGTGTAACCTGCCCATGCTCCGCCTAATTACCTCCCTGTCAGGATTCACGTGGGGGTAGCCACTGGCTCCTTAGGCTGGACCGTCAGCAGCAAGACACATGCGCTGGTGTACACGGGCAGGTAGGTGGAAAGCAAGTGGTAGAGGATTTGAAGGCAATGAAGTGAGAATGTGCGGCAAAGCCTGAGGGACACGTCACTTCATTCCTCCGGGGCCCTCACACCCTTCTGCGGCTCTCCCCTGTTTACCTCAGAGCCGTCTCTCGGGCGATGCGGCTGTGCGAGATCGCCGCGAGTGGCAAGGTCCTCTGCGACAGAGGCACCCACCGGGGCATACTGCAGGCACAGACACAACTGGCGACGCAATCGATAACGCTCCCGGCTGCTTATCCCAACGGAGGTGGCGGCCTCACGCCTCCGCCGCCGCGCCTAAGCGATCCCCGGACGTACCAGCAGCATGAACAGCATCCACGGCAGGACGGTTTCAAAAGGAAGACGACGGCGGCCTTGGGAAGCGGTCTGCGATTCGGAACCTGCAGTAGCGGCGCCACGGCGTCACCGGCGGAAAGGCACGAGGAGGACCACCAGGGAGTTGCAGCGGCGGCCGCAGGACTCTCCTCTGCAGCAGTTCCACCTGCTCCTCCTGTTGCCGCTATTGCTGCAACTGTGTCGGACGACGATATCGCTGCGAGGTGTGATAGTAGTGGCGGCAGCGGCGGCGTAGGCGCCGAGGGAATGCTGTCGGAGCGGGTGGCTCTGGAGCTGCAGCTGGTGCGGCTGTTTGCTGGCGCACGGCTGACGGTGCGGACCATGGACGATGTGTTTCTTTGCGAGTAAGTGTGGCTGGGTGGCTATGGAGGATGACTGAGCGGGAATGCCCATGTGCGCGGGATCAGGATCGGCACCTTCTTCCGCACACAGGGGTCCGCTTCCTTCCCCTTCCCCTTCCCCTTCCCCTTCCCCTTCCCGAACCCCCTCACAGGTTCCGCTCAGCGCCCACCTACACGCTCCCGAGACCTCTCCGAGTCCCGGTCCCGACGAGCCCTCCACCGTTTGCCTCCTCCACCTCCCCTTCCGTCCACCAGCTCAACGGTGCCGGGGGCGGGAATGTAGGGCCTCATCACGGGCACCAACGGATGCAGCTGCCCACCGCCGCATATACCTCCGGACTACATCCAAATAGCAGCAGCCCCGGGAGGCCGCAGTCTCCACAGGCATCCGCGAACCCAACTAACCATGTCAGTCAGATTCCGATGTCATGCACTCCTGCCGCCACTTCCCAGGACTTGATAGCCACATCCAGCCCGGGGCCCTCCGGCCTCCATTCCTCCGAGGTCCTCCTCCCGAGAACGACTGAGGGACGCACCCCGCGATCGCGGACTCCGTTCAGTGTGGGAGCTGACGCTGAGACGGCAGCAGCGGTTAACGTTGCCACAGTTTATGGTGGCGGCGGCAGTAGCACAGGTGGCGGCGGCAGCAGCGGCTTTATCGTGCAGCCCCTGCCGGCGATGGCCGTCCGCATGACGGCAGCAACTGCCGCTCCACCGCAGGGCCCGGGTCCGCTGCCCCCGGCCCTTCACCCCAGTACTTGGTCCTGCTCCACAGCAACAACCAGCGATTGTGGCTACATGCCGTCACTGCCCATGTCGTCGGGGCTAGTGAGCAGCGCCAGCGCCCTCCCGCAGTTCTCCTCCTCCGTGGTACGGATGTCACCTGCGCAGCGCTTTGCATATCGCGCGACGATGACCACCGAGGGGAACATGCCGTACATTGTCTGTCATCGCGTGGATGAGGAAAGTGAGACCGGCTCCGAAGACGGCAGTGGCAAAGATCAGCGGGCGAGCGCCGCAGCCACTTCCAATGCAGTCGGTTCTCCCAGGAAGGCCGGGGAGGTGATGGCCGGAGCAGAGGGCATCGGAGCTCCACGCCATTTGGATGATGGCGAGGACAGAAATGTGTGTGAGTGCGACCTCCCACCACCTTACCATGTGCAATTGAAAGTGATGCAAGCGCAGGTAGAAGCGAATGTGGAGACGGTGTCCTGTAACGGCGGTGGTGATGGTCACGGCGGCAGCGGGGCGATGCCTGCGGCAGCTCCACGAACCCAGAGGACGGAATTCAACCTCAGCGGCGTCGGGGGCGGGTCAGATACCATGGGCCGGGGCGGGGCGACCAGTGAGGCATGCTTACCTTATCCACCGCGTCAGCACTGCAGCTGCAGCTGCAGCTACGGACCGGCCCCGGTGTGGTGGGAATGTGATGATAGACTCCGCGAGGGGAGCCAGCAGCGGGAAGTGGCCCTCGGGAGCAGCCTGAAGGAGGTGGAGTTAAAAGGTGATGCCGGAAATCAACGAGCTGCGTCGACGGTTGCGTCTGTCGTGCCACTTCCTGCACCTTGTGCTCCATGCGGCGGTGGCCGCGACGTGTTGTCGCCAGCGCTTAAAGAGCGGCCGACGTTAATGGTCCAGCCATTGCCACCGCTGGGAGTAGCCTTGGGGCGGACCCCGTCTTCTGGAAGGTTCGAGACACCGCATCTCGCCGACCGACCCCGGGGGCAGTGGCTGATGACATCTGTGCCGACAGGGATTAGTGGCGGCGGCTGCGGCGGGCGGGGTTGGGGTCTCGGGGAGGGGCAGCCGCGCCATAACTTGCACGAGGACGAATGCATGAGGAACAACGAGGCGGTGCAGGGGGAGTTCGAGGTTATTCCGACGGGTAGCAGATGCTGCAGCGGCCCGGGTGGCACCTCAACGACCTCAGAGGTGGCGGTTCGAACATTGCTCCAGGGGCGGCTGCTGGCGCAGATGGCAGCGGTGGCGAGAACAGATGCGGCGGTGGGGTCGACGGCGGTGCCGCTGGCCCAATCCCCTTTATCTCCAGCGCTGTTGATGACTATAGGCAGTAGCGGTCGCCGCGGAAGCGTCAACGTCAGCGGCAGCTCGTATCTGTGCAACAGCGGTAGCGGCGGCATCTTGAATCCGCCCACATTTGCCGGCCTGGCGCAACTTCCACCGGGCGGCCCTTCAGAGGCGAGCAGCGCCGGATCCTCTTTCCGCCTAGCGCCCTTTTCGGGACATCTGCAGCCGTAGTTGGCAGTGTGTGGAGAGGAAGTCTCATCGGAAGACCTGGGTTTCAGCTGTTTCGGTCTCAACATCCAGAATGATACATTCCGTCCCTCCAGCACAGGTCAACGCTGATGATCAACGCAAACGTGGGCGATTGTTTGTGCGTTTGTACCGAGTTGCCTTGAAGCGCCTCCTGCGTGCATATTGCTATGATCTACCAGCAATACCATTGAGCTTTTGATATCTCGGTGGACTGGTGGGTCGTGAGGACTCTTGTCAGGGCCCTCAGTCGGACTGTCCCTGACATGAACAGATGCATTGACAGGTCAATGTCGGTGGTAGGGGCGCTGATCCATGATGTGAATGTGATTGCTCCGTGTCCCAAGTGAAACCAATTGCGATGCGGGGCTAGTCTGTAGCGATGTTAAGTTTGTTTTATTGTGAGCCTCTTCTTGGCCAGAGTGCGAGCGAGGCAACGGCATCAGCATTAGGGCACCCAGTTCTGCGACTATCATAAGCATGTGTTTACACGTGGTGCTTGGTTCACAAGGGATCGCACAACTCGCGGTTGGTGGGAGGGCAAGAACTCCTCGTGTGTTGAGGAACTTGCACCCGTATCCAAAAGGCCAGCACGGGTAGCACGACCCGCTGCTCCCCTATGACCCACACGCTGTGACCCACACTACATTTAGTGTATGCAGCCATATCATATGACATCCTTTGACCTTTCTCCGTCACCTCGCGGAATCCTTAACATAGCTTGGCAATCCTAAGCGTGGACTTAACTTGGCAACGGTGTTTGAATGAAGGAAATGTTTTTAGCATACCATGGAACACAAACGGGCGGTGTTGGAGGCACACGTGTTTTGAGTCACCTAGGTGTTTAGGTAAGCCTTAGTAAGCCTGTTCTGCGGGTGCCGCATTGCGCGTTCCTCGTGCACATGAGCTACTTGTGTTGGCGGTAGGCTGGCAGCAGGTTGTTTACAAACTCACGCACATGTGTACGGTCACACCAAATCCAAATATCATGACTCATCTCCCTTGCATCTGCCTACACTTACACTTCGGCTCCATCCCGTTCTCTTAACCCGATATCCAAGACGGTGTCCGTACTATTGTGCTTAAGAGCTGGGATGATGGGCGAGGGCATACACCCCCGGGTCCAGAGACCAACGGGGCTGGATCGAGGAGTGGATTTCCGCCGGATGTGGTTTGGGTGAGACGCAGGGGAAAACTGAAAGCAGCATTGGAGCGGTCATGGACCCAAAACAGCATTGGAACGGCCATTGTCCGTTGTTCTGCACCACGCGTGCCGGACATCAATTGTGCCTGGCGGGTCGGATGGCGGTGTTTGTATAAACTAGCTGGCCATGTCCCGACCTGCTACATGCATGTGCGCACAATCGCAGGGCGGTTACATTTTTCATTGATCTAAAGGTTCTTTGTTGGTCGTGATGCATGTGCAGCTGGATAAGCCAGCCATGCATTGCAGGGATTTATGCAGGTGGCTGAAGCGGGTAGGGTCATCCACATCTCATCTGATGTGGTCTCTCTAGGCCAACACTTGGTTTCTGATTTTAGCTGTGTCCTGTGCGGGTTCCATTTGGGTTGTACCCCTTATCGCTGTTTCGTCATCATGTGGGTTTTTTGACCGCGATGTGGATCTCGTATCTTCATCTCGTCGTCAACGTCGTCGTGGCGCATTACATTTGGTATGGGATCGCCTCGGATATCCGGGGCGGCACCGTCAGCGCTGCATACCCGTCGTCTCTGCCAGCAGCACGTAGTGATGGCTATCTCGCTTCACTCCAGTCGAGTAATAATGACGCAATCGTACCCCGGGAACCCTCCCCTGGACGGGCTGCTGCATGTTCAGATCTTGAATGCGGGTTACCTTGGCACCGCAAAAAAACGTACTTGCACACACGCATGCGGCAACGTCGTCAAGTGTATGTTAACCTTGTGGTCGTATGTTCAGGGTAATGTTCGATATATCCTTTACTTAGACGGTGTTTAGCCCTGAGCAAGTGGGTTGGTGGTATTGAGCTGGATCGTGAAATGCTTTTGGCTGGACGGGGTTCACGGTGCCCCTAAATGCATGTTCTGACATCTAACTCACACACTTCTTCGCGGTTTGCGCTCTCGTCTCTGAGCCCTCTGGCTTGTTTGAATCTCCTTCTGCTTGCATGACGCCTGGATAGCATCTAGGTCCAATCGGTGCGTGTGTAAGGGAGGCCGTGGCTCTACTCTGGTGGGCGAGTGCATCGTACCGGTGTCATCACCGCACGCGTCAGTCACAAACGGTTTTGCACTGGGTCGAACTGGTTCTGAATGAAGGGTGTCTATTTGCTGCACGAATGTGAGAAGGACAGGAAAGAGTGCAGATTTATTAATGGTTACAGGACCACAGGGAAGTTACTTGCGTCCACTTCTCTCCTGGGTGGTCCTCATGGACGAATGCAAGGGGGGCATTGACAACTTCCAAGTGCACATTCACAGCACCCGACAACACCAGCTTTACACCCCACATATAAATTTGAAGCTTGAGGGGTCCAGCCAAAATCCACGCGAGCCCCGCCATTGTTAATGTCGCCTACATTTGTTCATGGGTTGTCGCCATATATACGTGGTGTCGGTGTCTTTGGATCTGTGGATCCAGCTGCAACCAATTACCCTAGCTGCCGTAAGTCACCACAAGCCACCATGACCCAAAACCGTCCAATAGATATAAATCAATTATTAAAATTTAAAACATTTGTGCAAGAATGACACGAAAGGTTACACGTTAGGTAAAATGGATGCTGTAAAATTAGTATGCGTGTTGGTGTAGCACAGATAACTTCATCCGAAGCATGCTACCTGCCTACCAGCAATCGGGCATGGCGGCTGGAAATCTGATATCGGAACCAGCCCAACTACGGTCCAGCGCAGCAGTGGATGAAGCTCAAAGAGCGCTGGCTACCTGAATTCTCAGTGGCGAAGTATACGCTGCAAACGGCGGGGTGTCCCGTATTCCATGTGTGCCCTCCGCGTGCCGTCATACACATACACACACACTCAGCCCATCCTGCCTTGCTTTTCAAGAGCAGCTAGAGACACGCAGACCCTCTCAAAGCACCCCTCTTCTCGTCGGACCAGCGCACTGAAGTTTTATCATTCGAGGAGTCCAAAGTAGCGGATTTGTGGAAACCAGCCCAACGAATAATTGAATCACGACACAAACCAGCCCATCGTGGCGCCCCGATTTGTGAACTAATTCTGTTGCATGCACGCGGCACCAGATACACCACTGCACCGCTCCATATTTATTCCCCCCCATACGGCCAATGGGGGTAAACGAAGCCAAGTATCATGTCGAACCAACAATGAAGAGGAGCACGTCATCAAGAAAATGCTTCTGTGAGGGGGAAAGTCCTCTAAGTCCGCCTCATCAATGCCGTAGTAATGTATCAAACCCTCTTTCAGCAGAGGCATTTCACGAATGAAAATAATCACGAATTTAATGCCGGTGGGGTTCACGTCCACCCGTTTAGTTCGTCGGAGCGCAATCTCCTCCACAAGCATGGGATAGAACACATGCGCTTAAAATCTTCTCACCTCATTCCCTTCAGCTACATTACCAGCCACTTCATTAACTTATTAGTCGGTTCGGTCCTCCGCAGCACCACCACTAGGCAGACCCGCTTTCCAGCCGGGCGCGCCCTCACATGCGTCCCGGACATCACCGATCATTACACACCTAACGGCTATGATCCTACTTACTGCGACTCTTAGGCCGAGAGTTGGAGATACAGCTGGGGTCAGAAGTCCTAATCTACTTGATTCCGCGCAACACCTCTCACCGCTGCCATTCGAGTCCCTCCTTCCCCCCCATCACCCTTCTTGGCCTTCAGCCTCCATCAATACGGGAAAGGGTGCATTAGCGGCAGGCCCTCGGCAATGGTGGACCTCGCTCCACTTGCGTCTTCGTCGGCCCCATCCGGTTACTCAGCCCCGCCATCCCCACCGGCTATTCCTTGGTGACTCACGCGGTGGGATCCAGTCGAGTCGGAGTAGAGAGGCCGCCCCTGAAGCCGCCACCTCCATGCTGACTTCTGTTTCCGACATCTCTTCCCTGCCCCCGAAAGGCGGGGGGAGCGCGGCCCCACCGGATCGAGCTTGATTTAACCGTTCCTCGCCTCCGCTGCCCGCTGGGGCCCCACTCCAGTCCTGGCAACCCCAGCCTCTGTTCCGGTCCCCATCCTTCCTGGCTCAGCTGTTGGCGCCCCTGGAGGCTCTTCAGTACTAGTGGACCCAGCTGTGCGCCCTCCACCATGGAGGTCGCGATTGCCACCGCGCCGGTCCCGCAGAACGTCCGCCAGCGGAAGCCCCTCCACCAGAAGCAGCGCCTCAGGCACCGGAACACCCAATGCCAGCAGTCCGGAGGAGCCCACCGTCAAGGTCGCTGGCGAGAGAGCGCTGCGATCCGACGATGGGGTGGCGGACAGCGTACGGGGTCGTGATGGCGACTGCGAGGAGAACGGGCGCGGCGATGAACCGGACAGCGGAGAGCTGTATGTGGGGAGGTAGTTGCTTTCGGGAGATGACCCCAGGCCGCGCTCGTCTTGCCACGTCTCTGCCGGTTGAAGCGCTCCAGGAAGGTAGAGCTCACCAACGCGGTCGAATGGCGCCACTCCATGCCAGCCGCAGCTGTGCGTTATCTGGCAGAGATTCAAGCCGCGTTCTCTTCCGAGCCGTGGGGTCTCGCAAGCAGCCTCGGTCGCCCGTGCAAGGCAACAGTAGGGGCATGTGCAGCCCGCGGGACACTGGCCAACCACGGCGATCAGCGTGGGCAGGTTGTAGGCTGGAATGCCCGTAGCGCAGTTGGTGTCAGTAGGGATAATACCGTTGGCATTGGAGGGGATCTGCTGCTGCTGGGGCGGTGAGCGATGGGGATCCAGGGAGGCACGGAGGGAAAGCTGCTGGAAGCTGGAGAAAGAGGTGCGGTTGTGATCGCGCTAGCGCAGGCAGAGGGAGGACAGGGCAGGGACGGAGGCGGCAGGCCAAGGAAAGCGGCCACCACGACGGAAATTTTCATTTTCATAGTGTTCATGTGAGCATCAAAGAAATGGTCAAACGAAAATGAAATCACCAGATACTAGTACAAGACCCCCAGGCACACGACCAACCCATACACGTTGTGCCAACCCGAGCGCAATAAGCTGTCGTCTGATTTATGATCGCCTTCTCCACAACCCAAGTCGATATAAACATCACACCTCTCCAAGTCGCTCCAGCGGTATTACCAAAGAGCCGTCGTTTCCATCGGGGCCAACCGGTAAGCCGAATCGGCTGAACTTGTACCGCATGAATATTGTCACCAGCGTATGTGCAAGTGTGTATCCCAGACATACTGCTAGTCGAGATGCGTTACGACTGACAGCTGAAACTGTAGCCAGAAGCAGCCATACGCTGGCCATCGCCCAATTGGCGTAGTACAAACTACAGCACCGCCCATTCACTCTGTCGCTAGCGGGATAAGTATAGCACCAGCATGTAGGGTATGGCCATTGACATGCCACGGATGCACCTATGTATCGCACGGTAGGAAACCGTAAGGCCGTAAGGCAACGTCGGAGGGTCCGGTTCACTGGTATTCCAAGAAACCAAGGTTTGATAGACCTACCCAATAGAACATAAGCTGAAGACACGATGGCAGTGATGCTTGTTAATAAGAACATGACCATATTCAAGGCCGTTTTGCCTCGGAAACCTTCCTGCGCATCTTGCTCCGCAAAGGTTCCGTTCCACAACGTGAAAAAAATTATAAGCAGCATGTACATGCATCCCAAGTAACGTTTCATTCAGGACAGCTTGAGGTGTCTAGACAGGACTGATTTAAGCTGCGAGCGAGACATACAACTTCTGATATGCGTTATGTTAATGAAGCGACATTGTTGAAATACAAAATGCGTTCTTGTAGATAAATTTAATACAAATCATAAACACAACTCATCAGGCGCGAATAAGGCACGTGGAACCACCTGTACGTTCGAAACACGATGAAATATCCCCGACATCGTCCACCCTCCTGTGCCCGAGCATGTAACCTACAGGTTAATTTGTTTAATTCAATATTCCTGTAAGAAATCTGTCCACAAAAGTCCAGAAACCTTACGCCATATCCTGAACAGCCCAACTGCCAAGTCCTTGCACAGGTTCCAGTTTTTACAGAAGTAAATAGGCGTGAACATAGACACTTCTAAACGTGATGGTCGATACACAGATTGTTGGACGCAGACATGAAAAACGGTTTATAGCCTGGATTACATCCGCTCGTCAATTTTCTTGCTGTGGGCTCAATCTTTTTTCTTGCTGCTGCTCGGGGACGCTTCTGCAGCCTTAGCCACCTTTGCTCGCTGCTTGGCCTTATAGATCAGCTCGCGCTTCTTCGCCTCCACCAACATACCCGCGCAGCTGATCAAGTAGTTGATCTGCAACAGACGGGTAATGCAATTCGTGATGAGCTTATCCGTGTCCTATATATGTTGTACATGGCAAATGCACGAAACCAATTAACTTGCAGTATGAACTGCTGAAGCCTTACAGTTCAGCTCCCTAAACTCACCAGGACGATGAACATCACCATCAATTGCGCGCCCGACACAACTGCACTCATGAAGACACCCTCGGAATCAAAGTAGTTTTGCCCTGCAAACTCCTGCCAGTGCTGTGCACCGAGCCGGTTCAAGCGCTCGGCGTTGAAGATGATGCCACCTGCCGAACCAGGGAATGGGGCCCGTGGGTCAGCCTGTTCCTCGAAACATTTTGATATTCGCAGAGCGTGCAGCAATTCAATCCGGGCTTCTCTACCTGAAAGAAGGAAAAGCGATAACTGTATTGCTCCCCGCTTGCGCGTTGTCAGAGCCATGATCAGCATGACTGCGTGACATATCAAGATGCTTACAATCCACGGCTCCTGTTGTTTATATCAAATGTCAAATCCTTCGTCTTAAACTTTATAATGGATGGCGTAACATGAAGTTGCCGTTGCTAACCCAACTTGATGGGCAAGCCAGATCACCCACCCGCCAATCTATCGCATGGATGAATCCCTGAAGCACGTGCAGAAAGGGCTCAGAATCCTGAAACGCCTTCCACTGGCGGCGTAAATCCCTACAAAACGGGTACGAAGTTGCCAAACACAGAAGAATTTGTCATGGACGATAGTTGAGATAATTAAATACTCACTTGAACACTTCTTCAAGCGGTCCAACAAGCTCCTCCATTATATAACTGGAGTATGACCTGTTGATGCCGAATCAGTTGCCAAGACGTATGTCTTTATGCATTACCCGTTACCAGCAACCACCAGTGCTGCTCCAACAAGTTAAGGATATGTGTAAATGTTGGATCGCAAAGCGAATGCCGCACACTCCTTGTCGTAACCCTAGTAATCTGGTTTCGGTCCTGTGTCCTGAGAGAAGAGACCATTTGTAGATGTCCTGGGCCATTCATCGTTAAAGTGAGAGCAATCATGGCGACATATGCTCAGGAGGACAAGGAGCCATGGGAGTTGATTTATTGGCCAGGTTGGCTTGGTTGCCATGGCGCAAGCCTGCTGTTGTTCCTTCCTTAACGTGGCTAATGCGGTGCTGCAACATGCCGGCCAGATTTACTTCTGTTAGCTTTCTAACTGGACATTTGATAGCTGCACACTATGGGTAACTGTTGGCCGATGCGGGACAGGGGTGAAGGGCCGCGGCGAGTATGTCCGCCTTGTTTTCGAGGAGGCTGGTGTTCCCTACATGGACGTCGGCGCGAAAGAAAGTACGCATCGCATTCCTGCCCGTTATCTCTTCTTCACTCCTTTGCGTCCCTTTTGCGTTATCCCAGTCGTTCCCCTAGCTGTGGCTAAGGCAACGAGGGAGACGGAGAGCGATTCCAGGCGACATCATCACGCTTCACTTCGATGTTACTGCATTTGAGCGCTGGGCGAGATCCTTGTGCCCTAAAGCATGCGGCCTTCCGCCTGTGATTTCCTGGGGATCCGGACTACCCGAGCCTTTGCCACGTTGAAAGGTCCCATTTTTGTAGTGAATTGGAATGCCCATCCGCAGTCTTGTTACTGCTGTTTACAGTGCTTCAAATTTTGCAGGCCGGTCACCATGCCGTAGATATCCATTTGAGCAGGTCCAGTGTTTTCATCGACGTCCTAACCCCAGGCCGCTGCACGCACACGCGCTGAACGCGCCCTAGGCATGCCTGCCGTGATCGACTTCTGCTGGAAGGGTGGCAATACAGGTTTCCCTGTACGCGCGCCGCCAGCAATCCGGAGGGGGGACTTCGTTCTGTCCAACACGCCCGTTATCATGGTGAGCCTTCGAATGAATGAATGGATCCTCCGAAACTGAGGTCAAGGTAGCATTTGCATAGCTAGAGTTGTACGGTGTGGCGCCTAACGATTTCGACTTCTTCGGTCCTCCGAAGCGTGTGGTTTGCTCTGCCACCTGGGAATATTCTTAATTACCTGCCACCGGCGCTGCGCTGCTCTGTGCGCCCCCGACTGCTCCGACTGACCCGTTGGCCGCTCTTCCCGTAGGCTTATCTGGGCCGCCAATTCGGGATGATGCCCGGGTCTCTGGAGGATACGACCCACGTGGAGCAGGTATTGGCAGTTGTGACGGACGCGGTGGCGGAGGGCCGACTGGCCTTTCATCCCAAGGTGGGTGACGGGCCGTTTCCTGCTTCCAGGCCCGCTCTTTTCTGTAGGATGGAAAGGGTGCTTGCCCGTGTGATGCGAACAGGCCATTTCCCCAGGGCTGTCACCGAGTTCACAAGATGTTGGGGGGTAGCGTAACATGCATAGTTGCTCCAATACTATCTTGAAGGTTGTAGGGAGGCGCAGGACATCGATTGGCAGCTTTGAGGGTGCAGCGGGCGGAGGGAGGCGCCGTGGCAGAACGCTACTTACATTCAGTAAGGGCAACATCCTAGGTGGTGTGGATTTGATGAAAGGATCGCTTTTATAACGCCACGACAACGAGGCATGTGACGACGAGGCACCAACTAGCTATTCATCTGATCTCTCGTCACTCGAAAATTTCCTGCAGGACTTCTACGCCACCCACAAGATACAAGTGGAAGAGTCCAAGCCGTACATTAAGCAGTACGGTGAGAACAGGCTGCCCAAGTACATGCGGTACTGGGAAGCCCTCCTGGACAGAAACCCCGACCCGCAGGTAAACAGGGCAGCTATCATGTCGCGTCGGTAGGCTTGAATAGGGCTAAATGACTGCAAGGCGAACCAGAAGCCGGCGCTGGTGGGGACTGGCGGACAACAGCTGGCGCCTATTCCATCATGCACAAACTGCATCGCAGGGAGGCCGTAACTACCAGATTTTATTACGTAACCTTCCGGAATACACGGAGATTTAGGACACCTAGTCGCAGGTAAGGGGCGTAGATATGGCTGGCTAGAACCCCCCGGACATGTTTTATACGCGCGATGCATGTTATGCTCAATTCCACTCCCCTTACCGCAGGGTTTCCTGATCGGCAGCTCTATCGCCGTCGCTGACCTGGCGGTATACCACGTAAGAACTTAAAAACAAGCTAATGAGGGCTGCTGTGGCTCATAGGTGACGTGGCATGTTTTGTGCAAGTTTGATCCGGTTACACACGAACCAAAAGAGCTAACCTAACGGCTGTCTGCTAAATTACCTTCCTCAGAAATACTTTTTGTTTCTGCAGTATATGACAGCCGCGGAACAACATTATAAGCAGTACTATGACGCCATAGAAGCGCCGCGGGCCAAGGAACACCAGGTACGTATGTACGTAGGAACGTGCGTCCGAAATCTGATCTCCATGCGGGTATGGATTATTACTGTTAGGTGAAGCCAGAGGGGAATGATTTGATTCACGCGTTGTCCTTCAAGACAGAAATGGTCAGCGCGCCGGCATGTCAGCTACGATTATAGCTCCCCTGGTGTGGATGACAGTAGATTCCGATCCTGTGACGTTCTGCATTCGTCCTCTGCCGCGGCACATAATGCTGTACAATTATATAGCTGAGCAGGCAAGGAACAGAAGAGCAGCAAGCATTGTAAAAATACAAATTGGGTGCGCCCTGGGTTCCCGTGACGCTCGGTTTCCTGCAGATGCGCATCGCGTCTCGCCCACGCATCCAGGCGTACCTGAATAGCAACCGCTGCCAGCCCTGGGATACTGACAGTATGATGTGATCTAGGGTATGTACCGTAGACTGCGCAATTTTCACGCACGGCGTAGTTAAGTATCCTACTTGTTTCAACGGTCGATGATAACCTCCTACGCATGTGTGATTGCCGCCGGTTGACCTGGTTGACCGGTTGAGATACGAGAGATACAGCATAGGACCTAATAGGACCTTCCAAGCTCCCAAGTGCTCGGGAAGGGCTCGAGAAATGGTTGGCAGCTTGTCATGTTGGCTTTCATGGTTGATGCATAACTATGCATTTACACTCTCGGAGGGAAGCAGTTAATGTCCTGAAGCCGTCATCATCGTTAAGGAGCAAAACCCTAAGGAGCAAAACCCGTGCAAAATCCGCACTTGTCAAGGATATTAAGGAAAAGTATGGCGGGCGTTTCCTTGGGTGAGGTTAACGTGGCTAGCCTGGATACCTGCTCGTCTTGCCAGGCGTTGCTTTCCGTAACACTTCCATCTCATTCGCATTCGAACATACGGCTGCATGGCCCCTCAAAGACGCTATTGAAATGGGTTTATGTCTGCCCTATTCCGTTCCTTTGGTCAAAATATTCGTCTACCATAACATTCCAAAGACTTATAATGTCAGGTTTGAATTTAAGCTGCTGGTGCGCACAACACTGAAAGACAGTCATCGGGACGTACGCAATCAGGCATGTGCTGCCTTAGGGCGGCTATCATCGCATTTAATGCGCGTTAATGCAGCGCTCTGGTAAATTTGGACCCAAAAAAATGGCGCCATGCCCGAAGGCATGATGTACAAAGCTACGATTGATGCAGCCCTACGTTCGCGTGCTGACCGCCCGTTGAACCGAAATGAGCGAAGTACATGAGTATCATACAGTACCTCGCTCCAGGTCATTTCAACCCTGCCTCAGTCACATATGTGTAAAGCGTTAGCTGTCCGCACCCAGCGAATACCATGCACACCACTTTCTCGCTCTCGGTCGATGACTAACCCAGTCTTTTGGCCTGCGTGCGCCTGTCCTGCAATCAGCCGCGCGTTTGCCTTCGTTTCGTGCCCCTAATCTGTATGCGCGCTGGCTTAACCGCATATTTCCTTTGCCTAAACCTGCTGCTCTGGATATGCCGTGCCTCTCGGAAAGGCAGCCCTCACCCCTGTCCCCGTTTACTTTTTCTTAGCGGCTGCCTTGGCCTTCTCCGCCTTCTTGGCCTTCTTGCGCGCAATTTCCTTCGCCTTCTTGTAAGCGCGCCAGGCTGCCTGGACCACGCGCGCCGCGTGATTACGCCGCAGGTTAAGCAACGCCGCCTGACGGCACAATGGACAGGTGCGAAGTTTAGGCAAAACGTTCACAATAGAGGATGGAGGCAAAACAGATCTCTCCAGAAGCCAAGATCAAGAACACGGGCAGAATCGATAAGAACCTAGGTGTTGCAACATGGGTAGAAGACGGCGAGCATTGAGCTTGCCTGCAATGCGCAGGCCAATATAAATTGCAGTGGCTATTTTGACGCAGACTCGCGGAAGGCCGAACCCGACTTTCCCGACCGTGAACCATTTCCTGCTGCTCCCCGCGCTTCAGCTTCTAAACCTGTCCGCATGCCAGCTAACCCCACCTGGAATCGCTGCTCTGCGAGACGCCGCTCCCGTTCCTCATACTCGAGCCGCTCTTGGTACATCTCACTCCACCCACGGTTGTACTCCTGCACCAGGGCCCAGGATAGAGAACTCGTCAAGGTTGATGGGAAGACATGTAAAGTGGGCAACTTTGCGGCTGACGCCGGCCTGCTGCGGCAATTTCACCGTGCGAACGATATTTCCATCCAGCTTTACCAAAGCTTTACCTCACGGGTTTGCACAAGCCCTGGAGCCCTCCAGGTTACAGCACACGCCTGCAGCATCATCCTAGCCGTTCACACTGCTGCAGCAACTACCACCGAGCACCGCGGAAATTCGGCCGTGTTTCGTTCCCGCAAAGATTCCTTGCCGCGGCAAACTCACATGTAGCTGGCTCAACACTTCCTCGTATTCGGATCGCGCTTTGGCCAGCTCTACCTCCTTAGCGCCCACATCCGCATCGTACTCGCCGATCTGAACCTCAACATCCTAGGGGAGAAGAGAGCCCAACAGAGTGGGACCGTACAGGGGCAGCGACGTCGGGGCTAATTGAGTGGCAAATGTTAAAGGAGAAACCTAACTAAAAGTAGGCAGCGACAAAGCAGCGGGTTTGCTGGTGATAGCCCCTGGATGGGAAGTCTAGCCGGAGGCAGATTTAACACACCAAACCATGGTACCTGCTCCGCACGCTTCCTGGCCTTCCGAAGCAACGCTTCGTTATCCTTGTGTTCCGCCCGCAACCTTGCAAGCTCCGCCCGGGCGGCAGCCAGCTCCTTCGTGGCAAGCGCCAAGTCAGCCTGGCAATGCAACGCAACAGTAT
This sequence comes from Volvox africanus, assembly GCA_030268105.1. Lineage (NCBI taxonomy): Eukaryota > Viridiplantae > Chlorophyta > Chlorophyceae > Chlamydomonadales > Volvocaceae > Volvox > Volvox africanus. Next base: position 274,645 of record BSDZ01000009.1, read on the forward strand.
GACACAGGACAGAACACATGAGAAATCCAAAGAACGAAGTGTGGGAGCCCGACCCAAGGAAGAAATTTAAAGTCCCCTCTTACACTACTCGTTTTAATCCCAAGTTGGGCAGGTTACCACTGGGTTTTAGGGGTTATATTGGGTTTCATTCAATAATTACCATGGACAAGCTGCGCGCTTGCTCCAGCTCTTATCCATCCCAAGGCTTCCCGATCCCCTTTCGCTTGTTCTCTTTATAATACAATATTTTATTGCAAAGCTTTCCTTTCCATGCGGTTATTAGGTTCATCGGCAGTAGGAGTTCATCGGCACATTGGAAGCGATCCACGCGTAAGGGTATCCTCTAAGTCCCACCTGAAAAGCCGACCGATCCTCGTCCGCCTGCGACTTAGCAGCTGACTCAATCCCCGTCCGGGATTGTGATGTGCTGCTCTGGACGTCCGCAACCTCACCGCGCGCCCGATCCTCGGACACCTGCTCATCATCACGAAAGAAAGGACGGCACACATCGAGTCGGCCACAGCGCAAGGGGCGATGATGGAGGATGCGACGAGTACCAGCGGATGGATTCAAGCAATATGCAACTCGTCCAGAGGCATATCAGGGCCGAACCGCCATGGCGCGCCGAACCCATGAGCATCCAATATGTTTAATATTTGTAAACCTCTACTGAAGGCGCAGCCTATCACCCTGCGCCCTCCTCCCTTGCCTGGATGCTTCCCGCTGCCTTTTGCAACTCCACCCGCTGCAGCCGCAGCTTCTGCTCCAGTTGCAGCCGCTCAGCAACGGCACGCTCCTCTCGGTCGCGGACCTATGAAATACGTCCACGCCAATGGATTTGATTTGTTGCCACATGTTTTCAAGGTGCGTATAAGGTAGTGCAGGCGTCTATCATGCATTTTTACCCTGGCTGCTCCGTATCACTTCCCCATGCATGCTCACATCCAAGCCACAACCACCATGCTTCATGGGGCCTAACATCCCCTATAAACGTCTGCATAACGGCAGTAAAACAACCCTCAAGCCATGCTTACCTGGCCGCAGGACTCACATCCACCCACCACTAACAGGACGGCGTCTAGCTGATTCAACATCCATCCTTCCTCCGTCGTTTTAGCTAATGCAACCCCTGTCCTTTTGTTGTCCTTGCCTACCTCCTCAAAGTATTCCCTGTTGCTGCTGTCCTCCTCCACTGTCGTCGTTAACCGTTTTTGTGTGAATAGTCTTAGCTGCGAACAATCAAACGAGGATGCTTAGAGTCAGAAATGGCCAGAGGGCCGCTTGGCCATGCCAGTGTTAATAATGACACCCAAGGCAATAAGCCTTTATGGAAGCAGCAGTGCAGCTATTTTGGGTTACAGATCCCGGGCACATCCTGAGCACTAGGGAATATTACGGTGGTTACCTTCAGAAGGAGGGAATGCATGCTCTGGAGAGGGCGAGGTTGGTTTGTAACAGACGTAAGCCGTACCTGGTCGAAGTACTGAAGTGCTTGCAAGATTCCGTAAGTGCGCTCATATGGAAGGACCTGAAGTCTCTGCGCCGACGGCGATTTCTGTAAAAGGGAAAGAACTGGATTACAAACTTCTGGTCCCCTTACAGATTCAGAGAAAGTTTGCATCCGGGTCGGAGGGCCTACCTACTACACGATGACACAGCACCACACGAATTACAAAACAATGCGCTTCAACACAAGGTTCATACATACGCTTTGCGGGTTGATGGGATGGAAAACAAGTTCAGACGTGAACCTTATTTACCGTTCCATACCCAGCAGAGACGGAAAACGTCTCCAGCACACCATGTTACGCGGAGGATATTAAACGTTCTCCCCGATGCGCATAGACAGGTTCGCTTGCCTTCAGCAGGCGCACAAGCTCCAGAATTGATGCTTGAAGCTGCTCGTTATTGAGTGTGGATTTCCCGGTCTGTAGAAGCTGTCGGTGCTTGATCAACGTGTTTGCCAGATCCTACAGTGAAGCAGGTGTAGAGTGCGCATAATCTACCCGAAAGGCATCCTGTGGCATGTGACACTCGCTCTACCTCCCCAAACATATCACGGAGCTGCTCTGCCGTATCAAGTACGTCTTGAGTTATGTACGAGACCAGTCTGCAAATATAACATTCCTCATGAGTTTCCATTTCGGCGTATGCCTGCCATGGCCTTTTCTCACCTCACCCCTTCCAGCGTTTCGTCCAGAACGCTAAGAACACGACCTGCTTCTAAGGAATTCATGGTAAAGCAGGATGGAATATAGGGGCCTGGAGGGCAAGGTCACAAAGTTTTAACTTGGACTTTCGGAGAGCCTTGCGGAATTTAAAGTATGTCTTTGTTATTAAATTACGTAATTTATTAACTTATTCACCAGCAAAGTAAGCTCGTATCTTCATCCTGCAACCAGTACGGATTACGCGCGGCCTTCTATAGGCGCCGTGCAGGGTACGGATACAAGACATCCTTTCAACGATGTACCCTGAAGTCTGAATAGTTGAATGTGTAGGGAATGTCCTCCCTTAACTGCCTATTGCCTTCGTCTATAGGATTGCCTTGAGGTTCAGGCCGTGTGCTGACAGCTCTCCGCCAAGCTGACTGTATCAATGATGCTACAGGTCGTGTAGAAAACAAACGTCTGCTTCTTGCGTCCCATGTTTAAGAAGCTGTGGAAAGAGATCAAGAAAAGCTTTGGCAACAAATCCACGAGTAGAAAGGTCGAGGCACCTAGGCTTGGGCCTATCCAGCCTGCTGGTGACTGCTTCAAACCCGCTAAGCAGATGGGTGAGAAAGAGCATCGCGGGTGAAAATTAAGGCGCTCTCGAACACGCACTGCTTCCGGAAATCGGTGTTTTCTAGATTCTTTTTCGTGGAGCTTTTATTACTTATTAAATTATGGTTGGATCGTAGTTCCGGCTGCGGCTAGCAGCAACGAGATGCCAACGTCTACGGAGCCGGCTCCCAGGCCGGCGAAATCAGCCGGAGCATGCCCATCATATGCAGCGAAGTCTGTTGTTGGTCAGCGCATGACCATGGAGGACAGGTATGTGCGCTGCTGCTGATGCCGGAATAGCGGACTTGCCTTACTTTCCCCTTTCAATTTTTCCATAGTTGGCAGGCGGTGCCAGACTTGCTTGTAGTACCAAAATGGTGGACTTGTAATGCTCGTGATCATCTGCCACCACTGGTAACCGTACCCGCTGAGGGAGCAGGCGATCCTCAGCCGGCGCAGCAACAAGGCCAAGAAACTAAAGTCGCGGCGTCAACCGCTACTACAGAGACAGCTCCTGGTTCTTCTGGGAGACAAGACGAAGGTTCATCGTCTGTCCCAGAGCCTGTGTCCAAAGTTTCGCGTTCAGCACTGGAGGCCAAGAACTTGGCTGAAAAGTATGGCACAGATCCGGTTACAGTGCATTTCTTCGCTGTCTATGATGGCCACGGCGGTGAGAGTGTGCTTTCGCATTTATGAGTTTTCTCTTTCGCTGCATGTGCGGCAGAAGGTTTGGGAAATACAGTTTTCCATGCATGCCCATCGTTTTTATCTATTGTAGGTCCTGATGTCGCAAAGCATTGCGCGAAGAGCTTGCACGAACACTTAAAAGCCGCCGTAGCTGCTAGTGTGAAGCCAGGAGGTGCGTCAGATTCAACCTCGCCGGTGTCAGCGCCCGTCCCCGCTGCGCCGAGCAGCACCCTGGAGACTGGTGGGACCCCTGTAGCAGGCGATCCACCCCTAGCGGATCCTTGGCCGGCTCGGGTTGATAGCATCGAGGCCGCTTTGAAGGCGGCCTTCCTCCACACTGACGCACAGTTGGCCCAGAACCGTAGCGCGCATGAGGTTGGGACAACAGCTGTGGTGTCACTCGTTACGGCTCGGACCCTGTGGATTGGGAACTGCGGTGAGCACATTTTTGAGATCATGGAGTTAGTGGTGTTATAACCATGCAAAGCGACTGTTGTCAATATCAATATATATGCTGCAGGGGACTCCAGAGCACTGCTCTGCAGAGAGCATGAGGCTGTGGCGCTCAGCTTGGATCACAAAGCCACACGTGCTGACGAAGTGGTAGGTGCAATGTATGAGTTGATGTGAGCGTGTACATGCTCTTGGTCAAGAGGAAACTTGGCACGCCCACGTGCTAAGGGCACTGTGGACTGCCCTTTATCAGTTCACGCACCCTGGGTAAAGACGTTTCTGTTATAGTAATTCATCTTCCATACTCAAATAGCTCCATTAGAGTCTAGAACCAGATCGAGTGCAGAGGACTGTGATACCATCAAACCTGTCCGTGTTCATTGTGATGCCTGCTATCGAAATGCGTTGATTGCAGACGCGCGTGGAGCAGGCGGGCGGTTATGTGTGGTGGGACCGCGTGATGGGAGAACTGGCTGTAAGCAGAGCTATCGGGGACCACTGCCTGCGACCATTCGTCATTGCGGAGCCTGAGGTACGCTGGAGAAGTGCCGGCTGGGAAGTATTTATTTTGTTGCACAGTTTGCGCCATTCAGTGCACATTGTCGGGACTTCTTGTGTATTTAGTACACAACGCAACTTGCGAAGGCATGAGGGTGCTTAGGCCACGTTGACGTGTTTGTAGCGGGAGATGGGTGTTTCAATGTAAAGCACAGCAGCCAGGAGGCCAAAGTGACAGTATCATCACTAGGATCAGCGGCCATCAGCGGGCAGTTGCCCAGGGTACACCGTAGATGTGTTCACCGACGCGACAATGCTATCTGGACTGCCTGCGCCCCGTGGAAGGCTTTTCCTGGAATGTATGTCGGCTCTGCACTGTTAGTTGCATATCCTGCGTAATAGCGCGATGGAAGCACAACAATTGCTCGCGTGTCTGCCCATCTTTTCAGATCACATCGGTCCTGCGGCGGTCTGAGGACCAGTTGCTCATCATGGCAAGCGATGGGCTGTGGGTGAGTGGGGGGTAATCTGGCTAATGTAACCAGCGAAGGCTCCTTCGGTTTCTTTGGTCTCTTGGCCAAGGCCGCGAGGGCTTGCTCTTTGCTTCCAGACCAGAACATTTGGAACGGTAATGTACTCCTACTGAACCCAGGCAGTCAGCGCTTCAGCACTCGCGCTACCAGCTACTTATATAGGCGGAAATCGGTTGACTAGTTTACGCTTTTTGTAGAAATCTAGACATTGATGGTGATCGGCTACCTACAGCGCGCTTTCCTGCCTGTCCGCATGACTTCGTGCATCCAAAGGATGTCTTCACGAACGAGGAGGCGCGTGCCCTTGCTCTGGAGAAATTCAATGGTGAGCTTCAGCGCACGTCTAGCAGCAAAATGGCGGTCAAGAAGGCAGCTAGCTCTCTTGCTAAGGCGGCCTTGGCAAAGGGCAGCCGCGACAATGTAACCGTGGTCGTTGTGGACATGCGAACCCAAGGACTTTCTTGCCAAAGCAGCACAGGAGCACACAGCATAAGCAGTGCGATCCGCAGCTCTGGAGCAGCACGAACAGGCCCGTCACAATCTGCCAGTGGGCTGGCGCCACAGGGAGAACAGTGTCAGCCGGTGCTGCAACAGACGCCGCAGACTTCAGCTTCCCCTCGTACCCCAGCGGCATCAGACACGGACGACTAAAGGCACTTTTGTGTCTGCCTGCGATGATCTAGCACGTTTAGGCATCGCGTTCACTGATGCTGCCAGCGCTTTATGATCAGCTTGCTGGAAGCGATGTACGAACATCATCGATTGATTTTGTTAAGGGTGTCCGCTAGTGTCTTCGGGATGATGGCCAGTAAGGGGGAAGAAGAGGCTGAGTCTGCGCAGGACTCAACACACGCTGCGCTCACAGCTCTGGTACTTCTCTGGATACATCAAATGGAAGTGATAGTTGCGGTAATTTAGCGCTGGACTGTGCGAAGGTTTTGTCGGTATTCTCAGGGCAGCTGCGAGGGACCATGGTGTCCGTGCATATTGTCTATTGGGCCAGGCCCATGAGCGCCCGAGTCGCGCCAGCGCCGTTTGCCAGCTGTCTTAAAATGGTTTATTTCTCGGTTGATGAAAATGTTAATACAATAAAGGGATGGTGGGTCAATGCCTGCCTGTCATCCCGGTGTGCCGGGAGCTTCGTTTAAGCGGCAGCGAATGTGGTACTCTGGAGGGTATGTTCCGTGTGTCAGGAGATGGCAGGTCTGCTTCTTACTGCCTGTGTCTGCTTTCCTGAGGCGCCGTGCTCCCGACGGATAAATTTGCTGCATGTTTGCACGCTTGTGCGTGGGACTCATAAGAGCATCGGAATATCAACGTTGACACATCCTCTCTGTGGACTGACGTGTGGACTTTCGGTTTTCATTAAGCTTGACACTATGGTATATGGCAGCTATAGCAGCCCTCGGCTTGGGTATTTTACTTCTTAGCCTTTTCCCTTTCCTGTGCCCCGTTGCTGAGGAGAAGAGATCGCTAGCAAGCACGTTCGTGAGGCTTGGTTCCGGGGCAGAACCCAGGGTCGCGGCTGCGCTTCTTGAGATGCGCATTGTTGGACACGGGCGGCGTCGTGGGTGATGTCATTTTCCATAGCATAGTACATGAAAGCCCTTTCATGCATAACCAATGTAGTTCTGCGATTGCTTGTTTTGGCAGAGAAATTCGGTGGCTATGCTTAGCTTGAGAAACTCAATCAGGCAAAAAATGCCGTTCGATTGCAACGTTAGCAGGTGCACGCCAGTCGGTTGATTTGCGCATGGCGCCGTTTATTTCGGGGGCCTACCCATGCAGCTGATCGGCATGTGCTGGCGCGGTCTTGTGTGTACTGCTTGGGTATGCAGCAGGTGTTCATTTTGGAGCGTTGACATTGTTATGCTGTCCGTCATGCGAAGAATGGTGGTTGTCTGTGCCTCTGGTGCAATCCCGGCAATGCCACAGTACTTTTATGATATAGCGGATACCTTTTGTTTGTTCCCTGCGAGGGAGACGCTATCGTGGCCGGCGCGGTACCTGAGGGTCTTTCAAACGCTTTTTCTTCGGTCTGTGTCCGAAAAACCAAATGCTCACCTTACATGACCTTGTGGATCTCTCGGAGGTCTGGCCATGTTCCAGCAGGAGTAATGGGGTCCGAGATGAGTTTCTCTTTCTTAAACCCCTGATGTCATTTAGAATGGCTTAATGTTGTTTATGCATTGTAGTTCTGATGTTCTGAAGGTGATCACTCTCTGCTACACAGGCGGACTGGTCATCCTTTGTACCACCAGCTAGTGGCATCAAGTGCCTGAAGACCTATGAAAGCCCAGTGAACCCTCATAAAGATAGGAACGAACAAGAAATAGGGAGGCTTTACGCAGGTGACATCGCGAGGATGCCATGGCAACACAGACCTCCAGGTCTGCTTGGGCAGCAACAGCACTAGGACATGGACCTGACGAGATGGGTATGGGGTGTAGTGATTCACTCAAGACTCAGTGGGCCGAATGGCATGCGCACAGGGAAGCCATCATCGAAGGAGCCTTGGATGTCCAGCAGGGGTTGCAGCAGTCTGCCCCTTCAGCCTTCTATGGCACTGGACGTCGAGGTCTGCGATAACCATCAGAAATGGCAGATGAGGCAGAACAGGCCTAGGAGAACTACACATCGGATTGCCGACAAACTTGAAAGTTGTTGAATCAATCAACACTGTTGTGGGCCGACCGAAGCCCACACTCCCTCCCTCACACCGTTCCGGAGGTGGGCTGTAGTACAGAAGGTGGGTATCATGACGGGGGGCAGATGGGATGGAGGACCCAGATGCAGATGGTGGTGGAGCGCGGAAGCAATCCATAAAAAAGACCACTTCATAATTACGACATCGTGTCGACAATCTGCGCCACGTGCATCCACCTTAGGGTGAAGGACGAACTTGAAGTCTGCAACCCAGATTATTGCAGCCAGAGGGCGCGGGTGCTAATGGATCTCTAACGCGGCGGCGGATGGTACGTGACGCTGGCGCCAGGGTAAACAGATGCGCCCCATGCAATTAGAAAGTGGATGAGGCAGCTGTCGCAGGCCGTCGCTGGGATCAGTCGGGTCCGGTGCCCCACCAGGGAAGGAACGGGAAGGACAGGACACATCATGCACGCATGCCTTATCATTGTCAAGCACTGCCCGTCGCCAATCAGACTATTTTAGCCCGTTATATGACAGGCCAGGTACCAAATATATCAAGAATGTCTAATTATGTTGCAACGCCGTACGGATAACAGTATACCGGCATGCACGATTTTTGGTCTTTACTAATAAGAGAACAAATAACCGTGAGGCCCTCTATAAGACCCGCTCCTCGCCCTCCTCACCAAGGTTAAAGGCCCTGAATAGAAATGATGTCATTCCGCTGGTGTTGGATAAAACATTTTGGACCATGTATGATAATCAAACAGCGCGGCGAAGTGTGTTCGTTAACACCTGGGATGGGTAGGGATAAAGTTTCCACCCAGAATTTAAAGTTTCAAAATCATCATGAATTATCTTGCAGATATGCTTGAGGATTTTGATACTACAGCCTTACCCTCAACGTACGAGTGACGGGCAGGACAAATTTTGCCGTTAGCCCATCTAAACTACCCATTCTCCCATCCTGGGATGGTCCAAAGTTGCGGTTGTAAATTCTTTATGAGAATTAGGCCCCAAGGACAGCATGGCGTCGAAGTAGGTAAATGATAACAATAAACGAAATCTACTCGTTCCTAATTGCTTGTTTTTACTCGTAGGAGTCATATTACAATCCCTTGCCCCTCACACCCTACCGTTAGTGTCGCAAAGGTGCGCGGCGGCTTGTGTCGTCGTTCCTGGGTGGATGTGAACAACATTCTGATAAATAAATGTATGTTTTATAATTGCACAGGTAATTAAAGCAGCGCTTGAAGAAGACGCTGGTAATTATGGGGACATAACGACACTGGCGACGTAAGTCAATGCCGAAATTCCTGTCTTGTCAAATAATATGTCCAGTAATATGCTGAAAGTCCTGTCAAATAATATATCTGCTCGGCTTGCATAATATTCACAAGTTGCGTCTCCATATTGGAAAGGTTACGGATTGACTACTCTCGTCGTTAACTATTGTTTCTATTATGCATCCCCTGATTGCAGCATTCCGGAAAGTACACAAGCTGTTGCAACGTTTACCGCGAAGAGCGATGGGGTCCTTGCGGGCTTGGGTGTTGCAGACGACGTTCTCGCGGCAGTTGACCCCTCCGTTCAGGTACAAACGCATAGGGGTGGGAACTTGAAAATACAATGAAGAATCATAATCTGTTCTTCAAACTCTTGACACCTCTGCTGCTCGTGCTGCCCTTTTTCCACTGTGATCCCAAAGCTCAGGCTCGGTCACCTTTTCTGGGTACTGAGTATCTCCTCAAATTCGGAACGTGCAGGTGGAATGGCGGGCTCGTGATGGCGACCGAGTTATCCCCGGTCAAACCCTCGGGGTGCTCCGGGGCAGTGCCAGATCCATTTTGTTGGCCGAGAGAGTCATGCTGAACTTCATGCAGGTGTGTGTTTATGTGAATTTATGTGTGTCTGTGTGTACATCTTGTGAAACTGTATTCATGTTTCTGGGCTTCCGGCTGCGAATGGGACATTCTCGTGGAGTATCCTCCACATTCCAGTGCGCGTCCTCCATGTTCCAGTGTTGCCGCCGGCCCTTCCTGCCCTCCGACCGCAGCGCATGAGCGGTATCGCAACGGCGACCGCGGCGATGGTGGCATCACTGGAAGGATTGTCCACGAAGGTGCTGGAGACCCGGAAAACGGCGCCCGGTGCGTCATCCTGGGGAGCGGGTCTGCGTGTGCGTGTACGTATCATCACCCATATATCGTGGATTCACGTCGTTCGAGCAGAAGCGGGTTCTCCTGGACGTGGGGTTTGTTAGGGCTTAACGGCAGTGACTAATTTAAACGGACAGCGACTAATTCATTAACAGCGCCTGGCACGTGGTTGCTGTCCCCAATCCGCTTCTGAAGGCCTTCGGCTCGTGGACAAGTGGGCGGTGCTCATTGGCGGCGGAACCAACCACCGGATGGGGCTGTACGACATGATGATGATTAAAGATAACCACATCGCGGCCGCAGGGGGCATCCGGGCGGCCGTGCAGCGGGCGGAGGATTACATCAGGTACCCCTCACCTCTTATCCCGATGACAGACGTTGACATCTTCTCATTGAACATATACCTCTGGAACATGAAATAAAAGCTCTTATGTTGGCATGTTATTTGCTTGGTGATGGTGTGAAGAAACCCTACCAGCACTCCTGGATCCCCCCTTCCTCCCAGAGACCAGGGACTGGGTGACTGGATGAGCATTGAGGTGGAGACGTCCACTTTGGCGGAGGTCGATGAGGTGGTGGAGATACTGAGGGCGACACGTGCCGCTGCTCACGCATCCAAGGGCGCCGACGCAGGGGTGACTGAGCCCGCCACGACCACCATCGCCCCGCACCTGCGACGTGTGATGCTGGACAATATGGCGCGGAGGGACCCGTCCAAGGAGGGAGGCGTGGACGTGACGCTGCTGGCAGAGGTGCGTGGGAGGCCGTGAAGTGGGGCGGGCCGTACGGGCGTGTGTATGTGTGTATCCTCCAGAGCAGCCTCCGTTGGCAATGGACTCACCACTTCCACAAGCAGTCATCGCACAAAACGTCGGTCATGGACTTCCCACAGTTGCTGGTTGGCGGAAAAGCGTGGTCTTGCCCGTGTCGTTCTTAACCCACCCGGCTGACGGACTGACGGACCAACGTACGAATCCGTACACATCATGCTCAGGCCGCTGGCCGTATCGGCGACTTGGCGGAGACTGAGGCCTCCGGCAACGTGACCCTCTCGTCCATTCGTAAAATCGCCACCACGGGTGTGACGTACGTCAGTGTGGGTGCCCTTACCCACTCGGTCACCGCACTGGACATCTCCCTCAACATCCAGACCCACTAGCGGCGGTTGTCTGCCGCCTCATCAAGAAGTGCCACTGGCGGTCGCGGACGGAGGTACGGAATCGCTCCGAAGGCGATCCGCCCCGCTGTGTTGCTCAGTAGCAGTTGGCGGAGAGGGGTCATAGCCCACCCGACCTGCACGACCCGAAGTCCGCCACCTGGACGGACCGCCCACACACCGCCTATGCGCTCTATTGTAACCTCCGCACACGCGCACGATGTGGCCCGGAAGGAAGGGCCGATGGATATGGATAAGAAAAAAACGTGAAGGAGGTGGAGGTGGAGAAGTGTGGCTTTGGATGGCACGACATTAGAGGGATGATAGTTGGTCGTACTGCGGGCTATCCGATTATGAGCTACGGCAGCTGCTCTGTTGGTGCGCCGTACAGGACGTTACGCCGGAAATCCGGGGTTGACTGGGTCCCTCCGATGACCCCTCTGCGTTTGCGGTTGGCCACTGAGGCTGGTTGGGGGGGGACGAGCTAACGACATACGTCAACATGGTGCATTAGCGGCATATTATCGGATACCGTAATTTCTTAAACGGTATTTATAATCGTCCGACTACAATATATGGGTTTCATGCTTGATGTTCAACGGAAGTCGGACGAGACGTGGCTGTACGGGAGACGATTGAAGGGACGGCGTACGCCATTTTTCACAGCATCCAACTCATACCCCCCCTCGGAGGTGAGCCCTCGGACCCAATCACAGCACTCGCGCTGCCACAAGCCGTAAGCATGTGTGTAAGCATATGGTCTACAACTACGAACGCCATCCTGATCGCCTCGCGGCAGCTTATGAGGACTGTAGGAGCTATAGGGCTGCATTCCTAATCTTCCTGCCAGTTGAGTGGCGCCTACACCTCCAACCTGCGCCGTACACCACCCTTTCACTGCACGAGATACAGTCAACGCGCGCGCCGGTTACCTTAGTCATCATCCCGCCTTCCCCGTGCCCTCCCATTAGCACCATATGGGCACAGTGTTTATCTTGTTCCGCATCACAAACCGCCCCATGCCTCTTCCTGACCCTGCCCCCTCCTCCTGCCTCCTCCTCCTCCCCCCCCTAAGGGGTGAAGGGGTGCGAGAGCCTGACAGTCCCCGCCCGCCCTGCCAACATACACATACACACAGCACGCTGAGCACATACCATACCGCTCTTTACACACACATACACATTTCCACTTGACTGGCTGCATCGACTCTCTTCTAACTCATCCGTACACCTCTGACACCTTGTCCAGCTCCGAAACCAAGTAATCCAGAAAATGGTAAGCGCGACGTGACATCACCGTGACGCGTGCGACGTCATGCTGATGAGCCGTCCACCGTCCCTGGAGCGGTTTCCGTAGCGGCAGGCGTCTCCGCCGCTGGCGCAGATCCCCCCGCCGCCTCCGCCTGCGCCAGCCATCGTTTACGCTTCTCCAGTCTCTGCAGCAGCTCCGGAACCAGCAGCTCCAGGGGCACCGTCTCTTCCTGGTGGGCGTCCATGTCCTGCGGATATGTGCAACGGATGATCGGGGTCTCATAGCGCAAACGATGAAACTGATATTTGGGATTTAAACGAACGATGACAGGTTGTACGACAACGAACAATAACCTATACGTTCTTCCAGCTACCTAGGCACCTGCACCCCCAATAGGGCCAGGGGGGCCTCTCCTCACCTTGATCTTGACCACTCCCTTCGCCAGCTCGTCCTCCCCAAACAACACCATGTACGGCACTGCGTTCTCGTGGCAGAAGCCCAGGTTGTCCGCCATCTTGGGGTTGGGTTTGTAGCCGAACTCGGCTCGCACCCCGGCGGACCAGAGGGCGGCGCACAGCTCCATTCGTCGTACCTGATGACGTGGCAGGGAGAAGATAGTGAGGGAGGACGGGATAGGGGTGGAAAATGTAACGGATCCGGGGCCCCAAAAAAAGGGGGGCTGAGGAAATTCATATTCCGTCGAACGGGGGCGCAAAATGTGTGTGTGTGTGTTTTCGTTTTTGTTTTCCTGTTAATAAATTTACACGAAGGAATACGTTTTTGGGGATTTCCTTAGTTGCCTGGCCCACCCTCCCCCGGTGCTGTGTTCACCTGCAACCCGCTGCCGATGGACGCCACGAGCACCTCCGTCTCGGTTGCCCGCACTGGACGACCACTGGCGGCGGCGCGCTCGCGGACCTGAGGGCGGTGTGTCACGTGTAGTTTTTGGGGCGAAAAGAACAACGGACCCACGGGTCACAGGAATTCACGCGCTATGCACCTTGGGTATCGTAAAAGGGGGAGAAAAGACAGACATGTGTTTTCCTATGTGTACGGTGTACATGTAATGGGGTTACAAGCGATGCGTAACAATACCCTAAACACACACACACACATCCACACACACACGCACCTGCTGCTCCATTATTGCGAAGACCCGCTCAATGCCGATCGAGACGCCGACAGCGGGCACGTCCTTGCCGCTGAACATGCCAACTAGTTTGTCGTAACGGCCACCTGCCGTACAGTTAAATAAATCGTGGCAAATGGGTCAGGGCAATACGGACACAGGTATTAAAACTATTCCCATTCCCCCCGAGAGGGGAACCCCACGATCCTCCCCTCCCCCTTCTCTCCCCTCCGTCCGCCTAAGTCATACCTTGCAGCAGCGTCTCTACAGTGGCAGAACCAGGTCTCATGTATTCGTCTTCCCCATCCCTCCGTCCCCTCCCTCACCCTCCCTCACCCGCGGCAATCGACCCCACATTCGCTCCGTGCAGCACCGCCTCGTAGATGACTCCAGTGTAGTAGTCCAGACCTCGCGCCAGAGAGAGGTCCAGAGTCAATGAGCCCAGGGCGCCCATGGCCTGGTCATGTGTGTGTATGTGTATGTGTATGTGTATGTGTATGTGTGTGTAAGTGTATGGGGGGAATTGGGGTGAAAGAGGCGGGGAGGTTAGATATTACCCAAGCCATATCCGAATTCTTTGCGAGCCAGCTCCCACTGCCGTGTTGGGGCCAGAAGTGATTTTGATGGTCCTTTAGTTCTTCCAATGAGCCCATGATGGTCATTTCCGAACCATGCCGGTACGGCAGCTCTGATTCATGAGCTCATCCAACTAAGACCTTTGCGACGAGGAAAGCCAATACACAGTCAGGGGCACACGGGTGATTTCGGAGCGCGACACTCCGGGGAATGCATGTTAATGGGAGACACACGTTGCTGGGCCTTCCGCGGCCAAGACCCCACCTTCAGCATGTTGAACATGGCGGCCAGGTCGTCCAGCGCCGCCTTGCCCTGTCACGGGGAGGGAAGGGGGGGGGGAGGTGAGGGGGGAAGGTATTGAGACAAATAACCGATTTCCACTATCCTTAGCTCGTTGGTGTGTGTGGGGGGGAGAGGGTGTCACCCCACCCCACTCCAACGGGTCGCTACAGCTGCCCCGGGGTGTGCGGGGTTGCCTCAATCCCTCCTTGGTTTAAAAAAGCATTCCGTACGCAGTGCCAAGCTCCAGGAAGGGAGCTCCGTTGTGTTTTTCATGATATCCTCTGCATACTGCTACTGGAACTGGTAACCCTTTGACCGCTACGCCTCATATCTCCCCCCGACACACACGTGCACACACGCACACACATAAACACACACCATCGCGTGCTGCGCCAGCGGGTGGTCGGGAGCAGACAACCGGGTCACCAGATCCAGAGGCTCCCCACGCAGTACGACAAATTGACCGATGACGTCCGCCACCTCCTCCGGCAGCCCCTTCTCCACCACCATCTCCTGCCGTACAATGTCCCAGGGCTCTTTATCCAGCTTGTCGATGGCTGAACAGATGGGACGGAACTTCTGCGCGGGGACACCTGGTGTGAGGGGTTTGAGGGGGGTGGTGTGAGGGGGTAAGCCGAGAGAATAAGGTTACGTCGTACGATATGGGAGATAGATCAGCTAATATTCCACACTCATTTCCGCTCTCTGACAGGCAAGTGACAACAAAGAGTCGGGGAACACACACACACACACACACACGCACACACACACAAAGACAACGGGAAAGCAAGGGTCATATTCCGTACAACAACAGTCCTCACCCGCAATGGCCAACATGGCGTCCAGCAGCCCCCTGTGGTTGATCTTCACCTCAAACCTGCCCAGCTGCAAGTCAGTGAGGATCTCGGTCAACACTTTGACCACCTCCGCATCCGCAACCATGGGGGCGTACGAACCTGAAGAGAAATTAATGTACGACAGGACAAAAACTCGGTGCGCCAGAACACGTACGACATATGAATTTAGTTTTGTCAGGTAGTGATAGAGGTGTCATAATCAAGGGCCCCATCGCGAGGGGGTGTACGACAACCTTGAGATAGAAAAAACACGTCTTGTATTTGCTCTTCGCTTCCATCTTGCGTCATGCGTCCTCTCCCGCTTTCCCGCCCCTCCCCTTTCCCCCCCAACCTCCACCGCATTTGCGCTTCCCAGCAGCAGTACCCGGTCTCGTCTTTCGCCCCCTCCCCCCTCCCCCCTCCCCCTCCTCCTTCCCCCTGCCTCCTTCCCCCCACCTGCGATGTCGAAGTCGCATTGAAAGAACTCCCGAAACCTCCCCCGCGTCATCTGAGGCTGGTCGCGACGGTACACCTGAGGGCGATGGAGGGGAGGGGAAGGGGGGGGGGAGAAAAAACACATCACACAGTTCAGTGACGGTAAATCCCTTTCTCCCCGACAAAGTGCCTGCGTGTATACGTAGAATACACAAAACGGCATCGGCCCCCCCTCCCCCCTCCTGACCTTCCCGATGTGGTACCTCTTGATGTTGCCAATGGAATGGACCGCTACGAAGCGAGCGAACGGAACCGTCAGGTCGTAACGGAGGGACAGGATCTCACCACCTGTGTGTATATGGAAGGGGGGAAGAGGGGAAGGGCGAGCAATGCGGATTTTAGGGCTGAGGGTTTGAGGTGTACGGAAAATGACCGGGTGGTGGAGGCACGCCGGGAGTCACCAGCACACGACAATGAAGGAGATCTGGATCTGTTGGTACGAGATGATCCATGCACCGTAACCCCCCTTCCCCCTTCCCTCACGCGCGCGCACACACACACACACACGACAACTCCCTTCCCCGCCCTGCCCTGTCTCCCCCCTTGGAGGCGAAGGCCTTACCCTGGTCTGCCAGGTCATAGATCAGTTTGGAGTCTTCGCCGTACTTCCCCATCAGGGTTTCCCGCAACTCAAAAACCTGTACGGCGAAACGGCAACATCTATGCCACTGTAAGCACGTGTTTGTGTGTAGTGGGCCTTATGGCGGTGCGAAATGTCCATCAGGTCTAGTGTGGTGCGGCGTCGTTGGGGTGCATTGTGGCCCAACATCATCTGTCATAGTAGTCTGTTCCAATCTCCTCCGGGTTATTTGCTGGCGCCTTCCCCCTCTCCCCGCCTCCTCCCCCCTCTTGCCCCTGCCTACCGGGGTGTCAATGGACACCGCCCCGTGCCGCTTAAACACGGCGGTGATGGCGGCGAAGGCCCTCTCCCGAATGGCCATCTGCTCGGGCAGGAAGTCGCGAGTGCCCTTGGGGATCTTGGGTTTGCGGCGGGCCTGTACGGGGGAAGGGGGAAGGGGGGAGGATATACGAGTGTGTATGTGAAACTAACAGTAACCGAATCGGGTAAAGGAGTTCGAAGACGCTATGGCGGACAGCGCAGTGGGAGGGGGGAGCTAAACGAGTTAAGTCGTACTCCCGGCGGCGGTGGCGGAATGGCGCCGCAGCTACTGGGGGCCGCACCAAACCGCTGAACCCCCTCCGCCCACCTTCGTACCTGATTGGCCTCCACAACGGCTCGCAGCTCGTCCAGGAACTTGACCGCTCCAGAACCAAGCGGCTTGAGGGCCGTACGGGCACCCGACCAGGCCTCGGAGAGCGACGCCAAGGTGGCGATGCCGTCAGCGGCGGCGGCGGGAGCGACGGGCGCGACCACGAGGACGCCGCCGGGTGCACCTGCCGCATTCGATTTCGCAACTTGTAATTGACATGAATTATTTGGTCAACAAAAATGAAGAGATATGGAAATAATTAAATTTCCTTCCCTCATACGGGTACGTTTAAGATATTCAGTGTGAACATGATTTCTCATCAGCATACAGCTGCAGTCGCCGCTTCAACCTCCAATCCACTGCGCCCTTCCCCCCCACCCCGAGCCGCTGTCCCAGCCCCCCCCTCACACACTGCCCTCCGCTTATCTACACACACGCACGCACAGACCAACCCCCACCTCACCCGCCGCCGTCGCCGCCGCCTTCTCCACGTACGAGCGCAGCAGTGCCGTACCCTTGCCCAGTACCGCCCCGGCAGCACTGGCCTTGCGGTCCTTCTTCTTAGCGCCGGCTGCTGCTGCTGAGGGTGCTGAGGGTGCTACTACAGCTGCCGTGTCCTCGGCGGCAGGAGCTAGTACCGCAGGAGGGCCCTGCATGACGTAACCAGTCGGGACCGACACACAAAATGCTGGATGCACTCATTACATCATCAGCTGTACGACGACCCGACACGCCAACCCCACTCCTCCCGGCCCGGGGGAGCCGGGTTTGGTACGGCTCCTCCTGCTTCCCCGTCCTCACCTCAAGTGCCCTCAGGCTGGCGACCGCCGCCACCGCCTCCATCGCCACTGCCCCTACTGCCGCCTCAAGAGCGGACGAGGCGGCCAGACCAGCTTGGACGCCTAAGAGGGGAGGGAAGGAGGCGAAGGGGGAGTACGCGAGCAGCAATGCCGTACTAATAGAAGCAGAGGAAATGGGAAGGTCAAATATCGGGAGGGCAACAGCCTGGAGGCGCAGCTCTCAGTTACCCAACTCGTTTATCATCAGGGCTCTTGCATGGTTGATTGGTCAGCACGAAGTTCTACTTAAATAGGTGGGACTGTAGCCACGTTTCCCTGAACGATCTAAACAAATCATGGCACCTTGGCGTATTACATTGGACACGACATTTTCATTTTAAACCTGAATTTTCGGATTGGCGTTTTTTTTAATATTGCTGGAACTGCCGCCATGAAGAAGGAATCGTAGATCATTAACGCCATGATGAAGGTTAACCCTCTAGATTTATTTTGAGCGAGGAAGCGGGGAAGAGCAATTGGGGATGATAACGACCAGCGGTACGACACTATTCCCACATACCCGGCATTGCGTCCACATCCGCCAGCATCGCCTGCCCCACTGCCGCCATCTGCCGCTGCGCCGCCGCCACGTCCGCCTCCGCCGCTGCCACTTGCTCCAGAACCGCCGCCCCCCCCTCGCCCTCCGCCGCCCCCAGCCCCGTCGTGACGGTCCTGGCGCGCGCGAGGCTGTCTCGCGCAGCGGCCAGCAGCGCGCGGCTAAGCTCCAGGAGCGACGTGGACAATAGAGGCGAGGGAGCCGAGAGCGGGGTAAGGCCCTGGGGAGGGAAGAAAGGGGGAAGGAGCGGGAGGGGCAGTGAGGGAGATGAGGCGAAGATGCAGAGACCAGGCGATTAATTGGGGAGGGACGGGGTGTGGAGTTGTGTCAGTCAGTCTGTCTGTCTGTAGCGCTGTCGCGGTCCCCCAAGAGGTCCGGGAACGCACAACCCCTCCCCTTCCCCCGGAGGTGGTCTGTCAGGACTGGACACAAAAACACATTCAACGACTGTACGGAAATATACCTGGCACCTTCCGGTATTTCCACCCCGGCCAGCCCGAGTCCTCCCCGCATCCGAGAGGGCACATCTCCCTCCGCGTCCCAGTGATGAGGGTCATCAGGTGCCTCCCCCCCTCCCCCCCCTTTCCTCCCCCCCGTAGCCCAGCTGGCGCACCCTGGGCGGCAATGCTCCGCTCTGCACCTCACTCCGTACACTGCTGTACGCAGCCGCCAGCGCCTCGCTCAGCGCACCCAGCCGCTGCGATACGACGCATTGACATTCGGACAGGTTGGGAGATGGGAGCAGCTGAATGACCGATTCAGATGAAAGTGAGTTATTTCCCCCCCCCTATATCCAGCTAATGATTTTTCACGCTCGTACTTCTATCCCCCAGAGGTTCGTTTGGGCCTTACGAGCTCGCACGTGTTCACAACCATCAATTCCCCCCGAATACACTACACGGCTCAAACGAACATAAAACCCCAATTCCCCACCTACCTGTGGCGCGGCCGTGAACGGCGCCAGCTGCTCTGCCACCGCCCCCTTGTCCCCCTTCAGCGTGCCCACTCGCTTCGAGCCCTCCAACAACCCCAACAGCTCGTCCGCCACCACCACCGCGGACTTGTAACCCTGCGCCTCCACCACGTCAGCCTCGAAGGATTTGGTCTGAGAGGTTTGGGGCCGGGGCCGGGGGCGTGGGCGGACATACGCACGTACAAACATAAGTACAGACAGATAGACAGATATTTTAAATAGATAGATAAACACCATGAAAGGCATTGTGGCATAAAGATGACAAGAGGGCTGTGCAAAGTGGGGTTGGGGGGGGGGTATATATGTACATTTAGTTATCACCCAAAGCTATGTGTGTGTGAGGAAGGGTGACCCACATGGCCACCATGTCCAGCTCTCTAAGCCCCAGCTAAATAAAGGTACTCGCACCCCTCCCGCCCAACCTCATTCCCCAATGTCCTGAAGGTACGGCCCACCTGCACCCCCAGCGCCTCACAGGACAGGGCCGCCGTTGCAGTGGCCAAACTCAGGAGCTTCTTCCCCCCCTGGACCGCCAGCGCCGCCACACCCGCCGCCGCTGAACTCCCCGTGCTTAAAACCACACGCTCTGTGGCACTGATACCCGGAGGAGTGAGGTCCCCAGCAGCGAGCTCATCAGCAAGGCTGCGCCCCACCAATGCAGTCATACCGGCGCCGTGGCAGGCGTCGCAGAGGCGGGAAAGAACCTCCTCGTCGGTCGTCGCGGCGGGGAGTGCTGGCAGGATGTCTTTATTTAGGAGGGAGACTAGAAACTCCGCAACCTGGACACGGGTGCCGCTGGTGCCATTCATGAGTGTGAGCAAGCGGGTAGCTATAACTGCCCGTGTTTGAGCTACATCCAGAAGCTGCGCAGGGGAATCGGTGGCGGATGTCGCCGAGGCATCGAAAATCTCAGGCTGGAAGGATTTAGGTGGCGGCGATGCCTTTTTGACGCGTTCTGCACCAGTGGCATCCAGAGCAACGATAAGGCCGCCTTGTGCGATCTTTACGACGTCATCGAGGCTCGGTTGAGCGCCGATGCCGCCGATTGTGAATGCTTTAGCTGCCATTATGCCGGCCGATGAGGCGGTGTGGAGGCCAATTTTGTTGTGATTCACAAAGTCAATGAAAATTCTATTCTTGGTTATCAATGGATGCGGACAGGCAAGCTCCGGGAGGCTTGGTGGACAGTCGCGCAAGTGGGGAGAAGGCCCGGGCACAGCGCCAAGTGCAAAGAAGCTGTACACTGTCGTGTGTAACGCGCGCGAACGAGTGTTCCGAACGGTTGTGATGATCGCATGCATGGGTATATCGCGCCAATTCCCAGCTCATGTCGCATAAAGTGCTTTCCCAGCATCCCTTCCGCTGTACAATTTTCCGAAACAGGTTAGCAGCACCGCGCACCAATACACCATGCTGACGGTTTCGAAGGCCTTCTTGGCACAACGTCAGGGTAACAAAGGACAACTCTTACGGGTTACCCTCGTTGTTCTTGTAATTAGCATAATTTGGGTGATACCAGTCCACGACTGGAACATATCAAATAGGCGCATTTATTTAGGAGAAAGGCTTTACCAAGGCACCATGAGGGTGTTGCGGACTACGGTGTCTTCGTGGCATCTGGGCCTGCCTACAGTTGCAGCAACTACGCCTCGACCTGCATCTCTCGTAGTGCAAGCTCCAGTTGCCACACCGACATGCACTTCTAGGGGAGATACATGCAGCGTAGGAGCCCATATCTTTGCGGGACAGAGCCTCGCAGCTTCTCCATCCGCACCGCAACGGGGTCCTGCGCCAAGTGCTGCAGCGCCAGAGGTTTCTGGGAGCGCGACAACAACAGATCGGAGATGGTGGAATCAAGAGAAGGATTTATGGATTGAGGTGCACACGGAGGAGGACTTCAGACGCGAAGTGAGTCATGCGGAGTTGTTCCCGTACTAGCTTTCTCTCTCACTGCAGCACGAAAGGACGTCATCTGTTCCATATTTTCTAATCCAAATCAGATGCTATAGAACAACCCGCTCGCCTTCGCGGGGTGGGAGTGGTCGTGGTATAGCCTTCTCACACTTCCCGATTGCTCCCCAAACCTCGCACAACAGGTGGACACTGGCGACCGACCCGTCGCGGTCGACTTCTTTGCAACATGGTAGGTTGCATTACATGAATCAATCAAACCGTGGGCCGTAAGCCTCTCCAGAACGTGTTCCGCTCGATCCTGCGACCCTCTCAGCACCTCTTTCCCGCCCCCCGGCGTTTGTGTTCTCTCAGTAGTTGCATGTCGGCATCCACATCAGGGTGGCTTCGGGGGTGTTTGAGTGGTAGCGGAATAAACCAACCCGACCCAGATGAACAAATTGCGAAAGTTGCTGGAATGTACCAAGTTGGGGGAGGGGTAATCGGAACACGAGGTGGTGTGCGGCCGCCTTCTCACGCGTTGCCTTCAATTTGTCAGATGGCCTTGACTTGGGTGGAGCTCTTGAGTGTTTTGTGCTTATCCTGCCTCTTGACCGGCATGTATCCAGCACACCCACCCCATGGCTTGTTGCCGTACACAGGTGCCATGGCTGCGAGAAGGCCTATCCGGAGATCTGCCGCGTGGTCCGGGATCCGGAGCTGCGGAAGAAGTTCAAATTCGTCAAGGTGGGAAATTTAAAACGCCAACAGAATACCGGGTGACGAACGAAAGCTGTGAACCCAGCAGCAGCAGCAGTGTCCGAGCCGTACTAGAGCCCGGTCACCAACTGATTGGGGTTGCCTGGGAAGACGTCGCTCCAGGTACACCCTTAGGATGGGCGATGAGGGGAGGGGCGCGTGCTATTGGCCGCCCAAACCATCCTCCGTGTCCCGTAAGTCCCGTGAAGCTGGACCCATATCCCCTGAAGCCCTCGTCTGCCCCTCGTCTTAAGCCTTAAGTCTTGGCTGATGGTTTTCTCCCTCCCATTTCCCTCCCCCCCTCCCACACACACACACAAGGCATGTGTGGACGAGCTCAAAACGCTTGCGAAGAACGAGGGGGTCACGGCGTTGCCCCGCATGCACGTCTACAAGCCGGGGTACGGCATGCTGGTCTCTATTGATGTGCCGTACTCTAAGGTAAAGAGGGTTTGGGCAGTTAGGGACGGTATTGGCAATGCCACGGCAAGAAATCCCCTCATCGTGTAGGTGGACAGACAGCAGTGTCTGCAGCGCCCATACATCTGATTTTTGCGTTCCCTCCTCCCTCCTCCCTTTTTCCTCCCGTCCCTACGCAACCTCTTTGCAGATTAGATTTTTAAAGACGAACCTCAACGTGATCGCCAACAATCCCGGACTGGGTTTCGCTCTGGACCCCAACGGGTGCGAGCTGCGGGCTGGGGAGCATGGGTGGAAGGGTGGTGCAAATGCACAAAATAATGTGCGAGTTGCGAATCGTTAGTCACAATCGTGACGTCCATGTTTTCAGATTTGCCGCTGTGAGGTTTCCCATGTACAGTTGCGCACGTCGTCTTTGTCCTACCGCACCCGCAAACCCTGACCCTTTAGTGCGTCTGCAGCGCCCATTTAGCAACGGCTGACTGAGCCGCGAGTGGTCTCCAGCTCCAGCTGGTTTGACTAAGCGTCGGCGTTTTGTATGTACCCCCCCCCCTTCACAACCATTTTCACGACCACCCTCGTCGCCGCTAGGCTCACCTGGACTGCGGTTGACAGTTTTCGGTTGTTTTACAGGTTTGTGGCGCCCACGGGTCCTCTTCCCTCGCGCGACGCGGTGGCGGCCAAGGCGGCGGCGAAGGCCCGGGAGGTGGAGAAGCTGCAGGCAGGCCATTCGGGACTCTTCGACCACCTGCTCAAGGCGGCGAACATCGGCAGTGGCAGTGGCGGCGCGGCGGCCTCCACTGGCCCACGGGTCGGCGGTGCCGCCGCTGTGACAACGAACGGCAACGGCAATGGCAATGGCGCTGTGGCCAGTAACAGTGGCGGGAGTCCGCCGCTGTCGACTCTGATGGGATCGGCGGCACCGGGGATGGCGACTTGCAAGGCCCCGCCGGGTGTGAACGAGGCGGCGTACGAGGCGGCGCGTCGACAGTTCTTAGAGGCTCACTCTGCGGAGTATGGGTACGGGGGCATCATCGACTCGTTATACCCGAAGGAGGTGCGGATGTGCGAAATGTGGTTTTCGTATGATGAACTGAAGAGCAGCCAGGGGGGAGTGGCCAGCTTTGAGGCTCCGTCTTCCCCAGCTTCCCGCATCGTTATTGCCCGCAGCTGCATGTTGTCATCGCTTTTATCTTTATGATATTTAGATACCATGTTGGGGTTGTAGGGTTTTGATGTCGTACTGAATTGTGTTGTGCCGTCCTTACGCAGGTGGGTTGCCGTATGGCCCCCAACGAGCACTACATGGACTATACGGGGTCGTCCGTGTACTGCCAGACGCAGCTGGAGAATGTGTTTTCGGAGCTGCGGCAGTGCATGTTCGGCAACCCGCACTCCGCCAATCCCAGCTCCTCCTTCACCGGTGACCGGGTGGAGGAGGTGCGGGACATGGTGCTCAAGTACTTCAACGCCAGTCCCGCGGACTACCAGGTGGGGGTGGAGGTGGGGGTGGAGGTGGGGCTGAGAGGGTTGCGTTGAGGAACCCCAAGAGGGGTGTCAGGTTTGCAGCTATGTATTTATATTATTCGCTCATTACACATGGCGCTTTGAAAGTAGTACTTGCACGATATCTTATTCGAGGCTTTATGCCATACGTAATGGCTAGTTCCTTCTTTAACCTCTTTAATTCATCATAAAGGTGTTCATCTGTTAGCATTCCTGCTGTTAGCATTCCTGGGAATCAATTATGCTAACAGATGAACACCTTTATGAATTAAAGAGGTTAAAGAAGGAACTAGCTAGGGTAACCCAGGAGCGTGATCTCTTAAAAAAGGCTGACGCGTACTTTGCGAAAGAGTCCCAATAAGGTACGCATGGATAAAGGAGCATCAAGGTGATTTTTCAACTGAACTATGTGTAAATTTATGAAAGTATCACGTAGTGGTTATTATGAGTGGTTGACTAACCATGGGTGCAATAGGGATAAACAAGATAAGGAGTTAACCAATATAATTAAGGTTATCTTTGAAGAAGGTAGGGGTAATTATGGTGCGAGGTCAATACGCGAAAGTTGCTAATTGCCTTCTTACCCACAACCCACACGCAGGTGGTTTTCACAAAATCCGCAACGGACGCGCTGAAGCTGGTCGGAGAGACTTTCCCGTGGTCGGAGGGCAGCATGTTCAGGTGAACAGGGGAAGAGGGTACGGCGAACGGTACGACACCTGCACGACATATAGACAATCCACGACACCGGCGCGGGCCGGTCTCACACTTCGCACTACTACGGCGATGATTAGTAATGTAATCATTATCATCGTGACCCTAACGTGTTTGTACGCCTTCCCTTCCGTTGTTTCGTCCGTACGTTCGTACATGCAGGTATCTTCGTGAAAACCACAACAGCGTGCTGGGGGTGCGCGAATACGCCCTAAAGGCGGGAGGCACGTTCCAGGTGGGGGGCTCAAGGGGAGGGATGAGGGGGGCTTGAAATAGGCAGGTTCAGGATCTGGTACTCAGCCGTTGGGGTCACAGTGTGCGGGGAGGGAAACTCTGACAATGTGTTGGCCGCATGCTGAGTCAGATGCTACTTGCAGGGGGGGCAGCAGGGCTGAAGGCCGCTGCTTCGAAGCCACGAGCCCCTTCCGCGTCTCTGATGCGGCATATCCCCGCGCACCGCGAAGCCCACGACCCCGGCCCTGCCCCTCTCCACACACAGGCTGTGAATGAGAGCTTCGTGGACCGGTGGGCGATGCGGGGGGATTCCGGGGGGGATCACTCGCCGCCCAATACCCGGTTCCCGGCACCTACATACAGCCTCTTCGCGTTCCCCGCGGAGGACAACTTTGCAGGTGCGTCCGTGTGTGTATGTGTCGGGGCCCGCGCCGATTCCCCTGCCCTAAAGAGGGGAGGGTTGCTGCCGCCAACGGATGCGGTGTTGGGGGAAATGATACCCCGTTGCCTGTTGCCTGCTTCGGTCGCTGACTGACTACCTACCCCACGGTCTCACGCAGCAACATGGGAAGAATGCCGTGTCGTATATGTCCGTACTGCTGAGCTCGCCCGTGCCCCGCTGGCCCCACCCCCAGGTGTCAAGTACCCCCTCAGCTGGGTCCGGGGAGTGCAGTCCCGCTCCACTGACAGCCACCGCTGGCTGGTGATGGTGGACGCGGCCGCCTACGTCCCAACACAGCCCCTGGACCTGTCGCAGGTGCCCGTGGACTTCGTCGACATGTCTTTCTACAAGTAAGTGGGGAGGGGAGGTCGGGGAGGGGAAAGGCCAATGAAACGAGTCCTGCTGCCGAAACTGAGGGAACGACGACTAACTACTGTGAAGGTGGAGGATGATGGCTGAAGGGATCTGGGGGGGGGGAGAGGGAGAGAGAGAAAAGACCTGACATATCATCACCGCCTCGCCGTACACCCCTCCCCTCAGGAAGTGTCTCAATGACAAATGTCGTCCGCACCTCCTCCCACCTCACGTCCGCTCCTCCCGGATGCGGTAGGACTCAAAAGCGCACTTGCCTCCGTCCCCTACTGCTGCTGCTGCTCGATGTGTTTTGATATGTCTTTTGCCTCCAATGTTCTGAATCCATTCCCCCCTTTTTCTCTGCGCTGCCGTACACCAGGATGTTCGGATACCCAACGGGTCTGGGTGCGCTCATCATCAAGACGAGTCTGGTGCCGCTGCTGCACAAGGTGTTTTGGGGCGGAGGGACAGTGGCACTCGCCACCTCGGAGGACAACTTCCACGTGCTCAAGTGCCGCCCCTCCGACCGACTCGAGGACGGCACGGTAGGGTTGGGTTTGAGGGGCTACATGGGTGGGGAAGGTGGGGGAGGGTGTGTGTGCTTAGGGCTGATAGGAGGGGGCGGCTGAAGGTGTGGGTGGGGCTAGGGGAAGAGGGCAAGGCGGCGGGGCGCCGGCTGCACAACCCTCCGCGTGCCTCAACACACAAGCAAGAATGGGTCCCCGGCCCCCACCGTGACCC
Organism: Volvox africanus; assembly: GCA_030268105.1. Lineage (NCBI taxonomy): Eukaryota > Viridiplantae > Chlorophyta > Chlorophyceae > Chlamydomonadales > Volvocaceae > Volvox > Volvox africanus. The sequence goes on from BSDZ01000009.1 coordinate 300,753, forward strand.
GATTACCACTAACGAGGAGGGGGTCGTACAGGGGGATTGTTCCCCCCCGCCCTGGCATCCCTCCACTTACCCCTTACCCTTACCCAGGTCCACCTCTCGCAGAAAACACAACATCGCGTCCTAAACTTCATAACACGGTACACTACTGCTCTTGGCTTCTCCAGGTGCTGCAGTTTTCGTTTTTCCGCCTAACCCACACCATCTTTGCCCTCCCCGGCCCCTGGCAGGTCGCCTTCCTCGACGTGATCGCAGTAAAGCACGGCATCAACATGATCCAAAAGCTGGGGGGCATCCGGAGGGTGCAGGAGCACGTCGCGTGTCTGACGGAGTGGCTGTACACGCGCCTGGCGGCGCTGCGGCACTCCAACGGGGCGCCCATGCTGGCGATCTTCGGAAAACACAACATGCCAAACCACCGACAGGTGGGGGGGGAAGGGGATGGGATTGGGGTTGATGCTGCTGCGGTTGGGTTGTCGTCTGATTCCCCCTTTGCGGCAGCTTTTCCAGGAGGGAATTCCACGCGGTACTGGGGCCCTCATCCTAAATAAATTGTAAATAGAGTTTTTTTTATTCCGCAACTACTTGCAATATGATTATTGGTCCTAGCAGGATAACTGTGTCAGGTTTTTGTTGATGATACACAGCACACAGCGCACGAAGACTCTGTGAGGAAGCTCCCATCCCTGTGTGTGTGTGTGTGTGTGTGTGTGTGTGTGTGTGTGTGTGTGTGTGTGTGTGTGTGAGGGGTGGGGGTGGGAAAGCAGGAAAAACGGACGATCTAACCTTCACAAACATATCGCTGCATCGTGGCCTCGCTCGCCTCAACCTCCGCTTGCGGCTGCGCTTACTCTTCCCCGTATAGGTCCAGGGAGGTATCGTCAACTTCGAGCTGCTCAAGCCGGACGGCTCCATCTTCTCGTACAAAACCGTGGAGAGGGAAGCCGCCGGGGCTGGGTTTCACGTGAGTACGACAAATATTGGTACTGCTGTTTTTATCGTTTTTTTCGTGGCTTTGCGGGCGAAGATGTCATGCCTGGCTGGGCGGACAGTCGGCGACGGAGCGTATTGTTGGGGCTTCCCGACCGGACCACCAGTACAGGGATTGCACAAGGTGATATTTGTGTGAGTCAAGGAATACTACTCCCATTTTATCTTTTGTTGCTTCATCATCATGATCTCGGGGGAGGTGTTTGCTTCTCCCCTCCCTCCCGGTCTCGGGGCTCTTCCCTCCTTCCTGACGCTGAAGGGTCGCGGAGATCCGCTCCCGGGCCCCCGCCTCCCCCCGCCCGTCCAATATTGTATAGTTTTCTGTTCTATTAGTTGATGACGTCCGTTACCCGTTGTTCCCCCCCCCCTGTCCCGTCCCCTCTTCTCCGCCTCGGTAGCTGCGGACCGGTGCTGAGTGCAACCCCGGCGCCTGCTACAACTACCTGGGGGTACAGGAAAGCGAGGTGGAGTCCCTGGCGGGCAAGAAGGAGGGCTGCGAGGACGACGTCGAGTTCATTAAGGTCCAAAGACCCGTGGACAGGGGCGAGGTACGACAAACAAGGGGGGGTCAAGAGGGGGGACGAGCAGAGGGCGGGCGCAGGCAGGGGTGTTTATTTGCATCGTATGGTTTTATTTCAACAGCGCTTTTTGGGGAATTTCCTTATTTTGTTGGGTTTGGGGGTTTTAAAAACTTCCGCTTTTCGAACAGGGCCGCATCTGCTCTGCCTGCTGCTTGCTGCGTGTCTTGGCCGGCACTCTTGCCAGCCCCTCTCTTCCTCGACTGCGCTCGCTCCGCCGCAGGACTCGATTAGCTCCGCGGATATCTTGCGCTCCATCGCCAACTCCAACATCAGTTTGGCTCACCCCGCCGCGGTGGCTTTGAAGTGGGTTGAGGCGCCCCTGGGCTCGGTGCGGGCCTCGCTCGGGTGGTGGAGCACTTTCGACGACGTGTACTCGCTCGCCGACTGGATCGAGCGGACGTACAAAGACAGGGTGGAGTGAAAAAAGGCCGGAGGTACGAGTAGTTTGGGTTCGGGGAGGGAGCTAAAGGAAGAAGCGTTTGGAGCTATGAAAACGGCATTGCGGCGGTCCTTTGTGAGCCACACACTCACGCAGCCGCGTCGGTATGTTGTGATTACACGATCGATCCATGGGTCTTGAGTTCCGCGCACGTGTCGTGTGCGCACGTTCTGACTCGGAAGTGGGGGAGGGGGGAGGAGAGGGACAGCGTGTGTGTATTTAAGTGTCGGTGTTAAGGTTGGTTCCGGATTTGGGTTGTTGAGGGTCACCGAAGGGCGATATTGCCGCAATAAGGCCCTTGCATAGCCCAGAAGGGGAAGAAATGACAATTATGTGTATGCGTGGGGCTGTTGTTCGTGGGGAGTTTGTTTCGCAGTTTGGTAGGTGTACAGAAGAGGGGCTTCCGGAATGGTTGCGTGGCTCGGGGTGCCGGGGCTGGAGAGAGAGTGTGCGGGTGCAAGGTGCGTAAACGCCCAGGATGAAATAAGACTAACGACTCAACAATAAATATAATAACGATGGTGATGAAGATGGTGATAGGGGGCCCGGGGCTAAAGAACCCTGAACCCCTCAGCAGATGCGCGGGGGACTACATCCCTTTCCCCCTCTCTGGCCCTGATGTGGGGAGGTCCAGCGCTGCGTCGTGTCGGGCTGCCGGTCGCCTCTCATGTCTTGGAGCTCCGTTTCGCTCAGTGTGCTGTGTTTAGGAGGAAGCGGCAAAGTCGGAATGGCCCCTCCCAACTGGTCAGTAGCAGAGGAGGCACGTCAACCAATCTGCCGCGGTTGTGTTACATGTATATTGCGGAAAGGAGGGCGATTCGCCCCATATGATGCATCAGGTGTTGGTTCGGTCGCCGCTTGGGGTCATCATTTGATCCGGCGTAGTGGTGGGCTTAGGGTTTGTGGTCGTGTATGTGTGTGCATGTCTTGCATCGTACAATACGGGCCATTTGTGTTCGCATCCAGGGGCACACGCGCCTCTCCACCCGGCAGCTCTGTCGCGTGCTCAAGCTGTGTGGGCGGGTGGATTCGGATGTCGTGCCCGGGTGCATTTGAAAGGCAGGAGGGAGCGCTCCATCCGCCGCCTGAACCAAATCTTCCCGACCAGTCAAGCTCGGCAGACTCAGAGGAGTCAGGCGCCAAGGGTTCAGTTGCTCGGCAGCGCCGTATTTCTCAACCTGATAGCTGCAGCGGTCACCCGTATTATTATTGGTATTTTGATGGGTCCAAGTGGATGCGGGAGTGTGACAGCTGCTTGGCTACTATTGCCCTCTCCTCTGCCGTTGTCGTCGTCACGCAACGTGCGGTGTGTTCGTTCGTGTTCATTCCGATGACGGCAACTAATGGCGATTATGATTATAATAACGAAAAAGGAGTGCTTCAACGGTGGAAGGGTGGAGAGGGGCAGCCGCTCATTAGCCACAGCCTAACAGGCGATCGTCGGCTCTCGCCCCCTAGGGAAGCTGAGCGCATGTGGAGGGAGGGGTCGCGCTTCATGGTGCGAGCAGAAAGAAGCCGAGGGGAGGATGCGATATTCTTTACCCACCCTTTGCGGCTGTTGCTGTCAGGGTGTACGTGTCCATTTTTGGCGGTTTGTGGTGGTTATGCCCTGGTAAGAAATCGTATCGCATAACAGGAAGAATTCCAGTCTGCAGAGGCCGGAGACCCGTCTAAGAACGTGGGAGAAGTATACTTTTGCGATCACCTCGGTATCTTGGATGCCGGGGAGCCGCCACAGCGGGCGGGTGAGCAAGTGCTGGTGATCAATTACGAAAGCGTCCCGGAGGGAGAGGGAGAGGAAGGAGAGAGAGGAAGGAGATGCAAGTGACCGGATGTAAGTGTCGTGTCTCTTTGCCTTCTAGGATTCGAAGTAATATATATACAAATTGGCGTTAAGTTTTGGGGGTTAAAAAGCACCAAACTTGTTTCATACCGCCTGATAGTTCTCTTGGCATGGCTGATTCAAAGACGAGCGGGACACCAAAACAATCAATATCGGCAAATTTCTTGTTTTTTCATAAGCAGCACTGATAGCGGTATTTGCTTGCCAGCCGATGATGGTGCGGCTGCGGCGGCTGTCAACTTGAAAGTGGAAAGACTGAACACTATACTGCCTTGGCATCTGCAGCTGGAGAGAGGGTCTGAGACCTGATGCTGAATGGAAGACCTTGTTTACGGGCGTGACACAAAATGAAATAACACAATGGAGGGGAAGCGTCTTCAGATCAAAATCGTCAGGTCCGAACGACTCTCGTCTTTTTTACGTTAATTCCGATCAAGCCAACACCTCAGCTGGACTCCAATAACCATAAATAGCAAAGCAGCTATGAGATCCGCAAAATACCTCCCGGCTCGCGCCTCCCGCCTGTTTAACGCGCATCGCTGCTGGGTACGTTGCGCGAGAGCGCCCTCTCAGCGGCTGCCAGTTATCGGTGTGCGTTGCCGCTGGCACGCGGGGACTGAATGTCCCTCGTGCGGCTAACACACACATCCTCGGACCATCCCGGGGATAGCCCCGAGGGCTCCGGCGGGCACTCAGCGGCTCCCGCCTTTAACAGAGTCGCCACCAAGGAGTCGCCACCAATCATGCCATCCCCCCCCCTGGTTACCGCGTCTCCGCTGCGAAACCTCCTCCACCACTCTCCCCGCCTCTCGTCCCGCGCCTCTCCCCTCCCCAGCCGCGTTCATATGGAGTCCACTGCATGCCGTGATACCGCTCCTGCTGTTGCCGCTGCCCTCCGCCTCGTCCTTCTCCGCCTTAAGCTGCGCGACGACGCATCCATCTCCACATGCACGCCACACGCACCTCTTATCCCGTCCCTTTGGGGTTGCTGCTGCTCGAACGATGGGTCGCGACTAGCCAGCCCATTCGGATGTGATCTGGGTCGCCATCACTACACTTTGGGCTTGATGACCCCGGACTCCACCATGAAGGGCACCTCCGCAGCCAGCCAGGGAGCCAGACCCAAACACAGCGCGTGAGCCACACCGAAATGCGGACTGAGAAAAGATGCGGTGGCCGACAGTGTCGCAGAGAGGGGCGGGAGGAGGGTTGATAAGAGGAATAAATGCATCAAGTGAATGGAGGCAGGAGTATTGGGAATATCAACGGGCGCGATTCGGCAGGACGAACGGGATGTGAGCGAGGGCGGGTGTTGAGGGGGGATGACGGGGGTTCAGGAGGTTTGGATAGTTCTACGGCGGTATTCACGGCAAAGCGTCGGACTTTAACAGCAGATTGTGACATGGGATGGGTCAATGAGAGCGGCAGGAGGAGTTCGCATACCTGTTTTTGGACCAGAGGGGCTTGAAATGGATAGTCAGGCAAATTTTCCCGCCCCGGTACATTTTTGCGGTCTTGCCGTCCAGCTCCGGGATCTCAATTTCAGGTGCAGTGTCCGGATAGGTGGCCGGGATATCGAATTGGAAGTCAAACTCATACTTGATGAGCTCATGCACGTACCAGCATTTGCCTTTCCAGTTGGTGCCGTCAGAGTTCGGTTGTATCGTGAACCAATCCATATCTGACTCCTTATTCATCTTTATATACGTAATTAAGGCGTGCAGCTCCTATTAATGGACCAAACGGTTAAAAGCTTAGCAGATGAGCAAAGCAGCTGCAACAGCGCTGTTTAAACCAGAAATTTTAGTCTTTTTGTCTCAATTACCTGTTTTAATCGGTCCTGCCATTTTTGTTTGTCGCGTGGTCCGGCCGTCTCCGTCAAGAACGGAATTTTCTTGACAGTGTCTCTAGTCTTTGGATCCCAAGACTCTGCCATCTCTACTTTTCACTAAGCGAAAACAAAATATATTGCAACGAATGTTATGCACAGGGCAATATGCTGGCACCCGCGCTGCTTAGCCCGTAGTAAGGCCTGCGTTGGCAAGGTAGTCTATAAATGTACAGTAAAGGACCTGATAACATGTGTGTCAAAGGTCAATAGCCCATCATAAAAAGCTTTGACCTACGTGTTGAAACCTGCAAATGCTCATGGCAACCGACAAGCATGTAACCGACATATACCGGCAAATCGTTGATCGGGCCGTTGGAGGTTGGACCTTCAACACTGGGACTACCGTTGCACAATCTCATATTATCTTCGTTCACAGTATTTTATTCATTCGCACCTTTCAACTAAAATTAAAGAAAACATCATCCTTCTCGATTGGGTCCATCAATCCTCGGGAGATTGTGTGCCCATCCCGAGCTGCAAAGACCGCAAACCTTGCAGAGAAATCCGAACGCACGTTAGCACCAATCCTATTAATAGTGATCGAGGTGAGTTTGATAGCCAGGCATTCCTGGTAACGCAAGAAAAGCAATCAAGGGACGACCACCACGCAGCCAAGCAAACAATGTCCCACACGAGGGGGTAAACGGGCAGAGGTGGAATGCTTAGCCAAAGATTGTGTCTGCATAGGTAATCCGAAAATCCATTTCCACTTCCTGAATAGTTATCGCAACAGTACATTCCTAAAGGAGATGGCAACGATGTCCCCTAACCATCTGTTCATCGCTAGGGAAAACCGCAAGCAAAGGTCCACGTCCACGCTTCACACGCTGCATGGGAAAGGCAGTCAAGGGCTAACCGCCAAAAGTTTTGTTTTTATGGATGTTCTCCCAGGGGCAGGTGCCGCATGCGTGAAAGGGTGCGAGCAAGGTCACCCAACAAGTTGTCTAGTGCGATGGGCGGATCGTGGGCAGCAGCCCGCACATGCCCATCATGCCACGAATCGCCAGGTGAATGTGAATGTGAATGTGAAGGCCTCCTTGGGCTGGCAGGAGGAATATATAGGTAGCCCCCACACCCCTGTGCACGGCGATGATCACAGTGGCCTCGCTCTGGCAGATAGATGGCGGGACTTTCTATCCACCTCTGCAGCACGCCATTGCCGCCGTGAGGTTCTTCATGTCTGTTTGGACGGACTGCCCGTGAAATCAAGGAGGTAAAAGACCCGACTGATACAGTAACATAAATTCTTCTTGTGAATTGAATGCATCGTATGACCGGCGAATGCTGCTACATATGTATTTTGTTAAGCGCAACGCGTCCACGACCCAAGGGTCGTTTTTCTGGGTCATTAAGAGATTACTTCATTCAGTAGACACAAGAACAGTTTCCGAGAATATTTGCTGCCATGATGCTTTGTATTAATGGACGTGAAGAATTTGACCGTGTGAAGCTTTATTTCGATTTTTTTCCAGTGACTAACACCATTCATCCTCTTTTTTGTCAGTCATTCATATATGTCCTCGTTCTCCAATTGCACCATTGGACTGTCAATTGGTGGGCTGTCTCGCCTCGCACCGGATGATGGCGGATGTACCTTCACCCATGTTTGGGTCATCAGAACAAAAAAGCTAAATGCGAGGCCTGCTGTACTGCCAGTCTGCTGTACTGCCAGTGAGGTTGACCATGTCAGGTAAAAGTATTTGTCTGACAGTAATTGGGAATTGATAGCTGCGCTCCTTTCCTGATATGAGAGGCCCCGCTGTCAAGAGCCAGTCACCTGTCTTTCCTCTGGTTGTGGCGCCAGGTTCCCATCAAGCGCGCGTCATTTTTTGGCATGTTGTGGATGGAACGTTGCAAGGCGTGAAGCATTCAACCGAACCGAACCGAGGGATATGAAGTTAGGTTGCCCCATTATTCACCTCAGAGAGGTCCTTGGCGTTCGTATACAACAATTGTTTGGTTGGTCGCTTCTGCGCTGCTGCCACGTAGACTAAACTCTCTCTCGCGGATCAACTCGTATTGGTTTGGCTTGGTAGATAGATCATTCACACTAGTCCCATTTTCTGGATACATAGTTGCTCAAACTTTCGAATCTTTGCCGTACCAGTCACCCGTTTGTGACGGGATAGACCACGCAGCCTATCAACACTGCAGCAGCTTCAGATGGCCTAGATGGTCGCTTTGGCGGCGAAAGCTCGACCTTGTGCTGTTGCCCTAAGCAACAACGAGTTGCACTGACGGGTGGTAGATCCGAGCTCCTTTGCAAACGGCTTTATTTCCCGAACATTAATAAGTCCTTCACGCTGCGCAGCAGTTGGGCAGTGCGGCGAGAAGCGGCACCGCTCCAGAAGCTTCATCTTTCTTTTCTTTTTTGATGGTCATTGCCTGATTGTGCTACCCGGCGAGGTTGCAGCTGCTCGCTATTAGAGAGCTGCAATTAGGACAACATCGGGTCGGCGCAATAAGCGTAATCCAAATGGCTTCTTCCGATATCTCGGAACAAAAAGCGCCGTCATCCGAAATTCAGTCTTCATCTTCATCTTCGTCATGGATAAGAGGATACAGAAGAGGGGGGCCGCGACTATTACGGAGGCCCTCGCGATTTGGATCGCCATTGTTGTCGTCGTCGTCGGCGGCAGCGGGTCCGAATCTGCGACGAGCACTCGCGACTGCGCTTCTCCTGGAAGCCATGGTTGCGGTCGTGCTGGCGCTGCTTCTGGCCGGCACCAGCAACACCGCGCAGGCAACTCCCGGGCGGCTGGCGGCGGATTTCCCAGGAGGGAGAACCGGAGTGATGACCCATGGGTCGTCACATCGGTCGTCACGGGCCCTAATGCAGCAGGTGACCCACTGGAAAACCGCATGCATGCGGCGGGAGTGAGTTTAGGTCGTTGACCACCCGGTGGCGACGAACGCAATATTTGCAGTTTTCCAAATTCCTGAAAAGTATGTACGACGTGGGGCTTTCCTCCGTTGCAAGATCCAGAATTGATTACGCCGTGTATCTCGTGCAGCCCCCCCTCATCAGCGACTGTCTCTCTCTTACCCTAATCATTGACTTATTGTCAGCTTCGCTCGCGAAGAAGGGCATCCCCATTCCAGCTCCCCAAACTGCCGTACAGATGTTCGAACCGCTGCTACACCTCCACTACACTGGAGCAGTGGAGAGCCAAAAAGGCCTTTTCTCGAGATGCTGACAGGGTGCTTCTGCACCTTGATATTGTGCTGATTTGTGCCGTACATGTACGACTACTGCATCCTCCCTCACATGTCCGACTTGCCCACTCCCGCACAGGCCTCGGCCTCGTCTTCGAGCAACAGCCTCCCCGTACAGATCGTTGGTGAACCCCCTGGTGCGGCGATACCAGGGGCCGGGGCTGGCGTGCCAGGAGTCGATAGCGGCATTAGCAGCGGAGGCGGAGGCGCCGCCGCTGCCCGGGAGACCTCAGTGGTATCGCAACATGCACCGGCACCGGCACCGGCGCTTACGACCGGCGGCGGCGGTGGGACTGGAAACATCATAGGCGATGCCATCAACAACACTATGGGCGGCGGAGGCGGAGGCGGAGCTATTGGCGCTGTCTCCAGCAACGTCGCCGGCAGCAGTGGCGGCGGCGGCGATGGTTCAGGCGGTAGCGCCAGCGGGGACAGCGGCGGCATTAGCTTCATGGCGCCAAATCTGAGTGGCGGCGGCCCCATGACGGCGGATCAGAACGAGCTGTCCATTAATTTGAGCAGTAAGGCCGACAACGTTACGAACCGAACTAACTTAACGGCCGTTGGTACTACAGGCGGTAGCACTGGCAGTAACATCAGCAGTGGCGTCAGTGGGCCATCAGCATTGCCAGTTTCTAATGTCGGTAGCGGCGACGTCGGGGCACCCAACGTTATCGCCGCTACAGGACCTACTGACGCCGACGCCAGCGGCGGCGGCAGTAGCGTCATGGCGCCGACACTGAGCGGCGGCGGCCCCATGCCGGCGGACCAAGACAATCGGGGCGGCGATTTGGGGAATCTTACCTCAGCATCCTCGGATACCCCCTCCAACGATACCCACAACGACACCTTGGGCAGTAGTGGTAGTAGCAGCGGCGGCGGCAGGGAGAGCGGGTCTCCAACTAGCGGCAGTAACAGCAGCGATGAAAGTGGGACTGTCACCGCCTCGGCCGGTGTGCCCGGCGTCACTGCCTCAGCTGCACCCAGTCAGCTTGACGATTCGTCTTCCGGGGCAGGCGCCCGCGGCAGTAGCGGCGGCAGTAGCGGCGACAGTAGCGGCGGCGGCAAGGCGATCGGTACCCGATCGGACGCACTACATGGTGTTGACGGGTGGCCTTGCGACTGGCGGCGCGCTCATTCAGATTGTGCCATGGGCTACAGCTGCATTCCCAGCAGCAGCAGTGGATCTGATGAAGGTACGACATTTTTTGTTGTTTTGGGTATTGGATGTTATGCTTTCTTGTATCCTTAATCTTTCTCGTTGTTGGTTGTAGTAGCTAAGCCAAATACACGCAAGTGCGCGGCCGTCCGTATCTAACAATCCCTGCGAGTTATAAGACTGACCATCTTTACCCGTCGTACCGCCGCCGCAGGTACTTGTACGGCAAACCCAGTGGGGGGTAACCCCATCCCAGCCAACCTCGGCTACCCTGTGGTGTTTTACCCTCTCACCAACGGCTCGCTTGGCACCTGGCCCCCTGGATCTGGATCCGCGTACGACGGATTAATCGTACAGGGCAACGTGTATGCGGACCCCTTGGAGGATTCGGATCCGGACGAGCTGTTCCCCGGAGCGATCACCTGTGACCAAAGTAGGATGGTCGTTAGGGTGGTTAAAATCGTTAAAATCGTTTCCTTCCAAGAACCCGTGTAGATTATCATTCCTCTCCCCATTTCACATTGTTTTCTCCAGGTTCCAGCTCTCTTATTGCCATCCCTGGACTGACGTACGGCCGCACGGGCGCCTTCACAATCAGCTTCTGGATGCGCAAACGGCCGGAGGACACGGCTACTGGGCCGGACGATACGGATATGTACGGCGGCAACGCTTACGATAGCATTGATACCAACACTAGCAACAGCAATCGTACTTCCTGGGTCGCCCCAGTGTACGAATACATGCTGACGCACGCCAACCTCCAACCGCTCGGGCCTCAGGCCTCTAAATCCACTCCCATGGATCGAAATCAGGTACTTCTGGGCGGGGGAGGGTAGCGGGAGGTAGGGGCGGGGTGGGGGGGCGGGAGGAGTCGCGGAAGAGGGGCCGTGTCTTTGGCCCGCAGCTTCCCTCCGTTGGCCTTCAAGCCATCGTTAACGAAACCCAATCTCAGTGGAGCTATTTGCCCCGTTATCGGTTAGTCAACTTCTCGAGCCAACTGAAAACCCACCCGCCACATCCCGCCAGATCCCTCCGCCTCTGCCGTATTCCTCATCAGCAGTGCATAATCACGTCCCGCCTCTCACTTCGTCGTGCACTCTTATCGTTTTAAACCGAGCAAAGGCTATTGATTTTTTGAGTGATTCTTTTCTTGCATGTACAGATTGCCGTATATTTGGCACCCCGTACATCGTCATTGTACGGCATCGCCCGGGCGTACGTCAAGGACTCCAACGACGGCCGCGGGGCGGTGTATCTTGACAGCGACGGGAGGGTTGCAGATAAGGATGAGACCCGCCCTGAATACAGGTGAGTGGAGTCCCTTGTCGCGTGTGCACGTGTGTGTATGTGTGTCCATGACATGATGTATGTGTGTGTATTGGTGGTGGTGGTGTCCTGGGTATAGGAAAGGATGGGAAAATGATTACCCTCCGTCCCAAACTCGTCACCTTTAAACTTATCGATAAACCCCAAAACCCCAAAACCCTAAAACCCTAAAAATCTCACTCCCAAACCGGCAGCCTCTTACCCAGCCATTAAACCCCCTGGCCCCCTGCCGCCCGTTCCTCCACCATAAGGCCCTGGAACCTGACCGACGGCGACTGGCACATGATCACCCTGAGCAGCCAACCCGGCGGCGGGAGGGGCTGGAGGATGTATGTGGACGGCGCCCTGGCTGTGCAAATACCCTCACCGCTATACCCGCCCGGTACGACACGTTGCGGGAAATTCCGTACATGTACACCATGTGGTTGAGGTTTTTGATTGGTTCATTGAAATCCATCACTGTGGCGTATAATGCAAGCAATAGTAATCCAACCAGCAGCTTGTAATCTACTTCCGACTGAGTACGGCATCATGTCGTACAGGAAATTCTCCCTCGAGGGGCCTCAACGCGAGCACCGGCGCTGAAATTGACGGCGGAGATCCGCTGTACTTGGGCGGGCCATTGCTGCTTTGTGGACGATACGGCGGGCCGTACAGCAGGGCGTACGGCGGTCAGCTGGCAAATTTAGCGGTGTTCGATGCGGCGCTGGACGCGGCACAAGTGGCGAGGCTGTACGACATGGTGGGTAGTATTGCGAATTTGTTATTTTGTTGTACGTGCTAGGAACGCCGTATTGGCACCGCATTTTCGCTGTTGTGGAATGACCCATGGGTCGGTCCGCCGTTTATAGGTCCGAGATCCCGAAGCCGTGTCACCACCGACGCTGCCGCTCCGCCAACACCCCTGGTACGGCAGTACCCTGCTGACGCCGCCGGACTGGATGGCGGCGGATGAGTCAGACGATCGTCTCGCTGACGAGTACGGCACACTGACGGGCGCACCGAAGCGGCAACCGCCGCCGCCGCCACCGGCGCTAAATAGCTCTGCCGCCGTCACCAATGCCTCCAGATACGACAGAACTTTGGCGGCGGTGGCGAAGGCGTTGGAGAATGCACTTTTGGAAGCGCTGACGGGGGTGTTATACAACCGCAGTGCCGGCATGACGTGCAGTTTGGACCTCCGACGGGAGGCGGGGCTGGCCTTCTGCGGCCCGGGGCTGGTGGGTGAGAGCTAAAGCATATGCTGTATTGCTAACACACATGCCGTGCATTTCCATGATATTGATCTTTGAGATGTGTGTGAAGAGAGACGGTAGTGTGGATTGTTTCGAGGGTTTGAGAAGTTTGTACGAAGACTTTGGATAGGGATCGCTGCCGTACGTGCCATGTGAAGCTCAAGTGTTGGAGCCTTCCCCCGTCGCCATGCCCCCGCGTCTGTCAGGTCTGTGCGCCAGTCAGTGCAAGTGTTCGTACAAAACCGCTTGACGCCTGGATGAGTGTCACTGGCGGCGGCGACAACAGCTCCCGCGTGTACTCCCCCGCTGCCGCCGCCGCCGCCATGGATGCCGCTGCATCGGCGTCAGCACTCCTCGGCATCTGCACGCCACCGACGTCCGGAATGATATTGCCGTACTCTTGGCCCGCGGACTGGCCAGCGCCTGCCGCGCATTTTCCACTGACCCGTGGGTCGCTCCGTTCCTGGCCAGCGGGCGCGTACGGCGGCCAGGTGGTGAATGCCACCTGGGTTCCGGATTCGCGCTTTGGACAGGTCGTACAGTGTGACCGGGCTGCTCGGAGCCGTATCGTATTAGATGCCGTACCATACGGCACTCGAGGGCCGATGGCCGTTAACCTTTGGGTGCGAACCAGTCGTGGTGACCTGACGCCGGGGGGAGATGACAGGCCGGGGCTGCAGTATGTGTTTTCACACGCAGCCGGGGGCCCCTTCGTCAACTTCGGACCCAATCAGGTAAACAATTTAGGTTTTAGCTGTTAAGTTGCTAAGTTAGCCGTAAAGGTAGCTGTATAAGTGTTTTGCATGTTCGTACGTTTAGTACATGTTCATACGTGTTCGTACAAAGCGTTACGGTAGAGGTTTACAGGTACGGGCCTCCGCTGACAAGAGGGGACCCAATGTCGGCAGCTCGAGGCGGGAGAGGTTCCGTTGGATATAGGTGACGATGGTTGTATGTGGGGAGTTAACTACCACCAACCAACCACCCGAAAAACAACCACAGTACGGCATCCACTCCGCGTCAGTTGCCCCTCCCCTTCCAACGCGTGAATACCCGCAGGTGCATATGTACATACCGGAGGTTGGCAGCCCACTGTACGGCATTTCCGTACGCGCAATTCTTCGTGACGGCGATGACTTCAACTTGGGGCGGGCCAGTGAGGTGTATTTGGACAGCGATGGGTCGGTGGGGAACGATCTGCCTCGTCTATGGGGTGAGTGAGTGGGGGGGAGCTGTACGGAAATATGTACGGCGGGTGTATTGTATGATCTTTTGGTTGCCGTAATCTCCCCCACCCCTTGTCGACCATCATGATTCATAATTGTATTTTCCGGCATGTTCTGTACGGCAGTATCAGGTCCGTATTCGTTTCCCCCCTTGTACGGCAGCCCCCCGCGATGACGGAGTGGACATTTCTGACGGTGGTTGGCACATGCTGACCTTGTCGTCGAACTGGTGGGTTCCCGCGGGGGAGTACGGAGTGTACGTCAGTACGGGTAGGTTTATTACTTGATTGATTGATGGTCGTGATGTACGAATGAAGCGTGTGCCTGGAAAAGCAACTCAAGAGTTTGCTGCTGCGGCAAGCAGCCACCAACCACCAACCACCAACCACCAACCACCAAGATATCCGCCACCGCAACCATTAGGAACGGAATACACACCGAGCGTGGGATTAAGTCCTTCCTGCTCCATATACTGCCCGCTATCCATTCTGCCGTACAGGTCCAGCCCGGGCTACTCACTCTATGTTGACGGTATCCTGCGGGGACAGCTGCTACCCGGTGCCGTACGAAGTACGACAAACATGAGCGATACGGAAATCCAGGTTAGGGTGCATGTAACGTCTCCGCCGACGCATTAAGAAAGGACACATGCAGCAACACCTATGGCCTAGTTAGTCATGTTGCAACTTTCATAACATGTTTGACTATGTGCAGTACAATACATCGTACGATCATCGTAGTGTGTTGTACCAGGTAACTGGCGGCGGTCCACTCCAGCTTTCTGGTCCCATAGTGCTGTGCGGTCGCGCTGACGGCGATCCCGACCGTCATTTCGGCGGCTCAGTGGCGGCGCTCAGCGTCTTTGACGCGGCGCTACAGCCATGGCAGGTGGCGGCACTGTACGGCAGCTACCAACACCAAGCCGTACTTATGCCAGCGGGGCAAGTGATGCGAGGTGGGTAAAACACATACACCGGCGTGGGCAGGGGCGCAGGGGCCTGCACTTCCATATTGTGCCGTGGACCCCGCCACGGGTCGTTTCATTATTGCCGGGACATAGCACTTGAGTGATGCCACATTCCCGATGCGCCACCACCATCCAGGGGGCGGGTACATATCCGCAATGGCCAACACGGGAGACCCCTGTGTTTTTCCCGTATCGTACGGCGGTCGGATTATGTACGGATGCATAACGCTGAATGGAGTTCTGAGCTGTCCTATCGCGGTGAGGTGGAGGGGAGGGACACGGGGTTACGGGGAATACGACAAATAAGTAACCCCTAAACTCCCCGAGTAAAACCCTAAAACCCAGACCAATCGTAAATCCACTAGACTTCACCATGCGAGGTAGAGGATGGCAAATGAAAGGCAGCAAATTTAGTCGTATGCCTTTGGATAAAGCACGATATTGCATCTCTCGGGTGTGGGCTGCCTGTTTAGGCTCTTGGATGGGCTAACCGCTTAGTGCCTTCCCGGTGCGCGCAGGGTGGCAATCTGGCACCATGTACGATCTCTAGGCAGCTGGGTGCCGTACCGCTCGACGGAACTATGGAAGATGGCCTGATGTCGGATACTCCCAGCAACAGCAGTAGCGGCGTCAATGGCGTCAGTGACAATAACAACAACAACACGGCTGCCGTACTGCGACAATTGCGGTCGTACAACTTGGCGGACGGGGTCATGCTCGGACCCGCTGGTGGCTCCATGCCGCGCTTGACTGTGGGCGGCCAGGTGGATTTTGTACCGCGTGTGTATTCTGTCGTGTTAAAACCCATTTACCCGCGCTTCATTTCTCCAACCCCGCCAGCGCGAAAGTAAGAAACGACATCTTTCCGTACATCATGCCTCTTAACCTTCTTCCCCGCACGTGAGGTAGATCAAAAAAGAATGGAAACTCGGAAGTATTTTGAAGAATCACTCGTTGGCTTCCGCCACCATACCCATCCGTCTCGGCCCAAACGTTGTTGCGCCGTACACGCCGTACAGCTATGCGTCTTCCCGTTCGATCTGGACAACGTGACGTACAACAACTGCGCCAATGTGGGCGGTGTGGAGGTCTGTCTCACACTGGATCTGGACGCGGACTTGGGGGGGGTCGTCGTCAGACTCATGGAGTGCGCACCTGCCATTGTACGGCCTCCAGACAGCACCCGATGCAGGCCGCCATTGCCGTACGGACAAGGAAGCAATGACATTGACAGAGAGGATGGTCAAGACTCTGATGTGGCAGTGATGTCAGGCGCCCCAAATTTGGGTTTGGAGCGGGATTTTTCTCAGTGCATCAACATGATGGTGGGTGCAAACCCTGGTAGGTTTGTTTTGAAAGGGAGACTCGTACAACTGCCAGACGGACAGGTAGATAGACATTCAGACAGACGCACAGAACAAATATGTTCATTTGCAGTCCGTACTTCCCGCCCCAACCCCTCCGATCAAGCACGTTCCTCGGTAAACTGTCATTACGCCAAAGAGCCGGCGAAGGTGCGTTATCTTCGCACTGGTGTTTAGTTTGCATCGCTTTCCGTACGACGTTCTCCCGTACAGGGCGTCGACGCATGCCAAACCCAGGAGGGGCTCTGGCTCATTTGCCCCCCTCCTCCCCGCACCACTGCCACTGGGGCGACGTGCAAGGTGATTGGGTGGGTGGGACGGGGGGGTTCGCCGCCTCGCACAACGAATGTAGGTAAAAGATTCTGGTCTTCTTCGCCCCTCGACCCCCGCCTGTCCGTACAACCGTACACCAACCGTACACATCATGTGTTATCAGATGCACTCCCCTTCTATCACTCACTCGTCCTCCTTTCATGATGCCGTACGTTTGTACAACAGGTGCCGTACAAGCTTGGGGCCGTTATGCGCACAGATTGCATCGTACCCGGCTCAGCCACATCGGCCAGTCTTGCCAATAACAGCGGCATCATCAGCGGCAGTAGCACTAACAGCAGTGGCAGTAGCATTCCCCGGGAGGTGTGCCCCGTGGGTGAGGGGGAACTGGAACTCTGTCTCCCCACGTACGTGCCGCCGCCCACGCTTCAGCCGAGGTAGGTTGGGGCAGCGCATGTGCGGCGTGTAAGCGGTGTAGCTTTATAAACCCACTTGTGAAAGAGGGAGAGAGTGTGTGTGTGTTTGTGCGCATCTGGGAGGGGGAACGGTAAGGCAACCGATGCAAAGCTGGTGTTAGTGCCTCATATGTTCATTTCGTCTCTCCTCCTCCCCCACCAGCGTTTCGATGTTCGTCTCTCCCCCCCTCTCCCCTTCCCCCCTCTCCCCTTTCCCCCCGGCAACCCATCCCCCCCCCGAGTGCTCAGGTCACCCATCCGCTTCACCATGGACCGCCGGCGCTGCCTCCCCCCCGGGCCGGGGGCGCTGTCCGAATGCGCCGACTACGGGGCTGTCGCACTGGCAGAGCGCACTGCTACTGCCGGCGATGTGTTAAATGTAGCAGTAACAGATTCCGGTGGCAGTAGCGGCCTTGGAGTTCGCTACAGCTGCGAGGTGAGGGCGGGCAGTAACGGACCCATGGGCCACAGGAACTCACGACCCCGGCTCCTGCTGAAGACATCTCCCATGACATGGATGCTCCTGCAGCGCCCCTCTGCTGCGTCTGTTCCATCGAGCTCTTACTGCGGCCACTGCTACTGCTACTGCTACTGCAAAAAATGTTACTTACAGCGTATTTCTGGCTTCTGGGAACTACCTCTAGCTACTGCCGCAGCCCTTGGTGTTATGTAAGGTTTGCGGCACTCACTGCTACCGCCTCTCCTAGAGCTTTATTTGTATATCGCAACTGCTGCTGCCACTGCTGCTGCCGCTACGGCCCTAGGTGGATAGCGGTGAGGTCCTCGAATGCGCCCCGGTGGAGCGCGTGACTCTGGGCGGGCTGCGGCGGCCCCCAGAGGTGTGCGCCTTCCCCTTCCAGTACCGCCTCCGGAGCCGGACAGACTGCGTGTGGCTGGAGGGAGTTGAGGCGTGCAAGGTGGGGTTACGGGCACCGTCCTGTTGCACCGCCCCGCCTGGAAGGTGGGAGGTAGTGGTTGGGGGTGGACAACCTCTCACCTAGGCCAGAGGAGAGCCCTTTGGCTTCCCGGGCAGCTGTCGATACACGGTTCGTGTTTTGGATGGAACTGCACCACTAACACCTCCACCCGTGCACCCATCCGTTCGCGGCATTTCCTTTGTTCTCCCCTCCGGCGGCCATCTCTCTGCCTTCCACACACAATGTGGCTGGTATATTTGACCTCCAGTAGCGCAGTATCTTAGTGCCGGTGTTTTGTCCCCCCTCCCCCTTCCCTCCCTCTCTCTGTGCCCCCCCCCCGGTCGGCCCCGTACCCCAGGTGGCGGACGGCAGCTGGGTGGAGTGCAGCCCGCAGTTCGTAACTCGCTTCCCTGAGCCTCCGAACAACGTGACTTCCAGCCCCAGGTATACCGTCAGCGGACAGCCGTGTCAAATACCCTTCTTTCATAACGGTGAGGTGGAGAGGGGGGAGGGGAAGGAAGCGGGGGTGAGATTGGCGAGGAGGGGAGTTGGGAAGGATGGGAGTGGGGGAGGATGGGAGTGGGGGAGGATGGGAGGGGGGCATATGATTGGAGTGCATGGGGGCGATGAAGAATACTCATTGCGGACATGTAGGGTATGCCGTACATCTCATGCGTACCTTTATTGTCCACATCCTCTCCTTCGTTTTTCACATGTCTGCCAGTCATACGGGTATCTGCTGTTGGTCGTTGTTGTTGGTGATGTGTACGATGCTGATCCTCATTTGATGCGAATGCTTGCAGGCTCCCTTCAATGGGACTGTGTGGCGGCGGAGGGGGAGGCGGAAGGGGAAGGGGGAGAGGGCCGCCCCCCCGCTGGCTACTGCCGCAGCGTCGGGGGCCAATGGGAGCAGTGCATGCAGGGGGCGCAGGGCGGCAGACCGAGGTGAGGAAGGCGGGGGGGATCCAGGGGGGGTGCGAGAGATGACACGTGGCAGGAGAGGAGGGAGCAACAGATGTCGTGTTAACAGGAACACGTGTTTCATACACACACAAAAACTCACACGCACATGGTGTGTTCTGACCCCCGACCCCCACCCTTTGCCCGCAAACACACACACGCACGCACAGGACGACCATCACTGGTCAGCCATGTCAGCTGCCTTTCTTTCCGCCACCCTCCCTGGCGTCGCCCTCGCCTCCGGGGTCCGGGTCGTTGCCGCAGCCGGTGTACGACTGCGTGGGTCCCCCTCCGGGCAGGTGTCTCAACCCGCAAGGCAGGTTGGAGCCCTGCGCCCCCCTTCCGCGCACCGCCAACACCGGCGAGCCCTGCTCGCTACCCTTCACATTCCGCAACTCGTAAGAGTGGTGTGCGTGTGTATAGGGGTTGTGTGTATATGTATGTGTGTGTGTGTAGGGTACATGTGCGTAGGGGTACGTGTGTGTAGATGTGTATATATGTGTGTAGGGGTGTAGCCATTTTTTTGTTGATTGTCTTTGGCAAATTGCTAATGCATAGACAAAGAGAAAATTATAACATTGGGGGTTGGGTTGGTTGAAGGAGCTAATACCCGAATAGGGCCCGGGAAGAGGAGACGAGCTGTGGCTATGGAGGGGCGGTGGAGGCGATGTGTTGCGACATGTCAATTGGTAGTGCGCTTGGACGTTTGTCAGTTTGTCATGGCATATGACTTCATGCACCGCATCCCACCACTCCTACTCCCTGGACCACCGCCTCCGCAGGACGTTTTACGATTGCTTCACACCGCCGCCTGACGTCGCCGCCGCCGCACTCGCCTCCGTCGCCTCCGCCGACACTGGCGGTGGCGGCGGCGGCAGTGAAAATGATTCCGGAACCCCTTCCTCGCTTGAGTTTTGTTCTACGGTACCAGTATCATACGATGCGTCGGAGCTACGCCCGTGTGTGCCGCTTGATGAAGTCGGCAGTGGTGGCGGCGCCCCTGGGGCTGTAACACCTCCAAGCTCAGCCCCCCCGCCTATCCCCGACTCACCACTCGACCCTTCAAGTGGCTTAAGTGACATTGGATCTGGATCTGGATCAGGCTCTGACATTGCCAGTGGTACGGCAGGGTACGGCAATATGCAGGCTGCGCAAGTGGATCCCTTAGCGGCGGCGGCAGGTAATGCCAGCGGCGGCGGCGCTGACGACGCTGCGACGGCGGCGAAACGTCGGCGCGACTTGGGCCTGGGTCTGGGCCTGGGCGTGGGCCTTCCGGGTATGATCTTGCTGATAGCAGGTGAGGGGGGAGGGAGGGAAGAGGACGGGGGGAGGGAGGGTCCGCCGCGTCGTTGCCTCACTCGCCTCCGCCGATGTGTCCCCGGTGCACCTCGTGGTTTTCTGCCCCGCGCAACGCTCCAGGGGTGACGGCTCTACGCCGCCAACTGGCAAAACACCACATGAGACGTGTCATCCAAGAGATGCGAATGGAAGCACATGCGCCGCCGGTGGCGGTGACGAGGGCAGCGCTGCCGGCGGCGTCGCTGACGTCATTTTCGCACAGACCTTCGGGGAGTGCGGCGTCGGGTGGCTCTACCGGCAGCGGCGGCAACGAATACGGCAGCGGTGCGCTGTTTGGGACGCGGTTACATGGCCTCGCAGGCCCTACGTCTAAGGTAAGCGATGCCGCAAACCTATGGGTTCCCGCCTTTGGTTCCAGCGCTCAAGGAGTACTTATGCACCGCCACGTCTGTCCCCATTCACGCCGTACTTTTTTTGCCGTACAAGGTTGTACTGTCATCGGCCCGTGGCGATGCCGGCGCGGAGGTGGAGATGTCGGAGGGACTGGGCGCCGGCCGCGGCAATGCGAAGGTCCTCAGTCCCGCGGCGCAGTCTGACGCCAACATCGCGACGCCGCTGTTGCCCGTCTCGAGCGTTCAGTCCCACACGTCTCAAAGCGGACTTCGAACCGACGCATCTGGTGGCGGCGGCGGCGGCGGCGGCGGCTCCGCCACTGCCGGGTTGCCGCCGGGGGCACTGTCCCAGCAGACGACCGGCACTAGCGTGGGAGGTGGCATTGCTACAGTCCCCGTTCGACCACCGCGTCCCGCGCCGCCGCCGCCATTTCCCCGCAGCGGCGGCGGCAACGCCTTCGCATCCGGTCAATTGTCGCCCGCCAGCTCGCTGGGGAATGGAGGCGTCAACGGCGTCGGTGTAGGTGTGGGCAGCATCCGTAGCGGCGGCGGTGGCGGTCTCAACCGCGGCAGTAGCAGTAGTGCCGTTTGAATAACGGCGCGATACAGCGAGCAGCCGCGGTTGAGACCGCCATCGTTACCGCCTGCTACAGGTGGCCGTCGTATATTCCCTGACGACGTAGCACTCGCTCTTTTAGAGGTCTAATCACCTGGGTGGGTTTATGAACTGATTTGAACCACGGGTTGTACGACAAAGTGACACAATTGAATGAAGGTCTGTTTCGAATGGAGGACGTAAATGAATGCGTTTGTCGTACCACTGGGCGTAGGACGGCGAGACATCCGACTTGAGAGCGGTGCATGCGGGTACCGGTGTGTACGAGGTTGTACTCGTACAACGGTGCGGGGTCATGTGCAATCGAGTTAACCCTTTGTTTTAGGGTTTTATGGCTGACGTTGTCGGGATTTTACTCAATTACCCAATCGTACATTGTGTGGTTGTGTTGGTGGGTTTGGGCGGTATGGGTCCGGGAAAGGGGGGGGGCGGCCTCCTGGAGGTTGATGGGGCTGGTCGGCAAGCCGTTGAGAGCTAGAAGCGCGTCTTCTGCGCCGCCGTGTAAAACACACACATTTATAGGTCGTTGCGAATTCGCTGCCGTGTGCTCAAATTCCATACTATTCCAAACGTACATTCCACTCCACATCATCATCCGGACATACTTCTCAATTTCGCTGACAGTGAAAGGCCCATCAGAGCGTCAGAGAGATCGCATCCATCCGATGACCCCCTCCCTGTAGCCAACTACTGCTGCTATGCTGGTGTTGCTGCCGCCGTCAGCTCATTTTGGATGATATCGGGTCGCAGAAGCAGTCTCCACCTCCTGGGAAAGCCGTGAAGGACCGCGATTTATACTTTCTCAGCAACGCAATGCGTTCGGCGGCGCAGGTCCGCTGTCTCCTGGATGGCCGCTGGTGCTTGGGGCCGCGTGAGAGGGGGTGAGATCGCACAGCGCTAGCGGTCCAGGGCGATGTAGCGCAGATGGTGTTCGGGGGGCTCATTCTGTCGGCGACTTGCCGCAGTAAACAGCAAGATATAAATCAGCGACCGGCTGTTGTTGGCGTGGAAATGGAAGTGCCGTAAATGGCACCGCCAGCGCCGGTGGACGGCTTACAGCGGAAAACGCGGGAAGCCGCATTGCGCAACAGGTGTGGGTCAACTGGAACCAGCTTGGGCGGGGTTTGACGAGAAATTTCGGTTGAGGGCGTGACATCAGTGTAGAGTGTGATATCAGCAGAGATCAGTGAAGATGGATATGCCAACGCTTCCAGAGGAATAGCGAGCAATAGCTAGCGTTCGCGAGGGACCGAATCGATGGGGCCGTGCTAGCAAGCTATCCGCATCGGTCTTTTGGAGATGAGCCACGAGAAGTTATAATTTCAAAGTCATTTATTTATGTTATGGCTTGAGTCGATAATTGTACCGAAAACTCCTTTTTTGCCCTTGCCAGCTTGTGTAACTGGCCGCGAAATCATTATAAGAGTTATGCAGCTGCTGCTTCCATGGATGTAATATAATTGAAGGTGTTTGATTACTTGCTCTGACATTCTTTCGTATATGAGTGTTGCTCACATTCCAACACCAAGAAACATGTTTTCCTCTGAATTCTTGTTTATGCAGCGAAAATTGTGAAATCTAGGGTTCATTGATGTAACAGGAGTGTAACAATTTTCGAGTGCACTTTTCATGCTTGAATCATCTTTCACCAAGAAAATATAATGACAAGCTAATTGGCAATCCTTTGAATCGTCTTAGCCGTTACCAGGCTGTGGAGTATAATCCCACGAATCAACTTCCGTAGGCTCATACGTATACGCGCTTCCACAAGTCTTCCAGAAAATTATCAAAATATATTTGCTGATGTATGATTCAGGGCCTACTTGCGAAACTCAGGAGTCTGCACCTCGCCAGCCTAACGTACCCCACGTCAGAAACGATGCCGGGAACACATTTGTAATGAAGACAGCATAAACGCACGTACGACATTAAATTTTATTAGATGAGTAGTCAAAAACCAGATACTGCCCGCGACATTTGCTATCGTACTCCCGCGTGGCAAACGGCTATTCTGAAATCCGTTGACCTGTACCTCGTCAGCTCCGACTCCATATAAGGATGCTGCACTCTAAAATGATGCTGCAGCGCTCGACACGTTCTCCGAAGGACTTCAAGTTAACTCCTGCACGGTGTACTTCGGCAAGTAGCTCGATCCGCTGCAAACCCAGGTCTCTACGAGAACCCTCGCTCGCCAGGCCGAAGATACATCGGACTGCAGCAATGCTTCGTGTAAGTGTTGAATGGGTGCATCAAGCTTTGCACAGTGCGAAATGGTCCCGGGGATGCTTTCGGTGGACCCAAGTCGATGAGCCCCTTCCACGCTTTTGTGCCATCAAGGTCGCGTTAAATGTATATCATTGTGGTTTCACGCGATCCATATATGACGCGATGCAACGTGCACAAAGCGTCACCGCGACAAGCAGTCATCTTGGGGCAGTTAAGAGCAAGTGCTTCCCGCAAACTGACGTTTGACAACTGCAAATCATGTTCTTGTTTTTTGTCAATACATGACACGAACGCATATTACTTTTCAAAATTTTGCCTTGCATAGTACGCTTCGGACAACATGCCGGCCTGCGCTGACGGCAAGTTCCTGATGGACAGTCACTTTGCGAAGGACTCGGGCCTTGCCCCGCGCCAGGTGTTCCGCAACCTTCCTCCATCCCAACTTTACGAGCTGGTAAGTCATTCGCCGGTAGTTAAGATGCTTTACCACAAACAACCACAGATGTTACATAATGTGATAGCGCGGCCGTGGTTTATGACCTTGCTTCTGGTGAGGTAAAGGACATGTGGTTTCTTATGAAATTCATATTCATTATTATATATTCGTTGCCTGTAGGCGCTCGCCTTCGAGCCGGGGACGCATATCACGTCGACCGGCGCTCTGGCAACATTATCGGGTGAGGGAGCTGGCCAGGGTTCACGGGGCTGGAGGCACACGGGATTTTGGAATGAAAGTTTGTTTGGATGATTGATCCGATATAGATGCGACGGTTATATCGCAACAACTGACTTGGGCAGTTAGTCAATGTTTACGTGTCCTTTCGTAAGTGCTTGTAATAGTCTCTGTCCCTCTTCCTCGCGGCGGATACTACAATGATGATAAATATCCTATTTGATGCATATAAACTTGCTTTTTTCGGTCTGCGTTTGCGAACCAGCTTGTGTCGCAAAGCGAACAAGCAACAGAAGGGTCGTTTTATAGCTCTTTCTCGCCCCTTCCTTCACCTCCGCCCTGTCACCAACCCTGCATACCGCCCTCCAGGCGAGAAGATGGGCCGCAGCCCCATGGACAAGTGAGTCCTCTCTCGCTCCTCTGCTGCGAAGGGTGGACAGGGAGGATGGGGAGGGGTCAGGCCGAAAGAATGCAAGGGCTGTTCTTTTCCGACCTGTGGCTTCCAGTACGTTTTGCCATTTCGGCTTGTTCACCCACATCGCTGCGGTCTGCCTGCCTTATGTAACCGTCAGTAGTGGTCGTGTTAGGACATCTCCTAAAGCATGCAGTCGGACCCTGATTGGTCATAGTCTCCCCGTATCATATATGACATATGCCACATATCAAATCACACAAGCGTTTCTCCCTCACCGCGGTGCTTATCTGTCGCATCCGTCCGTCTGTCCGTCCCTACCCGCAGGCGCATCGTTCGTGATCCGGAAACGGAAAAGGATCTCTGGTGGGGGCCGTACTCCCCAAACTACGTCATGGACGACAGGTACGACAAGAGAAGGGAGTCATGAAACCCTTACCCCTGTAGTTGCAGACTCCCACACCCTCACACCCCGGTACGAACTCCCCCGCCTTACTTCTGCTTTATGTGGGATACAACAACAGTATTATTGTTCTTTTCGCCCCCCGCCCTCATCACCACCATCACCGCCTTAAACTTCTGTCATCATGATCCATGTTCTCTTATCTGAATCAGTTCCTCACCACCTTCTGAGTGCACATCCCCCTCCTCGCCCTCGCCACCCGCACCCTGGCCTCCGCACCATTAGGACCTTCTTGACCAACCGAGAGCGCGCCATCGACTACCTCAACACCCTGGATCGAATCTTTGTCGTGGACGCATTCGTCAATTGGGACCCCGCGTCCCGCCTGAAGATCCGGGTGGTCACCAGCAGGGCATACCACGCACTATTCATGCACAACATGCTCATAAGGCCCACGCCCGAGGAGCTGGAGAGCTTCGGGGAGCCAGGTGGGGCTGCGTTGGCAGTGGTGATTAGAGCTTTGGGTTTTGGGGCCGGATGCTGGTTCGGGTTGTCAGAGGTTCCGAAGGCAAAATTGTGGGTGTGGAATGGCTGGCGGGGAGGGGGTTGAAGCACTTGCTGATCCCCTGCCTTTTTTGGTGGTTAGCGTTAGTTGGCTGTCAGCGTTTCGTTTCGCATATGAGAGCGAGTTGCTACCGAACTCCCCTGTTGTACCTGCTGGGCTGCCTCCAAAACGCACACTGCAGATTTCGTGATCTACAACGCGGGCGCATTCCCCGCTAACAAGTATACCAATGTAGGTTTCGGGCGGAGCGGGCGGGTCGCAGTCCCCGAATGAATGTACGGCATGTATCCTGCTCAGCGAGGGCCATCACATTGTGTGTGCTATGACGGGTTTGGGGTTCCTGTGTTGGGCGGGCATTTCTCAGGCCCTCCTTATCTTCTATTCTCGAAACTGCCCGCTCTTGATTCCATGGAGCGGAAGCAGGAAAACCTAAACAGGCACAAGCACCTTACCCGACCCCGTCAAATCAGATCTTTAACTCCTCCTCCATCCCTCCGTGCCTCTACTTGTTCGCTTCGCCCTTTCTCCTTCCCCCCTCTGCAGTATCAGCACCAGCATTCGTTTCACTCGCCTTACCCCTCTGAACCCCCTCTGAACCCCCGCAACCCCCCATCCAGTTCATGACCAGCCAGACCTCCATCGACTTGAGTCTTAAGCACAAGGAGATGGTCATCCTGGGCACCATGTACGCCGGAGAGATGAAGAAGGGAGTCTTCACGTGAGTGCGGACGGAGCCCCCCAGTGCTAGGGTCCTAAGGGGGGAGGAAGGAACGGAGGCGTGCGTGTATAATGAGGAGGGAACTGGTGGGGGTTCCGGAGTGGGTCTGGGTTTTGGAAATGAAAATAAATTAATACAACTGAATATCATGAAGTTGTTGTACCGATATCGCTATCTTAAGCACCAGGAGGGGGGCACCGGGGCCTTTTTGAGCCCTAAGAAACCCTAGTAAAGATCTTCGCACTTACGTACTTGCCACTGCCTCCCAAGACGCTACCCGAGCGGGGGACCTCTCCACCTTCCCACCTTCCCACCTCTCCACCTCTCCACCTCTCCACCTCTCCACCTCTCCACCTCTCCGCTTCTCCACCTCACCACTTCCCCACTTCCCCACTTCCCCACCTCCCCACCTCTCCACCTCTCCACCTCCCCAACGCGAGTTGAACTCCGACCCGCCCCGCCGCGCAGGCTGATGCACTACCTGATGCCGATGCAGGGCAAGCTCTCGCTGCACTCGGGCTGCAACGTCGGCGCCCGGGGCGACGTGACGCTGTTCTTCGGCCTCAGCGGCACGGGCAAGACCACGTTGTCCGCCGGTGAGTGGTTGCGGGGGAGGGAGTGGAAGAAGGGAATCGGGGGGCCTAGGGGGAAGGGAGGGGCTTTTGACCTCTGGGGGGCTGGTGGGCGGAAGAGGTTGTGAAACCCTCCGCCCTTCTTCTCTCGCGTCCAGAGTTCTTCAAAAGAATGCAATAACATAATCCCTCCACAAAATACGCGGGGAAAGAGGCAAAAGAGTTAAGGTAGGTTTAGTCATGTGTGTGTAGGTGCCGTATCTTGCCCTGTCAACAGCCAGGCAGCGATCCAAAACACACACACACTTCCCCCCTCCCCTTTCCCCTCTCCCCCACCCCGCCCCCGCACCTGACACACATACACACACACGATCCAACAGACCCGAAGCGGCCGCTCATTGGCGACGACGAGCATGTCTGGTGCGACACGGGTGTGTTCAACATCGAGGGCGGCTGCTACGCCAAGTGCATCGGCCTTAAGCGAGAGACGGAGCCCGAGATCTGGAACGCCATCCGGTGGGTTGGTCGGATCCCTACCTTCGCCGGATCCCTACCCTCTATGTCGTGCAGCTATGACCAGGTGGCAGTCGGAAGGACTTAGGGCTGTGCATGAAACCCCACACATGCTGCATCCACCGCTGACTGACGGTTTCCGGTGGACGGATGGCTTACGTGGCGCAGGTTCGGTACTGTACTAGAGAACGTTGACTACGACCCCGCCACTCGCCTCGTTGATTACGACTCCCAGCGGCTTACCGAGAATACGCGCGCGTCGTACCCCATCGAGTACATCTCCAACGCCCAAATACCCTGCGTGGGCGGCCATCCTCAGAACGTCATCCTCCTCGCATGCGACGCCTTCGGTGTGCTGCCCCCGGTCAGCCGCCTAACGCTGGAGCAGGCCATGTACCACTTCATCAGCGGATACACGGCCAAGGCGAGTCCTCGGACTCATACCGCAGTAAAGAGTAGCGGAACATCCTTGCCAGAAAAATGGAAAATATAATAAAAATGGAAATGTATTAGAAGTGGAAACATATCCTTTTTACCTTAACGCTTCCCAAGAAGAAATGATGTCCATTGAGGATGATTCGTTCTTTCCTCTTTCGTCTGTACAGGTCGCTGGTACGGAAGTGGGCGTCAAGGAGCCCACCGCTACCTTCAGTGCCTGCTTCGGCTCGGCTTTCCTGATGCTGCACCCCTACAAGTATGTTGATACATGGAGGGAAGTCAGTGGTGGTGGGGACGATGCCGCACTTGTTAGTTTTCTCACATCAGCTCATGTCCCGGGTGGCCCCGGGTTGACGCGATGTGACGTGATGTGAGGGGACTCCTCCTCGCTACACGCAGGTACGCCACCATGCTGGCAGACAAGATGTCGCGTCACGGCACACGCGCCTGGCTGGTCAACACCGGCTGGACGGGGGGCAAGTGAGTGCAAGTGACGAATGAAGGGGAAGGGGGGAAAGAGGTGGGGGGACAATGTGACGAGGAGCCAGGGAGGACGTGTGTGTATGATGTGTACGGCTGTGCGTGTGGGAGTGCTAGCACGAGAGGTAAAGGTGTTGTTTAAATGTTGGATGTTTATTTTTTCATGTGCTGGATGTCGTTGTCATGTGCTGGATTGTCGACAGCTGCTCATTTCGTGTCCCACAACTCGTTTCCCTGTCTTCTATTCCTGACTCCCTGGGGGAAAGGTACGGCGTGGGCAAGCGCATCAGCCTAAAGCACACCCGCGCCATCATTGACGCCATCCACAACGGGGAGCTCGAGAGGGGCGACTACGTATCCACGCCGATCTTCGGGCTGCAGGTGGGGCTGCGTACCTGCCCCTCAACGCCCCCATGAGTGTGGCAAACCCGGATCATGGATGACAACTACCCGCCCTCGTGGGACACAGCAGGGACCTCCCGACGAGCGCAAACTTCTTAACCGTTGCTGAGTAACGTGTGTCAGGGTGTAAGCACAACCTTGAACGCTCCCGCTGCCCATTGCCCAGGAGACTGCCGATGTCTGTTAACGTACCCCGCGTCTTACACCCTATACCCTGCCGTACCCTACCCTATCCCTCAGGTCCCGACCCAGGTGACCGGTGTGCCCGCGGAGATATTGTCACCGGAGAAGGTCTGGTCGGAGAAGAATGAGTTCGCCAGCACCCTCAACCACCTTGGCCACATGTTCGTTAAGAACTTCCAGTGCTTCAGGTGAATGCCGTACCATATCGTGTCGTGTTGTGGCTGTGAACGTTTGCTGGTCCTGCTCCTGCTCCTTCTCCTGCGTACGTGATGAGTGATGAGCGATGAATGATGGTTTGATGAATGGAACTCGACTCCTAACTGCTTCCCAACGCCCCTCACTCCCTTACCTGGCCCTAGCGATGGCGACGCCTTTGTGGGGGCCGAGATGGCGGCACGCATTTTGACGGGTGGCCCGTCTCCGCTGCCCGAGGAGATGGTGGCCAAGACCGGCTTCGGAGCCATCACCGCGGTCGTAGCACCCCCCATTCGGGCCTAGATGTGGCACTGCGTGCCTGCATGCGTGCGGGGCTACTGCCCAGATGGAGTGCAGATTGTTGTGCATGCATGTTGCTGAACCTACCTGCTTGTTAAGACCTGCTTGTTAAGATTGTAATATGTAACAATACATTACACTGGTAATCAAGGGCTTGCTGAGCCCAAAAGAAGATTTTACCGTACAAACCGCCATTCGCTTGTCCATAGATGCGCGCGCGGGCATATTCCATGGGTGAGTAGTGAATTAAAAGTTTGAGGGCGGAGGAGGGGGGCATGGTGTCCTCTTGTGTACGGATAGATATGTCCTCTTACGGCATGGCGGTTTTGCTACTACTACTGTAATTCTTACTTTTCCTGCGGCCTGCTTCAAATGTGTTTCTACCTTGTTTATCTAGCTGGTTGACATAGTTAAGGCCTCTTTTAGGTTTTAGGGTTTTAGGTAACCCATATGCATAGATAGGATAGATACCTGCTGCTAACATCTGGTTGCATGCTTATTAGCGCTAGCTGGCGATCAGTATCACCTCCAATAATGAGGTCGATGATACAACAAACGTGCGAATGAACCATTAAGTGTAATATCCTGGGGTATCTACGGGTAGTGTCAAAGGACCCTGGACCACAGATGGTCATTCTTCCGAAGGGGCCTTTGTTGGCCGACACAACAGAGACAACATTATGTGAATGAACAGAATCCAACAAATTAGCGCATCCATCCGCTGTAAGTGTATCTTCTGCGCACCCATCATGATATTAAGCTACTGCCACAACATGCTGCTGTCCAGACGCAAATTTTGAGCCCTAAACTTGACGACTACTGCTGGCTGGCTGTATAACAGATATACAGAACGAAGCAGGTTGGGAGGACTTATGCAACATCATCATCATTATCATCATCATCATCATCATCATCATCACCATCATCATCATCATCATCATCATCATCATCATCATCATCGTCATCACGAATTTGGTTTGTCAAAACCTTCAGGCTTCCTTGGAACACGATCCAAGGGCGGCCTCAAAATGGCGGACAGCAGCAGAAGAGGGGACGGACGAGCTCGCTCGCTGTGTCGTTCAGGGGGCGTGCCCTTCGCTTCTGCGCGGCATGCTGAGCACGTCGGCGTCGATGAGGGCCCGGTCAGCGACTGGGCGGGGAGCCATGCCCTTCGCGACGAAGGAGGGAGGAACTGACCTGCGATGCCGGGTACGTGGCGGGTGGGTGCAAAGCTACGTAGGTTGCTTCCGTGGCTTAAAGGAGGGAAGGAGAGGGACGACGGCGGCGTAAGTAAACCCCACGTTCATATCTAAACATTGCGCAATGCTTTTATCATCCGCAACGGCACCTTCTACCCTACCTAAAACCCTAAAAACCCTAAAACCCTAAAAACCCTAAAACCCTAACATTCATACATGCCGGATCCATTTCCCGGGATCATCGCCCCCGAGTGAGCGAATGCAACTTGAATCTCGCTCGTGTCTGCTGGCCGGATGGAGTTTACATGACATGACATGCTTGTTGCTATTTTAGAACGACACGCGGTAGGTACTATAACAGCAAGGCGGGCCCCGGCTACGTAGATCTATCTAGATATCTAGCTCATCAGTACGACACGGGTTCAATTCAACCTCATCCGTCCCCGAATTCGACCCCCGGGGGTTGCCCATCACCTTGCGCCTAATGCTGTTAATAAAGTTGGTTAATGACTCGCTCGATTCAACCCCGCCCCACCACGATGTCTGACATATGCGTGGAACATGTATATGCATGCCTCTATAATCATCCTTGCGCATATTATGTTAATCATGAAAATATTACGCACGGACGTTTCACATCCTCCTCGTAACGCTTCGTGCGGCGCGGCAGCAGCCTTCCTCCTTTCAGCCGTGCGGAAATCCGCGATCAGGTAGGTGTGCAAACATGCACCTCTATTCTTTTTATTACCGACCTATAATCAATAGCCTCGCCCTCCGGCGGTGCTGGAATGCGATCTGCCGCGAATCCCCCACTGCCGCTGCCGGCGGATGCAGCAGTTTCTGGTTTGTCCGCAGCCATCAGGTTGTTGGATCTGAATTCTTCATCAGATCTGGGGGCCGACATGGCGCTTTGGGACCTATCACCGCCAATGCTGCCGCTGCCGGCATCCAAAGCACCGCCGTGGAGATCCATGACCGATTATTATTGCAAAATATCGATAGGAAAGAATGTAAGAGTCGCTCGAATGCCACATGTATTGATGGATTATTGTAAGCTTAAAGTATAGTAGTCCCGTACATGCATGGATTCATGATGACGCAGTTTTGGGAGCGGGGCCCTACCACGCAGCAGAAGAGTGCGTGCTTTCACGGAGTGGGCGGCGTCAGCTACGGACGTTGACAGATAAAGTAAAACATATACATCTAGCCAGGTTACTTCCATGCGAACTTAGTGCGGAAATGGTAAAACCCTAAGGCACTGCCAAAACAAACCGCCAGTTTTGTACACGAGTACAAATACAATCACACGAGTGTATACAAATACAAATACAAATACACGAGTACAAATACACGAGTGTACGATACATGCGAAAACGACACCACGCACATGCATACCCGAATGCCTACTGTTATCTACAGTCTTAGTACGTCTACATACAGCAGTGCGCGATTGAGAAGTTTACGAGCGACTGCATTCGCACGTAAGGGCAATGCCACCCATTCCCGCGCGCCGCAGCGCGCCGCAACGCGCGGCGGCCGATTCAACCAACTCACGGCGGCGAGCGATGCGCCTCCCGGTTATTACAGCGCGCCGTTAGACGGCCGAAACCAAACGAGCTGACTTGCGAGTGGCCTGTGTCATTGACGCATCTGGACATTACAACTCGTTGGGGGACGACGGCCGATGCATGCATTATTGTGTTGCATGGTACTGCACTATGCATGATGATCCCTCACAATTATATATCCATTCTGATTTTTATGAGCCGCAGCTAATAACGAGCCTTGCTTCATCCATCCAAGCGTGCGTGCACAAGAAAGGGCCGATTTTTTGCACGAGGTACAACCTAGAGGCGTATTTTTGTAAGCTAATCAGAACAAAGGAGCGTTTGCCGTGGTCCACTAACAAAGAATTCTTTTGCGTAGCCCCAACACCGAATATCGGTGAAGATCATGTCGGTAAGGTGG
The DNA here is from genome assembly GCA_030268105.1 of Volvox africanus. NCBI lineage: Eukaryota > Viridiplantae > Chlorophyta > Chlorophyceae > Chlamydomonadales > Volvocaceae > Volvox > Volvox africanus. The sequence continues at coordinate 333,146 of BSDZ01000009.1, forward strand.
AAGTGTGTGTTGGTGCTGCTTCAAGTGAGGGCGATCTTTTGGCGCCAAGGTGAGTTGCACATGGGGGGTCCTGATGAGCTAGCTAGATGTGGGGTGGAAAATAATTAAAATATTTTATAAGTTTGGAAATGTATGATGAATGTTTGACAGGCAATGAGGGTCACCAGCTGATGATCGATTTGGTCAGCTTGCTTGGGGCGACTCAGACAGGAAGCTGGACTCTGCTGCGGTTCATTTGCCGTCAGAATTTCATCTGTTTCACAAGCAATAACCAAAATATCACAAGCAAAACTTCGAGCGATATACTGCTCACAACCGCTGAGGCCGCTCAGCGGCCTCAGGGGCGCCGCTGACGCCCCCTGTGCACCACTTCTTTTTACACTTCCACATTAATATATTAACAATAAATATAGAAGTAATAGAATAAATATAAATTCAGTCCTAGCGGGCGCGCCGATGTACGCCGCCGTGTGTGGGCGTAACACCAGAGGCAGCGGGGATTCCCAACGCGCCGCGAGTCTATGTGCTGCCCCGACCCAAATGAACTACCCTGCGCGGGGGCCGGGCGGGACCCAATTCGCAGCATGTACGGACGGCCACTGCCCCTGCAAACACGTACACATACACATACACATACACATACACATACACACATGCTCGCTCCTTGCTTTATAATTGCACTTTCCCCCCATGCCGTACATCTCCCCTGATACCACTATAACATTCGAATACAGGTCCGCATACCTCACGATCTGCCCATCGTATCATATTCTGCCGTACGACCGTTGTTATATTCCTACTCCGCGGTTCCTCCATTCCGGCCACTACAGCGTGCTGCTTCTTCATTCATCATCCCTCTGTCTGACTATCTGTCTCTTTAACTGTCTATCTGTCTTTTTTGACGAATCTTGCACTGGTCACCAATCCATCGATCACGATAAGTCTCCCAGTCACATCCGCAATCACGCCCACGCCCATGGTCGCAGCTGACGGCTCGCCTTCTTCCAGCTTCACCGCGACGACCGCCGCCCCCACCCCCACCACCAGCAGCATCAGCTTCACAAAACCGCTTCCACCGCTTACAGCATCACCGTCTTCCGCTGACTTCGTGGAACGTTTCGGCCATCAGTTGATATCGAGGGGCCGACCGTTCCGCTTCCTAGGCTGCAACGCCTACTGGCTAGCGGAGGACGCCATGGTTCCGGAGCGCCGCAGTCGTGTGGACCGGGCCATGAAGCTGGCGAAGGTGGAGTAGGGGGGATCCAGGGCAGGAAAAACACATCCACGACACGCACGGGGATGTCCGGGTGGAGGGAGGGAGATATGGATTTGAGATCAGGTAAAGAACAGCGTCGGAGGATTGTCGCGCGCTCCCTTGCACAAACGCGGCACGTTGTAAATCCACCGCTGCTTTCAACCACTGCTCCTATTGTCTATTGATTATCTGTTCGGTCAAATATCTGAACGATGTCAGTTAGCAACAACCTTCTGGATGCTGCGAGTGAAGGTGGTGGGATATCCCGCACCCAGATGACGCCATTCGGCGGAGCTTATCCCGCGACATGTCCCTTGCCTGTTCGAAGAGCTATTTACATCTAGCAGCTGACATGCTGTAAGCAAATGCTGAAAGAAGAAATGAATTCCCCGGGTGACCGCATGCGTTGGTGGTCAGATGTTCTCGTTGTCGTTGTTCCGCCGCTAGGGGGGACGTCGCTCACTCGCTCACCCTTCCCCCCGAGATGGCCCGTCCCCCCCCCCGCTGATGGGGGGCTTCAGGGTTTGGGTCTGCGTGTACTTCGGCTATGGGCCTTCAACCACCGGCTCCCTGCCCTGGGTCCCGCGGGCAGCGGCCTAGTCTGGGCGGAGGACGAGTTCGTGGCGCTGGATTACGTTGTGCGTAGTGCGGAACTGTACGGCATGAGGCTGGTGCTGGCGCTGGGGAACTTTTGGCCAGCGTATGTGGCACCGGAGCTTTTCCTCCGGGCAGCTGACATAACGGGAGGTAACCATTGTAACGAACTGGGTCGGTTGGTTGATTTTTCAGGGTCGGCTGTCCCATGGGTCAGTGAGGTCGTATGGGTCGATAGGTCCCATGGGTCAATAGGCCCCGTGGAGCATTGGCTCGAACATGGCTCAGTGAGTCTTAGGGGCAAGCTGGTTCTGAATGAGACCCGTGGGTCAGTGGTTCCACTACGTATCATCGCCCTTCGGTCCCCATCTTGCCGAAACGAATCCTTCCAATCGCACCCAATCGTCCTTCGTTGGACTTGCCGTACACAGGCAACCTAACCGTGGCAGACTTCTACAGCAGCCCGGCAGCTCGGGAGATGTACAAGCAACACATTGCGGCTGTCACCTCCCGAGTCAATGTGTTTTCTGGCGTGTCGTACAGGTAACGGGGACAGCCGACAGGGAATGTGTGTATGCGTGTGTGTATTAAAGGAAGGAGACGACGGGGTAAAGGGCGAGGGGGAGAGCACAGGAAGCGGTTAATTCATGCCAGTTATGTTAGTTTCTTTTATAAGGACGAACGAACTTCCCGGGTATTAATAGGTCTCCACCAGCATGGACACATTGTGAAGCGGTACATATCAGGTTGGATGTATTCATGAACACGACACGACGCTGTACGCGCAGGGACTCACCCAATATAATGATGTGGGATGTGATCAACGAGCCCCGATGCCCAGGTAGGCCGATGGGTCGCTATGTCCTATGGGTCGGTGAATCAGCTTCCGATTTGCGGATCCCACGGACCGGTGGGTCCCGTACGTCAGTACATGAACCCCAAGAGCAACATCCTATACGGCTGTTTGACCGCGACGGGCTGTTGGCAAAGCCAATACCATTTTACTGTACGACTGCAAGACAACTTCTTCCTTCAACGATCCTTTGTCATCTCTTTCTGTTTTCTTACCGCGTAAAGGCTGCAGCTCGTCCGAACTGTCTGCCTTTAAGAACTGGATGTACGACATGGCGTCGTACACCAAGACGGCCGCGCCAAGACAGCTGGTGTCCATGGGCACGGAGGGCTTCTTTGGCCGCGAGCCGTACGGCAACCTGACGTCGTACGTATCATTCAACCCGGGTGAGCTTGTTCGGTCGTACAATGTCTTTTCAGATTTTCATTCGTCTGGTTGTACAGATGACACGTATTTTAACCCGGACCCCACAGCCCCGGATTTCTTATTTCTCCCCCCGCCCCCCGCGCAGGTGCCGGGAGTGTTTGTGAGGGCGAGGACTGGATTGGCACGAGCGACGCGTTGGCTCTTGACGTGGCGGTGGTTCACACCTACTGGCGGCAAACCGAGGTGAGCTGTTCAATTATGTATATTCCATATCCTGGCAGGGTTTTAGGGTTTTGAAATCTCTCTCCTTCCGGCCCGAACCCACCGTCACATAAGGCCCCTTTTTGCGCACTGTGCGAGCTCACGTCCTAAACACATCCTGAAAGTGTAATTGCCTAAACCCGCACACGCTCAAAACACTTTCGTACACATGAGATCTCCCCATTCTCTCTCCCGCCTCCCGCCTCCTTGGCAAGTTGGCTGACGTAATACCCCTCCCCTTTCCATCCGCCATTCCCCCCCCTTAGACCCCAAAGCTCAGACGCACCTTCATCTTTTACCCCAAACGACTGGCAGGGTGTTCCGTCTCACGACTGGACCCGAATGTCCTTCGAGGAGTACTTGCCGTGGTACATGTCGTACACATGGCTGCACGTGACGTTGGCGGGCGCCTTGGGCAAGCCACTAGTGCAGGAAGAGTTCAACATCCTTTCTGGGTACGGCACGTGGGTACGGCACGTGGGTACGGCACACGGGTACAGCACGAGTGCAAGATCAAGATATATCGCGGCATCACCATCAGTTTTCGCCCACTCCGTATAACTCGAACCCACCATCGATATTATTTACCTGACAGCCTTGCCTCCCCCTCATGTCCGCGGTTCGGTCTGTTTCCCGCCTCCGTCGGCCCCCCTCCTCCGCTAACACTTCCACCAAATCGAACATTACAATGCAATTTACGACAGTTGTGCACAAATTAAGATTCTCCCAATTGAGATATCGCACTACTCCCACCGCAGAAGATTTACGGTCGTACAGCGCCGGCAGCTATTCGCCGTGGCGTTGGCGCAGCTGCAGGCGTCGGCAGCGGCAGGAGGGCCTTATGCGGGGGCCCTCTGGTGGAGCTGCGCGCTCCAGGGAAGCAACGATGACGGCTACAACGTGTACATCGACGTACCGCGACCTCCAAAGCGCCCCCTTCCCCTCTGTGTCAACATCCTGCCACCAACGCCGCCGCCGCCGCAGGCAGCGCCGCCGCCACCAACGCCTTCGCCGCCTTCACCGGAGCAAGTGATGCCACCGCCACCAGGCTCCAGGGGGGGTCCCAGCATCCGCTACCGCCACGACGCGGAACGCGGCGGGGGAAGCGAAGCGCAGGAGCAACAGAACAACACGACAGTCGAGGCCGGAAATGGCGAAAGCAACAGCAACAGCGGCAGCAGCGGCGGTGTAGGTGATGGCGGCGGTGGAGGTGATGGCGGCGAGGAAACAGCTGATGATCGAAATCGGAGGCGCAGCCTATTGCTGGATGAAAGTTCGGATCCCTTCCTCAGGTAGATGTTGCTGAGGACTCCGCCCATGTCAAGGCTCTGTCCAGTTGGCAAGAGTCAATGTCGCTTTGGCAGCGCTTCATGCGGCCCCTGGGTGGCGTCATGTGAAAGCGTAACAGCACGCAGGGCTTTGACCGGGCTTTGACCGGGTCGGACGCACTACACGGCTCCGAAACACGGGTGTACGACCTAAGGTGCATCTCATAAGGCATTAAGAGCCGTAGCTCCTCCTCCACAACTTCCTCCTCCTCCACCACCAGCGGCGGCGGCGGTGGCGCCACTCCTCACTTTGGTTGGCCGCCTGCTAAGGGTTTTAGGTCTTTAGAGATAGGAAAGGGCGGTGTGTGTGTGTTTCGCGGGACGCGTATATTTACCGCTCCCGCTACCGGATCTTTCATCCACCGCCCCCATCTTGCTCGACTCGCACACTTCAGGGTTGGGCCTCGAGCTCAGTGCGCTGAGGCCGCTGCTGCCAGGTGGCGTCCCGCGCTACCGCTACCGCTGGAACCGGACCTCTCCAACGCGGCAACCGTGGCCACGACGGGGCTCGACAGCACTCAAGTACAGCAGCTACTGGCAGCGGCAGCGGCGCAGCCGTCGCCGTCACCGTCACCGTCACCGCCACCACCGCCGTCAGCGACAGGCGTCACTGCGGAGGGAAGCGGCCTTAATGGCGGCGTCGAGGGCTTCCTGGGCGACGGCGAACTTCTGAACCTGATTGCGGACGCCGCCGCCGCGCTGAATGCGCTGAGTGAATGACCCGCGGGATAGGTGGTGGCCTGGTTTTGCCAGGAGAACGTGTAGGAGGCGGTTAGTGGGATCCATCTGGATCTGGATCTTACGGCCTTAGGGTTTTCCTTGCCGATGGAAAAATGGGGACGTGGTTACGTTCGGCCACGTATCAAGGTGGTTGCGTTAGTCATGTATCAAATCAGCGGTGTGGCGGACAGCTCAGGACCGACTGATGAAGGCAGATTCCATGGATATACAACTACAAGGTAGTTGGTACGGCAGAATGCAAACTACCGCCTTGGCGGGCGCAGGTCAGTTTGTCTGTCCCATGTCATTCATTAGGTTGTCGCTATGCAGGTTATAGCTACCAAGTTGAGCACTTAATTGATATTTTAATCCGTCTAAAGACCAAACAGCGGTGAACTTGAATGCACCGCGACCCTTGGCAGTTGCAGAAATAAGGTGTACGGCCGCGGAATGTACGGCGTACGGTGTGTTGCATATGGCGTACGAGGTACTGTCGAGTGAATTGATTGTGGGGCCAGGACGTTCCATGGTCTTGTGCTCCATGTATAAGCGCCATTGTGAATGACATTACAGAGCTCAGCAACGGGAGGCCCCAAAGAGACATGATGGTTGATCTGGGAGCAACGAAATTACATGGAAAGTACAGCAGGAGTTGTCGTACAGCAGGAGTGAAGTTAACCCCCCCCCCTACAACTCAGCGCAAAGCGGATTGGGGATTTGGTAGGATCCGAATGGAAATGAGAAGATCAACATCATTCTAATCATCGTCCGGCTCATTAGGTTCGAGTGCTGCCCCCTGGGTGGGTTTAGACAGGCTGCGGCAGCGGCTGCTGCAATAATGGCGCAACATCTCGCATCAATGCGTGTCGAAGACCGACTGGCGCACACACAATGATACAACCGCGACAGGATGTGCATGAAACCCGTCTACCCTAAGGTGACGCCCGGGCTGGCGCTGCGTCAGTATCATGTCTTAGTTCTAGTCATGCGACTGTTTGCAGTTTTGGCGCGCATGACAGTTCGATGTCACGTGCTGTGCAGGTTACGCGCTATGCTGTGCTGTGACATCAGGCCTACGACCCCCCGCCAAATTAGCTAAGTTGGGCGGTAGTGCCAGGAAAACGGAGATCCCCCCCCGCCGTCGGCCCCCATATTACCTAATACCGCCTGATAACGGGGTGGCTGTGCTGCAACCTCACCGACCGCCCCCACATCCCGCATGCGGGTCACAGTGACCTCCAGACACCCTAGCAGGTGCGCCAGCCACCTCCGTGGGCGGCGCCGATGAAACCACCGAGGGTCGCAGGGTCAGCAGCGCTCCGAGCGGCAATGCTTCTTCCAGCATTTAAGCTCCCAAGTCAAGCGGCCACCTGCGTGCCAAGAGATCAGCGAAAGAAACGCGAAGAGGTGTGGACGGAGGCGGGGGCATTGAATTCACGAAGCGAGATCAGGGGCAGATACACATACACACACACGTTCTCCAGCCATCATGAGGTCATTCTGTGTCCCGTCGCACCATGATGATCATAACAATTTTCCGTAAGCTTATATAAGGCCCACCTCAGAAGGCTTCCGGACCAGTATTGCTGTAGAGAGCTTACGTCATGGAACACATTCCTCAACTGCCGTACCGCCGTCATGAGCTGCCGTGCCCTATCTAATTTCTTTGCGCCAAGAACCCTGTTGCGCTTACGTGGAGTGAGGTCCAACTCGATGACCAACCCACCGCCAATAAATTTGTCGGTGCTGCAAATGCCACCCCCGCCGACACCGCCATTGGGAGCTTTCAGCGCCTCGTCGGCCCTCCACTGGCGGTGGAACTCCCTAGGGGCGCTCCGCCGGCAACAGCTGCCGCCACCGTGGCCACCGCCTCAGCAAAGTTGCTGCCACCGCAGCTAGCCGCGCTGCTGCTGCGATCGAGGCTGGACGCCAGCTGTGGCTCACAATGCTGCACCAATGTGGATTGCAGGTCCGCCGCGGCGACGGACACGAGCGGGTGGGCGAAGGCGCCTATACCGACCCATGGGTCAGTAGGGTCGTCCAAGTTGTGATTAATCCGGCACCTGGGCCTGGAGCAGCCACGAAGAGATTGTACGGAAATGCGATGTGTTGCAAGATTTGTTTCTCATTAAGCCATGCGAGTGAAAACACATGAAAAATGATGTTTGCATGTAAATTTATAATATCGAACGTAACCGTCTAATAGATGGATAGATCCTAAATAAAATCTCTTTTTCATTTTTCCTATCCTCTTATATTTTCATCCAAGTTGAGGACATCGTCCCCTGGGACATCGGTCGCCTTCTAAGAGCAAAACGCGCTTACACCTCGGAGTGAAAATGGGAAAGAGAAGATATGAACATGTATTAGTTAAGATAATATTTGTTCTATGTATGCGAGCGCTGCGGATACCCAAAAACTTAGGTCGCAATCCAATGCTGGTGCTTCAGTATCAAACAACGGTGAAACGCATGGCCAGCGCATCTTCTTCAATACCTTGTGGGGAAAATATAATCGTTCACCCTTTAATTTACACACAATAACATTGTCTGTGAACGATTAACTTTAAATCCACAAACCCTCGTTGCGAAATGCTAGTATAGGGAAACCGCGACATTATTATATATCTGTTGCGTAACAGTGGCAATGGCGTTCGCTTCCAAGACCACATTCTCCTGCCCTTGGCCTGGGACTGGTCGAGCTCCTCTTCCTGCGCGCCTGTCGCGATATCGCCGATTGCAGTGCGTGGCGAAGGCGGGTACTATAAAGCAGCTGCCTATTTTCCCGCTCAATGTTGTTGCTCTACCATGTGCGACAGTCCCGCTAATGATCTTCGAGGCCCGGTAGGTGCTCAGCAATATTTAGAGCTTGCATCGTATGTTGATGTGACCTTAGCATCGCAACCCACTCGCTTCAGTCTATCCACTACGCATTATCTAACGACTTGTATACTTCATGCAGGTATCGGGTCCTCTTCAACACTATCCTTGCTGGCGAGTCGGGGTGAGTGGTCAGCTTTTCGCGAGACGACCTGTGAACAAGCGCGCTTTATATCAGAATCTTTAATTATAATCTGAATAGTTACCAACATTCCTCTTGATGCCATTTCACTGTATCCTGCGGTCTGCGCGGCCTCGCCACCCGGCGGTTTAATTGCTCCAGGCGGGCGCGACGACGCAAAACCTGTGGCAATGTAGCGCGCTCGCCTCCTCCCCTCAACAGATCCCGCACTTGCCAACCCCGATCAGGTGCAGCCTGACCTGACCTGACCCCACCTGACCCCACCTGACCCCACCTGACGCTCCAAACGTGTGAAATATACCCCTAGATGTACCGCGCCGCCCCTCAAGCCATCCTCATCAGTCAATATCAGAAGCCGTACAGCACACTTACCAACTAACCTGCTCGTCCTCACCCTCGCGTCAGTCTCCGGCTCCGCGTCCACGCCCGCTGTCGCACCCACTCCCCGCCTTCGTTCCCGCATCCTCTCCCTGTCCCCCCCCCCGAACACACACCATGTAGTGTTGAGGATGGTCTTGTGCAGTCGGACTCACCCTTCTGCGGCTCTCGGAGGTTTGGAATGTGTTACGTGGACGGCCGGGCCGACCCCAGCGGGGCGTCCCGGATGGCCTCCGTCGGTACAACTTTGGAAATTGTTGACTTCGCGCATGTGCAGGTGTGTATGCGTGTGTATGTGTATGGAGAGGGGCGGGAAATCCCGTAATAGAGGTAGGAAGGGGGGCCCTCGCGGAAGGGAAGGCCAACAGCATAGACGTTTGAACCTGAAGCCTATGGGGTGAGGGGGGCTAAGGGGAAGAGAGCACTCTCGTTCGACTTGGGGATGTCACGAGTACATTGACATGGATTGGCATTGTGATTGGGGTGGTTTTGCCCCTCAAGTTTTCGCTTTTCCACCGCACCACCTGCCCCCTTCCTTCCCACCTACCTTCCCCACCGTCCTCCACGAACCTACGATTATTTCTTTCACAATTATTAGCATCGGTCTCTAGCTCTAAAATTTCATCGTACTGCAATAGACCGTACCGCACACTTGCGGGTATTCATCCCCCTAGTTCGTGCGGGTGAGCGGGAGGCCTGGCAAAGATGTCCGGCTGAGGGATACTGCATTGTACGGCGCAGGATGGTCGCATCTTCGTGACCTCGAAGGGTCGCGAGCGCTTCCGCATTCTGTCCATCGTGAAGGACCGTCCCATCATGATTGCGGAGGTGGAGGAGCTGCCCGAGGACGAGGCGGAGGGCGAGGAGGTGCGGTGGAAGAGGGGTTGAAGAGGGGGAGAAAGCGGTGAGGAGGAGGGGGGGAGGAAGAGGAGGAGGGGAAAGGGGACAATGGGGAGAATAAGAAAGCGGCGAGGAGGAGGGACAAGGAGTGCGTGGCAAGACTGGAACCTTCACCTGGCATGGGCGCGGTGAAGCCAAACCTTATGCGCTGCCGGCACGGCACAACACACGAGGGCTGTACCTGAACGCGCAGGTGGCGTCCCTCGCCGAAGAGGTGGCTGACCTTCTGAGGTCCACCATCCGACTCAACGTGAAGCTCAACAACCTGGAGGCCTCGGAGGACCAGGTAGGCCTTGGCCGGGTTAGGAGGGTGGTGCGCGGGGGAGGAAGGGCGTGTGTGTTTGTGCGCTGGTGTGTGACCTAGGAAATACCCACGGGTCAGTTGCCACGGGACGTGAATGTATTCGCGTCGTACTAATGTACTTGATGGTAATGCAAATGAGTTTGCCCGTGTAAGCGTCTCCATCCCTTGTTCCCATCCCACCCTTGACCGCGGGTCCTGGCGTCCTGGGGAAAGCGGCCCCTCCCCCCGATGGATGTAAGGACGGGGTATTGGCATTTCTCTTGATTTTCATCATCTAATGTCGCTTTGGAGCTTATTAAAGTTATTCGTTTGAAGCCCTATCTTATCTTTCTACCCGTATTTATTTTGTTTGGTTAGACGCTTTACCCAGCCGGCCCCCTCTCCACCTCGCCCCAAACCCCTGGTGTCCTCGCCGCGGGTAAATGAAATTGTTAGCTGGAGCCGGAGGAGTTGGCGGGGCTGGGACCGCGTGACATGTCTTACTGGATCGCGTCGTTCTTTGGGGATATCAAGGTCCTGCAGCAGAGCGTGAGTGGCGCTAAAGCGGAGTGAGGGGAGACGCACGGGCGGTTTGGGGTGTTGGAGGCAGGAGGCCATAGCCGGGAGTTGGGACAAGGGCTTGCGAAGGGGGTGGTGAAAGGTTAAGGTACGACACATAGGGTGGTTCGCGCGCGTGGTGGCAGGGGTGTTGGGGTTGGAAGTGGGGTTACAGTGGGAGTCTGGACTGACGATAATGAAGAAGTGTGCAGTAGCATAATTCAACGGGGGGGGGGGTGTATATCGGTTTCGAAGCCCTGATGAAATGTGGTGGCCTCCAGTGGAATGCCTTTCCCCTCCCAACGGAACAGCTGAACCAACGAACTGGCCTCCCTACTGTCACTTGCAGTTGTTGGAGGAGAACAGCACCGTCAAGAGGTTAAACCGGGAAAAGGTGGGCGAGGGAAGGGAGGGCGAGAGGGGCTCAGGAGCGGGAGCTTGCGGTGGGTAAGCCGGGCAGCGAGCAGAACACATTACCGAGGCGGGTGGATCGGAATCCACAATCATGCAATGCTAAGGCTAAGTGCTGCGCTGCTTGCGGCCAAGAGGCTTCACCTCCGCCATCGCCCTCTTCTCCTGCCTCCTTGACTCTTGTGTCTGGGCCCTCCGTTTTTCATATCATCAGTTTTAGTTGATTGTTTTCATTCCTGATTCCACATCTCCTCCCCACACCCTACACCACTGATCAGGTCGATTGCATCATCACTCATTCTTTGCCCGTCATCGTCTCCGCCCTCTCGAGTGGCGGGTTGAGCTCCCATGCTGGGGCTGTGCTCCGCTTTGTTCCTCCTCCTCCTCCTCCTCCTCCTCCGTGCTCATCCCTGGCTTTACCCCGGCTCGTCTCCTGTCTTCCCTCTGTCACTGCGTGCATGCTGAGTGCAGCGTTTTTCCCACATGCCACATCCACCATTGGATTCGGTCTTGGGGCTTTCCACCTTGGCCCCCCGGTGTAAGCCCCTTTCTCCCCCTCGCCATCCCTGCCTCCCGCCCCTCAGGAGATCCTCTCGGATACTGTTCGTTACTACTCCGCCACAGTGGCGCTCAAGTCACTGTCCGTGTCCTCTCCCGCCTCCGGGGACGACAAGGCCAAGGACAGTTGAGTGGAGGCCGAGGCGCCACCTTGATAGTCTTTCCAGGTAATGACAGTGGCATACGGTTCAAAGTTGAGCGGCTCCAATATCGCTCCACGACACTTCATATTTAATAACGGTGGCAATGAGGCTCAGTAAGAGGGTCGTTGAGAGGCAGTTGGGTCGGGTTTTGGAGGTGCAGGGGGGCGGCTGGCGGGGAGGACAGAGAGGAGAGGGTGTTGCTGGAGGTGGTTATGACATATGAGGGAGGGCGGAGGAGGTTAAGTATTGGGTGGAAGAGTCCGCCAGCGTTTACATGGTAGGGGCTTGATGGGAATTAGGATTAGGGAGTATTTAAAGCGCTTGTAGGTGGGGCACGTATGGTGTGTGCGCAATTCTGGATGTTCCGTTAATTCGTAGTGGCTGCACGCGGTGGTTGTAGCTTATTTAATTTTGCAGGACATTTATGCCTGGCCGCGCCAGGCAGATGAGGATTTCATTTATGTACCATCATACATCTCTCTGGGACTGGGTATCGAGAAATAATAATGGATATATTTACCGCCTTTGCGTGCGGTGTCTCGCGGCTCTCGAGTGCCCACTTATTCAACTAGACGATTTCTACCAGGCAACACCCAGATCATATACGTCGATTAAGTACTCTGGTACCTTGGGTTCGCTTTAAGCTCGGCTTATCGAGTACACGGTCAGTACGGTAATGTGCTCGCCGCAATGCGCATTGAAATGCAAAACCATTGAAGTAAACTTCGCTTTCCGTGAGCAAATAATTTTTTTACAACCGTCTTAGGAGGCGACCTGCAAACCCAATACATCGCGCAGGTCTGCTTACAACCAAAAAATGAACTTCAAGAAAGACACTCTACCGGCATGACCTCAGGAATTTCAGGAGTTTGTAAGATGACCGATACTACGGTAACCTACGCTACCAGGACAGTGACGCGGTCTCCCAACACACATGACTCATCAAAGAAAAGTGTCCTGGGCGGTCTCCACCATCCCAGTTGCTTATCTACAACGAGGCGGGCTGTGTATTGCTATCGCTATACCGGTCTTGTAGATGATGATGATGATGATGATGAGAACAAAACTGTTCCTGAATCGGCTCTCTTCTCCTTGAATTGCGACACGGGCCCAAGAGCGCTCATCTGCTGTTCTTTCCTCCACCACTGCCGCAATTGCCCCCCCCCATAAACGCAGCGGCGAAGGCAGCTGCTACCTGACGCCGCCGGGAGGAAGCCGCCGCAGAAAGCCGCTGCCATTACTGTCGGCAGTTACCTGCGGCGGCTGCCGTTGATCACCAGCGCCACAATGATGGCCACCTGCCAAACACGTTCAAACATAAATACGAAGTTAATATTTGTACTCCATCGAAAGAATACTGTGACGACCAATGGAGATGTTGCGCAATCCAGCGGGTTCATGGCCGGCGACGAACAGCCAAGAAAGCGAAGTTTGCGAACTATGAAGGCGGGGTTCGTAATCCCGCCGAGCAAACCGGCCAGGCGGGACCCAAATCGGAGTCAGGGAGGGGTAGCGAGGTCCAGAGGTTGTGCGACCCAAGGAATCGAAGAACCAACCCACAAAGGGTGTGAGTGTTGGGTTGCCGGAGGTTCCTCACGCGTATACATGATGCTCAGGAAATGCCAGTGCCATCTGAAATGCCAGTGACATACGTGGGCACGTTTACAGATGCAGATGCACCCTTGGCATGCACCCTTAGTCAAGTTTCGTCGAAGCGAAGTAAACTTCGGCGTCATGTACGAGTCGCCGGACGAAGGACACTAGGACAGATATCACTCAAGCCGGCATCTGGGCAACATGAGTCATCTGGGTAAATTTTGTTCGACTCCGCTCGCGGTCAAAGGCTAGTCCTTGCTTACCCAGCTGACTATGTCCCTACGAACGTGCTTCGATAGGAAGCGGACCACTTTCCAAACAGCCTACATCTCACTCACCATAAACACCATGTTGGGCTGGGGAGTGAACTTCGACAACGGCCCGAACACGCGCGCCAGGTAATCTACCATGGTAGTCACAACTGTGGCACGCAGCAGGCAAAAGCCGTCATATAGATCCAATAATAGTCAGGGTAGAACCATTGACAACTGTAATCTAACAGAAGTAAGTGCCATTTCCCCATTTCGGCGGTCAAAACGCTTACAAGGCTCAATAACGGCAAGCTCCCTGATGGCCTTGACCTTAATGCCAAACTGGAGAGGAAAACGGGTCGAGGTGATCAGATTAGACCTAACATAGGCATGGAAAGGGTGAGAGGTAAATATGTCAAAACCTCGAGCCATACCTGGCCGATCCCCGCGAGGACAGTAGAAAAGGCCATCAGGATGAAGAAGGAAGTGAAGATGTATGCCAAAGGCAGGAAAAGCACAAGGACGGGACTGGGAGTCGCCATTTCCCTTGTTGACTTTGCAAATAATACAGGGCCGTTTAGGGGAAAATTGTCCTATCAATAGTGACAGACCCCTAGTTAACTAGGTTGGGTTAAGCAGTTCCCGGTTAAGGCTGCAGATAGAGATCGACACTTCGCTGGACAGCACAGCAAGTCCTGATAAGTTTGCCTTAGCAACACCGTTGTCGTGTTATTGTAGTTACAGTGACTGCTCTCCACTCATTGTATCCGTTCATAGGATACATGCGGAAGACACATGAGGACACGACAGCCTATAACGGTGGACGTACAACTATCACCCGTGCATTACGCCACTGTCCACCAAGAGAGGAGTGATATTGATCAACATCAGATACCTACTTAGAATTTAGCACTGCCCAGCGTCCCGTTGGGTTGAGTACACGCACCGGTACAATAGGAAAGCTTTTTTCGCCGAGAATCATATAAAATTATTAACAACTTAAGAAAACGAAGAACAGACTGTTTGGTTTGGTCTCCACTGGCATTGCTGCCTTTTGAGATTTGTTCTGGTGTCGGACTTTCTATGGCGACCAAGACTCTCTCAACCGTGGCACAGCGGCGGATCCAAAGCGAGCTGAATGAGTGGTTGCATAGTCCACCGGAGGGGGGTGTATTGGAATCCTTCGAACCTATGACGTCCTGGGTAGTCCTAATGCAGGTGCGAATTTCCGTATCGCGCAGCAAGGTGCTCTATCATAGCTGGGCTCAAAGCATTCAGTAAACCTGGGCCGATCCCGGGGTTGAGTAAGCTCTGTATGTAACTTTTCCTCCGAGAGCGTTAAGATACCCCCTTGGGCATGGTGCGGCCCTTGTGCAGCCCTTGTCCACTCCGTCCCCTTTTCCGAACAAATACCCCAAGTCGCAGTCAGCGAAATTTTCTCTCGTGTTTCCTCTTCTGATTTCCAACTCTCCTCTACTAGTACAATTACAATCCGTGTCTGTGCGTTCCTCTGTCTACAGGGGCCCGAGGGCCACGGCCGGCTGTACGCGGATGAAGTTTTTCGAGTCAAAATCGAATTCGGCGAACAATACCCGCTGGACCCACCGGAGGTGATCTTTCTGGCACCGGCGCCCATACACCCACACATTTACAGGTGCAGCCTCATTTTTTGCCGAAGGGCCGGAAACACCAGGGCGGGGCCACCTGACCACCTGACCACATGAAAAAGGGCAGGACGGGAAAGAACGGGTGAAAGCCCAGATATCTGCGTTCCTGAGGCGCAAATGCAGTGGAAGTCAGCTGCCCAATACGCTCAAGGGAAGAGTTTACAAACGTCGCTGTGACTTTCCTTTTCCTTCCCCATTCCCCCATCCCCTGCCCACATACCTGCACACCCACATACCCGTTGTTTTTGTGCCACCCTCACAGCAACGGCCACATTTGCCTAGACATCCTGTACTCGGGGCATAACGGGGGCTGGTCACCAGCTCTGACCATGAGCAAGGTAAGAAAAGTTTATCAGTTTTCGCTTATGAAAGAGCGAACCCAGTGGAGGCAGCGCCACGGTGTGCCGTACCTGGGGTTGGGGCAGGCTTAGAAGATATCTCAGGGAGGGGCAGTAAACACAAACACATGCGCGTTGTCACGCACTGAAGAGGCTTCTTTTTCGCATGTCGGTTCCTGGCTAGGACACCCCGTGACATCACAGCATCGCACCTTCCCGATTGCAACCGGCGTCAAAGCACCGCATGCGGATTGAACCCATGCCACCCGCCCTAAGCTGCTCACCCTCAGTCCGCGCACCCAGGAAGTCCAATGGCTCGTTAGCGCAAACAGCAAGGAGGGAAGAGCGCTCGATCCCACCACTCCCAAGGAAACCGGATTGGTTGTCTCTAGGACCTGAGACCTCGGACCTAAGAGTCATCGAAACTGATCGAGCTACCTGAAGGCAGCAACACACGTACATTTTATTTGTCCTCTTTTCCCCATGTGTCGTACACCGGGCAGGTGGTTTTGTCCCTTAGATCCATGCTGGCCAGCGCCACGGAGAAGCGGAAGCCGCCCGGGGACGCCGAATACTGCGCGCGTGTGGGTAACCGATCACCCAAATTGTCTAAATGGGTATTTGAAGATGACAAGGTTTAGGAGAGGGCACAGCAGTAAGCGGAAAAGAGGGAGTCTGGGTAGGGAATCAGGCAGGGAGGGTGGGTGGGGCATGGATGAAGGTTAATGGAAATGGTAAAAGCCAGGACAACCACATGAAGAGAGGACCTGGATCTTCGTCGGACGGGGACGCACTGATAGAATAGGAATGAAAGAAAAACCCCAAGTGCTCTGTTTGGTACTGCTGGTGATGCTGGTGGAACGAGGCTTCAAGAGACAGACTGAGATCAGGATGAGCGCGAATCAGACTGTGTGGGCTTGCTTTGACGGGCCTTACACGTCGTGTGGAAACGATATCGCCGTGCTGACTTCCAACCGGGACATGCCCGGGAGAAAGGATTCTTTGGGTTTCCACGTGTACGACGAGTTTTCATAAGGGTTACGTACGTTGATGTTATGATGCCGAGATTTGATTGTTTTGATACAAAAGAACAAAGAGACTCCCGAAATGGCCAGTGAATCCAAAGACTGAGATACCGAAGGCCCATAGATGAACGCATGTGAGGTGTCGGCGGCTTGGGAATTTGGGAACTGATGGTTTATATGCATTTCAATAAATAGGGAGTTTAGGTTTTCGCAGCGGGAGCGCATCTCAGGAGCATAAGAATGTATGACGCCATAAGGCCCGTACAGCAGCCGATGCAGCTGGGGCCGGTGGCGGCCTCCCTTAGCTGAGAAGAGTGGTGGGCCGATGGTGGGCGAACATGAAGAGAAGTTGAAATCCAAGTTGGCTGGTACGTTGCACTTCAACTACTTGCCAGCGCCCAACAACAGTGCGGCGTTACATTGTCTTCTGTCAGGAAAGCTTGGCGCGAGAAGCTGACTGATGGTGCTTTGGTATTCCCTGCCGTACCGGGTGCTGCTGGGAAGGGTGTGAGGGGGTTTACTAACATAAGACGTCGTTTCGGCAGACACATACCAGGAGTATTCTCCCTGTGTCATATAAGCGACGACACAACAAGAAGAAAACCAGTTTTTAGTGGTCCACTGCGCCTAAGGATGTGGCCATCCACCGGGCAGCGCCGTACAGAAGGGGGCAGCTTGGCTCCCCCCCCCGGTCCTTGGTGTACGGTCTATACACATCATGGATGGATGGGTGCTGGGTGGCGTTGAGTTTGTTGGACGGGGTGTCCAACGGTTCAGGACGGATAGACTTCCCTGAGAAGGGGCGGTTCCTCAGGCACCACCCTCTGGAGTACCGCGCACAGCGACCGTCAGTGGTGGCCGCAGACGCAGGGAAGTGAGTGTGTGGGTGCGGATGTACGTGTGTGTTTTAGTTTTCGGCAGGAAGGATGCAACACTTGCGCGATGGAGGATGAGATGTGCCGCTTCTGTTCGTGGTGGGAGTTGTCCAGGTGTGTGAGAGATTGGCTTTCCTTAGGAGGAGTGATTCTTACGTTCATCTGACTGTGCGGGTGGCAACAATCGCGTGGAGATTTGTTTTTTGGACACAGTTTGACGCGCCAGAATCGCAAAACCTGCAGGTGTCGCGAGAAGTACGTGATGCCGCAGGCTATGAGGGCTATGCTCGCGAATGGAAGCATAGGCGTGTGCTGCAAAGTAGCGCCAATGAACGCATGTCCGCCGATAAGCTTGTCATGTTGGCAGTCTTCTCAGCTATGCAGTTGGCGGTCTGCTCAGTCGGTCATCGAGTCGGGAAGCTCGTGCGGTCCAAAGATGCAGTACGAACAAGGGCTGCAATGGTCATACCTGCAACTCTTGTGCACTGTCCCCGCTGCCGCTATCTGTCGCTCTACCGCCCGCGCTTGCCCTTGTTCACAAGCCGGTACATTATTGTTATTATGATTATTGAGCCGGTGAATTATCCCAAGCGCATGGGTTAGATACGACCGATTGTATTTATACGAAAGGCACGATTGCAAGAACGAAGAATCGGGATTACGCCAAAACGAGCCCAGCGACAAGGGGCATGAAAGGGGGTCACCCGGCTTAGGGTCGTTTAAAGGCTCAGGTCGATTGACAGGTAAGGAGGGAGCGTTGCAGAAAGGAAAAGGTTCTCATCGGGTTCGCCGTTCATAACGACTTGGTTTAATAGGGTTAGGTTAAGCTTCGGGTTGAGGTGAGAACTAAAGAGGACTATCTAAATGCAGATGTGCCAAGCGGAAAGCATAAAGTGAAGAGACTGATGAAGGAATGACCGAAATGCCAAGTCGAGCCAATGCCAAAGCTTGAGTACCGAGTGCTGTGGGGAAAGGCAACGTGGGAACCTGTGGGAAAAAGTGGGGACAACGATCGGAAACGTCGAGTTCGTTTGAGTGAAGAAGCATTGCACGTTCTGTCTGCAGGTATTGGGATGCCTTAGAAGGACACTTTTACGAATACTAAAGCTCTAATCTGTAACGTTGCTCCTCTCGCAGTCGACGGCGGAGAACAGGTCCAAGGAAGGCAGAGCAGAAGTTTATTGCGTGACAAGGGATTTCAAGATTGCCACGGATTTATGAACGCAACATGATGGAACAGGCACAACAGCCGGTCGGTTAATATTCTGTATAGTATAAGTCATAAACACCAATCAACTTCCAACGTACTCAAATTTCGTACAGAATAAGGGTTGGTAACCGTAAAGGGAATCCAAGGGCTTGTTGTTTCGTTCAAACCTCGAGGGACTCCCCTTCGGTCTGTCATAGGCCTGGGTCCACGCAAGACTTAGGATAATCACATGACCCCCCCCAGGCCGCTTCCCGGCCGGTCAAATAATTTGGAAATGTTTATTTTATAACATGTATCAATGGATAATTATATTTCTGTATAAAATATGCCCATTGATGACAGCGGTGTTGCACGAATCGCGAGGGCGTTCGGTTGTACGGGATTTATATACGCCTTAATGACCTTCTTCAAACAAATTCATACTCGAGGTCTCTTTAACTGGAACATTGCGCGTTGCTATTACATCATGATTACCTTGCTGGAAGCCAAAAGCGCTCAAAAAGTAGTACAGCGTTCCTGCAAATTTTCGCACGTGCGCAGATTCTTTCCACCCATCCATATTGAGCATCTTCATCAACATAATGGCGCGAGCGCGTTTAATTTGTCAATTTTATGTGCAAGTTAAATTTAACGCTTTCGTGCTGTCGCAACTGGAACGCCGACAACGTTTTCAGCGGACCCATTGCCCCATAAATTGTTTGCTAAATTGTCTATCCTTCGGGGTCAACTTCAAGCAAATCCTAGTTCGTTTTTACACCGTACGCGCTGCGAGAGAAAGCTATGGACCCGCCGTCAAACGTTCCCCGCAGTGGCGAGGATCTTTCTCGGGCTTTCCGGTAAATTTTGAATAAATATTATCTAAAACTAGGTACTGATCGATCGACGCTTCTAAATGTGAAGCGCTTTTCTTGTCCTCAGGAATTTGCCTCCGGGAACTTTGTCTGGCCTGGATGCACTCTGCGACCATAACTATTGGTTATCTGTCATGAGACAGGCAGAGATAGATATCAGCAATGAAGACATCTTTCGTTTCAGGCAAGCCGTCCTGTATCCACGCCTAACTGGTGACCATGCTTTGGTTTGTAGTTTCCACGGTTGTTGGAATTATTTGCCATACCAGTAGCTGTTGGTACAGGTGAATTTCTTTTTAGCGCTGCAGATTCTTTTGTATTGCTGAGCGGTTGGCCGGATAGGTTGAGGGCACAACACATATGATGGAGGAATTATGGCATGTTAATGATCTAAAAACATCAATTAGCCCGTCGGCAAGCGCGTCAGAGGCCCCGAGGCCACGGCTGAGGTTTCATGGTGTGGCGCGAACCTAACTGTGCAGATTCTTTGAGATCAGCAAGACGGCATCCAATCGTCTCGCGTTTCTTGCGGGGAGTGGCGAGTTTGGTAGCTTCAACTTGCGCTATCTTATCCAACAGTTAGTAGAGCAGTGCGCAGGTGGGTCCATCAAATGGGCGAAGCTTGCTGGCGTTCCAAATCTCTATGCGCATTACGCATCCACTTGCATGCGCAATTGCATTTACTCACCGGGAAAGCACCAGCCAGGTGATTGGAATCTTGCATTTTTGTCGAACCGCCTCGTCGCGCTGCGGAGGTGCTTGTCTAGCTTGCGCTCCGCCAGATTTCACGATTGCTGGTCGGAAATCTGAGGAAATTTGAGCTTTTGGGCTTCTTGGTATCTTGCCTGCCACGATTTTGCAAATATGAAAATCAGCCGTACCATCACGGGGCCCCTATCCTCACATTCTATCCCAGATATGCACAAGTACACTCGCAAATTGGAGAAGTACGTGGTCAAATTGCAGCGTCGAGTCGAGGAGCTTGAGGTACGGCGCCATCCAACGCGGCTGTCCTTCGCCGTCCGTCCGTACTATGATGCGATGATTAAGAAATAGAAGACTTTATCCACCACGGCATCCTAAAACATGTGATTCCAATAACTCGTCGATGCCCTTCACTAGTGCCGCCTCCTCTTGGTGTTGGTGTCGACCCGGGCACGTGTGTTTTACGCCCCTCCCTCTTCGTCGCATTTCTTTCACCCCGGAGCAAACCCCCGTCTTTCCATCTTCCGTCTGAACAGTCATGCGCCTCCTGACATCCATCCTTGCGTACGCGATAATCCTTCAGACGGAAAAACAACAACGTGACGGCGGCGGCAGACATCCAGATCGCGAGCAACGGCTCCCACCGCCGCTATCACAGCAGCACGGTGGCGGCGGCGGCTCCGGAACCAGTGGTGGAACCAGCGGAGGCACGAGCGGTGGGACCAGTGGAGGCGGCGTTGGAAATGGCAGATCCAGCGGCGGTGCATTACCTCACCACCCGATGTCATACCCGCATTCCTCCAGCCCGCACCCGCATTCACAGATTGCGGGTCTGGTTGGACCCACGGGGCCGCCGGCACAGCCCCTAGGAGGCGCCAAACGGCCTCGCTCGCCGGCGCCAGGAAGCGTGGAGGCCGCGGGCTTGTCCGCATCGGCTGAGCAAACTGACGACTGATGAACCAGGAGACCCTGTCCCTGCAGCTCGCCCAGGTGCTCTCCCTACCAACCAGTGGAGCATCCCGCGGTAGGCCGGAAGCTGATATGGGCTCTGGGAGGTGCGGATTGTTAGCTGAGGATGCACACACGGCCTCTCGAGCCGTGGCGGGTGTTTCGTCATCGGAGTCTCCGTTGGGGCGGAGCGAGCAGCACGTGGTCCAGACAGCTCTGCGGCGTGCCGGAGGAAGTGTGTGCATGTCGTGGCCACCGCCCTTTACCACCGGCGTTGTGGTCGATGTAATCATCTAAGGGTTAACGGAAGCTGGCTCCACCGGACTGCTGCTGCTGCTTTATGGCGGCATCTTGAGTTGGCGGTGGCAGCAGCGGCGGCGGCGGCGGCGGCGGCTAGTGTCCTCATCGCGCCCCTCCTCCCCGCCGCACCATCTTCTTGACTTCTCCAGCGCCCACCCACGAAAAGGACTGGGTCGGGCCGGCCTGTCTATGCGCGCCTTTGTGCAGCTGTGGCAGTTGGTGCTTCGATGTGGCGACTGCGCTGCAGAGCTGGGCTTTGAGGAGCGACTGGTGCGGAACCAGCGTGTGTCGAGCCAACGGCCCCAACGGTCCGTTACTCCGGTAACCGGCGCATTAGCAGCTCCGAAACCAATAGATTTAAATAAAGTTGATGGGGCGGACCTGTCCCATCTTGGACGGGAACCCGCCCCTTGGTATCCAGGCAACAACCTTACCCTCGGGCAGCTGCAGTCCTGAGAGAGCCACAGCCACGTGAAGCGGTTGGGCGTTGCCTGGGTGTCCGGTTTGGCTGCGACCATGGCCGTATGGTTAGACTCAACGTTGCCATGGCACGTGAGGGAGAGACACGGCGTGTTCGTACAGAAGCGCCTCTAGTAATTATGATGTATGGACATGTACGGAAGATAGTACGGACATATGCTGAGTGGTTTTGGCTGTAGCTGACGAGTGCGGTCATTTATGTCGGGAGTTGTGGGGTTGAGCCGATTGCTATGATGCCGAGGGCCAGCGCTACAGTACTTATATCAGTTGGCTTAGGAGCCACGATATGAACTCAATGGGCTGTACAATCCTTCCACGTGCTTGAGGAGATGGCAGCGGACTTCATGAGGCGGATTTCTGGGCTTCACGGCCGCGAGGGGAATCACTGGCGAATTATTGTAGTAGGATCATGCTGGTGCCGAGAAGGTTTTTCAAAACAGATTTTCCGTACTGCGTGGTTGTTCCGAGCTCGAGCTTGTTTTCAGATCTGCTTAAATTTTGCAGAGCTGATTCCGTACATCTGCTGGTGTACGGATTAACCAGGCGTTTTCGGGAGCTCGGACACGCGGACTGTGTCACAGGGGTGTTATTTTGCAGTGTCCAGAATTTTAAAGTCTGGCCACCCTGGTTTAGATCGGAACCCCCCTGGGCACATTCGCATAGGACGGGCCGCATTGTACGGCATGAGTACGAGAGCGTTATCATGCGCAGCTAACGTCTGGGTTCAAGCCTCGATCTCGATTCAGCGACTCCCCATTGAAGGCCGATCACGAGCAGCTGGCTTGGCCCAGTGGAGTATGCGTCCCTAAGATCAGCGACCCTCGGTCGGTCGGTCGGTCGGTCGGTCGATCATGACCCATGGGTTGCATGGAAGGACCTGCGGGATTGAGAAATTCATTCAGTCGAGAAATGCTTTTGAGGTCCAAAGGCCCCGACTATTTCGGTGCCGTCAATGTAATGGTGATGAGCGATAATCAATTGGCGGAGTTAGTGAATGGCCGTTGCGGTCTGATCTTGCGGCCTATGAATCTACCTCGTGCAAAGTGAGTGATGATATGGACGTCACCGGCCAGGTTGGCGATGACGTCCTAAGGAGTATTAGAACTTTGTGGCTAGGAAGGCAGAGATCTCTCCTAGCGGACGTGCCTGCTACATGGCTTGGAGGCTGCGGGTCGTGTGCGGTGCTATGCGACCCATGGGCCGCTCATGTATGTAGAAAAACCTGCCGTACATGATTGTGTTCAAATACGGTTCACGCATGTCCCATGCATGTGCGAAGCGATGGCCTCTTTTCGCCGTACTGGCTATCCTTCCACGTAACCAAATTGCTTTTAGCAGTTTTGCTTGCACATTTCAGCTCGTTCTGCAGCGGCGCATTGGCGGCTTGGTTGTACGGCAGCAACTTTGGACGAGCAGCACGATGTGTAATGTTTGCCCATGTGTGTGTATGTTAATGTATGTACGGGTGTCGGATTTGGTCCAAATGATGCCAGAAACACTGCGTCCCCTGCCGGATGCGGGCCGCTGGCACCAGGGCCAGTTCGTTAGGTGTGCCGCCAAGACGCACGCGATTGTGTGTGCGCGGGCCTCATGGCGAAAATAATGCTGTGCTGTGACCCTCCTGAAAGCAGCAGCGTTATATAGCACTAATAATTCAGTTTGATTCATGGAGTGCACTGTACGACGGCGTCGTACATGGTAGTACACCAAACTGCAGCTGTACGGCTTTGAATGCTAGGCGTAACGCACATGACATGGTCAAATGTGGGCTTGTCCCTTCCCTGCTCCCGGCGGTTGTCGGTTAAGTATCTGTACAGATTATGGTTGCTGCAACGAGTTGTTTGCATGTCTCTCTGTCTGTCTGTCCCTCGGTGCGCTCATCGGTCCTGGCTATTCGCATGGTTGGACACCTGTCTGTGCACACATGGAGGGATCCGCGGTTCTCAAATACGACCGTTTGGATCTAGTTTCGGATTCCAGATCTTAAATCTCAGGATAGCCTCGCCTCGCCCCCACTGAGAATGGTTTCCTTCTGTACAGGTCTCTCTTCGCATCCTCATTGCATGGCATTTGTGTGTACGGGGTGGCTTTAAACGGTCTTAGGTATGTGTGCGAGAAACTTTAGGATATGATGGTTGTACGACACGGGTGCGTGTGGCAGGGGACCTTTCTGCGGTTGACACTCGCCAGGCTGGTCAGGCTGGCTGGCAGACGGTGTCCATGCGCCCGGGGGCAATTGGGGTTTCCTTGGGAAGACAAGGGGGCGCCAGTCAAGGAGGCATGCAACCCGATGGTGGTGCGGAGATCCTGGTGGTCGGGTCGGGTTTCGGAGCCGCAGCAGCACACTGCTGGCCTGTCCGTCAGTCCGTTGGGTCGTTGGGTGGTCTCAGTGGCCCGTGGGCCCCGTGGGAACTGACCGGTGGCGCTGCAACTCTGACCCGGCCGAAATCGCTACCCGGAATTGCACCTGCCACCCGCACCCGTGCCTGATGCTGTTTTTACGAGAACTGATGTCCTCCAAGTATCTAGTGGGGTTAAGTCAGTGGAATCGGGAAGCATTGATGTGCTGATGTGCCATTATCTACATGTACGGCATAATTGAGAGAGTGAGAGGGGTGAGCCAGTGAGTAAGTGAGAAGGGGACATCTGGTGCGTTGCCGGAGTTCTCGGTATGTATGTGGGCGGTGTCGGTTTAATTTTGGCAGGGATGCTTAAAAGGAGGAGGAAGCGCCTTGTTGAGATTGCCTGATGTAGCGCATGTCTGTCTACCCAGGCATGCCTTAAGTGGCTGAGGCAGTTCAGGGTGCTTGGCTGGCTGGCTGGCTGGCTGGCTGGCTGGCTGGCTGGCTTCGGAGCGGTTCCTGAGTGATTGGAATGGTGCCACGTGAGCATAAAGCAAGCAAAGCTGCGTCTTCCCTCTTTCTGCCTGGACTCTCTTCCACGCACATACATATGTATGCATGCCCTGTCTCGTACCAATGCAACGGATGCAGCTTCCACTGGTGCATATACACTGGCTTAGGCGGCTTGTCACCAGGCCTGCGTCGTGACGGTGATATGATCGCGCTGCTGCTGCCGCTGCTGCTGCTGTTGGTGGTGGTGGTGGCGGATCTCAACCTCTCCTTTGGAGTAGGTACTGCAGCAATACGAACGGATCCCTAATGCGACCACACGGTATTGTCACCCGGTGAATTGACCGTTGGCCCCACCCGTCATCATCATCGTCATACTCCACGACCTTACTCCGCTCCTCTAGGGAGGCATAATACGCACCACAGCCCGCGCAAACAGCTGGTTAGTTCTCCTAATTGCCCCAATGATTCGCTGCAGGACCGTCGTAGTAATTTCAATATGTATCGGGGTGTGTGTTTGTGTTCAATAGGGCAGATGGGCAGCCGTTGGGCCGCACGGCGGTACCCATGTGCCCCTGTTGTGTTTTAGGGTTTCGGAGCCCTGTCTCACGCTGCCGATGGATCACATGAGGGCTGCCCGTTTCCGGATCTTCCACTTCGGGTTAACCAAATCGAATGTCAGCCTGATGAATGGGTCGCAATCGGATACGCGTGCGGTCATGCCCTCAGGTACCGCACCACTACCGGCGATGGACTTCCTGTTGGCTACCCTACTGAGCGGACTAGTCGGGTACGTATGTGAATGTGTCGCTTTGTGGCTTTTTGAATACGGATCTGGATCTACATCCGGTAGTTATGTTTAACTAAGAGGCTTGTTGAGAAAATCAGTAGGAAATGAATATCGCGGAGGGGCTCCGGGGTGATGTGCCATGTACGAGCCAGTTAGCTTCATCCTGCCTGGGCTTCGAGTTTGATGGTTGATGAGAGAAATGATGGTTTGATGACCGGTGGCGTTGGGGGCTGCGGGCGGGCGGACGTGTATGTGTTTTTTTATGTGGTTTGGATCTCGAAGGGGAGACTCTCTGAGATTTGTTTGTTGTACGTGTGTGTGTATGTGTGTGTTTTGGGAGTGAGGGTGGAGGGACTTCTACCCAACATGCCACAACAAAAAAGGATGAACTCTTTTCCGGAGGGTAAGTGCGAAGGGGGAAGGGCGGCGTGTCCGTATGCATATCTTTCGGGATGGATATTGCGGCGGTATGTGCGTTGGGGGCGGGGGGCAGCGTCGTCGTGAATTGGTACACATGTCAGCCATCGAACTCATGCGGGCTGTGAAGCCAATGGAAGAAGGAACATTTGGGGTCGTATTACTCCGCTGCTCTGTCTTGCAGGAATGGGTTCAACTTAACCCTCCTGGAATAGTGTGAGTTCAGGCGGCACGATGGGAATATTGCAAACGTCATTTCACCATAAACCATGGCATGTATAAGTACGAATTATAGGGGTTTCAGGTTTTTCTGTGTGTGTCTGTTGATGGAATGAAACTGAAGTAGCCGTATATCATTATTTTAATTCTAAGTCCGTATCAGCAGGTACTAAGTATCTGGGAAGGATGGCTCTTTATGCCGGGGGTGGTGGGTGTACATAACAACAAGGAGTTCGCGTCGGGCAGGCAAGCACTGGCTAATTCGCTGTTTCTTGGCCCGAGGGAAGTTCACTTTGACCCTTTTTTAAAGGCTTTTAACTCCCATGCTTGGTCGCTCATTTTATGCCTGTTCAGAAATTAGGTGCCCACAGCCTGTCAGATTCTTAAGAGTGATGATGATGTGAGCTCGTACGACGCGGAACCCAGGAGGCTCAGGCACTGCAAAGCATTCTATACCGAAAACTGCAATAAAAAGAAGGACAAGAAGCCGAGACCTAATAATTGAATAATATAAAAACAGACCGAGCAGTCTTTCCGATCCCGCCGTCCCGAGTGTCTCATACACGTAAGTGTACACATAACGGTTTGTCAACCAACAGCTTGGTCCTCATTCGTTTTAGTTTTTCTTTATCTTCCATGGCAAATGAACGTTAACGCATTGCTAGGTTGCTTAAGTGGGAGTAATGCTTTGCGCGCAGCAAGGAACTATGAGAAATGTGCTGAGGTCGGAATCCCCCACAACCATGTACATATAGCGGTGCATCAAAACAAAGTTTTATTATTTAATTACCTTATTTGATTTATTTGATGAGCCGACATGTTGTATCGCAGGTCCCAACTGCCGTAGTTTCGACGTTACTAAGATGTAACATCTTTTGCTTTGATTTTAAGAAAACCTTAGAAATTGTTCTACATTAAGGCTACCATTCACATCAGTTCTGCCGTCCTTTTCTGGAAAGTTTTTGCCTACAACGTGGTAGTCGAAGATACGTAAAACGCATAAGAATGCGTCGAAGGTTTAATTATTACGATAACAGGAAATCTATGCATAATTTTATTGAAGTCTTTTGGTAGGAAATCGAATCGTCAACATCTTACCCCCAAACCGCAACACCAAATACAAGTCACAGATAAACCGTATTAACTCAAGAAATGCCCATTGATGATGATGGGATTCCAGAGGACTTCGGGGATGTAGTTGGTGAGGACAGCATCCTCGGAGGTTCCAACCTGTCGGATCAACACGCCTCCGCATCAAACAAGGTCCCCAGCAAGCCCCCCAGCAAAGCTAACAGCAAGGCACCCTCCGAGCATGGCACCGATGACTCATTCTTTGCGTCGGGGTCGCGACAACCCTCCCGCCAAGCTTCCAAGGCGGCCTCCAACACCCGCATGGATGACTCCTTCGACCGAAACAACAGCTCTCCGAAAGCCCCGCCCAAAGCCAGCCCCTCAACAAGCATTGCTAGGGGGGGCAGTGGGGTCGGCTCTCCCGCCGGCAGCCGCTCAGCTAGGCTATCCACTGCGGGAAGCCACGGCCGCCCCACCAGCCCCCTCGGCACCACCCCGAGTGACGACTTCGCCGATATCCTAGGTCCCAGTGCGGAGAAGTCCTCAGCATCTCTCCCACGTAGGCCTCCCTCCACAGCAGGATCCAGCTTCGGAGCTGCATTTGCTGCTGGTGGTGTCGGCGCTGCAACCGGGGCTAGGCCCCCATCAGCACCGGTGTTCGGCCGTTCGTCACCCACCGGCAACCCCCCAATGAGCCGCCCGGACTCCCTAAGCCGATTCGGAGCGGGTGGTTCCGGATCTAGCAGTCATCCGAGCGGATCGTTCTCCCCTTCAGCAACCCTAGCGCCACCAGAGGCGTCCCCATCCCCTCGTGCGACCCAGACACCATTTACGGCGAAATTTGCTCCCGGCGTCTCTGGCGGTGAGGGAACTACACGGCGGCTGTTATCGCGATCCGGCACGACCCTTTCGCAGGTGGAGTGTCACATCCCGACGCCGTTCGAACTGTTTCGGTTATACGACTCGGATCTTAACGGTCGAGTAACGCGCGAGGAGTTTTTCAGCATGATGAGGGACCTGGACGGCTACCCTCTGCATTACGCTCCTCAAGATGATCCGGAGCACAAGCTGGTGGCTCTGCGTGAGAAAAGGTACCACTTCCTCATATCGGTGGCTGGGGGTGCCGGGTCCCCCATTCTCTACAAGACTGAGACACGCTCATGCACGCGGTCGATTGAGCTCCAAGAGGGGTATACATGTTTGATTAGATGTACATTTATAAGATAATTATTAAATTTGTATGAAAACAAAATGAACAGGCTTTCTTATCCCCAAAGCCGGCTTCTTTCTTTAGATGATAAGATCTCCGAAGATGTTAACTGATTGAGGCCGCTCACACCAAACTTTGGCCCCATCGCGAAGGGGAGTGCTCGGCGGTCTTCCTGTTGGGTCAGGGGTTAGGAGCTGCTCTTGGCTTCATAGCCATACCCGGTTAGAAATGTAACACGTCCCCGTACAATCCCGCCACCAGGGATCGTAAAGAGGTTCAGCACGCAGTACGAGAGGAGAAGCTGTCTCTAGCGGAACTTCACGGCCAAGCCAATGAGGAGATGAGGCGGGAGATGGCGGCGGAGGTGGCCAAGTTGGCCGCGGAGGTGGGGGAGCTGAGCGCCCAAATCGCGGAGGAGGAAGCGGAGTCAAAGCGGGTGGTGCATCACCCTGATGAGTCCATGCGAGTCACACCGGAGTTGCGGCAACACCGTGCGCAAGTGAGGGGGTGAGGGAGAGAGGGGGGAGAGAGGGGGAAAGTCGAAAGAACAGAATCCTGGTGCTGATACTGGAGGAACGAGGACTAACCAGTGTGAGGGTCGAATGATGGCTGACGTCGTCCAAAGTCAGGAAAGTGGAAACGAGCTGTGATTTATACAAAGGTAGTCGCAAAGGCAGCGAATTAAAACAGTAAAAAGAAGAGAAACTGTAATTATGTTTACTGTTGACCTTATTGCTGGCGGCGAAATGAAAGACGTGTTGAGTCCGAGGCGAAGCTGAGCTGACCGCCGGCACTGCCGCTCCCATGCAAGTGTCCCTCCCGACCCACCTGTGAAGAGAACCTACCCGCGCCGGAACCCGACCAACCCATCCAACCAACCCGGGCAGCTCGAAGTGCGCGCGCGTACCAACCGAACCAAGCGCGGTTCCACGCGAACCCACTCACCTGGGGCAACGGCGGCGGTAGCAGTCGTAATAGCAAGGATGTGCGCATGCGGGGGGAAGAAGAGGAGTAAGCGCAGAGACAGGGAAGGACAGAGAATGGCGAGTAAGCACAAGTCCAAGGCAGTACGAACGACGGGACGGAAGCATGCACTGGATGAGAAGAATGTCGCTGAGTTCGGACGCAAGCAGGTAGTAAAGTAAAGAATGTAATCTGAAAGGAGGATAGAAGGACGTTTATATTAGGGTGGGAACGTCCCGGAGGAAACGTGAGATGGGAAGCAAGGGTATTTTGGTACTAACAAATAGAAAACAGGGGGTCGTGGTCGTACAGGGAGAGAGGCGCGGGCTGAGGCCACCAATGGCTCCCGCCAGCCCCCGCGCACCAGGGGCGCAAGCATGCCGGCCCACCAGTGCCGTACGATTAAGGAGTGGGTGAGGTCAGGAGGGCAGCAAGGGCGTGGCGAGTAGCAGCCAGGACGTCGAGGCCTTGTCGGCGTTGTACGAAAAAGAGCCGGGGCCAGAAGAAGATCCGCTGTGCGCACGGAACTCTAGCCGACGGCGAGGGTAGCCCTGGCTTATAAGGGTGGCCATCAGTCGGGCGACTGAGGAATGAAATCATGGACGTCCGTTATGAGGTGTTGCAAGGGACTGAATGGGCTGATGAAAATATTGCGTTTGGCAGCTTCGTCAGCACAAGAGGATGCATGGACGAAGCGAGAGAGAGGTGAATGCCCTGGAAGGCGGCTGCTACAGCTCATAATACACGCGGGTGTCGAACCAGATGATGCAGCCATTACGGATGGAGTGATGAGGAGGATATCCAGGATCGGCGTGGCCCCTTCCGTGTGCGGCTGCTGGGGGATGTGAAGTGCGAGAGTGTAGATGCCATCAGGCTCCTGGAAGAGAAGGGACGTCAGGTGTGTATTGGGAAGGGAAAGTAGTGCTTGGTGGATCTAAAGGCAGAAAGCACATGCCTGGCAGGGGGCGTGATCGTGGAGCAATAAAATTGGCGTAAGAAGTCGTATTCGCACTGGCCGGAAGAGGAAGAGGTTAGCGGTGTATGGGGCCAGCGAGATACCCATCGTTATCCCACAGACTTATCAAACAAGATAAGGGACAAAGCGAATGAAAGTTGCGGAGAGGAGGGCAGATAGCAGGAGGGCGAGGAAGTCGTCAGCTGAGAAATAGATGGTTTGTCAGGGTGGAGGGAGGATCGGGTAGTAGGTCTCGCGCCAGGGCAGAACTCAACGTGGGGTGCCTCTCCCGGAAGTTGGGGGTTGGAAGGTCGTTCGAGGAGGTCATGTAAGCAAGATTGAATGTAGAATTTAAGGCAGAGGAGTTGAAGGGTAGACACACTTTTATCCCTGACCTTGACAACGCACCCCTGTACGGCTCGGCGGAAGTCCGGTAGGTGGTGGTCGTGGAGGATGGGCCAAGAATAGTAGTTAGGGCAGGGATGTTGAGTGATGAACTGCTGCAGGAAAAACCCTAAAACCTAAAACCCTAAAACCCTAAAACCCTAAAACCCTTTGGTAAAAACCTAAACCAAAACTGCAAGCTTTTAAACGTTTTCTAGTATGAGCGTGGATATACCCTTGCATAAGGAGGCAGGTTACCCAAGGGCGTGAATGAACCAGTTGGGAGCCCCCGCAGGTGCTCCTGCGGGCCGGCATGGCTGATAAGGAATGTGGTGGTGTCCGCACAGAGGTCTTGAGGGGGAGGAAGAGGACGATGGCAACGGTAATGTGCAAGTGCTGTCTAGAAGAAGGGTGGGGCTTCAGGCAAGAGTAGGAAGGGGGATGTGGACATGATGCGCCTGTCTGCGGATGCCGGGACGGAGTGCGGGGTGCTGGGAGAGGAGCAGCGGCAAGGGGAATTTAGAAGATTGTGCGGGTCCGCATGGGAGAGAGAACGAGCGTCGTTTGGGTAGTTGCAGGGAGGAAGTTGGGGAGAGGAGGGAAGAGGAGGGAAGAGGAGGGAAGAGGAGGGAAGAGGAGGGAAGAGGAGGGAAGAGGAGGGAAGAGGAGGGAAGAGGAGGGAAGAGGAGGGAAGAGGAGGGAAGAGGAGGGAAGACGGGAGGGTAACCCGGGTGTGCCATCGTGATGCTGCAATTGCGGGGTATATCTGTTCCCCTATTGCTTTGGCCTTTTTGCCTTTTTTTGCCTGGACACAGGACACAGGATACCGGCTGTGTCCATTATTCTTTCTTCCTTATAAGATTTTGAGCCGCCCTTCCCCCTTTTATTACACTATGTACGTCACTCTTTGTTCGCCCGACCGCACCGCACCGCGCCGTTCCGTACCGCAGTGGCGCTCGTGGGTCCAAGATGAGTTCAAGCGGGCGGATCTCGCGGGCAACGGCATCCTTAGCATCGGTAGGGCCACGTACGGGAGCAAGAAGTGTCGTACCGTGCTCTTTACGATCCTGCCGTGTATTCTACTGAGTGTACACGCTGCGTCTCTAGAAACCGTGCATTTACAGCAGTGTACAGCAGTGCAAATAACCTCAACATGACCAGGCGAATCTTGGTGCTGTCTGGTCGTTGGTCCAAGTTAGCTCAGGAGACTCCTCGCTGGTTTCCGCCCATGCCGACCTGCGCGTGCGTGTGTGCATGTGTATTTTTATGTCCATCTCTTTCTCTCCCGCCCCCCCCCCGGGCCTTCAGATGAATTCTACATGTACTATTACTCCAAGTTGTGCTTTCGCTTCCCCGTCACGAGGACAGGCGTAAATCCAGGTGCATGCGTGTGTGTGTTTGTGTTTGGGTTATGGGGGAGACGTTTGGAGAGAGAGGGGTCAAAGGTGGTACCCTGCAGCATGGGAAGGGTGGCTGGCTGGGTGGTTCTACCTCTTCGGTAACCACATGGATTACGGCAGGTACGGTCACGTAGATCACGGCAGGTACGGCGCCAGCCCCAAGGAAACTAAAACGAAGCTGCATATCTTTCACCTTATTAAGTAGAGTTAAGCGTACTCCATATGGGGAGTGAATGCGCACTTGGCTTATATCCATATTCCATACGGAAGACGGGAGGCGGCAATTTGAAGCGCAGCTCAGGTTGCTGGTTCCTCCAGAACAAGTTAACCACCGGGGGGGCTGTTGGACACTTACGAGTCGCCATCTCACCGACCCTGCAAGGAAGGAGAAGAGAGATGTGACTTTGAACCAAAAGGGGGAAAGCGCGAAGCTTCCACCGCCGCCTGCTGAATCAGCCTGGACTGACAACCCCCTTCCCCGCTCACTCCTCCGCCATTTCCCTCCTCTACATCCCCAACCGGAGCCCCGGTGGGCGGTAACCCCCAGCGACAAACGCGCCTCCGGCCGCTCACCTTGGCTTCCTTCTCTCACCCACTTCCCCGACCCATCCGCGCTGTCCCCAGGCGCCCTACTCTTCAACGTGTTCGTTCGGTACTGCAGCATCGGACGCGGCGCGGTGGGCGGCCGCAATGAGGACATGCTGAGTCACCAGTTTTCCAAACTATGTCGGGATGCGGGCCTTATCAACGGAAAAGCGATCACCAGAGCCTCGGTAGACATTATCTATCACAGGTGCAGGACGGGGGTGCGCAACTCCGCATCCCGCCTTTCATTTCTATACTTCCCCTTCTGAATGGTTACTTGAAAGAGTTCTTGCGAATTCGCTTCCTCCGCTACAAACTGCGGCCGTTACCAATCCCGCAGGGCTCGAGCTGCCGACGAAAGCCTTGAGACGTACAAGCATAAGGCCGGGGTAGCGGCCACCGCCCGCATGTACTACCCGCAGTTTCTCTTCGCGCTGGATAAGGTAAGGAGCATGTGGTGTGAGCGTGTATGGGTGTGGGTGTGTTTGGGCATATATATACGTGTCAGGTGGGGTATGGGGGGTATCGTGGGAGATCGTAACGTATGTGCAATAGGCTTTTATACATACCTTTTCTCGTTTGCCGGGAGATTTTGCCATCGCAAATTTGCTACCCCTCTCCACACTCACACATAATTCCTTTCCCTAAACGTGCATTTGCACTCCAGATTGCCGAGAAGAGGCGCAGCGGCTTCCAGGAGGTGGTGGCGCGTGTGTTGGCGGCCATCGACACGCTGCCGGAGCCCACCTTTGCGGACTTCCTGATCATCAGCGGCAACCAGCTCGAGGCGGGAGCGAAGGTACCCGAATTCCTGACCAGACACAGTCTCCTCCCGGACAACAGCAGGGAGCTGCGCGCTTTGGCCGACAACGAAATGATTCGCCGAATGAAAGACGGTAAGTTCGTTATCTAGTTGCTATTTAACTGGGTCACAACCGACCTAGCTGAAATAACCAATGAACGGCCCAACGATCAGAGCCCAGACGTCTATATGCCAGAATGCGAGATGCGATCGCAGCATCCTACAGCCCCTGCTACAATATCTGCTATTTGCAAACGTCTCTTGTCTGTTCGTACACACACGCACACACACACACAAACCACAAATGGTTTGCTGATCGCAGAATCTCAGGAAGCGCTCCATTTGATATTGGGGACCGTCCGCAAGCCAGCGACGAGTAGCGAGGGACTGAAGGCGTTTGTGGAATCGAAGTAAGTCTCCCTTCATGGGGGGCAATGGTGAAGGGTGGTAGGTTCAGGGAGACGATGGGCCCAGAAACGACCGGCTGAGGAGCGCTGAGCTGTCCGTACTGCCCTTGGTCTTAAGATACATGCAGCGTAAACGCGCACAAACGAATGGTTGAGTCGTCGTTTTGTTAACAGGCGCACCGGTACCGGCGGTGGTGGCACAGACGGCACACAGCCCGCTGGTGACGCCCACAGCGGCGATGGCGGTGAACTCCAGGGAGCGGCAGCGCTGCAGGCCAGCGTGTACGGCAGTTTGCCGCCGCCAACGCTGGGACCGGAGACAATACGGCAGAAGAAGTGGGAGCGACCGGAGCCTTCTGAGCTGTCGAGGTCCCGGGCAGCTGCGCTCTCTCGCGGCGTTGCTCCCGTGTATTCACCGGATACGATGCATTTTGTGGGTCCTCGGGCTTGACCCGCTGTTGGCATGGGCTGCGACAGTGCTGCTTTCTTAGGAGTATAGCTAGCCTTCTATTCGTTGGTCATTTCTCCACCCCAGCCCACCCCTATCCTTTATGCACATATCGTTGCACATGACAGCCATCTTACTGCTAACACGCTCCTGGCCGCTCCCATCCAGCAACTAACTTTCCCACATGAAGATTCTCCGTCATCCCGTTACCCCCTTCTAAATGGCACCCGAGCTCCCTTTAGGTTCGTGAACTGGATCCAGATCAGTTGATGGTATCTCTCAAACGGGTCTACGAGTTATATGCAGCTTGGGGAGGTGGTGTGGACCGAGCAGCGATGGATCGGCGCCGCTTTACGAAGGCCCTCCGGGATGCACTTCTGATTTCGGAGAGCGGCCCGCTACCCACACGCAAAGCGGAAAATGTGTACGACAAGGTGCTGCCGGCCAGCTCTCGCGCTCTCAACTTCATTCAGGTACGTGATCGCATGCCGCTTGCAATGCCCGCACATGAAGCAATATTATGGTAAATTAAGCACATGTACCTGCCATGATGTCATGGCGGTTTGCGCAGGGCCCCGGCCCGCTGTGCCATTCTTTGCATTTCAGTCAAGTTCACGAAAAGACAACGAAGTCCTCTATCTAAAACTACCTTTCTTTTTCTGCTGGTCTGTCACATTGCGGTAACCATCAGTTCATCGAGGCTCTTCGACATGTGGCGCTCCACCATCGGTTGTCGCTGAACGAAGTAATTGAGAAGCTGGTGGCGGTTGGGGGTCCCAGGCCAGGGCCTTGAGGAGCAGGACTCTGCAGTGTGTACGTGCGTGTGTATGTGCATTTGGGGGGCGTGTGGATGGATGCGATCTTAGGGTAAGGCCGGGGGTGTAGTCAGAACAGCGGACTACGAAGACTGCTTGTGCGGAGAGCAGGATCAGCTGGCGGGCCGGGTGGTAGCTTTGGCCAAAGCACGCAGGCATACAGAAACATCACCTCTGTTATAACGCACCGATATCGAATATAATGGGATGCCACCATGCTAGGCCGGTGTGTCATCAGCGGCTGCTGCAAAAAAACGATGAAATAACGTTATATGATATGAATTGTTGATTGTGTCGGATCACATTCTCACTAGCCCGTAAAGAATCGACACACTCGGGGTTCTGCTGTGGGTGATGGAGCAACAATCTGATTTGAGGTTTATGTTTTTGGGTTGAGCCGTGCCGGAGGGATTAGGCGATGAAGATGTCCAAATGCATTCTCAGACTAACCGATGAACGAGAGCGCACACATGGCTGCCAAGAAGGCTAAATAGAAGGGGAAGAGTGCGTCGGATGTGTTTACTCCATCCTTATATAAGGAACTTACTGCCGCTACCTAACATAAGCTCACATTCCAGGCACGTTCGTTCCTTCGTCCCAGACCCAGACCCATGTTATCCGGGGGTGCCCCAATATACGACGGCAGCGAGTCTAGGGGTTTCCGGCATGGAGGATGACAACAGCAAGCTACCGTGTGGTCCGTTTGTTAACATGTAAAATTCTTTGTGCAAACCAGGTTACTCTTTTACCCGCCAACCATCACTGCATCTCATCCATGGCAACATGCTGAGTTCAAATTAAAACCGACCAGTCATGGCGCCCGATCCACCCGATCCTTGACAGTGAGGTAGACCCGCGCAATTAACACGGTGGGGTGTACGAAAGTTGTCAAATACGCCAATCGGGGTTCATCTCATCCTCATGGCTTTTCGCTGACAGCTGATGCGCCTCCCCCACCCCCTCATTCGTGGGCTGTTAGAAGGGGGAAGACAAAACGACCCTGCAAGCTCCTCCTACACCCCTAACCTACTTCTAACACGCAATGTCGTCATCATCACCTCCATCATACTGAAAGCCGGTGCCGTCGCGGGCCCCCAAACTACCACTCCCTCCCCCTAACCTTGGTGGTTGCATTATGGCTTCATGCGGGCGCCATCCTCCCCTTGCGCTTGCTCGTCCATCGGTCCATGATTGCGGCCCAGTCGCGTGTTACCCACTTGTCACCATCGTGGTAGTACAGCAGGTTTGATGTGATGATGTACGACATGGTACCGAACTGTCGTTCATACAGGGGTGAGGCCGGGTATGATGCGTGGGGTCTCCGCCCTCAAGATTATCGAAGCTATGTGCGCAACGCGCGTTCATCATATTGGTGTAATGTATACCACCGGAAAGTGTGGCTCTGTAAAGCAAAACACATGTGTATAACATATGAAAATAAGAGGATGCTGGAAACAGGAAATGCAGGGAAATGCTAATAAGGACAGCACCTACAGCCGAGTCACGCAAGGGGCGATTCGAGCGAGGGCTAAACCGGATAGCGGGGAAAGCGCACCTGCGCTCCCACACGACGCTGCAGCCACCGGAAGCTCACGTTCCAGCTTTTCGCCTGTCCAAGGAATGATTTCGTTGACGTCGGCGAAGAGGGCCGATTTGCCCCATTTGTTAGCATAGCATTAGTCGAGCAGATAACGTGTCCGTAAGACGGCAAACCACGAACTGTGACACATCGCATGTGTGTGCACTCGCCCAACACGGTGCGGCTCCCTGGGACCTGTTTCTGGCCAAGCGGTCAAAATCCATCACTTGCATCGCGCAGTGTTGGGCAGCCCCAGCCCCTCCACCTAAACGCCCCACGTGCCCTCGAACCTGCGTCGCTGCGGACATCCCCATGCAGAAGAGGATGAGAGCTGATCCTGCAGCGTCGTTTGGGCGGGTGTGTAGGTATGGGTAAAGATGGGAACACTCAAAACCTAAATTTTTCTTGCCTTGGCGAAAATTATGTAAAAGTATGAAATCATGCGCAGCGTAAGCGTTTTAGGGATCGGCAAGGATACGGGCAATTGCATCGCGCGACTCGGGTTTTAAATCCATCCTGAGGTGCTCCCATTCGCAGCCCCCATTTTTACCATATCTTACACACACACGCCCTTCTCATCATCAATGTTACCTCCTAAAGCTCCCCAGCCAAGGTGGACTGTGCGTGTAAGATCAATGTTTTGAAAGTTCTCCTCCTGCGGGTGATGCGAGGTTTGAGCACGAACACCTACCTTGCCTCCCTCCAAATTCAAACAGGCGCAAGTTATTAGATACCTTATAGTACTCCACGCGTCGTCGTCCACCTGCCGGGGGAAGTGGAGGGGCCGATGTTGATGGCTGCTCAGCACCAACAGGAGTTTGGGTTGAGCTAGACATCTTAATAACTGTGCTCTATGAACAACTGGTGCTTAAGAAATTAGTCAGATATACAACCTGGGCGAGAGAATGGAATGTAACAATAATAATCCGCTGTAAATTGCCGTTAACAGAACTTGACTATAGCCCTGCGATATTATAACGAAAATCATTTAAGTACAAGTATGCCTCGTTGTTTAGGCATACCCTTTTAACAGTAATAGTACGGTGGTACTGAGAGACAAAGCGGTTAAGCCTAGGGTTCGAGCTTATACATAACAGGGAATGCATCACCCTACCGTTAACTTGGCCAAGAAAAGAATGATTCATGTCTGATACATGTGTGCGAAAACTGTCGTTTTCTTGGCTAGGTTAATGGTAGGGGGATGACTGCCATATTCTGTCCGGCGTCCCGATCATGGTGTTAGATCCCTAAGGTGCATAGAATCAGACCTTCCAAAACACAATGGCATAGCAAAGTGTTAACCGCTGTCACCGCTTAAGTTTAAACCAGCTGAGAGCGTTGAGTGTTTCAATTAGCGGGTCGTCAAGGCCAAGTTGAGACCCAGTCTAACGGGGCCTGATATGAGTCAAACAACATAAGACTTGTCAAATGACCCATGCATACACACTCCCAAATAAAAGCTTCGGAGGCGTGGGGGCTCGAGCCGTTTAAGGGGCACTGAGCATGGACGATGGTCTTCTCTTACAGTATTGCTATATAAAAAAAGCCATGTACTTACTTCGACACTGCACCAAGCCTGAAACAGGGAGATAGCAGTTGGGCACTACTAGGAAACATCCCAAACTGGATCACCTGGCTCTCACAGCTTGCCGAAAGGACGTTTGGCCATAGCCTACCCTGACCCTATATCCCATATCCTGGGTAACAGAGCACCTATGTAGGGGGGACAGTCGCTCCCAACAACGTGCTTATCTATAATTAATATGTTACTATACCATTCCCAAGGCTACCGCTACTGCAGCTGTGAGCAGAGGGGGCCTGTGTCCGTAGTCCGCAGTCTGCCGGGAGCTCGATTGCAAATCTAACACGATCCCAAATTCCTATACGGCAATCTTTGGTACACTGTACTACATACACACACACACACATATATATATATAGTTCCACATGGAGACACCTACCAAAAGGGTCGACATCCGAAAAATGTACGACGCCGCCGAGACAGCATGGCTCAGGAAGTCGTGTGCTTCTCCCAGCCCCCAGCCACATCACATCGCGCCACCTCTAGCTGCGGCCCCAGCAAGGAATATCTTCAGCACAGCGGCAGGCAGGTAGCCAAGCCACCCAAACACCCTAACTAAGCTGGGAATAGGGCATCGACAAACATTGACAATACAATGAGTGATGGGACTCCTCACGCACAGCAAAATTGCCTGGCAGTACTACTTTAACGAAAAAACGGATGACACGCGGAACTTGGCAATAATAATAATGATAATAATAATAATAATTATTATTATAACGTTATTGTGACGGACAAGCAGCCAATCGAATCCTCTGGACGACTGGCGCGCTGATGGCGGAAGGGAATCCTTCCACCCGCCAAATTCTGAGAAGAAAAAATGGTATCAGAGTTGTCATAACAGTAATCATGTTGAGGCGCCCAAGGAGCTGCCGGGACCCCGGCGTGGGGGTAGCTAGCCGGTAGGTGGGCTCAGCGGCGGACCAGCCCCATGAGAAGCTGCGGACATAAGGACACATCCAAAGACACAACTCTGAAAGCGCACGTCAAGAAGGCAAGTCAGGAAAACCCACACGACACATGCCCCTAGCCACAAGGCCTCGAAGCTAGGGTCGTTTCATTGCCGGCATGGACACCGCCACCGCCACTTCTGCATCATGCATGACGCATTCTAACCGTCCGTCCGCCGCGCTATGCAGCCTTAAATCCCCATTCTG
The DNA here is from genome assembly GCA_030268105.1 of Volvox africanus. Taxonomy (NCBI): domain Eukaryota; kingdom Viridiplantae; phylum Chlorophyta; class Chlorophyceae; order Chlamydomonadales; family Volvocaceae; genus Volvox; species Volvox africanus. The sequence goes on from BSDZ01000009.1 coordinate 372,657, forward strand.
CCGCGTAGGACGTCACGAGTGGAAATGATTTCAATCCACTCCACTCCATTTTGGTGTAATATTCTCTGGTTTGGAGCAATTAAATGTTGTTGGAGCACGGAACCCCTCCGTGACGCGGATTGGTCAGTTGTGATGGCCCCATGCAAGCCGTATAATGCAAATGTTCAAAAGTACGAGCAGCAGTAGCAGTAGCAGCAGAAGCAGCAATAGCTTCCGCAGATGCGCATGCATCCAAATGGGTCCGCGCATATGCACACAGACACATACATACACACGCACAGACAAACAGCGACAGCGACAGCAAGATGCTGGCAGCAATAGGTGCCATGTACGAACGAATGCATACCCACACGCGGTATGACGGTATAACGTTCCGTACGGATCTAGCTCACAACATTATCTCCGTCAAAAGAAGTTGTTTACGCCCTGCCATGGGGAAAAGCCGTTACCAGTTATCGATATTGGAAATCGGCGCCGCAACTTAACGCGCATTGTCACCCTGTAATGGGGTGTTTTCCAAAAACCGTTTTCCTGTTCTTGTATTGTTCATTCCTTGTGACCTGGCGGAACGCCACACAGAAACCCATGGACCCGCAGCGAATCCTAACTGACCCCGGATCCATTAAATCAGCCGTTCCGAAACCAAACTACAAGGCACACTGGACCCCTCCTACCATCTCTCACTCGGCATTTTGACGGTTGCAGGTGACCGCGTCATGAAGAGCAAGTGAACCGTACGGGGTACGGAGTACGACACAGTAACCCAGGGTCCTTTTGCTTCTGACACGGTGCGCAGCAGGTAGCAACACACATCTAATACATGTTTATATAGTTCGCGAGATCAAACATCCCGGGGTCAGCAGCTTCACACTTTCGCACACTACAACAAAATTAGTTTGCATTGCCCTCATACGTCACCAGCTTGTTAGAGCGCTGTCAACTAATCAGCGCCCCGCTGTTAGCTCCCCGCTCACAGTTGTGCATGGGTCCTCCTTGCGGCCAGGCGATGGACGCGGAGCAAACATCCGCAGACATAGAAGTATAGGTTCTTAAAGACCCGCTGTATCATATATATTTGCAGATTTTCGGCAACCGCATCTAACAACCCACCGGCACACCATTTGCTGCTAAGTAACGGTGCCGTACCTAGGAACTTCGTAATTGCCACTTGTCTCAGTTCCGGTAAAGCGCATTCCTGAGCATATCTGATAGCAGAAGCGGCTCACTGGAACGCAGCTGCAGATGCGGCTGCGTTGCCATCCTGCTTGGCACAGGAGCTGTGGCAAGTGCAACGCCCCAGGGCCCCGGCAGCGAGGAAGACTCGGATGCTACCAGATTATTATCGCATGTGCTACTGCCGCCGCAGCGCCACCCCGCCGCGCGAGGGTGGCCGCCCCGTACAGTTTTGTCGTACGTGTTGTGTTTCTCCGAGGTGCGGCTCCCCATCTCACTGATGCCCGTAGCCGCCCGAACGCGGATCTCAGCTGACGTCAGCTGGTAATTTCCCTCGCCGCCCTCAGCCTCGGAGGCGGATGGGAGCAGCTCTTTTCCAGCAGCGGAAGTCGCAGCGGTTATCGACCAACCGTTCGTAACCCTCAGCGGCGCTTCCGCTGCAGCATGGTGCCGATGTGGCATGAGTGGTATATAGTAGCCACAGGTTTCAGTGTCGGAGATCGTGCTCATTCTCGTGCCGTGCAGTTCCGAGCACCCCGTGGGCCGATCACGCTGACCCAGATCGCAGCTCGCCTCCAGGCCGGCTCGGTCCAGGGGAGAGGATAGCGCATCACACCTCGTGAGATCAGCTAAGTCAAATTCTGCAACATGCAAAGTTGGCAAAACTCTAGTAATGAATCAAGTGATTGTTAAAAACTTGAGATCTACAATACGGGTATTCGAAACCGGGCATGGAACCGAGGTTATCTCCTGGTTCATATTTCGTGCCGAAGCGCGAATTGGTTGGCGCACGATGCAATACCATCTCCCAACTGACAGGAGTTTGTGCGAGTGCTGTAAATCATATATGGTGTGTGCGAGTGAGTCCATGACCTCACTGGAAAATATGATATTGTGTGCTTGGTTCGTACTTCGTCCTCGGTACCAGATGACCACATGCCGGGATTCCAGTGCGACACGCCCACGCCACGGGGAATCGCGCTCGCCACACGGACACTACCGAGCGTGTTGGGAAATGACATACATGGATGAACAGATCCTCGAATCCTCGTCTTACCGAGCAGCTGGTCGGGCTCGGACATAGCACGCGGCAGAAGCGAGCCGTTGCCGCCGCTCGTCGGCGCCTGGCTCGTCTCCCTAACCCCGTCCCCCGGCTGCAAGTTAGCTTGCTTCTCTCGCAACTCCACTGTCAGCAAACTGAGCCGCTGGACAGGTTTGGGTAAGTCTGCTTTTGTAATCTCTGGTTTGATGTTGACTTTTCCGGTTGCACAGGGAGCGACCAATGTTTTAGGAGTTATGACGGTCGTGGCATGGGCGGCCGACCAGCCCGATGCCTCCAGAGATCGCTGAAACTCGCAGTTGTTAATCCTAGCAGAATTCAGCCATGCATCAAAGCTCCCAACGACCATTTTCACGACAAGGTAGCGCACTTCCTGCGGAAGCGAGAAGACGCGTCCAACGTGACATAATATCTTCCAAGGGGCGCAGCCCAGCTCACGCAGGAACGTGAGGCCCGTTTTAAAGCTCTGAACAGATGTCGGAAACTGAAGCCGACATCATACGGTTTCACCATTTGCACAGCGGAGTCACGTGGCTCGTCCCCACGAGTTTTGCGCGTAATCCTGTAGCAAAGGGCTTCCCACTCACTTGTTTAAAGCCTTGGCGCGCTTTACAAGGGACCAAAAACTGCTGTAGATTTCCCACAGTGCCCGAGGCTGGAAAATGAGGTTCCGGCAGCGACAAGCTGTAACCCGTAGAATGCTGCTAGTTTCGGATACCGTTTGTGAGAGGATGGCGTGAATACTTCACACGCCAACTCTCAACACAACAATGCGGCGAATGCGCTTATATGATTACATGATTCGTTACAAAAGTGAACGCACATGTACGACAAAGTAGCTATATGTTACTTTTGTCAATCATTTCATGACAGTATAGATATTATTGCACATCCCTTTTGCTGTGCTGAAGTCCATGGCAAGCCCACGTGGCAACCGTTCCACGTGTGTTTGCTTCTGACCGCTCTATCTCGACAAGTTTCTGTCTGACTTCGTGCATCCCGTGCGCTCACAATACAATGCAATATATTCATATTTTTCATTCTGAATGGTCCGACCCTGTCTAGCGTAAATAACTAATGGTGTTCATGAGGATGCCGGTCATCGGAATATGGTACCAGTCATGTCATGTCCTTCTTGCGTGACACAAAAACTTCTGCAAGGTTGGAGCTGTTCTGATTGAGCTTATGAACCCCCCTTGAACCAGAGAACCTCGAGCTACTGTCTTCTTGTGGTCCTAGTAGGATCCACTTCAAACGGGAGTAGCCGTCCCGCAGGCATATTATGCATAACACCAATTTATTACATCAAAATATCAATAGCGCAGAATCATTCGAAAACTTACACCTCATCCCCTGCACTGGATAGTTTTCCGCTTTGTCCTTTTTCCCTTCCTTTCAACATTTAATAGTAGCAGATGGTGTATGTGAGCCGGCGGCCGGTCTCTTGCTGAAATTGTGCCACCACAGCATCCACACAGTCCTCCCATTCGCCGCCTTGCTCCAACTGCACACACGCACACACACAAGAGCGGAGGACAATGAGCCAGCCGTAGTTGGGGATGGGGTTGTTTACATCTCAAAAGAGGGCTGTGGCATACATCAGCAAATCGTGAGAGGGAAATGCCAGAAAGCGGAAGGTGCACCATCCAGCCAGTGCGTTGAGAAGGCGGGCACTGCAGTCCCTTTGCGTACCACGTCTTTTCGACTGTTTTTCGCGTTAGGACAAAGCAGATGGCCCGCGTGCGGTGTGAGGGGTCTCAAACCGGGCATATGCCCATTCCTTGCTTACCATCTGACATAGCTTCAGAGTCTGCGTTGCCGCATGCGCTGCCTCCTCGTGGTTGTCCTTCACATCCTGCAGTGAATGGCAAAGTGCCAAGTAAGCTCATGAAGCCTTGCAGTATCAAAGAAATGTGATGGGACTCCGCCGTGCGGATTTTGGGGTTCGGCTTCGGCCTCATACGGCCCAAGAAAATAAAGCCCTGGCAGGTTGGTCCCCCTCGGCCATTTGAAGTCCCTTACTAGGCCGTCGATTCGACAAGCCCTTTCGAACACCCTAGGCATGTTGTTGAGCGCGTGGAACATAAGAAGGGGGCGCTGGCTCTTCCAGCTAAAACAACAATATCCTAGCAATTAAGCAATAACACAATCCGTGACATGACGTGACACGAGGCTGTGGGCTGGGGAGGCAGGAGGGAAGCAAGTGCTCGGTGCTTCTGTCCTGATCCTCAGTCCCACTGGCGCACCTCTACGACCCCCCCTCCCGGACGCTCACCTACCATGTTACATATGAGCACAGGCTGTAATGATACCTGGGGCCGGTGGCTCATATCTGAGAGGGACAGTGGCCACCGAGCGCCATGTGGTCCGTTCCAGGAGTCGCATGCGGGTTGGGGGGGCAAGCGGAGGTCATCCTTGGGAGTTCAGAGCCAGAACCATGGTCGTCTGAAACTCCACTATATACGAGGGGTTCCCCATCGTTAAGTTTATTGTCTCTACCGGTTGAAGACGGTTTCGGAGAGCACCTTATCTGTACATCTTGGCGGGACATGCAGCTCCCCGTGCGGAAGGGGCTCCCTGACGTGGCCCCTTTAGCGGCACGCGCGTCTACTCCGGGTGTGCACGGTCCCTATCTCCCTGTGCCGGTTTCGGAGCTCCTTCAAGCTGCGGCTTACCTTCCAGCACCTGCTCCATGACGCGCTCCTCGAACGTGACCACTACGTCAAACTGGTCTCTGACCGGGTCAGGAGGTTCGACCGGCGCGGGGAGAGTTGCACTGATGAGGAGGGCGCTTGACCGATGAGAGGAGAATTTGGCTGACATGGCAGCAGGCCTGACCCGCGCGGCAACAAGTAACCCGCGAGGCGCAAAACAAGCTGTTGTCCCCCGGACCCAAACCCGCCTCCATGTCCGCGTTGTGCATGCCTATGTTTTGTTCTAGCCGTCATGTCGATTCATGTCAGAATGTATGATGTCAGATTGATACCCGTGTTATGCCGTGCTGTGTTGCACTCTTCTGGGTGTATCCTCCCCACCCATGTGGTGGTGCACGGACCTGTTCTCTTGGTAGCGTTCAGGAGCAAGCTTGACGCCCATGTTCCTCCGCAACATTTGCAACAGTCCATTCCGGGTGTAAAGCTCCGAATCCTTGGCTGTAAGGTCATCATATATGGTCTTGTATGGTGTGCCGAACTGCGGGAGGGGTTGTGGGAGCCAAGCGGGCCAAACTCGGGATGTGAAGGGGCACAAAGGACAGGGCCCCGGATGCCCCAATGGCGAATGGTGTTTTGATCAAATTTGGCCGCGATCGCTGACAGCATTGATATTTTGGAACATCGTAAGGAATCGGTCCCAGGACTCCCTTCACATGGCATTAGAAGGCTGTGACTATCCGATCCGGTCCTCCCGACAGGCCCCAGCCTACGTCGCGTGGCACTCGAGGCAAATCTTACCCGCAACAGGTTATGATTTTGGGTGTGCTTCCCGGGAATCAGGTTGTACCTTATAAACATTGGGCTCCTTCTGGCTGGGTCCCGGCAGTTTAACGTGCGCACCAACGCCAAAAGAGCTGACCTGCGCGGAATGCGCACGGAGGACTGATTGCAGGCAGGTTTGTGTAAAATCATAATACAAACATCACTTACGTTCATTCCGTGCTTCTTTAGCATGGCGTGCGCCTCCATCGACCGGTTCTGGTTAGACGCGCAAACCATTGCGAAGCACAGCTGCCGCATTCTTGCTGGGCTGTGGTGCTCCATATAGAACACCACAGCCCCTGTAGTTGTTTACTTATCTGTGACCCAAAGGAAATCTTCAAAGCATCCTACAGCGTAAGCTTTTTCACAATACCCTGAAGAAAATTCTACAATACGATAAGGAATACTTACGTATTTACCATCACATAAGTCGTTTGTCAAACACTGCTTGACAAATCGCGCACTGGTGCCAGCAGGCTGTCGCTTTGCCAACCGTCAGAATCACTTGGAAGACGATTCATCTACCCCGAAGAAAGAAAATATCGAGAACTGAAAATCCTAACGATGGTGAGATACACGTGAACGCACGCGAATATTATCTTGTCTCCTCGACCCTCCTCCCAGGGGGCCAGGACCCACGGGCCGCGCCCACAATCATCACATTGGACCCGAAGGGCTCGAATGCAGCGCCGACGGACGGCGCAAAAGAACGCCGCAAAAGAACGCCTTCCGCCTTAACACGGGACCTTCTGCGGTCCAGATATACTAGCTTCAACAGCCTAAAGGCCTCAGAGGCGCTCAATGCTTCCTGTTGAATAGGGCCACGGCAAATTAAGTTGTTGCCACCATTAAGTGAAAAGAATCTGAAGGAAAGGGCGGCGAACGGGTACATCTCATGGTTACAGATTCCACCTTGTAAGGCCTCACCAATTCTCACCATTCGATGAAAAATGTTTTGAGTTTCCAACTGTCAACCTTTATTTCCCTACTTTTATCCCTCACTGATTACCAACTTTATCCCTCGCATTGTCCTCTCGTCACATCTAAGTCGCGCTGCCGTTCTCCTTCATCCAACATGCTGAATAATAAAGTGCAGAACTTTTCCTTTCCATCCTCGTATCTGCCGTAAGAGATTTTAGTTGCCTACGTAGTAACGAACCCAGGCTCCTGGTCTAATATGTTTATTGCGGATGATATATAACATGCGTCCGTAAGCAGGTGTGATGCAACCTTACATTAGAAAAGATGTACACAGATAAGCATACAGGGTCCCAAACCTAGGAGAAAGCTATTAAGGTTATGCACATCGGCACCAGCGTCAATAGGAAGAACTGTCGTAGCCAAGTACAGAACTCCGCCTCTTATCCTGCTTAAAGAGAGGCTCTCAACAGTGAGGCCCACCCATATGGCCGTCAGTGACGCGCTATTGTTTTATCCAAAAGCAAATGGATTCGTGACATACCAAGTCATTGCCATCGTATTGCGGCGGCGTTTCATAAATGCTTTTTAAACCACCTTGGGAATTCTGTTCCTCGCCTTACCAGTCCCGAGAAAGTGATCTTTTAACCCCAAAACACTTATGTACTACGTAATGTACAAGCCATTATATATGCACGAAAACGAGGCTGCCAGATAAATCAGTGGCGCAAACCTGATAATCCCCGCGTCTCGATACCAGCGACAGCCGGAAACTAAAACCAAGTCACAAGCGCCCTTCCGCCATCGGCAGGCACAATAGGTGTGTCAGTTGAATCAAACCTCTTAGAAAGGTGTTGAGTGACAGCCGACCCCAATGCTTCGCAAAGTATAAACCCTTAACCTTGCCGCCTCTAAAAGAACCTGAGCATATACACATCCAGGCCATACTTGAAATGACAGGCAATCCTACAGCTCCACTGTCGTGGGTCTGTCTGGGCAACTCCCTCGTTGCTTTTATTTTCCCGCAGCGCCTGCTCAGCCACTCGCGTGCAGCAACATTGGACGCGATCCCGGAGGCACAGTCGCACATGGAAGCAGCCGTGGCACAATCTGCTTTCAGTCGCTCTTCCGGCGGAAGCTTGTGCCTTCCATGAGTCTGTGTGCCAGGTTTGAGAGGGCAAAGTGTCACACATCGTGATGTCAACGGATCAGTTGACAAACAGGGCGGATGAAAAACCCGCAACCCGCCCAGCCTGTCAAGTTTGGGGGATACTTTAACCACAGTCACTTTTGCAAGCGCGCCCAACCAAAACCCACAAAGGAACGGTGCTCATCAGGCCAGGCCTGGTTGGCCTGGGCCAGCCAGGCGCGATAAGGGTTATCCAAACGTGCCATCCCACTGGAGATGCAACCCGTTTTCTTATGTTAAGCCAACTTAGGATTGCTCACGCGAGATTAAACATTACGATATGTACCAGTGATCAGGTGTCGCGCCCAACCATCTACATTTTGGCCACCGTGCTCGCTTCAGAGCCCGCACTGCTAGATCCGTGACTCCAAGGCAATCCAGTTCACCAACTTGCCTCGCTTTTCCGCCAGTCGGCTGCGCCAACACCGCAGCGCAGCTGGCGCACGTAACCACCTGCTGGCTGTGGGAGAAGACCGTCGTGATGTTAAAGCAGCCCTGACATTTCACATCAAGAAAATAAGAATTTGGACTCTGTAGAAGCCGCTTGCGCTTATGTCGTCGCGCCTCCAGCGCGGCAGGAGGGTTGAGAAGGTCATAATCCTGGTGAAGCGGCATGATGACAGTTCGCTAATTGACACCACCCTACATTACTACTTGAACAGGAATCATTCTGTACATTAGGCCTATTTTGTGGAAACATTGGTCCGTACGGCACCTTCGCATATGTATATGCACAAAGAATTCCATCAATTGGATAACAAAGGTTAAACCCGAAGCATTCCATCGTGCGATCACCCGAAAATTACGGAGGATTCCAGTCTACCTCTTTCAAAGTTCTGGGCAAATCGCTGTCGCTTGGGAGAAGCAGCAAGGCCCGGCGCTGGGCCTTTTGAAAAATGCAGCACGATGAAATAATTTGGCAGGTAATTGCGCGTCATCGGTTGGCGGCGGCGGCGGTGCGCATCGGCTGCTTGTATGGTGGCTACCGGTCTGCTAATATTAGCACAGATGCACGGATTTAACTGAAATGGAAGACCCCTTACCTAAGGCCTGCGATTTTTTGCCACGCAGGTCATAGGCCATGTCAACTGCAGCTTTAGAGCAAAGACTCAGACACAAAATTTCTGCCGCAATGAGTATAACGTGACTGGACTCTGTAATCGTAGCTCGTGCCCATTAGCAAATAGCCGTTACGCAACCATAAAAGAGGATAACGGAAGATGTTACCTACTAATGAAGACGATAGAGCGGGCGCATTCACCCAAAAACCTTTGGCAGAAGATCCGCCTTAAAAAAAACTACGCTGCAGCTCTGGAGCAGCTGGACCAACACCTGCAGTATTGGCCCAAGTTCCTAGTGCATAAAAACAAGCAGCGCTTCACTAAAATCACGCAGTACCTTATACGAATGCGGAGGCTCGAGGTGAAGGCGCGCCCAAAGCTGGTGGGCATCAACCGCAAGTGAGTAGGGGCGGTCTCGAAGCTTGCACGAAATGAATGGTATGTCGTGGCTGACTGTCGGTCTCCAGGGCCACCCGCAACAAAATCTGTCGGTTTACAGCTTTGCGCAACTGGATTCCCCCTTGCAACACCATGTTTAAGCAAACACACATGCGGAAAGTAGTCCCGGAGTTTAGAACAGGGGAATGCATACTAGAAGGGCGTGACTGTTCAGTTTGCATCGGGGGCAGGGCAGGCCCGCTCCCACAGGCGGGGCTTGGCCCAGCCCTGTGACATTCGGCTATCAGATGCAACAAGCACTGTCAGTACTCATTGCCCTTACCGAAGATTATTATTGCGACACATCTTGACTCTGAATGCATCTAGGCAGTCCGGTCATGCCTTGGGGTGTGAGTATGGGCTATAGGAGTGCGCCTTGTGCGTGTCACGACGAAGCGTCGTTTGTTCTCGTGGCGCTTACTCGAGGGTGGTTTGTCCTGTGCCGTTGCCGACCTGTGCCCCATGAGCCGTAGCGTGCGGTCAAGATTCCGACCTATCCTTACCCCCTCAACTCTCCCCTGGTGGTGACTCGGCATGGATGCAGGCTCGAAAAGGTGGAGCGGAAGCGTGAGGCGAAGGCGGAGGTAGCTGCGCATTTGGAAAAATCGATTGAAACGGAGCTTCTTAAACGGCTCCAGGTGTGACTCGTTTGTATGCGTGTGGCGATCAGGATATTCGGGTTCGGTGGACCACTGGTCACTGCGTGGTTCTCAATCGTTCGGTTTGGAGGCCCGTTGCGTTGACCGGTGCGGTTGGCAAAAAATATGCGTGAATTAAGTGACTAAGTCTATTGACCCTAACCTGGCAAGGTTAAGGGACTTACGATTGACGGCGCGCCGTGTTTGCCCTACCATTGGCCCCCCTGTTCCCCTCCCCCCAATCTCGCGGCTCCTCTTTGCCCGTACAGAGCGGCACTTACGGCGACATCTACAACTTTCCGCTCGCACAGTACGAAAAGGTGCTCGACACTCAGGAAGTCAAAGAGACAGAACGGGAGGAAGAGGAGCTCGGGGAGGAATTCGTGGCGGGGGATGAAGATGACCAGGAGGAGGAGGAGGTGCGGGGGGCTCTTTTGATGGGCAGAATTAAAGCGTAAAACCTAGAGATATGGCTGTCCGCATGCCTTGCTCTTTGCGCACTCGTCTCTCATGATGGATAGGCACAATATCAGTGCTGCGTGTTGGCTCCCGAGTTATACCAAATCTTGAAAAGAAGGGTGACAATGGGCTTCGATTCCCCGACGGAGGCCCTGCCCGCTTGGGTGTTGAAGAGCAGGGAGACGGCTTTCGTCTGACCCGCTGCCTGGCCATCCGCGACATCACAACACGCGACGTGACAATCGTTGACCTTGGGCGAGTGTTTGATGGCCCGGTTTACACGCATCCGTCGCACAAGTATACGCATGGTGTGTGTGTTCCTCTTTGGGCCCCTTTGGCTTTGCACCCCTATGTGCGGTGCTATGCATATTACCGGATGGGCATCATGCTGTTGTCCCCCCCGCCCCCGCCATGAAGCATGCCAATATCGACATGAGCGGAGCCTTGTCATCACAGCACAACATTGCAGGGATTGCGTAAACCCGACTATTCTCTGCCCATGATCATCTGATTCATGTCCCGACCTCTACGCCGCGGCGTAGAGGAAAGACCACCACAAGGATGCAAGTGCCATTCTTTTCTGTGTCGCAGACGCAGCTGAGCGCCGGGCACAATAGCCGCAAGGGAACTGGAACGTCTTTCCTTGTGGGCTATGCCGTGCGGTTTTTCACCCCTATAGGTTTCCCCTCCACCACTCCTCCACTACAGCTGTTTTTTGACTGGTTTGGAGGGAGGGCGCACCTCGTCAGTGGGGTGCCCTCGGCGGCTGTCTCCCAGAGTGCCGCCGGGAAGTGCGTCGCCCTCCCGCAGATAGGCCCCGCCGCAGGGGGTGATGTGACAATCGTTGGCTGCGGTTTGTCCGTGTCGCTGTCAACACGCATCCATCGTACATTTGCAGCACTTATTATTATTGTTGGAATGTGAGCAACACTCATATACGAAATAATGTCAGAGCAAGTAATACGGCCCACGAGGGGCCGGGCGCTTTGCTGACTTCAACAATTATCACATTATACCCCGGTTGGTTCAGGAATGATAGAATTGCTATGTCTTGAGGAAAAAACGAATGCTTCACTTCACATATGTGGTACGCCGTCTTGTTGGTCTTGCAGACACCTCCCCTGGAAGGCCATGAGTAAAGGACGTCATGACACTTTTCACATGGCCGCAGCATCGCCAGCTCCTGTAATTGATTATTTCCGACGAGGTCATCTGGTCATGTGCATTGCTTAGCACGTCAACCATCCCACGTCAAGGTAGTCTTTCCAGACGACTCTGGCTCGCTGCTTGTTGCCTTGCAGCTGCCAACGCCGCGGCTGAAGAGCCGTGACAAGCCACTTATCTTGTCTGTCTGTCTGCCTTGTCTGCTTGTTTTGGATTTTTCCTTCCAGGTGGAGTACCTGGATGACGATGAGGTGCAGTTGGACGAGGAGGATATGGAGGACTGGGATGATGGGGAGGGCGAGGGCGATGGTGACGATCAAACTGACGACGGAGATGACGAGCAGGATATAGAGGTAAACGGCTTCCTGGGCGATAATGTCTGTGTCCCTCTGTTATGAGACCAGGATTTCATAAGGAAGATCTCAGTACTTCATGTTCCTTCATGTTTATGTATTGTCCGCAAAAACACACCCGTGGAGCGGCGGTCGCGCATCAGGCCTTTACCGCGCATTCGAAGGTGGCCCCAACTACTGTTCGTGAACTTTAGCTGTCCTGGCTGTGCCATTGGTATACATCGAGTGCTATCGTCAGCTAGTCTCTCATCCGCACTGTTCTCAGCTGCCCCTGTGTGTACCGGCGTTGCATTGACGTTCTTGCAATGCTGGGGTCCCAACCGCGGTCCCTTGTTGTCTTGGTGGCCTCGCGGTGTACATTTAACGTATCAGCCGAGCACATCGGGCGGTGAGGACGAAGCGGGAAGCAGTGAGGAGGACGATGATGACGTGGACACGGGGTCAGATCAGGAGCGACCAGAGCCATCTCGCAAACGGAAAGCGGCGCCACCATCACGGCCAGCAGCACCGGCGACGAAGGCTGGCAAGGCTGCTGCGGCGTCGGCGTCGGCTGGGAAAAAGACGATCAAGAGGAGGCGGCAGCAGCTCGAGATTGAGTACGAGGAGGAGCGTGAGCAAGCCCGACATTTGAACTGAGCCGCTCCTGGCATTCCGTCCCTATAGCATACACCGTAGTAGCATATGACACTGGGGGCGCTCTGTCGCGGGCCGTGTCCACAAGGGGGTAGCAATAAGTGCATGCATGACAGGACGCGGTTGGCACTGATGTGCACGCCTGGGATAGGGGTGCAAGCATGACAGGACGGCCAGGGAATCCTGAAGACATGGCTCCTGTTGCAGGGAAGGGAGAGGTTGAGAGAGAGGTCTGATGTGTAGGTCATGTAAGGGGGGTCCCAATTCAAACGCACTGGTGTGCAACCCCCATGGCGTGTTCTTCTCTATTTTAGTCAGGAGGCTTACAGCTGTCATGAACGGTGTCTGTGGTGGTACATAGGTGGGGCCGACGTCTAGCATGTCGTGTATTATTGGACTGCATGGCGGTGCCGCAGCAGGGGGCTTGACTCAAGGTCACTGTGGGAATAGCCTCATCCCTCAGGTAGACAGATTCGTATGAGCTCCGCACGGAGGATTCTCAGGATGCTTTTCCCAAAGCATGTTTGTATCAACAATGGCGACCGTATGGACTTAAATGCCGTTGGTGGCTTGCAACGTAACTTCAGCATTTGTCTATATACCTGATCTTCACCAGTCGTAAGCATATGCACATGTACGATATATATTTTTCCCAACATTCATTGTGCCTCCTGTGGTTTTGTTGTATCACCCATGTCGTGGTCCGGTGTATCTGTTAATGCAAGTTTAGGGCATAAGTGCCCTAGGATTGCAATTTTTCCGTACAGGATAGAGTCTCTAAGGAATTCACACCAGTTTGCCCACATAACACCTCTCGACCCTACCATACCTGGTGCTAATCGTACGCTCCGTCTTACTTGCGTCCCATCGCTAAGTCATCTAATCCAAAGCTCTTCTAAGCCACGCATCGCTTCATTCCGTAATGAGTCAACACATAAGAGTCAGGCATCAAATCAAAGAATTCGTACCTTAGCTGCCTGGCAACCCCGGTAGGTGTTGGAGCATTTTTATTCACCATGAAATCCAGGGTGCTGTTCATACCTTGTTACTGCGTATATCATCTTCTGGACCTAAGTCAAGCGGTCCACAACTCCTCCAGTTTTAACCACTTATGTGGTGTATGTTGTGCGTCAGCGTCACCTGACTTACTGATGGCTAGACGACTACAATCTACCAGCGACAATACGAGTTTATTGCAAGGGTGTCATGCACCGTTGACGCGTGACAATTCTGGTAAAAGAGCGGTTCGGTAACGACAGTTGCGACAGCTGCTGACTCGCGTGAGTGACAGTTGGCCGTTGCTGGATCCACCAGCCGTACGTTTGGCGATCTCTTGCCGGTACTTAAGGCGAAGGCTTCCCACTAGAAGCGTTTCGCCTCGTCGATATAGACTGTTCGGAATTGAGCTATTGTAACGATATTGTACAGACTCTTACAGTGGCTCACATTCCGCGCATCTGCCCAGGCCGCCAATAGATCGGTCTATGCTGGCGCTATCAGGACTGATCACCCTGATTAGCTGCCAATGGAGTTCCGCGACGGAGCTCTGGGAGGAGTAGGTGACTGCGCGGCGCGACGCCCATCACCGACAGAGCTAGGAAGAAGTAGCGCAGTCTCGCCTCAAGGCCGCGCTGTGAGGCCAGTGTCTAGTGTAGTTGCTCGAGCTACAGCTAGTGCATTGCTGCGCTAGCCTCACGTACATTAACTACCAAACACACCCCCAGTGTCGTGGACGCAGCGATGCCGCTCGCTGCACATGACAAGGGCAAGCATGCTAGATGGCGATGAAGATCTGCTGATCTCAACAGTTTCTAACTCAAAACTTAACGTATATCTCCCCCACGAGTGCATGTTGTCGTACAAGCCCGTATAAATCCTGAACAAGGTAAGTAGACATCTACCCACGCACATCATCATATATTGATCCCACAACGTTTGTTTTTCCGAACAGACCGCCGCAAGGCTGCCGCAACAGAGCGCCTTATTCCCTATTGAGCCCGGCGATAAGCAATAATGTTATCGATCCGTCCCTCTCTTCCCCCCTCGCTCGCTACTATAACTATTAGATCTGCTGCTTGCTTGCTTGATGAATGGTGCATCTCACCAAACAAGATGAGCGCTTCGGTTGCCACTCGTGCCTCATTAATGATCATCCAGTAACCTTACCGACAAAATTATCAGTAACCAAGCGACAATCCTTGATGTTTGTTGGCAGCCGGAAATATGCATGTATGCGGCCGCCGTTAACCGTCATTCCATACAGCCCTTTCCATGCATGTCACCCCCACACTAGCCGTGGCTGGGACGAGTCCATTTCATCACATTCCAAGAATCATCATGCCTTCAATAGTATTTTAAAGGAGTGCATGTAGCTCTGGCTGGGCGGGGTACTCATCGATTGCTGGCTCGGCATCTCCGTCCTAATTAAAATATGTTGACGAGCGAGCGAGTACCCTGCCGCCCACACGCCCCTTCCGCAAACTACTCAACCCAGGAACAACGTGCGTGCACTTCATCGTGAATGACATCAGAAATGAAGCCTCCGCCTTCCGCGAAGCACCTTCCCCACACCATTTATATTCGATGAATTTATTACAACGTGGATAAGTACGGTGCAGCTCTGTGTGTAAAACCCTAAGCTCCCCAGCAGCCTGTGACCGCTATATACCCATCCAGCCAGGAGCAGCAGGTGTTGACGTATGTAGGTATGCCGCACACAAATATATATATATATATATATATATATATATAAATATACCTACAGCACCTCGACAGAACATTCAGCAGCAACTACAATTTTCTATGGAGACCCGATCGAGACTCACAGTGCGTGGGGGCACGCAGCAGATCCGGAGAACTGCACTGAAGACTCAGTCGTCTCTTAACCCAATAGAAGTAGGATTGGTGATAGAGCCGAGAACTAAGACTGGGGCTTAAGAGACGCGTAAGACCTATGGCTGGCACATGCCACGGTAGGGCATGACGTGACATTGAAAACTGTTGTGAAACTCGCGTCGCAACAGTTGAGAAAAGTCCAGTTCAGCACAAGCTGGACAAGCGAGCTGCCACTATGCCTCCAGCCACAAGGACACTCCAAAGTCCGGGCAAGCAATAGATCGCTACAAACAGCTAAAGAAGCACGTCAGCTTCGGGGAATAAATAGCGACTTGGTGAAGGATCGTACATAAGACCCTTCACATTTGAAATTCAGCCGCAGTACGTTCCTGACAATACGTTCAACCAATGAACACATGAAGAAGTCTGACCGAATATCACAACAAAAACTCTCTAATTATAAAACGAGTCTTCCACTCTGTTGGTTCATAAGGGTTGGGAATCTTTCCCATATCTAACCGACATCTGCAAGCGAGGAAATCAGTCATCTGCATCTCTTATAAATGGGCAAAATATGAATATGGTTTTCGTTATTTTTAAAAAATATCAGTCTGATTTTTTAATATTGCGGCCGGGCGGAAAAATATTACTGGATTCCCGTGGTACTGCTATTCCGATTGTACAGGATCAAGGCGCATTGCCCACGGAGTGCTTGCGGATTGCAATCATTCATACAACTTTCTGATTTTTGCAGTTAATAAATTTATGGCTCCCGCTTTTACTATCAAAAGCAAAATTATTAGTGTTTTTAAACTTTTTACCAAACTAACTACCTGGAAAAGAAACCTTTTACACATTTTCTATTGGTAGTCAAACCCTTTGATCTTCCTAACAAACTCTCTGCAAAAATTATCTTGATTATAATTTTTTATCCTCTAGTATGTGGCCGAATTACAATTAAGTTGCAGAAATAAAGAATCGTAATTTGACAGTCAAAAGCCCATTTGGATTAATTTAGATGCTAATAAGAATCGCAACAAGACAAAGTAAATTAGCTGTGATTCAAACAGATTTAGTTATCAAAAAAATAAAAAAATATTTTCCCTACATAAATTGCGGGAATAGATAAAATATTACTTGTTATGGAAATTATCAAAATTGACCCGCATCTTTGTACCAGATGGAAATATTGGACATATTTTGGCTCATTTAGATTGGCGTGCTCGGTATGTTTTGCTCGTGGGGCGAGACGTTAGACCCCATTTCCAGGAAAAGTGTCCGGACATCCAGTCCCCACACGGCAGAAAAGTGGTCCTATGGGGGACCGCTCAGAGCTCCTGAAGGACTCGAAAAGTGCCACGGCATTAAGTAAGAATTCAAGAACCCTGTCGCTTCTATAGTAAATAACAAGCAATAGTTGTTTATCCTGCATGGAAATTTAAAACGAAATGAAGTCGCGTTCTTCATGTGAGAGGTCAATCCCATCATCAAGCCGCTTGAACACCACGTTTATCCTATTGCCGCCTTTTGTTTATGACTATAACTACCATATAAGTATCTTGAAATCAACAACAAATCTTTGATGGGTTTCGTCGTAACCTGCTCTCGTCTATTGCAGAAACAAGCGATTTAGGATTCCCAGTGTAGGAAACGTGAGGCGTAAATTCTGCCCGAAACCACCGCCTGCAGAAACAGGCCTACGTGATCAGACCGTTACGGGATGCAAACTGATGGGACCAGTGTTGTTTTCGGTAACCAGGAGTCAGTTTTCGGTAACCCAAAAAATGTTTTGGGCTTCAGAAGCAGGAAAATTGTTCGGGGCTTGGGCTGGTTACTTGTGATGGAAAGTAGTAGTTGATAGCCGCAAAGGCCTCTAAGGCCTCTAATGCGGGCTTAGCGTGCAAAGGCGGGTTAACTAAGAGGTAGGATTTTATGTAGAAAGTGAGGTACAGCAATTGCCGCACAGTACGAGTGCTAAGGACTGTATTTAGCTATGCATCTTGTCATCTTTTGGTTTCTTGTTTAGTTGATCCTTTCGGGACAACGGCCCGCCCGGCCCTCCCTGGTAGGTGCTGAGGGAGCCCGCTTCTTCCTTTCGTGGTCCTTGGTTTGTACCTCTTCTCCTTTCGGGTTTGTGACCATGTCAACGAGTTGTTGAGTTCACAGTTGTGTGGCAAAAACGATGGCAGTGGGTATAGGTCCACGTAGCAATTATTGCAAAATCATGATTGAGTATCATTTGAAGGTGAACAAAATAGAATATAACGATTGTATTGAGGGGATCTCAAGGTATGTGTCCCTATCCAAGGGCCCCCCCCACTGCTGGGACAGACTGAGACTGGTAGATATCAATTTAAGAAAGCAAAGAAACCTCGGAGCGCGCCGCAGTCAAAGTGAGTTAAAGCGTTTCATAAATATTTCATAAATATTTCATAAAAAGCAGAGGTTTGATACATTCTCCTGCCTTAGCTACTGGAGATGGAGCACTTGGTTTTCGGGGAGCTCAGAAGAATATCCTACGAATCGGTACCCTACGAACATTGATGTTTTCGATATGTTATTATTATTCGATTCATTTGAGCGGCCAGATACTGTCTTTCAAATACTTCTCTTGCTTCATGCAGTGGCATGGACATCATATCTAAGTTATTATTAGGCTTAGGTGTAAATATACGTATTTGTTTTATCATTTTTATTTTTTTAGTTATTTATACGTATTTTCCGGATATTTAAAACCTTCAATAACCTGTTTATTTTATCAGGGGTTCAAACCTATCAGCAAAATCCGTAGTAGATATTCCCTTTAAATAAAGTAGCGGTAATAGAACATCCCGGAGAAGAAATAGAAGATAGAGAAAGGGAAACGTACTTGAGCAGAATTGAAGAAAGCAAAGAAATATCGTTTGAGTGGCTATTAAAGAAGAAATTAGCATTGTCTCCAGAAATACTTCAAGAACCGTCTTTCCAAGGAAAAATATTAAACAACGACAATACTTGGAAATTTATAGGATATGTAGGAGAAAAAGTGCCCCAAATGGGTTTAACAAGTTCTTAATTATTTTAAATTTCTAGAATTTGCCGAGGGTAGTATATTTAATACTAAAGGGTTTAGGGTTTTACGTAATGTACTTGCTGGCAAAGAAGCGCAAGGAAAATTAAAGGAACCCTCGAATCAAGAAAGCCTTGGAGTTTTAATATCCGCTCGGTAACATGATTCATAGTTTCATCAATAGTTGCACCAAGCCATTTTGTTTGAACCAGCATGGTTTTGATTGCAAAAACAGGGTCTTCCTTTCGGCCAAGACGAGTGTATGATAGACTACAATTATCATAAAATACCCATTAGGCAAAAATACTAGCTTTTTATAAAAAGTCTGCGATGCTTGACTCTTAAACTTCTCCGGTTATGGAATTTTTTTGTGGTCTCTATAATTCTCATGCCTTTAATCTTATGCTTAATTTTAGTTAATTCTTCAAGAATACCGTGGTTATCTTCAATCAGATTTGATCGGTTATTAAAAAGCCTGTACGATATAGACAAATAACAGTACCTCAAGAAAAACAAAAGTTATACTCCCCACAGAAGATGCATTTTTGCCTGGAAAAGTTACAAGTGTTCGTATGCGAATGTAATATGAAGCCCCCAAAAGCTGTTGCTCTTCCAAAGACAAAAACAAATTTGCTGAGTTATTTGCTCATAGTCAATGGCAAGCAGTGAAACAGAGACCATTTCCAGTTTTCCACCTGGTGACGTGGTGATCCCAGCCACAGGTGGATACATGCAGAGCAAGCAATAGTGAGATGGAGCCATCCATTGGTGAAGTGCGCCTTCTAAGCAAGAGCTGAGGGAAGGTGGTTAAGGGGGCTTCACGCTCAGAGGGGGTGCAAAAGGCCCCCTAGCCTTTTTTGGCATTTTAAGTTTATTACCATACCACTGTAAGGAAACATTTTGTGAGTGCATTGCTTAAACTTGCCGTCAAAGCGGTCGTGTGCCGGACAGCTTGCACCTGCTTATAGACTGGACTGGCCAGTTGTCGCCAGTAACTGAACGCACCAGGTTTACGGCATTGCAACCTGGACAGCCTCTCTTGCAAGATGTTGAAATGTCAGTCCTAATTTTAATTAGTCCTAAGACACACCGACACAGACGCACACCCACAGCCCCACAAGGCACCTGTTGTACGCTGGACGCCTTGTTCAGCCACCCGCACGCGCACGCAATGGAAGTCCGCAACACCAACATAGCACAAAGTACCGAACATCCTGCAAAGTGATGCCGGAAGCAAGCGCTATCGCTATTGCTATCGCTGGATAGATAGGTTACGTGTTCTGGCGATCAAGGCAACCCCAAGTACGGAGCCCCGCGTTTGTTTTTTAAGATTTAGGGTTTTAGGGTTTTGTCAAATTTGCTTTTAATGATCCGGGGATCATAATCACGGTCGGAATAGCAGGTGTCCTGACCAAGCCCAAAGCTCGGAGCCCGGTATCTCGTCACAGACGCAGTCACAATACGTAGTTGCGAGCTTGTAACAGTAATGGCGCAGATACAAACAAGTACGCCATCATCACGACACCAATGCGGAGTGCACATCAGTAAGCGCACCTTTGCGCAACATGAATTTATTTCTTATGTTTCATGTGACAAAGCCAAGGACGACAGGCTAGTCACGTTAAAACCGGCCAGGCACGCATCTTTCCCAATCACCACACCTACGTGTATGTGGTGCGCATGTTCTTTACCTTAGGGTCTAAAACCCAATTTGGTATGTATACTAGCCGGGGCCATGGGCATACATTTTTTCTGCATTGTGGTGCAGGCGGCCTGAACCAGATGGCAACAGCTAAGCCACTGGGCGACAGTGGCGGTGGCGATGGCTGGTTAACTGATGCAGCCGCAGCAACCTTCGGGTGGCCGCTGAAATCGGTAAACCTTCCGGCCGCAGCACAGCGCCTTGCAGCCAAGGCAAAAGCACCAGTACCTGTCGTACAGTATCGTACAGATCAGCATCATGATATGCAAGCAGAAGCGACCTTAAATTTTATTGTTGCAATCCCACAGGGCCAGATGTGATGATAGGAATGTCCGGATGTAGCTAGCGTATCGTAAAAAGTACTCATCGGTAAATCTGGAGCTATGGCATCTCTTACCTCAATACCGCTTGCATCGGGATAAGCTTTTAAATATTCTAAAATTTTATCCTTATCCGTGAATCTTATGGCTCGTCCACAACCAACTCCTTGCTTCGATGAGTAAGATATTTCTATAAATATTGAATCTTTGAAAGATATGTCAGTTAAATTAAAATCTAATACTACCCTTTCTCATTTGAAATTATCTTTTACTAGCGAAAAACTAGGCAAATATAAGCAACTCCTTGAAGATTTTAATGTCCTCAAAAGACCTGGAAAATACATACAACTATTCTTAAGCTCCGTAATGATCTGCATCCAGAATTTGCTACCTTCATTCTTCCCAATCCAAATACCAAGTAACTCCTTCTTTCCCTCTATGGTGACAGCAATGGCCAGGTACACAGCCTTGTTAATCAAGGCATGCCAATCCTGCGTTTGCTCTGCAGGGCACGAGATGTTGGCAACGACCCACACAACGACCCGATGACACAGACGACGCGGGCAGTTGACCGTTATGGAACCGTTTACCTGAAGCAGCCCTCCAGGCAACCATAGCAGGGGCCGCAACATGGGTGCTCCTGTGCAAAGGTATAAAATCAGGAGAAGGTCTTTTCCGGAAAAATGCCTGCCATATGGATTGCAGGTTGAAAGTATTACATCTTTTTTTGCCAACCGTCAGAAAGTAATGATGATAATGATTAACGTGATATAACGTCTAGAATCTAAATAAGTGGATTGCATGTCCTTTTGCCTCGTACGGCACGTACCTCGTGGATATCGATAACCACGTGGTCGAAGCCCGTGCTCCTGCGGAGAGATGGCAATGTGATAAGGCCCAGGACACAGATGCGGGTACGGACGGACTGATTGACCTCAACTCATTGGACGAGGCGCAGAGACAGAGGTAGACACGGTGAGTGCCGACACTGAACAGTGTAGACCCCGACCAGTCAAGCTAAGCTGCACAAGAGGCCCAGAGAGGACCTCGAGAGGAGCAGCCCCCACGGCACTGCCTCATCGGATTTCAAGATTCCTTCGAACTCCCTACCGGCAGCAGAACTGGCGTGACCGAGCAGTTGGCGGAGGAGGATGAAGGCACAGGAGGCGAGACGGGGAGGACGTTTTCAGTGCTAAGATATAGATAAGTCGCACGATTGTCCACAATTCACGTCTACCATGAGACGGCTGGCAGCAAGATCCTTAAGAAATGAAAACGTAAGAGCTCAGGAACGTAAGACTTGAGAGCAATTAACATTTAAATATATAGATAAATAATATGAAGTATTTATACATTTAATTATATAAAATAATATACAAATAATATATACACGCTTCCAGATTCCCTTCCCCGGGCCTCCCGTTGTGTCCACTGCGTTTCACCCACCCCTTCAATCTGATTGCGGGGTCCCAATAGAGGGTGTTCTTTGGGGTCCCAACAGGGTCCCAATAGAGGGTGTTCTTTTGGTAGTGTAGACAGATCACATCCCTTGGCTACAGCCAAGGAGGATCACATGGACCCATGGGTGATGAAACGGACGGACCGACAGAGGGCAGTGAGGTGAAACGGTGAAAGATCTTCACTCCTCAGCTTACCTCCGGCCGCCTTCCTGCGCCACGAATAAAAGGCCCGGAGGATCCCTGTCCTCCCCCCTCCCCGGTCTAGCTAGGCGGCGGCAAAACCTTACCTCCAAAGTGTTGAAGTGGTTCACGAAGTCCGTCCACTCCATCCTGGGGAATGAGGGAGATGGGGGTGGGGTGGGCTATTTGGGGGGGGCCTGAATGGTGCGAATTGGGGGTTTGCGGATCTGAGGGTTTAACCAGTTTTGACAGGAACTAACTTTTTCACAGGAAACATCCCTGTGAGGTGTACGACGAAGTCACCATTGCATGAATGGGTGAGTATATCTGGTTCCCAAGCATTATATGGCTTTAGGAGAGGATACGGTTAGGGGAAAGTTAGGTTAAGATAAGGCTCGCTGAACAAGCGGTGTGGGATGATGGTGCCTGACCGTGCTGGTGTATGTCTAGAACGTACCAGCACAGCTACACACCCGGGACGGATTACCCACTCGCGAGATCCGCAGTGCCCGTTCCGATGTTTCTTATAACCAAATTTACCCACCAAAAAGATCCGTCTTTGGTTGGCTTGAACTCCAGCGCTGACTTGATCTGCGGGGATGGGAGGGGTTCAAGTCCAAAGAAGGGGAGGGAAGGGAGCCACCAAATCACCCACTTGCCGCTCCGGGTAAGACGACACAGATTAGGTTTATCCGTAGACCACCCTGTTGGATTGCCTGTTGCATTGCCAGGCCAGGCAATGCCATGTTTAATCCATCAGACTCTCTAGATTTGGAAAGGTACCTTGGGGCTCTGGTCCCACAGCGGACTCTTGTCGCTCCAGGGACCCGTCCACTCGAAGGTACCCCAGGGGTTTCGGAGCCTCAGAAACTTCTTGTCGTCAGCCTCTTCTGCCGTGATGACACTGTAGGCATGGCCCTGATGAGCAACCAGTGAGTGAGCACGGTGGTAATGGCTCAAAGTCAGTCCCAAGTCATATGCCGCACCGTATTTCGTTACGTCGGTCTGGCTAAGCATATGTGGAAGACGAACAGCAAAGGCGGGCGCAGAGGAAGAGGAAGAGCCAGATAAGTTGCAGGATTGCATCATGGGATAAGCCCCTTGCAGAAGGCGCCTTTACCTCGTTCTCTTTGTGCGGACGACGCTACAAGACATTAGACAGACAAACAGACAGACAGACAGACAGACAGACAGACGGAAATACTCAACACTCCTCCACCCGCTCAGTCACTCACCTGGGCAATACCGTGGATGCTCTGATCGTCCCGCCCGCCCGCGTTGCTGGCCCCGATGGTGCTCCCATGCCGGAGCTCCCACTTAATTGACTGCATTTCAGCCCGGCCGAGTCCTGTTAAGCTGGATATCGCAACTGCGAAACTGAGACTTCTGTAATTAAAAACTATCAAAAAACTAAAATAGATTAATAAGCATCTCCATAGGCATTTGAAAGTCAGTTTAGTGCTGTGGTGTAATGGAGGCGGATCGGGATACGTGAAATGGCCAGTGCGCGATCCGCACACTCAGGGTTCGCGCGATGCATACTAAACGATCAGACCATGGATCTTCTTTCCAACATTGACCGCAAATTATTTGATTTACATCCCCCCCCTCTCCCTCTCTCACACACACACACAGACATACACACGCACGTACATGTCACACAGCCGAATGCACTCGGGAAGAGCTCGCCACCAGAAACTAGGGCCGCAGACGCAATCTCGAGGCCACGCAAACCCCATCCCCAAGTTCACCCCCCATTGCCCAGTGGCCAGTCCGCACCCTGAACATCAGCTCCTGGTCTAAGGGGTCGTCCCGGGCGTAGACCAGCCGAAGATCATCTCCCGGTTGAGCATCCTTGGGCGGAGGTCCCCGAGACAGCTCTAGGCGCGTCCAGAACTGCTGCGCCCGCGGCCTGCCCCGACTATTTGCATCCTGTCACCACCGCCGACCACCGGGGGCATAACAGAATAAGACCTCCCTCCCCAGGTGTGTGTGTGTAGGTATAAAAGAGCGCAAGAGAGCTTGGGGCTTTATTTGGGTGGATGCTCTGATTGGAACGCCCATCACCTGTCCTGCTATCCATATCACCTGTGGCTCATTAGTCCGTTAGCACGGCGAATGAGTGCTCATGTGCGCTCACCCGGATATCTCCGAGTCGAAACATGCAGACGAAGTCCCCAGTGAGCACCTCCAGTGCCTTGATCATCAGATTGCCGTCCAGGGAAGCATAGTCCTTGCCCTGGAAATTGATGGGAATATGGGGTGATGGGAATATGGGAAGAAGGGATGATTGGATGATGGGATGATGGGATGATGGGAAGATGCGAAGACACCGCTGAACAAACGGGCACGGGGGGTTCAGAGGGACCGGCGGGGACCGGATAAGCGAGTCGGGGATAAGGGTGAGGAGGAGGTGCCAGGGGTCGTCATATCTCTCTTACATCCACCATCTCATGAAACGTCTGATCGTAATATGCCCACCTGCATCATCTCACCTCACCTCGGATCTTACCCCTCGGTAACCGGGATGACACACCGGGATGGAAGGGACCGGAGTTTACGGGTGTGTTGACGTGATGTGGAGCCCGGTGGGGATGAGTCGCACGAACAAACCCTAAAACCCTGTTAACATCACGTTAGCGCGTGTGTTCTTAAAAAACAGTGGTGTGCGTGCACGCGTGTGTATGGTTGTGTGTGTGTGTGAGCGTGGTATATGTGGCCGATCTGCGTGTATTATCAATGCATTGCCGATAAATAGTTCTGGATATGAATTAAGATATGGTGTTTGTGCCTCTTCAGGACCGCACGTGTGTACGCATGTACATATTATTGCCGCGAGGTCGAGCTTTCAAGATCCATTGCAATACCGTACAATACACTGCCATACACAATATGTCGCGAGCCAACGTGTGCCACATGCTAATACGCACCATGAACTTGGCCATGGCCTTTTCCAGGAGCATCACCCAGGCCTCGTCGCCTTGAGGCTTGGCAAAGATCGGTCGACCGTCAGCGGCGCTGCGTGTGTGTTTTCACATCAGCACGGAAATAAAGCGGGCAGGGTCGGTGGGACTACTCCTCACCTAAGGAAACTCGCTTTGAAGCATTCAACGTTCATGGGGGGGCTGGAATTTTCGTAGATGTCTGGCACGTCCCTCCCCCCCCCCCCACGCCGGGGATTCATTCATGACAATCGACACGTACGGGCTCATCCACTGACCCACGGAGACATAACGCACGTGCCCACTGACCCAAGGGTCATCGTTCCTTACCTACACGGAATCCAGTCGTCCACTAGCACCGTTCGCCACTTGCGCCGATTGCCGTCAAACAAACGGAACTTGTACCGCCCAAACGCATTGTACTCACGCGTTTCAAAAACCTTCAAACGGCAACCGTAACAGCGGTAGCTATGGGTGTAGCATGGTGGCGGAAGAAACCCTAAGACCTATTATGCACAGGAACGTTTCCACACACACCCCTCAGGTGAGTCTATATCGCACTCTGCACTTCGTCCCGGGGGCTGCTACCTTACGGCTCGTCTCCTTTCTTCCCTCTGTCACTGCGTGCATGCTGAGTGCAGCGCTTTTCCCACATGCCACATCCACCATTGGATTCGGGAACGGTCTTGGGGCTTTCCACCTTGCCCCCCCGGTGTAAGCCCCTTCCCCCCCTCGCCATCCCTGCCTCCCGCCCCTCAGGAGATCTCTCCACCTTGCCCCCCCGGTGTAAGCCCCTTTCCCCCCATCGCCATCCCTGCCTCCCGCCCCTCAGGAGATCTCTCCACCTTGCCTCCCCCGGTGTAAGCCCCTTTCCGCAAGCCTGGTAAAAGCCCAAAGCTATGTCATACATAAGCGTCGGAAGGCTCCCCCACCTCTTAGATGCTCCCGGGGAACATTACCCACCGCGTAATGGGTCTGGGTTACCCTCGTAGGTTACCCTCGTTCCCCCTTCGCCCACCTGCTGCACTGCGCCTTCCTGGGCCGCTAGGCATGCCAGCGCCGACATGAGCCAGCAGTCGCCCAACTGCCCTTGGCAGATGTCCGTGGGATGGATACCGTCTGTGAGAGCCAAAATGGTGGTAGTAGGTGGAAGGAGAAAGATTTGGAGTCCAGACAGAGTAAGACGATAAAAGCCCAGATCTGTTGGAGAACCTCATCCAGATGGAAACATGCTGCACCGCGCAGTCCGATCCGGACGACATGGGACCAGGTGCGCCGCGTGGGCTACATAGAAGCGAATGCGCTTAGGTTAGCGGGCTGAAAAAGACCATGCGGTGTGAGTTCATCGTAATCATGCATGCTGTTGCCACTGCTGCATCAGGATTGACAGAAAACGGAGGCCTTGTTCTGTTCTGACCATGCTGGGTTGTCAGGTGCTACATGTGTAGATGATCTCATGACGCGCAGAGGATCCGCGATCACAGGGGAGGCACGTACCCGCGAAGAGGCGTGCTGTGGCCTTGTACTTGGAGGACCCGGATGCAGCGTCCCGATGTGCAGAAACTGCAGCTGCAGAGCAGATGTCATCGATACGACGCCTGTAGGGTTTGTTCGTACAGGTGCGAGTGCAGGATTGGGTGTAGGATCGAATGGACATAATTTGAGTCCAGGTGGTCCAACTTGCCCCAACGCCTTTGACTTCGGGTTTAAGGTTAAGTCCAGTCAAGAAGCCGACACCACATCTGGTTCATCACGGTTCACTGCGCGAGACTCATCCCCGGTAAGCTCCAGAAGCACAGAACGTCGGCGACTGCAGAAACCCTAAGATACAATTTTGGTGACCTGTCCCGCTCTGACTGACAGCGGGAAACCCGGTACATCTGAAATTCCCCCTTTGCGCAAACCTTTAAGAGGATTAAAGTTAACAGAATAGAACCTGATCCTATCTAGCTAACATTGAGCAAACATCATGTCCAGATCAATCCCGGCAATTGTGAGCTTGATTTTCTAACGTATTTGATTAAGGTTGGTCTATGGCCATATACCGCCGTACCATACGATTTCTCGGTCCAGATCCGCGCCCGACTTTCCCCGGTAGGTCCCGATGCTGCGATGGTCGTGCGGAAAGTTCCGGTCCTTCGAACCGGGTCGATAGGGTGGGGTTGGTAATCCGGCAGTGATATTCGTTAGATGTTTTCGGCAGTTTTGACTTGAAATGAAACGTGCGGAGGAGGGTGCTGCCTGTGTACGTGTCATGACCGTTTATGCGTCGATAATTTGGGATAGGGCCAAACATGGTACATGGTACGGACAAGAGGGACAGAGGGGCCCAAAGACCCAAGCCAGGGTGGCATGGCGGGACTTTCAGGGTTGCTTCAAGCCTCGTGGCACTGATTATACAAAGGGATTATGACGGATGATCGCGACGAGTCGAGTTACATCGGGGCGCATCGCCTTCGCAGGATTTCCCGGTCGATATGGCATGTCCCGTCGTTAGAGAATTTGTGTGATTTCAGAGGGTGTCAGTTTTGGGGAGATTTCAGAGTGTCTCTGCTTTCAGAGTGTCACAGATTTAGTCGCAACATATCTTCTCACCTTGTATGTGCAGGAGCAGCAAACACACAAGCCGCAAAAAACTCCGCGACCGACGCGTTCGATGTATGCGAATATCATTCCCAGCACGTAAATCCTACGTCGGCGGAAACGTTGCAGGCCTTCGTAAAGTTCTTTCGGAAGGCGGGTGTGGTGCGAACTGTTGATCGCTTACGAACGATTTTGCATCATCCACGACCATCTAGATTTGATAAGTAATGTGAGCATTGTTTCTTAAGTCCAGTGGAGTTTCGCACTGATATGCACCGTCGACATTGCTAATGCGCTGACCCAGCACGTTGACCCATCAGGGACCAGTATGGGCAAGATGCGCCCACAATTTGCCTTACTTAAATGCCATGAATATTAAGATGAACGGTGCGAATATGTACTTGGCAACGCATCTGCAATTTATGCAGCCCTCATTCCCATCTCCCTTTCGCGCACGCGAAGACTTCGCCATGATGCCAATAATAAACGATATAAATATAAATGTATGATTATAGGTTAAAATGTTAATCTGAGTTGTGATTCTGCTATCTACTTAGTCCTTGCCTTACAGTAAGGCTACGGCAATACTCATTTAAAATTCATGATTACTTTTCCTTCGTCAGTGGTACTGAATCGTAAATGAAGCGAATAAACAAGTGTTGAAAGTACGGGAAAGACGGCTGTTTGATTTGAGAGTACGGAATGCAAGGATTTCAGGGAGACCATCCGGTACTCAAAGTCCCAACATATTTATAATTATCACTTGGGGGCTCAACTATAATGGCGTATGCAATACTTTCTATTACTACTTCATGAACACATTACGGCGCGCCCCTCGTGGCTCTCCGTAATGCTGAGCAACCATGGGCTAAGTACTGAGCTATTGATCCATTCGCTGCCTTTTGGGTGGGAAAACGTAAGACTTTATAGATACGAATAATACTTTGACTTCATTTACCATATTGTTAAGCGATACAGAATTCTTAGTGATTCTCGTTCTTATGCGAAATCTGTACAACATCCTCACTTGACATAGTTACAAA
This sequence comes from Volvox africanus, assembly GCA_030268105.1. Classification (NCBI taxonomy): domain Eukaryota; kingdom Viridiplantae; phylum Chlorophyta; class Chlorophyceae; order Chlamydomonadales; family Volvocaceae; genus Volvox; species Volvox africanus. The sequence continues at coordinate 401,333 of BSDZ01000009.1, forward strand.
GGCAGGATAGGGGCTCACTTAGCTTAGTTGCGGCGGCGTGAATATGATGGTAAGTTGACGGTTTTAGCGTGTATCGCCTCAGATGGTAGTGGAGAGGCTTGGCCGGAGTTCGGACAGGAGCGTGTGATGGGAAGACATGGGAACTGGTGCGAACTGGAAGGGCAGCAGGGGTAGCCTGGACACCAGCCACCATACACACCATCTCTCTCCGGTTCTCTCCGGCTAAAGACCCACGTGGGCTTTGAGCTAAGCACAGCCATCGATATCCGTCGGTCCTTATTCTCTCGTTCCTGCATGCAAGGGGGGATGACCCCTGGTTGCATGCACATGATAGAAGTTGCATAAGAGAAGTTGAAAGCAACAGCCAATTACACAAATCGTACGGAGGCACGCAAAGACAGGAGTGGCAATGAAGGGAGGAATGCTGCAGGTCCATGGACGCCACAAAGGGCAAGCACACGAAAGCATAGCCCTACCAGACCTGCGCCACAGGAAGCCGACAACGCGTTGGGTGACATTCGAAATACATGCATGTAGCCCAACAACAGGAAAGCTTCGAATAAACAAACGGATATATATTGCAGCATAGCGCACATTGAAGCAAATAAATAATTACTACTGCCACCATAAAGTACATAAGCACCTCGACAATTCAATCCATCTCGTCCATGAGTCGTAATGGCGCCGTACTCTGCTGTACAAATTTAAATTATGCTCCCACCTTATTCAAATGTGACATATGGTCCATCCCGTCCAACGAGTCTCAAGGCCAGTTCGGGAACCCAGAAAATTTTTCAGGACCATTTCGCCAAGGGGAGCGCACATTGAGTGAGGATGGGTTCATAGGGAACAGAGTCTCACTGTGATAGAACAGCTCTGTAGAGCTGACGTATGCAACACAATTAAACATGACACAAGCAAGCTGCGGTGTTCTACAGACCAAACAGTACTGGATTCGGCAATAGACGTAATAGTGAAAAACGGAGCTTAACAAATCACCCCAGCAGTATGTTCCGGAAATCCTTCTCCGGTCGGCAACACCGGCCGTGCCAGTTCAGTTAACAGCGCGCGTCAAAACACAATTTCTATCGCCGCATTCCGCGCAAAGAACAAAGGAAGTCTAATTGCATGTTTTTCTTGCTGGGGGTCCCCAGCTGTCCCTAGCCCAGCCCTCAAATTTAGCACTGAATCCTCACCCGCAACGGCAGCAGCGGCAAAACGCAACACAACACAGCCGTAAGCAGCAGCGTAGGGCCCAACCAGGCCAGTACTCTACATCTCCAAGCATCCCAGCCTCATCGCACCCTGCAATACACCCGGCAACCCGGTCCCTGGCGGATGACTTCAATAATGTGCATACGCCTCGTAACCAGTTGAAGCCTGGTGACAACACACAACTGAATGAAGGAATAATATTCCTTCAAAAAATACGAATGTGCTGTGGTTTCGGTGAGTGAACCCGGTGTGTGTCCCGAAGAGGCGCATGGGATGCGCCTGACATCTGATGACGCCATCACCGGCTCTGACCGTTGACCCCGACTCTATAATCGTACACGAGTCATTTTACGACGAGAAAACAAGCGCTGACTTTCCAGCTCACGTAACCGCTATGGACAAGCCGGTTGCAGCATCATCGACGAGAATATTGCCGATTTTTAATTACGAGCTGATGGCTCTGAGGATTTTCTGCGCGTGAACCCAAGTAATTTGCATTATTGCCAAACCATCTGTAATGAATATCAAGAGACAGCACGCCGTCCCCCTGATCCGTTGCACACAGACCATACAATTGCGAAACCTTTCCACGAGCAATGTCCCTGATGCCGTCCTGATGCCCGGCAACGAAAGCAAATATCGCCACTGCTATCACCGAGCTATTCGCAGCCTCACTTTTGGGCCTAACCTACCACCACAGACTCAGCCTTGAAAGACCAAGGTTATGATGCGGGGCTAAGCATGTAAGCAGTGCTATCCTACTCATTACTGTTGTGTGAATAAGTATGAAGTTCAACGTGTATTTTTGCCTTTCCACACACCTCTGAGAATCTCGAAAGCAAAATGTTGCTTTAGAGTATTTCTTGTCATGATGTTCCTTAGCCGTACAAATATATTGTTGTACGGTAGCACGGTCGAGGATTTCCGTAAACTACTTCTTTGGCAATGGCGTACGGGTCTGTTTAAGTGAAAACCAGCGCAGTGCACTGTACTACTTGACATCCACATGTTCGGAGTGCAGGCGATCAGACATATTATCTAATGACTTGGGGGTGGGGGTAATCGCGAAGGATGGATAATTAGCGCACTGGAAGGATGCTCTGCTAGGAGCCACGGCAAAAGATTCAACACGACACGTCTTAGCGTCCAAGCAGGCAATCGGAACCACGTCCAGCCCGACACTTTCTATTATTATTAATATAGTAAGCAATAGTTTAATTGCAATAACTTATTATATGCCATTTCATGTACAGTAACAGCATAGCACCTGGATATTCGTGCAATCATATCGAATCCAGGTCGCAGATCCGGATCCAATTTCATCAAAGCCATAATTCCTCCTGCAACGGCACATGGGGGTGCGAAAAAAAACAGGCATACACAGAATCATATAATGTATGCCCCTCACATATCCCATGTCAGCAACAGAGAAATGTATTCGAACTAACTCTGACTCAGCATTATAAATCTTGCATATATCAGGATACATGGCCCAAGTTATACCCCATCATGGCATAACGATATTCGCGAGAGGGACTCCTCCCATACCCTGACTCCCAGCACCCACCCTCCTTTCTTTCAAAGTTCGTTGCCCCGGGGCCGACCCAGGTGCCCTTGCCCGCCTCCTCCTAGCATCCAGGGGTGGCAGCGCAGCTGGCGAACCGTGGGTCGCTCCTCCGGCAGCTGCGACAGCGCGGCCGTGATGAAGTCGCGCGCGCCGGCCGACACGGAGGAGGGGAAGCTCAAGCAACGCGCGGCGGCACCGTTGCCCGCAGTCATCGGCGGAAATCCCACCAACAGCTCATACACCAACACGCCCACACTCCAGACGTCCTGAATAAGGGATGGGCGCGTAATCAAAAACCTAGCAACAAGAAAAGAAAAAATAATGACTTGCAGCAGCAGCAGTAGTTGCAACAATAGTGCTGCTCAGTAGAACTTACTACCGCTGTTGTATACGCCAGAGATATGTCTTCTTTGTTTTCTTCCGCAGAGGCCTTGAGCGGGCACCGCTCCACTTCTGGTGCCTGTCAAGGGTTTCAGCGACCCGTGAGAGTTACCTGGAGGAACCCCGCTCCGTACGTATATACATACATACATATGTTTGTGTTTATAATTAAGGTCTCCTTATTGGACATGCGCTACGTCTACAAAACAAAGCATGGGAGCAGGTCGTATGAGCAGCCAGGCAACGGTGCACCGGACAACAGCATCATGAGGGTGCAGCGCTCTGATTGCAAGCTGCAAGTTGTCAGCTGCTCCTCTGTCCTGCGGAACCCCGAACGCCCTGCTGTACTCACCATGTAGTCCGCTGGTGGCAGCAAGGCGGGTGTACACCGATTGTATGTGAGCGGCAACCAGGCATCAAACAATGACGTGGGAGGGGCGGCGGCAGGGATGGTCAGGTAATAAATAGTGTGCAACGAGCAGGGAGTCACGCGCGCTAGGAAAGACAAGTTGCTGAGGTAGCTGGCTGGAACGGAAAGGTGTCGGGAAGCCACGTAGAGTGCTACACACACTGCTGCTCTCGACGGCCTGTCAATTCGTCGATCCATCAACGTCCTTCCTGACCTGTCTCCGCTGCACGCCGTCTGGATGCAGACATGGATGTACGGCAGCCGGTGAGCTCCTTCGCCGGCCATGGGTTCAGAGGCCTGTGAGTGACTACTATATGCAGCTTCACGTACGAATACCTCGCAAGCCCAGAGGCTAGTCCTGGTAAACAGCACCCCATCCCTAAGCCGCTCGCCCGCGAACGTCACCGAGAACAAAATCAGCTACCCACCGCCCTTCTGACTGCCACACAGACCCTCTCCCTGCGGCCGCCCTGCTCCCCTTGCTCACCCGTCCCGGCGCGTGTCACCGCTCGTTCCTCCAACATGTTGATGGACACGCCGAAGTCGGCCAGCCGAAAGCCCCAGTCGGATGTGAAGAGCAGGTTCTCGGGCTGCGATACGTGAGTGAATGAGGTAATCAGGAAGGGCACAGATGCCTAAGACAAAAAAGGGGGGCCACAAACATAACTGCGCACTAACGTGCGGAATGAGGTAATCACAACCTTGCACCGAATATGCCAGCAGATTGAAGGCATAAGCGCCACTCAGAAAGACTTTTATCGGCAACTGATTGAAGAGAAGAAAGAAGCAAAGTATGTGTAAGAAATTGGCAATTGGCAAGGTCTGTAGGCTTGTATGAACTCAATGTGCGCGTTCGCATGCGCGCATAGGAAAGGGCCCTTCACGACAGTTAACGCCGACGCCGACGCCGACACCGCGATTCTCGAATTGGAGTGATACGTCCTCCATTCTGCATGCGGTATCGTTGCCTTGGCCGTCCCACCGACCCATGCTTCGAAAACGACCTGCCTTGATGTCCCGGTGGCACACACCCCGGCCGTGCAAGTACGACAGCGCATCCAGCAAAGGCTCCAGGACGGTCTGCCGGACTTGCGGCTCGCTCAGCCTTCCTCCATTGAGATTCTGGCAGACGTTCGACAAGCTGCCGCGGGCTGCTAATTCCATCACCATTACGATGACGTCCTCGTTCTGTGCGTCCGATACAAAATTCAAAAGCAATCCTGATTCAGTGATTCCCCAGAGGAGGTTCCCACCTTCCTAGGGGTTCCCTGTGCTTTCATTGATATACCCCCCCCTAGTAAGTATTAAGGGACAAGTACACCACAGAGAGTATCCTACTTTTCACGTTGCCAATAGGGTTGAGTTGTCCGAGTCCCTTAGCGCCTAGATCCCCTGCCCTGAGACCAGATCCCTCCCTGGAGTTTTACAACCTGGAAGACGCCGTACAGCTTCAAGATATTCCTGTTGTCACTGGCCAGCAAGTGGATACGGATCTCCCTCATTAACATGTGGACCACGTTGATCGGCACACGGTCCTTGAAATAAACCTTGAGCGCCACCGGCATGCCGGAGCAGAGGCAACGGGCCTTGTACACGGACGACATTTTCCCCTTGTACAGCCGCTTCTGCAGGCTGTAGTGCTCCAGAGCCCAGACACTCCTCAACATCGCTTTTGGCACTTTGCTGCTCATAGCCAGCAACATGGATGTGGCCCCGCCTTCCGAAGACGAGTGTTCCGGGGCCACCTGCGCCGCAAGCGACGGTGGCGCCGGAGCGTTCAGCTGTTGCCGGACTCCCGGGCCCCATGACGCCAATCCAGGGAGACCGCTACCGCCCAACGAGGAAGCTAGGATACTGGCAGCGGGAACACTGCATGGAGCGGTCTCTCCGTTGGTAGCCCCTTCACCAGCAAAGGCAACTTGCGGCACTTGGAGAGTTCCAGGCGCCTCGGCAGGTGAGGTTGCAAACAGTTTCACTGCGTCCGCAAGCTGGGTTGAAAAGGTGCGTGGTGCGGGTTTGGGTGCGACGGAGGTGGTGGAGTTAGTGGAGGCTCCTGTCTGCGCCGCAGTAGAAGACCCCGATGGTGGTGGTGGAGGCGGTGGCGCTTGAATCACTTTCGCGGCCGCAGTATCATGGTGTTCAGTTCTGAGCAAGACGCGCTTCAGAGAGGCCAGGTGCGGACCAGGTGCGGAGAGGGAGAGGTTGATACGGTTTGCCGCCGTGCTCGGGGACGGCTCTTGTTGTACGAGCATTGTGTACGGCGCTGGGTTACGGCGGTCCTGTTGGGCTGGCAGGGAGTCGTACAACCGATTGTGTGAGCGGCCTTGCTGTGGGACAGTAGTGGGGGAACTTGGCTGGACCAGGTGGCGATTGGACGAGGTTGATTCCCGGCTGGTTTCGGAGGTAGTAACTCGCGGGCTCGGGGAACTCCCAGGCTTCTGGATCGGGCCCGAAGGGGCGGGAACTGGGACAGCCTTTGCAGTGTCAGTGTTGGCCGAAGCGCTGGTGGACTGGCACTTAAAGAAGGCGCTGAGGAGTGACCGTGGCTTTGGCAGTGGTGGCGCCGTTTGAGATTGGTGCGGGGGCTGCTCCTGCTGAGGCTGAGGAGTCTGTAGCGAGAGTGCCATCTGGGGCTGCCAGCTTTTGTCATCTACGAGGCGTGGTGAGTCCAAGCTGAGATCTGTAGATACAGAAAGCTTGGAAAACGGAAAGCTTGCACGATGGATATGGAAGTGATTTTCAGAAGATTGATGCCTTAAAACGGCGCTGGCAAAGTGTGGCGAAACCTGTGGAGCTTGCGCCTTGCACAGAATATCTCCATCACTGAGATCACTGCCGCATTGCAGCCCGGCACGTTGGTCAAGACTCCTAGAAACCATTTGAAGTGCGCGCCTTGCTGAAAAGCCAATTTTCTTGAGCGCCGTCAACGTTCGGCCTTTCTCAGCTGTGAGTAAGGGGCTCGGCATATTAGCGTCCCTCCCTTCGCAGGCACCTCGTTCCGCAGCCGAAGACAAACCATCTTCAAACGTGCTCGATTGCATTCTAAGGTTACCGTCCTACCCTGCTTGACGAATATCCAATTAATGTCCTAGCGGGGTAATAGCATCATCATAAGATGTAGGAAGGAGTTAAATTTCCGCATCGAAATTCGGAAGGTACCTAGGACTATATCCAGAACGGGCGCTGTCTTTAACATTTAACGAAGTCCAAGGGTCGCTATACTACATCGTCACGTGGACCTCCGTTTAGTTCATTTATCTTATTGAATTTTAGGTAGGCAAACGTGAAGGTGTCATATTCCGATGACCACTCACAAATAACGTAACGTTATGGACTTTGGCACGGAAGAATGCATTTCTTGCGAACTCGCCACACCAATTGAAACCATGTCAAGGACTGTAAATAATGACTTATAACATTTATTACGTTATATTCAGTGATATAGTAGCGTACCAAGTTATAGGAATTTCGTTTAGGCATGTCATGGTGTCACACAACCCTACCCATCTTAGCAGATAGTGGATTCCTTCGGTGCCTGAAGTCTGGACAATCCCAATTGTTAAAAGCTCTTGTTTAAAATTATTAATGCCGTGTCATACTTACACGCCCTGTACATGCTCAGAAGACGACCTGGATGACGAATCATGGTTTTATTCGGAAACAGAAAGCACACCAAAGCTGGTTTAAGCCGCCGAGGTAGATGTGTTCATATTAAGTCGGGTCTTCTGTAACAATCCATGCTCTTGCAGGCCCCCTCGGAAATCTTAAAACTAAATAGGGTTTCTCTCCGTTTCAGCCAGGACTTCTGCTGGGTTGCACGTATCCACCTCTTCCGGGTTCAACTTTCAATCGTCTCAACAAAACATACAGCAGCTACTGAATTAACAGGGATATACATGTACCATCTATGAAGTGAGCCATTGAAAACGTTCCTGCATGCATGAGTTCCTGCAAAGGCATGTTTTGCCTTCGCGAAACCATGGCAGCTGCGACTGATAAAAGAGGCAAAATCGATGTGATGAGTATCATGGCAACATCCGGGCCACGCGCTTGCTCAGTCCGATAAATCGCTGAAAGGTGTGCAAACATTGGAAGCGCTTGACTCTGCTTCTGTCTTCATGGACATCTATTTTGCTTATGCATTCTCAATTTCTGATCGTGGAAGCAACAGGTTCAATAGTATTAGTACAGAGAACTGTGCACAGACTGACAAGGGTATGGTAGCCGCACGGCAACGTTTGCGTTTGCGTATGTGATGTACGTGTGGTGATTTCAGAGAGCAAACACACTGAGTGGTGACTCTCCGGTACTCCTCAAGGATGGAAGAACGAAACCGGGCCGGACAAACCTTTACAACATGACGTTATCGATTTGCAAGTTTCAGTTCACCAAAGCGACGCAAACCCCCTGCTTGGCGGCGGGCTAGCCGACCTCAGCGGGCAGCGGGCAGTCCAGGAGGAATGACCCGAAGAGATGAGTCGCTCGACCGGGCAGGCGCCTGACTGATTGCTGAGCTGACGTGGGGCGAGGATCTCACACTTAGCTGACCGCCCGCAGGCCCGGCAAGACCCACCTCCAGCGCATCTCTTATCACACGAAAAAAAACGCGTTGGCTGATTGGATCTTTCCAATCATGTAAATAGCTTACAGTGAATAAAGGAGTTAGCTTTACGTAAACTAAGGGAGGACGTGGAGGCAGGGAAATCAGGACGCAGAGCATCGGCAGCAATATCCTCGGACGCTGTTGTGTATTGCAAATAACAGAAGCAGAAGCTCCTTCCTTAACCGAGTATGCATTACCACGTCTGTTGATCTGTGCTGATTTCATACGACATAGGACCGTCCACCAAACGAGTATGCCGCATTCCACGCAGTCCACCTGCTTCAGGGATTCCATGCAACATGGCTCATGGATACGCATTGGCGAATACGTCAAAAATAATTCGTAGGCGCATGCATGCGCCCTGCATGGACCTCACCGCGCATGTAAGATGTACGGCGGCAATAGGAACAGGGGCGAGACAAACCAAGTGATCCATGGACCGACCGTAAGACATAGGAAGACATATATGAGATTAATGGATGGATGGACTATAAACTTCGGGATTGAAACCCTTGTTATCGTATGCGTGACAACTCCCAAGCAGAGCTGTTCTGTCCTCAAGCAACGCGCTACGAAAGTATGCCTAACTAAAACATTGCGACGACCTACGACAACATACATCCCACCGTCACCGCCGCCTGCAAATCGCATTACGAACGCCCACACGAAACATAACAGAGGATCCATCCGGGTATCTATGATAGATACAAACTTAGGAAACCTCCATTCAGGTCCATGTAGCGCAAATATTCCCTGGCCCCGTTATAAGCGAAAAGGGCGTCCTCACATACTCAAATAATTCAGAAATGATGGAACGTTATATGGAAGCTATATGAGATCCTGCCTGTTATGATGTGAAGTCGTAACTGCGTCATTTTCGTATATCAGCTTTCCAGAGCGAGCGTGTGCACTGTGCAGCCCCCACACGCATATTTTCCCACCCTTCATTGTCCGGCCTCGTGGGCCGTATTTTATCATGAGGAGGTATCAAAGATAATATCGTAAGTTACTAAAATACCCCTACGCAAGCAAATCCGCGCAAAACTACCTGCCCTGCAGACACCCATGCACCCCTGAGCTTGCTTAAATCCTAAGGCAATGACCTCAATAGCATCCGCATACCTAAATGCATGACAAGAAATATCGTGAGATATGGCGCTGCGATGAAAAGCAAGATTCCGTCTTTCATTCGGTAGCTAGCGATCATCATCAGACCTTATCCACGGCACAAATCAAAGGGTTAGGGATCTCACGGAAAGCTAGTCGGCAAATATAAAAGACACTGCTGCATGCATTCAAATGTAGTTGATAGGGTTTTAATACTTGATGCGCGCATGACGAGGAAAAAGGCGCCAAAATCCTACATTATTAGTTGTCACAAGAAATGTGATTTGTGTTAGGAATTGGCTGACATTGCCGTACCTTAATCATTGTTTTTTGGTTGTGAACTACTTGTTGAACATGATTGCGAAAATGTTTACCGCTTCCGCAGTAACCGATATCGAGTGAGATGCTAATCTTTGCACTCCAGCGGACACCAGCTTTCTAGAGAGCTTGGCTTCAGTCTTCCTGCTAACAAATGCTATGCACATGTCCGGACCTGGAAGGTAAAGTGACTAATACCTGCACCTAAGTCTGCTATTTCACGACGTCCGCGGCTCCCAGCATGGCTAGCATCCAGGGATGGCAGCGCAGCTGGCGAACCGTGGGTCGCTCCTCCGGTAGCTGCGACAGCGCGGCCGTGATGAAGTCGCGCGCGCCGGCCGACACGGAGGAGGGGAAGCTGATCATGCTCCTGTCGATTCCTCGAACCACGCGACCCTCCGCGTCCACCACCACGGGGGGAAACCCCACCAACAGCTCGTATGCGAGTATCCCCACACTCCACACATCCTGATGAGGGGACGAGACGGCCACGAATGTACGTACAGTAAAGATGGGACACCACAAGTCTGACGATCAGCATCCTTCCAATACCTTATGAGAAGGTCTTACCTAGCTAGCCAGTGGGGCTGTTGTACACGCACGTACACGCACGGGCATGTGGGTACATGTGGCTAATGGCATGAGCTGACTCTAACCGACTATTAATTCCGCCTACACACGACATATTATCAGTAAACACCAAAATATATTTCTTAAATCTCCTGCTATTCATGCGACACATTACACCCGCATCACATATCAAATAGAAGAAATTTTCGGATGCGATTTCAAATCCTACTTCATGCACATACCACATTACATATCGTATATCATAAAAAATCCTGTATAATACACTATAAAGAAAATTTTATTTGTATAACATATTAATTACCACATCATCGTCAATCCCATGTAAGAATATGACATTTTCACGTCGGGTCATTTAAATCATTTAGTCTTCTATATCGCCTCAGGGCAGCTTCATACAACGGTCACATTGCGACATACGATTAACACAAATGAGAATGGACCTCACCACTGCTGTGGTGTAGGCCAGCGACACGTCCTGCTTATTCTCCTGGGGAGAGGTCTTCAGGGGGCAGCGCTCCACCTCAGGGGCCTGTACGGGTTTTACGAGATGAGCCGTACATGCGTATGTACATTGAAAAGAACAAGGGTCGTTGCACTTCAAGAAATATGACCTGATACGAGACACTCTCGTTCAACAAAAATATACCGGGATTGACAATTGACAGAAACTGACAGAGCTACGGTGATCTTCATTAAATATCTGAGTCTTTGGTCGACTCCGACAGAAGCCCTGACGGCCGGATGGATGACATCGTCGCTCAGCGTTATGGCATATCACTCACCATGTAGTCAGCTGTTTGTCGTTAAATGATGCCGTTTATTCGTTACGCCAGCACACGTGTCGTATGTACACAAGGTAAAAAGGGTAGACGGGCGGGGAACCGTATTATTAACACCAACAGAGACACGAAAAACAAAGTGCATCGGTGGGTAAGCAGTGCCTGCTGGAAAGCCCAAATCGCCGTACTTTACGCACGCAGCAGAATATCGTGCGGTCGTACCTCCCGCGGGGGAAACACTTGGGGTGTCAAGCGTGGACGGTGCAGCAATAGCTTGCACATCTCCCGCAGAGCTCAGCATTTATGTCTTACCCATCCGTCTTCAGCGCCGCACCACCTCGGGGTGCAAGCTGCAACAGAGGGGATCACCCCTCCCGAGGAAGGCACCGAACTGGGCCAATCAATTGGACGGTCCCTATCCCAGGTGGCAAGCAGCACCCCATCCCACTCTCGCTCCAAGCCGCTCGCCCGCGAACGTCACCGAGAACAAAATCAGCTACCCACCGCCCTTCCGACTACCACACAGACCTTCTCCCTGCGGCCGCCCTGCTCCCCTTGCTCACCCGTCCCGGTGCGTGTCACCGCTCGTTCCTCCAACATGTTGATGGACACGCCGAAGTCGGCCAGCCGAAAGCCCCAGTCGGATGTGAAGAGCAGGTTCTCGGGCTGCGATACGTGAGTGAATGAGGTAATCAGGAAGGGCACAGATGCCTAAGACAAAAAAAGGGGGCCACAAACATAACTGCGCACTAACGTGCGGAATGCTATCTTCAGGGGTTCTCCATTTACTGTGTGTTGAGGAACCGAGCATACGCAGGGTTGCGGACCTGCAACGGTGGGGACAAGCGCTGATTCCTTTCTTGGCGGTGGCTGTTAAGCTGCCGGCTATTAGGCTATCGTAAGAACCAAACCAGCGCACCGTGCTCAAGAATCTATGATACCCTTGTGAGTCCTATCTGTGTCTCGCCACAGCCGCCACCACCTGCCTTGATGTCCCTGTGGCAGATACCCTTGCCGTGCATGTACGACAGTGCGTCCAGTAATGGCTCCAAAATCACGTGCTGCAGCTGCTCCTCAGTCAGCGGCCGGTCCATCACACTCTTGAGAGAGAAGAGATCCCCCCGGGCGGCCAGCTCCATCACAAGCACGAGCCTTTTGGAGTCCTGCGTCGTAAAGTCAAAGATGGACAGCTTAACATGTAGCAATCGGGCATCGGGATTGGCAAATCAGAATTCAATTCGCACGGAGCACTGTTTTGTCTCCCTTTCCTCGACAGTCCCTTTCCGATGTACAGAAACATGATAGCTTTATGATAGCTATATTTCTGCATACCGAAGGAGTTGCCGTACAGGACCGCTCCTTACATCCCAACATCTAGGGCGTGTCAGGTCACAGCATAATTCGTGGGAACAAGTCATACGTACCTGGAAGGCGCCGTACAGCGCCAGCACATTCCTGTGGTTAAGGCCGAGCTGGATTTGAATCTCGCGGGCTACTTGGTGCAACGTATTTTGCGGCGTGCGACCGAGGAAATAGACCTTGAGTGCAACAGGCAGTCCAGAGCGCTTGCATAGGGCCTATGTGGCGCGGCGTCAGGGCGTGTGCATGTGGTGTTGACTGGGACACGAAACAGAGGGCCTTCAGACGGGCGGAGCTCAGGGAGATGATGGTATCACTTGTCTGTACATGCACATGTGTTTGCACCTAAATGATTCGCTGGAAAAACCCAAGCAAGCGTCAACTCCATTACAGAATACAACTAGTAGCCATCTAGGTTCCAGAACCGGTCGGTGCGCTTGGAGGAAAAAGAGGTACAAGGTCGCCGAGGCGGGACTGCCTCATCGAGGTTGGTGTTTGTTCGGCCAGCAGATGCATCCGGTCGACTAGACGATATCACTCGCTCTCCTCCCAGGGGAAGCTGGGATAGGGCGCACAGGTTGGTGAGGCGGGCCATTTCCCACCTAGGAAAGTCCAATGAGCCATTACCGATTCTTGACACATAGAGCAGATGAGGGTGCCCCGAAAGCGGATGAGGGTGCCCCGAAATACCGGGGAAGGTAGGGACTGCCAGGTTAGTGGTCACGGGTGATGTACCCACCTATCCCACACACAACATAAAGCAAACACGAAGCCCTAGTGCTGTCCGTCCTAATCTCGGTGAATTTGTGTTCGTACCTTGTAGACTGCCGTACGGTCGCCTTTGAACAACCGTCGTGTGATCGAATAGTCCCCGATGGACCAGGTGCTTCTCCGCATCCCCGGAGGAAGAGACCTGAGCATTCCGAGTACGGTGCCTGGCTCTGAGCTGCCTTGTGTCTGGCCCGGCACCGAGACCGGAGGCAGCGGTAGGCTACTACCTGGCTGGTGATGTGACAGCTGATGGACAGCCTGACGTTGCTTCTGCTTCTGCTGCTGATTCCCTTCAGCCCGTTTACCTCGCGCGATGGATTCGGCACGTGCTTCACTTTGCTCCGACTTGACATTCTGCCCAGGCGGAGCCGGAAGCTCTGCCGCTGTCTCCGCTGCCGGCTGCGGCTGCGGCTGCAGCTGCGCTTTTGGCTTCCGTTCCGGCGATGCGGAAGCTGCAGCGCATACTTGCTGAAGCTGGGGAAAGTTCGGCGGCGCAGAGAGACTCGCTTCCAAATTGAGGGCAGCGGCTGTGAGGTGGTCCCGGCTGGACTTAACGAGTACTTGCCCGTGCTGGAATGGTGCCAGCTGCTCCGAAACACAGCTCATTCGAAGACTCCAAAGGGGGGCAGACTGCACGGCGGGCTGGTGCTCTGGCATCGGGCTGTTAAAGAGACGGGAGAAGGTTCTGGTTTGGGCCTGCCAGGCCCGTCTGTTGATGTCGTAGGGAGTGGGTGACGAGGCATTTGTCGCGGCTGCGGCTGCGGTTGTGGTTTCGACGGTCATGAAAGGGAGGCAACGCCTGGGAGTAGATGGGCGGGTGGAAGGGTCATCGACTTGGTCGAGGTCAAGAGTGCTGCAGGAGTGGAGGACGCGCGTCGGCAGAATGACGTCGGCAAAGCTCCGGTGCTGACAGCCGCCATGCACGGACCTCGCTGCGTGGGGAACCGGGAGAGGTGCCATTATGATGTTGGGGCCGCTGTTAGAAACAACGATATCACGTTGCCGTATCTGGGGCCGTTCAAGTCGACAGTAAGTAGGAACCTCTTCCTTACCTATAGTGCGTCCTTTTGACGTATTAAGGTTAGAGTCTCTTGACCTTCGGGTAAGCTTGTCCAGGCCGAAAGCGCTTCCCAGGCGGCGGAGCGATGCCATGATGGCGCATTTACCGGACCGTAATCCAGAGAGGCTTTTGCATGACGCAATATCTTGAATTTGACTTGGTGGAGAACAATTATGAAGCTCTCCATTGGGAGAGCAACTGCTTTTCGAGACATCAGCAAACGGTGAGTGACCCAAAGGTAGACCGACGGCCTTCATTTCGTCGCAACCAAAAATCGATGGATGGAAGTTGATAAATATAATAGTCTATTACCAAGAAATTATTCCTGCTAGTCGCCTGCATGTAAATTAACAGCAGGTTGTTTGGCGGCGGTCACCTGGACAGCACAATATCAGCTACTGATGCGTGTAAGAAAACAACAACAATTCGCTTGAATTAATTTACTAGTTGTAGGCACTGAATGGGCATTTTATCATTGCATACAACATTACAAGGTAGCGCGGATCACCCATTGTCGTGGAGCACGTGTCGGGTGCGCATTTCCCGTTCTCCGGTACATGACGTTGGAAGTTGCTTTATGACAAAATATTATTTACAATTTAATGCAAAGTTTTTGCTTTTTCTATGCGACCGTCTATGTTCAGAAATCCGATATCACGAAGATACATACCCTTACCTGATCTACTTCAAATATCTTTGTAGCTCTAACAATTCATCTGATTTGAAATTTTAATTATGTCCTAGGACGGTTATGCATTCAGAGAATTGTCCTGGTTGAGCGCTGGTTGCAACGGAGAGTCTAGTCGCGTAGCTGCGACAAGCAGTTTGCCCCTGGTAAATCATCTTTTAGTAATTGACCAAATCTGGTTCTTTCCTTACCTCGTCCTGGACAACATGACGAGGTAAGGAAAGACCTTCGGCGGTGGGCGCTGACGGGCCGTGCATGGCAACGTGTGCCACGCGAGGCCCCAGACAAGCAGACATCACTCTTCCCTTTCACAGGTAAACTTGTAACCAGCAGTCACAAATTAGCAAGCTAAAACAGCTTCTGTGGTTGCAGTGGATTGCCGGTACGGTCCGTTATACATCATGTCAGCACACGGGAACGCAAGAGCTCAGTGACAACCTTTCTTTTGAATACATCAATTAAAAAGAACGACATAAATTTTACGTAATTCATCTGTCAAATGCAAGCTGTACCTGTCGAATACCATGAGTTGAGCCATACACCGAGGGGCAATCTATGGGCAGGCATGTACAACTGACCCTAACTGGGCGGGTCCAGGCGCGCTTAAGCAGCTGGGCGTGACGTGTGCCCGCGTTGTGTTTGGAGCTCAGGACAGCTCAAGACTTCGCAGTGAGGATACAAGGTGGCTTAAGGTTTATATTGAGATAAGGAAGCAGCTTGCGTTTACCCCAGGTTTTGATCCCATGGCTCCCATGACCATCACCGCAGACTAATCTCATGGCCCGTCCCCGCCCGCCCATCTCCGCCGTGAGCATCTCCATTCTGGCAACTTACATCGGTTAGCTCTTAAAATTACCTCTGAAGGCTGGGTCATCAGCTTTTTTACCTCCCTACGCATCACTGGGCACCTTTTAAGATTGTGAGCTTGGAGCGCCGCAAGTAAAACCCTGACATCCCTCACGAGGGACGACCCTGACCGACTGGGCGAAGCTTGTGAAGGTAATGGTAAATCTGTGTTGCCAACAAGATTGATGCTCTGCTTCTATTGGATGACTGCCTTCTAATGGATGACTTAGACGATGTCACAGAGAAACGATATTTTCATGTTATTTTTAGAGACTAATCCTGGTTCAAGGCCCCGCTCCTGTTGTAGGGGCACCGGGGCTAAACACCCGGTAGATTTCATAAGCGAGGCATTTTTGCCGGGAAAACTTATCAACGTATGTATGCGCATGATGAAATGAAGTCCCCAAAACTCTTCACATGAAAAGACAAAAGAACAACATGGTGTGGTTCACAGTTCACAGTCAATTGCAAGCATTTCCACCAGGTCAGTGGGGTTGTCCAGCCTGATGACCCTCTGCATATGCATGTGTGCCAAGAACTTAATATATAATAAGTCCTCGGCACATTCATCACATTTCCATACACAAAGACCATTTCCACCTGGTGACGTGGTGGGCAGCAACTACAAATGGATGATACATGCACAGCAAACAAGAGAGCCATCCATTGAGCGAAACCTTTAAGACTGAGGCAAGGTGATATTTCGGGGTTTTCATGCTCTGATGGGGCGCACAAGGCCCCCTGATACTCTCCGCGGTACGGCTTGACTGCGTTCCTGGAGCGTCTTTATCTTTATAATGGAAATAATCCATGGGTCGGAATGTAATGTTTCATATCGCATACGACAACTTTTATTAGTAACATGCATACATGAGTTTAGATCTTGTGACCGGACAAGAGCCCTTCGACCTAAGGTTGTGTGATTGTGGAGATGTCGAGAAACATGCATAGTATTCGTGTCATTAAACGATTGTCATCAGGTGCGCTTTAACCTAATGAAGCAAAACAGACGAGTCCTCAGCTCTCGGCACTTGCGACAGGATGCCCTTCTTACATTAACAAACCTGCGCATTAATTTACATTACCTGAAATAACATACGTACCTAAAAATTTATGTATGGACGTCTGTTTTCGTAAACACAGCCTTTGCCGTTCCCGTCTGTTTTCATCAGCCTCTGGAGTTCCAACCTTGTTCAAAAAGACGTATATTCATAACAAAATGCGCGTTTAAGTACAAAGAGATATTTTGACAGTTCAGGGCCGTGGCGGAAAATGTGACAAGACTTTTCTGCCCATCCCACGTCCCATACCCCGACAACTCATCGCAGCGACATGCGATGCCAGATCGCTTGATGGTCCCATCGGAGAGCTGGCACCAGCAAGTTCTCGCTCCGCACTGTGTGGACTGGTCGCCGTAACCGGCGCACTCCTGCCAGAGAGGGGTTACGCCAGCAGCTCACCTTTCTGGCTCGCCTTTCCTTCCAGCCACCTCAACCTTGCCCGGTCGCCCATGGGGCTGGGAGGATCCTGTCTGGCTCGTACGGCGCAGGGTCAATTTCTGCCCTCTTCAGCTGCCGCCAGCTTCCATCCGTGCATCCCATCATCAGTCACTCCTGCACGAGAGCTCAATGGTGGGGCGGCAGCCGGGGGCGCTCCACGCGCCGCTGAGGGTTTGGGGGACACCGCACGGGTGGTTGGAGGTGAGCAGCCCGGCATTGCCAGCCCGGGCAATAGAGCAGTGGCACAGCAGCTCCACCCGCAGCCCCAGCCGCAGAAGCAGCAGGAGGAGGGTTGGGATTGGGAGGAGGAGCTGGTTCCTGTGCCGTTGGATCCAAACGTCGAAACCCCGGGCGCGATGTTCATAACTGCAGGAGCAGCCATTAGCGGTATGTGCGCGTTTGGTTCCGGCTGGGGACACCTTCAGCAACAAAACCACCGAGTGAATGTAGACTCACAAAAGGGACGAGTTAGTGAAAGAAGGCATTTTAATTAGGAGCCTGACCCCATGCTGAATGTCAATTTTGGAACGAGGCAGATGAGGGGCGATTTTGCGTACCAGCAAGGCGATCGCGGGCAAACGTTTTCCTGTCGCCACAGTTTGTTGTGTTGGCGCGTGGTGGTATACATACATATGTGTGTGTGTGTCTGTGTCTGTGTGTTGGCGTTGCACACCTAGCTGGGCGGCCAGGCGCTGGTCAGGGGCAGTTATACCCTGCCCAACCCCAACAACAGAAAGATCGCCGTCGAAGCGCACACCGCCCTCAGCAAGGAGGCAGCGGCATGAGGGCGGCTGCAAGGCCGCCTGCCACTCGACGAAGGAGAGGCTCAGAAGCCTGTGTATTAAGCAAGGAACAAAACACAGACTTTCAGCCTACGCTGTGGTTTGGCCGATAGAAGTGATCCGCTTCGTTGAGCACAGCACCCCTCCGCCACTCCCTGTGGCTTGCTAAATACGCCCATATTAAGTTCATGTTTTTTAAGATATCCTCTTTAAATTTAGATTGATTAATTTTTTGCAACACTCGAAACCCATACTCTAGATCCTGAACATGTTCACTTCGCTCCTTGCCTACTTACCCGACGCCCTTCACCTGGTTTATGCTCTTCAGACCTCATTGACTTGCACCTCATTCCCTCGTCACAGACACCCAATCACTATGCTACTCATTTGTACTCATCCAAATTATTTTTTGCGGCTTCTTGCCACAATCAGCGTCCCACAAACAGTGACCGCGTTTTTGCTTCATGGCGGGCCCTTTGCGCTGCGTGGCTGCGACACCGTTTACGTTTTCCACAAATTGCCACCTGAATCATCCACAGCGATCGTCGCGGTGCTGATCGCGGGCCTTGGCATCTTGGGCACATTCTACGCTGGCTTGGTGATCAACCAGATCACCAAGGAACTCCAGGCTGCAGGGGCAGGATCCAAACCACCCGCAACCACAAACGCAACCACAAACGGTACCCCTACGACGCCATCATCAACACAAGAACATCAAGTCGGTACCTGCATGTCACACGAGCACACGGCCCGCTGTTCCTTCTTATGCTCCGCATTACGGTTTCCGTTCTTTGGCATTATATTTGTGACTGCCTTGCTGTCACCGGGCCCCTCTACCCTAGGCCCTACCGATCGAGAGATGTCTTTCGCATGCTCTGGGTAAAGAGAGCGCTAGTCCATCGCGGGTAACTTCCGTCCTGACGCCCTCGACGTAGGTTACCACAACACCCCGAGTCGGTCTCGCCGGGGCCAAGCCGTTAGACGTGTCCACATCCCCCTCGGACACGGCTGGCCATCTACGTACTCCTAAAGCTGTGCTCGGGTCACAGCCAACAGCGGCCAAGACCAGCAGCAACTCGCCAAACACGTCACCACCTGCTGTAGCGCTCACCAGGTCGTTGGGTCCCCGGCCCGAGCGTGCAACTTGGTTGTCGTGGCTTGGGTCTGGGTTGGGGTGGTGGAAGCGACGGCCGAATCCTCGCGAAAGTCCAACTGAGCCCGAGCAGCTGCCTGCTGGTCCAGGATGAAATGATGAGTTGCACCGCCGCTGTGACTGCAGCAAGTCCTTTGCTTAGCTATCATGTTTATGTGTAAGCGCTACCGGGTGGTGGCATTCCTCACCAACTGGGCGCACCCCTGAGGCTCCCTTCGAAAGGGATGCCCTTATCCATTAACCCCAATCAACTTCGGCATGTCCTGTTTCGCTCAGCACTCACCACCAGTGTCTGACCCAAAACCCAAAAGTGTCAATACTCGCCGGCGCTGAGCCTACTGACTCATGCGCATCGTTATGCACTCTCGTGAAGTCTATTCTCCACTGTTTGCATCTCCGCTCGCTACTATATTCTACAGGGAGCTGGGGGTTCTTTGGCAGAAAGGTACTAGATAGCCTCTGGATAGCCACTGGATAACGCATGGCGCAACATTCATGCCAGTTTCAAAATTGTCACTGTGTGGGCGGTTTTCTCACTTGAACAACAGCATCTTTTGCGCGCGCGCATTGGAGTGGAAGTCCTTTCCAAGGTTTAGAATTTGCCCGCATGTCCCCTAGCAGTCCTGGCTTGTTGTAGTAATGCAAAGGCCTTAGGAAGGGGAATTAAAAAGTGAGGGAAGGAGCGGCCGTCAAGGCCCTTACACTGCTGCAGGAGCTAGAACACCAGCTCACCACAAGGCACAGTCAGCTACACACTAGATGTGGCCTCACCGACAAGGCCGGAAAATACTCATGTGAGCACATCTCAATTACAAAGTGGCAATAATGACCGTGTTGTACTAACTTGGCAACCATCCAGAAGCCAAACCTAATGTGTCAGTGACGTGGGTACTAGATTCCTGATCGGTGGGGCCGACCTGGGGGACTCCTAACACGACGTAGAAGCTGGCCAGGGCTGCGACAATGCTGTGACTGAGCTGTAAAGCGAAAGCACGGTCCTCATGCGCCAGGCGGTCCAAGTAGATGAGCCATCCTCCATCCAGACCAACTGCGCCTAGCTTGCAGAGTTGCATGCGAACACCGGGGCGGAAGGGCGGGTAGTGAGAGCATCAAAAGTCCCAATAATGAAGACAAGGTGCCAAAACTATGGAGCTGTCAAGCTAACGTAGGAGATTTCGAAAAAGCAAGCCGTACGGCTACTGTACATATCTTGGCTTACAGGCTATACGTGTTTCGCACAGGCCGCATTTAAGCTGCAAGAGGGCGAAGGGATTGGACTTTGCTTCAGTGTTCATAGGCGAGAGGAGGGCAAGTTGCGAACTGCAGAGCCGTGACATGAGGGTTTGGGATGGCGCCGGGCTGCGCAGTCAGTATACCAGCCAGGTCAGTGGGTACCACGCGGCCTCTCACGCCTCCCGGTGAATTCTCAGCGCGAAAAACTGAGCACGCGAACTGGCCCGATGGGCTGCCCTAACAGCGGAAGGATTTAGGATTTGAGATGCTCGTACTGTTCGTATAAAGATTAAAACCATTGTATTCTGGACAACAAAATGATTTGTCATTGGTGTGCAGAGAGGGACGACTTTGCAATGCTCATGTGTAGATCATCACGTATCTTTCTTTCTTTACAAAGTGGCCAACAGATTACAATTTCAAATATTTTGCTTATGTGATTAATTAATAATTTAATCGGCCACAACATATCATATGATTTGATAAGAAACTCGTTGGAGCTCGTAAGGCCCGGACGAGCAAGGAGGCTCAAGGAACCGCATGCTTGAGCAGCAGATGACAGGGATGACACGCACAAACCGAGAAATAAATATAGCAAGTTACGTGACGTATGACAACGCCCGTGCATGCCCCCGACCAATGAACTGTCGCTGTACGATATCGGGATTTGGGAAGTTGTACTCAGGTGATTCGCCTAAACTGTGAGTGCGCCATCGGCATTGGCAAATTTACTCTTCTATATAGCCAGCTTCTCTTAGTCTTTTGATCTTTTAAAACGAAAAGGAAGTCACGTTGGGATCAAGTTGCTGGATCCAAAGAATCAGCGTTTTACTGATCTGAAAATCCTAAACTCGAGGGCCTCATCTATCTAAAGAAACACTATCAAAATCGATGGATACCGGGAAGCACTTGTACGGTATGCCTTTTGGCTAAGTTGACAGTTGAGCAGCATAGCCTTGGTCACCGATTCATCCTCCTCACAAGTTAATATTAGTCAAAATTGAGGTCGTTGCGTACGAACAATTCTGGAACGCAACCAAAGTGGTACACAGAGCGCCGACTTCGCGGGTCAGTCTTGTCTTCAATGTTGCCCATAATTCACATGAGTTCTTGAATCACCTGTACGGTACTATGAGTAAAACGTCGAAGGATCTAGTGATCCCCAGGGCTAGTCTGCCACAAACACCCTCCCCATACCCACAGCCACACCAATACCCACGCATAGCTGTACCTGCCACGCTGCGACAAGGGCCACTCTGCGACATGGAATCCTACATAATCGTCCAGGCCTGGGCCTTACCAGAGCGCCACTTTTAGCACTGCACCTCCCTTGATGGGCCTACCGCAGGAGGGGACTTTGTCCACACGCTCCCTTTGCATGTGCGCTTGTTTTCTGGCCAAGACATAATTGCTTCCGCTTTCGTCCACATCACTTGCAGGTCCGGGGCCAGACGCACTTGACGCGTCTCTAATTAGCGTTGCTGTCATCAACCCATCAAGTCGACCAGAATGATACCGCTGACGTTTGAAGAAGCGGTTGGGTACTTCGGGATCTACATCTTCATGCTCTGCATGTGCCTCGCTGTCATCGTGGCGCTGTACTACCTGGTGGGAAGAGAGAGATGGGGGGACAGGGTGTGCAGGAACGGGGTTGAGCGTGAAGAGGTCAGTGGTGGGAAGGCATTGTGGTCTTGCGGCAGATGAATGTCCTCCTCGGTGCCGGAAAGGCACTCTCGGTCTGTCTGTCTGTCTCTCCGTCTGTCTGTCTCCGTTTGTGATCTAGGGGGTACTCCATTACTACTCTATTCTTCTCGATATCGGTTCTACAGCTAAGGCATGTGCAACATCAAGCATATTACCTGCAAAGCGGCATCAGCAGCTGCAAAGGTGGGTGGGTGGGTGAGTGGGAGCTTCAAAAGGGTCTCCTTGAACCCCAAACGCCCTCTCCCTCGGGCCGCGGTTTACCAAACCCCTCCTTCTATGTCTTCATCTCCTTGAGCTGAACCCTCTTGCCTTCCGTCCTGCGGTCCTGACCCGCTCCTCCAATTAGGCTGAGCTCGTGGAGGAGCATCTGAAGACCACAAAGAAGGTGAGGATTGTGCAGTGAAGTGAAGGACCCGAGCAAGCAAGGTGTCAAACTGCCGCACTGATTCTTAATTGGGCATTTTCGATCGGTCGATCAGGCGGTTGATCGGCGGGCATGAATGGACGAGCACGAAGACACACATAAAAGATGAGGTTCCTTCCAGCCTTGCATGATCCGGATCTCAACCTGTATCACATACGGATTCAGACATGGATCTGGATTCAGATCTTTTCGACTATCTGAGCCTTCTAAGGATATTACGTACTTCTGTCCAAACCTATCTGCTTTCCAGGTTCGTTGTAAATAAAATATCATCTTCCCTTCCGACCCGGTCCGCTGCAGGTGATAATTTACACCATTATAGGCAAGCTGGTAGTTGTGACGCTGCTGTGGATTCTCGAAGGTGTAGACTTCGCCACCATTGCGCCCACCATTGCAGCACCGCTCGGCTACTGGCGAGTGGTCCATCGCCACTTTCCGTTTCTCTCCTTCCGAGATCCCGCTCTGGTGGTTTCGGGGCTCTTGACAGTCGCGGCACACATCATGTGGATGCGCTATCACATGACGACTTTCCACCACATAACTGTCGTGCTGGGGTTCTTTCTGGTGGTGGTTTGGCTGGTACCGTTTCAGTTGCTTGTTTCGTTAGCGGCCAACGAGAACTGCCTACCCGGCATTGCGTCAGGGATGCCAACTAGTTATTATGCCCCCAACGGCGGCAGTAGCGGGGGCGGAAGCAGCGGCATGGCGCGTGGTACTGCAGGTGCCGGCGAATCTTCTGGGTCAGGGCGGGGTGGGCGTCGGAAGGGCACCAGGACGTTGCTGAGCAGCCTTTTTGACAGGTTGAGAGGGCGAGAGAAAGATACGGGTCGGAGAAAGGATAGAGACTACTGATTAGGGCGCATGGAGTTTGCACATGGCTAGCTCCTCTGGTCCTAAGAAACTTCCTTCTGGCCTTTTTGATATGAACGATGGAGTCAGCATACGGATTGCTTTTTATTACAGGTATACGCTTTACCAGATGACTGTTGGGATGCCGGTTTCGCAAACCTCATCCGGGTTGTTCGCCAGTCTTTGCCCGCATTCCCCTGCTTGTCCGCACGATTTGCTCTTAGCAGGCGGTGCAGTAAGGTTGGTAATGCGATTCGGGGCAAATAAGGGACAAGGATAGCGAACAACAAACCAGGATGGGGGAAACACACACATACATGTAAAGGGCCCATAAAGTTGTGGTTATGGGCCCTATGCACATGTGGTTAGCATGTTGCTGTGTCAGGGAAGGGAAGGAGCTTGGCTAGCAGGGCGGATTCAGTGCAGGGCGGCTGGCATGGAACTCGGCGCTCGACATTTACTAGTTTCTTCCTTTTGATTTGGACTACGACTGGCCAAGATGGGACTCTTGCGCGTAATTTGATGTGCATGTTTAATAGGGGGGCAGGAGGCCAGGTCCACACCCCTGTGTCTGTCTGTGCGACATAGGAAGAGAATTGTTGTCTGGGTGTGTCTAGGTGTCTAGGTCACGTCCTGTGTCACGTTTCCAGTCCTCTGTTGCTGCTGCTGTTGCATCGTGCCATTGATGCCACCATTAGCTACACACGCAGAGTTGCATGAAGTTAAGCATGTATTCAGATCCATGTGGTAGTCAGGGCGATGCAGCCGCGTTGCATGCACTACCCAGTAATAAACGGTAATACGGAACAGAGCAGAAGAGCGGATGCAGCATCCTCAATCTTCTGCCCCCGAGAAATAGCAACTGTAAAGACGAACATGTCCACCAGGAGACGCAGAGGAAATGGTTCGAGCAAAAGCAGTGTGGCGCACTTGCAGCACCAACGATATTTCGATATTTTCGTGTTTTTTTCACCAGCGGACCGAGCTAAAAACGTAACAGAGTGGGGTTGCGCCCTCTGTAAACTTCACGCGGTCAGTTTTACACGAGTCACCACCGCCACAGTACCTAATCATAAGCGTAGTTCAATGTTAATAGCAATAGTTGGCAATCAATCGTCCTGATTGACGACTACTGCAAGCGCGCGTCGGTTGTTTGGGGAAAGGCGATGCCGAGAAAACACCATCAGCAGGGGGACATACACTCCATTTACCCCTCCTACTTCCCTTTCAAGCCTCCCTCCATCTTGCCTTTTCGATTTGCAAGGCGCACCACCCATCATCGTCGCCCTCATCCCCAGCTGCCTCTCGAGGACTGCAGCGTTCTTCAAAGCCCTTGCTTGGTGACGTCCACGAGACACGGGCGAGGCTCCTTCTTCCTCCTGCCCGCCATGCCTCCTGCTAAACCACCACCACCGCCACCACCGCCACCACCACCAGACTGTTATCAATCGACATTTTGTGACATATATAAATTATAATCTGCTATGAAGTCAGTTACGTTAAGCCGGCAGCAAATCGGCGAGTCAGATACACTCCGCTGCAAAAAAATTACGCATCATACTTTCATCAAGGGCGTGTGCCCCACGCAGCATGTAGGACAGGTGGGCCTTGTGGGACACAGAGGTGCGCACACACGCTGGGCCAACTGCCGCGCGGCACCTCCCACACGACATGGCTTCCGCCACCTCCCGTCACCTTCCATCAAGACAGACAGGTAATGTCACCAGCCACTAAACAATCGACTCAGCAAGCAATCACGCGTTGACTCTCAGTTGACTTTGTCGGAAGACCTAAGAAACGGCAGAACCAGCTTCCCTGTCTGCCTGCCCCATTTCGTTTCAATACACGCGACAATGCGACATGAGCTTCGTCTCCTAACACCATAACTTTGGCAATTGTTACGTCATTCAACCTACTTGGGTGTCTGGATCCACCCGCAGAAACCTCTCCCGCCCGCGCGTGGTACCTGCCTGACCGCGACCCGCTGAGCCCCGCTGAGTCAGTACCCATTCGAAGCAAGCCCACCTCTGCAGAAGGCACGAAGAAGACGACCTCTATCCGGACTAAGCAACAAGCTAATCGGCGTCGGACATTCGTGCCCCAGCGCTAGGCCACACAGACAGAGATACAAACGACAGAAGATGCCGATGATGCTACAGTGCATGTACGCAGGCGTCACGACCTCCAATATGTTATCGTCATCAGGATGAACATCAGCAACTCAGCAGGCTAATATTGTCACAGTCACAACTCCATCAAGCAGCTCTGCATCCTTTCACTAAACTAGACCATTCACCATCACATCCACGTCCACGTCCATGTTGGTGTCCATGTTGAGAGTTTATGCCAATCTATTGCCGGCGGAACTAAATTGGCTTCGCGCGGACCGCGTGGGATGCAGAGAGGCATGTGCCGTTGCGCACACCATGCAGCCTGCCGCCACCTACGGCCTGCTTTCCAAAAAAGCAAATGTAGAGGTGTCATCGCCTAGTGGCTAAAGCTAATTTATGTCACGTCACAGAAACGTTCAAAGTCGCAACAAGAAAACCATAAAGGTCATACACACACAAACACAGACTCAAGGAAAAGTACGGCACTGGGTGAAGGGCCACGCACGGGGTACGGCAAAAAATGCAGCAAACGGAGCGCAGCACGCAGCAGCAACCTTAGCATATGACACGGACCAGCTGCCCACTCAGTGGCCGCCACGCGTCAAGTCCGCTTTCCATAAACCCGTGTAAACGACCAATCACGGCATGTTAAGGGGGCTTAATACCCCAACCTTTCACCATTTCCTCTGGATCGCTGCGCCGTTTCACAGGCTCTGCGCCAACATAGGGAAACGCGAATGTAATTGAAAGGCCGTTGCCGACTTGTTGATGCGTCCACATCGGTGTTGTTGTGGCTGCAAGGATCCCTTTCTCGCCGGCGAGCCCTGCCGCTCTCGCAAACCTCATTTTACATTTAGATTACTAACCCGACAGTCCAACTTCTGCTACATAGTCACGGCAGCCGGCGGACCGAGCATCCCATCGCCGCCTGCACCCGCCGGCGCCGCCGGACCGCCTCCACTAAGCCCCGTGCCACCGGCCAGTGCAGCGGGCCCCGTCGGTGCCACACCAACGCCGATGCCACCACTGCCGGCGGGAGCGGGCGACACGGCCGGTGCACACAGCAGCGCTACCATCTGAACCAAAGCCACAAGCTGCTGCTCCTGCTGCTGCTGCAGATACCTCTGCTTCATGCGGATCTGCTCGAGAAGGTACTGGAAGGTATGGAAGCTATCGGGAAGCTGCCCCAAGATCTCTCCAGCCGCGGCAGCGCTGGCCTCAGCTGCGGCGGCCTCCGCGACTCCAGATGGTGTGTCCGATGTCGTGGCGGCAGCGCCGGAGCCGTCGGACGATCGCCGGCTAGCGCCAACGACGCTGACGATGGTCCAGGCGCGCATCAGGGCTCGTTCAGCCATCGTCAGGCTCCAGAATGTCCCTTTGTGCTCCAATACTCGCGCCATGAGCACATAGGCCCGTCCCGTTTCCCGATTGAGTGAACCCATACGGGCCTCCATGTCCAACACCTGCGCGACGAAAGGAAGACAATGACGCCGAGGCGCTGACCCACAACGCGTGTGCGATGAGAGGCGTGATGGGACTGAGCTGGGTCGATGATGGAGGGAAAGGGTGCGCAAGCAAGGAGAGAGAACACCAAGGAAAACACCAAGAGAAGGAATGCGTGCGGAGTATAAGAGGAGGTGCTAAGAAGCGACAGAGGAAAGGACAAAGGCGCTTAATGTAAGAAGAGGCATCACAGTCCGTGGCCCGGAGCGATCGACTGTGGGATATGGCGATACGGAGTCCACTAGGCTGCGCGGACACGCACCTGTTGGCGGATTCGATTGATCGAACTGGGGTCGGGGACGTCCCCCGGCCGGGCTGCTTCCACTGGCGGCAGTAGCTTCAGGTGCTGCTGCTGCAGGAGCGCCAGCTGTGACAATGGGCCGGCCAACGCATGGCCGGGCGGCGGCGGTGGCGGCGGCCCCGACGGTTCCGCCGGGTATGGCTGTCCCACCAACGCCGCCGTCACTGTCCGGTTCGAATGCCCGCTGTCGTCCCCTCGATTGTGGTCCATGTCATCGGTGTAGGGCGAGGTCCGGTCAGCGCTGCCACCCACAAGCTGCGAGTCAGGGCTGTTCATTGCATCGTGTAAGGCAACGGAGGCGGCGGAAGGACCCCCGACCGGGGATACCTCCACCGGCGCCCGAAGCAGCGCCTCGCCGCCAGAACGATGCTGGTCGCGAGAGGCGACATCAGCCGCCGCCGCCGCCGCCGCCGCCGCCGATGACGACAACGGCCCATCCGCTGCGCTCCACGCCGCCGCATTGGCATCGTCCTGCTGCGTCTCACGACTGCTTGTCTTTCCTTGAAGTTCAGAAATTGCGATCTCTGCAACATCAGCGGCCGCTGTAATACCGCGATTGCATGGTTTCGGGGCAGCTTTGTCGACAGGTCGAGCATCCGCATCCCCGTCAGGCATTGAAGTGTCCGCGTCCCAGTCCTCCTCGCCGTCAACCGTGGACCGCCTCATCGCAGCTGGCCTGCAACTTCCACGACCGCCATCGCGCTGCTCGCCAGACGCCCACCGCAGGTTGCGCTCCATCTTCATCCTCCCGCTGACGCTGCCAAGATCATCTGTATCGTCGCGCTCCATGGCCACCGCTTCGTTGCCACCCTGCTCTGTCATCTTGCGTCGTGTTGCCACGAGGTTCGCCGACAGCCTGGGTGAGCGACCCAGCGACGTCGCCATCTTCATCAGGGCCGGCGGTAGCAGGCAGCCACGAGCTCCGCCAACTGCTGCAGCCGCATAACTTGAAGGGATGTCTCGCAGCAGCGCGCCAATTTCCAGGCCTGGGATGCCCATTCCGAGGGCTGGTGGCGGCGGGAGCAGTGGCCCACATAGCGCGTGCAACTGCGCTGTGGTCAGGCCCAAGTCCATAGCTTGCGACATGGCGGCAAGGCTCACGGTTCCGCCGATTACCAACCCTGCACGAAGATGCTCCACGACGTGCTCAGGCAGAGGCAGCGAAAGCCCCCCAGCACCGGCGCCGTGACAACCGCCAGCAGCGGCCAGCATGGCCTTCACAGCAGCGGCGTTGCCCGGAAGTCCCCCGGCGGCAGCGGCAGCGGCAACTGCTGTGCCTGTCGGCATTCCGTCGAGGACGTCCAATGGAACATGCGTGCTGCCACGCATCTGCATCGCCGGGATGTGTGCGGCTGACATGCTTTTCGGTGATCGGTGTTGATGGGGAGCAGGCAGAACAGTTCCATCTGCGTGCTGCCGGCTGCTAGGGGAGCATCGCTGTGTGACGCCGCCGGGCGGCGGCTGCTGGCCAGCCCCGCGGACCTCGCGCCCACGGCGGCCTGAACCAGGTCGTGGAGGAAGGCCCCACCGCCAGTGCTGCTGCGCCAGTTCCGGCGCCTCGCCCCCCGTCCCTTCCTCTCCCTGCATTCCCTCCTCGCCCTCACCGTTCTGGCCGTCGTCATCCTCCGTCACATCTCCCCGCTCCGTCCCACTGCCGGCAAACGATGCGAGCAGATCCGGCTCGGAGGCGCGTCTGCCGCTGCCACACGCCGTGTGATTGAGCCTCGACAGACCCACGGGTCTGCTGCCGCCATCCGTCAATGCATTTCGCATTCCCGCCATGCGGCCACCTCGCAGACCGCGATACACGCCCGGATGCTGACCCCAATCCTCGGATCCCGCGGCCCATCGAACGCTTTTCGGCTCGCCACCGTCCCCCCCGTCACTATGTTGCGGGTCGCCGTCGTCATCCTCACTGACCTCTTCCATCACCCCCGCCACGCTGGCGCGATCCTGCTGGCCCCGTAGCTGCCTTTGATGCTGCATTAGTAGCTGTTGGTACTTGCGGAGCTGCTGGTCCTGCCGGTCGTGCACTATCAACCAATCTGCTGACGCCGCCGTCTCCGGTGGGAGGTGCGGAGTTCGCTGCAACGCCTTCAGAGTCTCCCGTGCCGACCCATGTGCCGTCGCCGTTGCGTCATCATCACCGTCGTCCTCCTCGTCCAGGTCCTCCTCCTGGTCTCCGTTCACCGCCACGGCGGCGGCTGCATCCTGCTCCTCTTCAAACTCGCTCCGCACACGCACACGCGCTATCATGGATGGCAGTGAGGTCTCTCGACTGAGCAAGGGCCGCTGCCGTCGGAAAGACGCCGTACGGATCAAGCTGTCACTGCGCCGCCGTACAATCGGTGGCCTGTGGATTTCGGCCTGTTCACACTCGGGGCCCCTGTAAGCACAAAAACACACAGAGGGAGGGACATCACACTGGAAACCACCACGTGTCATAAAGCACCCAGATCCAATGGGAATCCAATCCCGATCCAAGCTAGGATCCAAGCTACCCGCTAACCCGGATCCAATTCGAGATCTAGGAAATATGGAGTTCTCTGAGGAATACATCCAGGAAGAGGGCAATGACACAGAACACGGCTTCGTCAACAAAGTCGACGACAGAGGACGTCATTTTTGCTTGACACCGTCACTATCGCTGTCCCGCAGATGACTCTCTCGCCACCAAACAGATCGTCCGCGCCCCGTGGCAGCGGCAGTTAGCAACTCCTGCGTCCTCTACCGCGCCCCCGGACACACACACACACACACACACATACAGAGAAAGATTCGCAGCGCTTCTCACCCCTCTTGCTCGATTTCATCCGCTGCATCCACCAGCAGGTGCAGGCTGCTCAGCGCATCAGCCGCTGTGCCGCCTCCGCCACCGTAGTTGCTCCCTGTCGTCGCCGCAAGCACACCGATCCCTGCACCCCCACGCCCGCCTCCGCCATACGGTAACCTTTGCATGCCACCATTGGCCAGCGCTGCCGCACTTCCCAGGTTGATGAGGGAGCTTGCGCGGCCTACGACGCCGCCTCCGCCTCCGCCAGGTACCTTTGTTTGCCCGTTTAATGATGGACAGTGGCCTGCCGCCACCGTGCCGCCGCCGACCGGCTCCCGAGCGCCTACGCCCGCTGATGACGACCGCATGAGTTGTGCCCCGCTTGTGGAAGCACGGTGGGAACTCATGGACCCTCCTCCAGCTCGTGGAGTCGCACCATTGTAGCTGGTGCGGACTTTCTTCGGCACTGGTTCCGGAGCGCTGGGCTCTTGAAGCTCCGCGACGTCTATACCCTCCTGTGCTAACCAGTTTAGCAGCCACGGCTCACTCAGCCATGCTTTAAGGCCGAAAAGACCTTCCTTAGGCCTACAGGTAAGGCCCACGAGACGGCAGCGCAGGGCTGGTGTTCAGATGTTTAGCTTGAGGAGTGCCAAAGCGGCAGAGCCCCGTGGCGTGTTTTCTAATGCTCCAGGAGGGGATATTCGGAAAGAGGCCGTTTCAGAAAAGGCAGAAAAAGGCAGTTAGAGGTTCAGCTGCAACATCCGCAGAATTAGTTTCCGGCGAAATCTTTTTTTATTATAATCTTCTTCATCACACGGGTACGACGGGTACGACGCCCCTGCTTCGTGTACGTCGATAAGGTTGGATTGGACAAGACGACGACGGCTGCAAGGAAGGAATAGCGCTCATAATGTGCGCCCGGCTTTTCCGATCCGCCCCAAAATCCATATTGGCTATGTAGATCATTTTTCCCATGTCTGCCTACTCGCCTCCCGTCGCACACATGTACGGCAAAACACACAGGCACGTGCCCAATACCCCGTGTTCCTGGAACACTCGTGATAACTTACTTGATAAATACGGTCGTGTTGGCCTTTTTCCGAACTTCCGTGTACAGAGCAGAGGCCATAGTATTTTCAGGTGTTTTACCCATGCATCTGAGAAGCCGCCGCTCCATTGCTAGCTTAGTAATCTCGCCTGACGGCATCGTGAGCAGACGAAAAGCCAGAGGCACGCAGGCATTAGCCTTTTAATGCACTGGAGGCGTCAAACACTAACCCCTACAACTGGGGTTCGCACGCAGTTAAAGCAGCTTAGAAAAATTCCAATAAAAACCACCTGAAGTCATAAGCCGCTCCTCCTGCTTGAGAACTTCGAAGGCGGCATTCTTGAAGATACCGCCCGTCAAAGGAATGCCGCTCGCCTGGTCGGCAGTTTCTGATTCGAAGTCAGTGCTGTACATATTTCGCCTGGAATGAAGCAGAACAATAACACGAATGGATAGGATGACGGTTAGGAGCTATGTCAGGATTGTTCAACTAGTGGCATGGTGTAGATTCTTCGCCAGCCTTTTGATACGCCGCAGCAGAAGCTCTGCAGACGAGAGCGACCGTCAACATGTCCTTGACAAAGCGAAACGTGGCAGGCTGGCAAAACTATGGTTGATACCACTTCAATGGAACCAGGCATGCCATTGGCGACTGGCGGACGTCAACACTAACCCCTAACCCCTGCATTTTTGCAGCCAGACATCAACAAGTACTTAGGGTTTCCTCCTTAATGGAAAACTGCGTTCCCGTCGACAATTGCCTGTAGAACTTGGCCGCGGGGGGCGCGCCTTTCCTACAGCCGGCAGGCCGCGTTTTACCTTGAACGACCTGCGCCGGCGGTCGCTCTCCTGCCGACACTGGCCATCCCGCTCATCTGCAATAGGCGGGGGATGTTACTCGATGAATGAGCCCCTTAGGAATCGTATTGAGATGCGGACATGGTCTTCGTAGTCACCTTAAACCGATCTTCCAATAACTATGAATACAGCTCAGACAAGCCTTGCTTAGAATTCAGCTTAATTAGCAGCCCATAAAACAGCTGGGAAGAGGTTTTGTAAGCACTCTATCCTGGCGAAGCAAAATTAAGGCCGACAGCAGCATTCTCATGGACGATTTATATAACAGAGTAAAGTTTTAACAGTTGCGCCTTAGTGTCTAGGCATCGGTCATCGAGCCAGGTCGTGCAACAATCCCTTCTCCGTCCTCTCCCCCTGCATTGATGTTGACAGACAACGATTATGGACTGCCTTAAACAAGAAGCCGTATACGATGACCGTAACTTAGTTTTTGCATTATTTACAGACGACATACTCCGAGTTCAGAGGTGCTTCAAACTTGCTGACAGACTGGGCCATCTTGGCTTGAGGACTTATTGACAGGGTAGGGGGATGGAGAACCTTGCAACTCTTAATCAAGTATAACGTAAGGGCTTTACAAGATTTGTGGCTAGCTTTTTAGTATTTCGCGGCGGTCCATGGCTTTCCCGTCTGAGGATTCAGCTGTGGATGCCCGAACAATTTATGCGGTAAGGTAAACGCATACGTGCTAGAAGGCGACGAATATGCACTGTGTTTTTGTGCCTCGACGATTGCCTTTGTTTATGATGGCAGAAACCGTTCCCAAAGTCGACGACCGATGAATACGTTAGGGATCTATTTGGCATATATGGCAGGTACGGAAGGCATACTCGTCGTGCCGGCTTCCGTCCTTCGGCTTCATGACGGGATTGTTGGTTAGGGACCACCTTTCTGGAACATTCACCCGCTGCTTACTGGGTATCGCTACCATGTTAAATGCTCCTACGTAAAGCAACGAAAGTGTATTGCGCGCTGCATCGCCACTTGGTTCCTCGGGTTCAGTTTGCCGTGCACATAACCCGCCACGCTTTAAAAGCCCAGCCGCCACTTATATTGAAAAAAACACCCTTCCCACAACCGTCACGTCAGTCCTTCACTAACTTTCACTAATGATACTGGCCTCTAGCAACCTATCACCGGATTGTCGCTGTATGGGCCACCCCATTTTCCCGCCACCTTCCCTACGTAACCCTCCATAGCATCCGCCGCGTGAAATTACGTCGTGAGGCAGCCACAAACAGTTTCCGGGGGAGTGTCTACGTTGAGTTTGTGGACGCTGCTTCTGCACATGCTGCCGTCAATAGCCCACCGCAGCAGCCTCGTGCCGACTCCGCGGCTGCGAGCACACACCAGCGGCTCCATGTAATGATGAAACCGGATTACGAACGCAAGCGTGCGAACGCATCCAGCTCTGGCGGTGGTAGGGATGGCGGCTCCGGTGGCGGCGGCGGTGGCTACGCACACAAGCGCGCGCGGCACCTCAATGAAGGGCCGGCCACGTCTTCCCAACGCCAACAATTTCCGCGTCCGGGCCCGCCCTTACTCGGGGAGCAGCACGGCATGACGCCCGTGTCGGTTTCGGAGCACCCGCATCAGCAGATACATCAGTGGCGGCAGATCGCCGAGGAGCGGGGAGCCACAGTGCGGTCACTGGAGGGCTCATTGCGTAAGGAGCTGGAGGAGAACCAGCGGCTCCACCAACGGCTGGAGGAGGTGAGGGGCTGGACTAGGCCCACATCAACAGGGGGTCGGAAAGGGTGTGTTTGTGCCAGGTAGGTGGTGAAGGCCGGATTCGTATGCACGATTTGGCCTGTACCTGGCCCTAGGCGTCCGCGGGTGCAGCACCTAGCAGCGTGGGGAGCTAGCTGCCGGACGCGTACCCTGGTCCATATGCGGCTGAAGGCATCACCTGCGCGGGTGAAAGCCACTTTGGAGCGGTTTGGCCTTTGGGCTGCGCCCAGCCCCTGGGCCGGCCACCTTCATGGAACAACGCCGCGCGTCGTCTACACTTCCGTCTCTGTCGCATGCACAGGGTATTCCTCCGGCTCAGTGCGGGGTCGGCAACCGCATTGCCGGCAGCACACCCGTCATGGTGGGACGTCCTGTGGGAGGGGCGCTCGTCTCGTACCGCTGGCTACGGGTATATTCTTTGCGACTAAAGGTTCCCTTGGCCGACCTGAACCTTGCAGGCACAGCAACGTGCGCAAGAGGCAACTGCGCGGGAGGCAGCAGCTAATCAGAAGGCGCTCACGCGGGATGTGGAGATTGGATCGTTGAAAGGCGAGATCGCGATGCTCCGAACCCAGGTGCGGAAATTAGGATGAGCAGGATGGTACTCGAAAATGGCAAGCCATGTGGTATGATGCGAATTGCGCCGTTGAAGGATTCATTGGACACCGCATGCGATTGTGAAGACATTGCGATAGACTCTTGGACGCACTCCCGGAAACATCGCCCAATACACCAATTCATTTGCATCCTGACATTCCTTCACTTCACTAACATAAAATGTAGAACGCGGCGCAGCTGGAACGACAAAGTGCGGCGCATAAGACCCGGATAGCGGATTTGGAGGCCTCTGTGCAGCGCCTCAAGGACTCACTCCTGGAAAAGGAACGCGGTGAGCGGGAGCTGCGGAGGGCTGCCTCCAGCAAAGGGGACACCGGCGGGGCCCGTCGGACCGGCGGCGCCGCCTCAGGAAACGATGGAGGAGGGGATCTGGACGATTTGTAAGAATGAATTGGATGAGTGAGATAGTGACTCGCACGCCTCCAGGACTTCACATCAGCCAGTGCCGTACGGTGTGTTAAAGGATCATTAAAAGCCTTGGAGGGTGCCTTTGGAGGTGGACGAGACGGAAATTTTGCAATCATGTGCATAAGGGGTGAAGTCATAGCTGCGCGCCACAGCAAAATAACCCATGCCAGAGTAACTACCAGAAGGCGAGGCTGCAGGTGGTCGTCCCGCATCCGGAACTAGACGGTCTGTGAAGGGTTTTAGGGTTTTAAACAGTAGGTAGAGAAGAGGTTCCAAGTCACAGGGCCCAGGGGAACAGGGAGATGCAGCAGCACCCGCAAGTGAGTTATCCGGGAAGGTAACTGAGCACGTCCCCGGTGCCCAGCAGCTGCTGCCACGCCCGGGCAGGCCCACCCGACATGCTGCCAGGAGGGCCGTCCGGGAGTGCCTGGGACCTAGCGTGGCTCGGCCCTGCCTCCTGCCCGTCACGGTTGTCCGCTCACAGGTAGCAAACCCCTACTTGCTCTTGCGCGGCTTGCATGGTAACTGCCCGTTCATCGCATGCAGTATCCGGTGAAGACGACCCCGCATAGCTATGCCAGATTTCTTGGCAAGGAACGGTCCAATAAACGTTCAGGGTGGAGTGCGGGGAGATGTGGGGACGCAGCCGTGCGTCAAGGGAAGCGGCTAGTCCCTGCGGATCTCTTATCTACTTGTCCGGGTGCTGTGTAGGCGGGAGACGATCGCGCTGGTGGTAGTGCGACTAATGTATAGATGGTGCCGATGCTGCACTTGTGACCAGATGTTCAAGTTGAGGTTTTCGCAAAGAGTGGCGCGCGTGTTTCCCAGATTGGGTTCTTCATGTGTGTTATCGTAGCGGGCTCCATATCGATATGCTACGCGCAATGTTACAGGCAGCTAGCAGGGCAATGCCGCCCGTGTCAAATTCAGAGGATTATTATGGCTATTGCGTGCTGGTTGCACTGGGGCCCCGTGCCGCCGCAACGGTGAGCTCATGCGTGTGCCGGTATCGTGCGTGCGCTTTGCTAGCGAGCGCCTAGTGCGAACAGGATTGCGGCAACTTGCATCACCTGACATTTATTACCGCTTTCTGGGGTGCACGCGGGAACTGCTTTGTGCTTCCTCCGATGAATTCACGATGTTTTTC
The DNA here is from genome assembly GCA_030268105.1 of Volvox africanus. Classification (NCBI taxonomy): domain Eukaryota; kingdom Viridiplantae; phylum Chlorophyta; class Chlorophyceae; order Chlamydomonadales; family Volvocaceae; genus Volvox; species Volvox africanus. Next base: position 437,169 of record BSDZ01000009.1, read on the forward strand.
ATCCATTCTTTTGTCAGTCGTCGTTATATTTTGGCAAATGCATATTGTCCAAATGTATGCTCAATGAACGCACGCGTTGTTGAATACATATTAAGAAGTTGCAAAAGGGATTGGGGATGAGAGTGATCGGATTGAGGGGTTCGATGCAAAAGGGTACAGGATGGCATGCGGAAGGCTTTTCATTTTGTCCATTTATATGCTGTTCGTCACCACCTGGACACTACCAAGTACCATCGGTGTAATCCCCGTACGCATGTTTTTCACTTGTTGAAACCGAAAAGCGGTTGATGAATGGATACGCAGTAAGCAGCAGATAGTTCTCGACCATGGAACTTGCAAACTGCAGACGAAGAGCTGTGTGAAGACGTCGGGCCCATGCGGAAAATGTTTTGGTGCAGCAAACAAAATGGCGCGTATGGGACTGGCCTTACCGCCAATCGCTCAATGACTGTTTTACTGCTTTATGTATAACCCCCCCCTTTCGATGGCCCGAACCTGAGACAAGTACTCACAGCCTGCGAGGTGTGCAGTGCAGACGCAGGAGGGGCAGGTTTGCGGTAACAGGACACCACTCGGTGACTACCAGCTGCTGCGGTAGCTGACAGTTAAAGTCGGTTTCGGCGTCTCATTTTGGAACCTGTTAGTACGCAAGGATTGCTGTTGCAAGGGAGCACTGGTACCGCACAAGCATTTACCACATATTACACATATGGCCAGGGTGTGCCCTCCAACACCCTCCATCCCCCAACCCCTCCTTTTCCACAAGGGACCTATCCACCTGGCCCCGCCTATCCCCCTCTCCTACAAAAACACCGTGCGCAGGACGGTCATCTAAACAGCGACCGCATGCGTGTTTCTTCCTCCTCCTCCTCCAGGCGTACTCCAATCTGGCGGCGCGAAACTCTGGTATCACGGAGTCACAGGTGTTCGCCTCCTTGTTCCTCGTGCATCAAAACTGACAAGTACAGGTATTAGGCACTAATAAATGCGTACGTAGCTGGACATCCTTACGATACTTGCGGTTCCCACCCACTAGCTATATGTAATTTCCCACTGCTGTCACTGCTGCTCCGCCCAAAGACCGCTGTGGGTGTACCAGCCTCCTTCTTTCCTCGTGATAAGCCGAGCGGGCGAGATGAAGAGGTCCTGGAAGGAAGCGGGTCGAGGCAGCCGAAGGTGATGAAGGCTGGGCCTGACCTGATTGCCAAAAAGAATTCGTAGGCATTCACGGCATTCGAGCCAGCCAGGTAGCACACAGGGTTTGTAGTGGATCCCCTCCCCCAAAGTGGAAGCCCTCGACACCAGCCTGCCGTCCCGACCGTGTTCAGTTCAGCAGTAATTTCCCAGCAGAAGCGAGCTCTGTCTGCCTGCCTGTCTGTCTGTCTGCACGGCAAACGTACCTTGTACTGTTCCTCTTTAAGGAACGCTGGTACGGAGTCTGAGCCGTAGCACACGATTGTAGAGCCGCTCCCCGTCATGAAGACGGACCGGAAGTTGCCCGTGTCGATCAGTCGCTGCTTGAGTGCCGCAAGCTCCGGAAGGCTGCACGTGCAAGGGGAGGAGGGGGACAAAAGGGCGTGCACACAGTTACACACGCCGAGTCAGCCCCGTCAATCCAGCGATGCTCAATTGCACAACAAAATCACCTGGCTTATCTGGAATCATCAGATATGAGTTAGCGCACAAGCGTGCAGACCTTTTGTTCTTGCTCTGTTCTTGCGGTTTCCTTGCTTCCATGTACGTGTACCTCCTTTCATTTGCATAGGGCCCAATGAGGTACCAAAAGTCCACTTACTTGTCGAATGCCGGTTGCTCTAGATCGTTGACTGCGGCTGCCTGGTCAACACCCTTCGCCGTTGCGATCTCGGCCAACAAGCCCCGCGGGTCGGCGGTTGAACGGCGAGCCAGGTCTAACGACTTGAAAATCTTCGGCGTGCTGAGACCCACCGGTGGCTTCACCTACGTACCGCAGGAGCATGTCGCAAGCCATAAATTGTAAGAGCGCAAACTTCAGACGAAACGACATGTCGCAACAGGGGTTGACTAAGTTCTTTATCAGGAAAGAATAATTAATTCCAGCTCTACTTCCCAACCCGTTCCTTCCGGTCTACTTCGTCGCGTTTATATCCTTCAGAATCCTTCTGCTCTCGCTCTCATGCTCCCCCTTTCCCAGGGGTCCGCACTCGGTCCCCGAACCCCTGCCCGCTCATTCGCCAACTCACCAGCAACATGGGCGTGTCCAGGGGAACGGGGGTTGCCACGTCCTCCACCACTTCCCCCCGGCCAGTGCAGTAGGCGGCGCCGTTGGAGAAGAACACGGATATGTCGGAGCCGATCTCACCGGACCACTCCAGCAAGTCTTCGTTGGACGCGGGACTGCCCAACAGCCGGTTGGCGGCGTATAGCGTCGTGGCGGCGTTGCCGCTGCCGCCACCCAGCCCGGCACCATGAGGCACGCGCTTATTCAGCTGGACATTGAAGTACATTGTTTGGAGAGTCTTACGGCGGTAGAGGTTCAATGCCTGTGTGAGTACGACAGCGGATTCGGAGCTTTCCGAAAGTCAATTTTTAAAGTGGTGGGAGGTATCACGGGCGGTGACGTGTGTACGTATGTATGTAGAGGGGCGGTCAGGATAAACAGCCGAAGGAGGGAAAGGGGGTTCGCGGGGTTGCTGCTTCCCAAACTCGCGCTGTGGCCACGTCCCAATAATAAAGATTATTATTGTTATTTTGTTGTTATTGTTCTGTCATTATTGTTGTTGCTGTTAATGTTGTTGCCTGCTCAGGGCTTTTGGCGTCGGCCGTCTTTGCCCCGACGTGGACTTTTCCAACTTTCCAAAACTTACGAGTCACCGCAGGCAGGTACAGCTTTTAACAAGCTAACCAATCACTTCCGATGACTTCCTAAGTACCTCATCATGCGGGAGACTGAGGACGCACCTTGATCACGAGGTTAGAGTCGTCCGAAGGAATGGTCGGGTCTGAACAGCTGAGGGTATCGCTAGTGGCGTAGGGGCTCGTGGAGAACTCCATTTCGTCACCCAAGTCGATGACCTAGCGGAAACATGGATTCAGAATAGGAGGAAAAGAAGGGAGTAAATGTTTCACAGAAACGAAATTTTTGAAAGGAAACGAGCAGGGCACAGGCACAGGCACGCCGTGAAGTTAACTGAAGCGAAGCGACGCAGCTCTCCCGAAGGAGGGAAACGTCCTGAGCATTTCTAAGTTCTTGCGAAGAAAGGACATGTAGCCTGACACATTTATCGCTATACCGGTTTGGGGCAGGGCCCCAGCTTCCCCGGTCCTCTTAATCCGTGCGGAGGTGGGCCTGCTGCCATTGGGTTGATATCATGTCGCCGGGACCTGGGGGCATGCCACGGGTTCTAGAGGCGCCGCCCAAAGCCATGACAAGGCGCAACGCCTTCTACTGCTACAGATCCTATCTACGAAGACGACTTGGGGTTTGATGTAAGTACATGGTCGAGCTGTGATGAGGACTCCGGTGGGCGTTTAACACTAGGTAACACTGTCACACATACACACACATGTAAACATTGGTTACAAGTTGCCCGTGTACGCCGGGGTATTTACATGGAAGAGGGAGGCCAGATCATGGTAGCCATCTTCCCGCCGCCTTACAACACGCAGGAAAAGGTTGATCTGCAGCCAGGCCGGATCACCACACCTGATGCTTAGAGGGAGTCATGGCGACATACAGTTGCGACCGGGAAAGCAAAAGCTGCCGTGTCTGTACCTTTGAGGGCGAAAACAGCTTGATGCTGTTTGTTCTGGAAGCAGCATACACAGCGACGTACGAGCGACGCTTGGCGGGCCTGGCGCCGTTTGCAAGCTGGTGATGCGCCGGACGACGGGTCGGAAAAACATTTGATGGTTGACGGCCCGACCGGTGGAGCATTCCTAATTTCAGGTTATTGATCGAATATATTATAAGTCCAGGTCAGTGCTAAAGAGAGGAATCTTTAAGATCAAGGTAACGAACAATATCCAAGGGGTGACAAAGTCAATAAGCGAAATATTCAATTATGATGTCCGAGTTCAATAACAACGTGACAACATCCAAGAACATCTTCTCAGCATGAGGGTGACAAATGACCACGCAGATAAGGCCCTGCAGAAGTTTTCCAGTCGAAATAACCATGATGGACTTTTAACCAATTTACCACAGGAAATAAATTACCTAGTTGCCAATTCAGAATTGCCGTAAATTTTCGACGCAATTGAAAAGTACTGAAGTATATTACGGACTCATCGAACACCACAAGGGGCAAACCTTTACGCCTTAAGTCTTCAAAGATACCATGAGCTGCTCTTGGGCCATGTTATGTAGGGGCTCAAAATTCTCTATGTTGTTGCCTTCTCCTTTCACACCTTGTGCGCCGCCAAGTTGCATACAGGTTCATAAACTTCAACACCAATGTGAGTTTGGTTGTTGTTGAAAAATAAATGTGTAATATAGTACTCTTCAATTCCCTCGGGGCAGCGCAATCATTCTAGAACATTTCCCCACTTGGTGGCTGCGGGGCAGACGGGTTAGGGGAGCCTGACTAAGCACACGGAAGTCAAACAGATTCCTTTCGAGAGCGCCCTTGCTCCCCCCTGCCCTGCCCTTATATAGGGCCACGCAATTGGATTGTTGCCAGCAGGCAACGCTTGCAGGTCGTATGCATGGTAAGTACGCAAGCATCCCTCCAGTGAGTTTAACGACGCATCCTTGATCCAGCGCATGTGTTGTAGCTGCTGTGTTCTCCAATAACACATACAAATGCTTCTAGGCACGCTCCTTCATTAGCCTGGCCGCTGTCATTCTCTGTGAAACTTCCGCCTGCGGGCTGTACTCTGACCGATTCGCGGAAGATGCCGCACCAACATACAGCATATCTTTCGGGAGGCATGTCCTCCTGCCGCACCGACCCGCCAATCCAGACAGCCGCATAGATATCGTAGGTATCCGTGATAGGTCCCGTGACGACTCCCCAGCCATTCGCCAACCACAGTCTGTACTCGTCTCCGCACATTACCCCCCTCGTGCAGCCCTGGCCTCCATTGCTGAGCCGTCTAGGTCCCCATGCAACTGCGCGGCCCCACGCAACTGACCAATTTGCTGCCAATCTTCCCCCCTGTGTGGTCTCCAGGCCCATCCCCGGCGTGTGGCGCGCGTCTCCAGCCAGATCCAACGGGAGATCGGGGACATGTTCGTGTCAGATCCGGTAAGATAGGGCCCATGGAGGACGCGCAAGATATTCTCCTTTGCATGGCACTGGGCAAGAGTCCAGACCCCGGCCGGATTCTGCATCTGCTGATGTACTCTAAAGAAGATAACGTTGCCGGCGGGGATTGTTTCCAATTCTTACTCCCATCGGGCTGTGCTGCAGGTGATACAAGCAGCGATCTGTCCAGAACGTAAGGGAGGTGGTGATACGCTGTCGGCCGTCGCGAGCATCACCAACACCTACGTATCCAATGATCTGCAGGTACGTAATATGCCGTAATATGTACGTAGCACGCCGTACGGAGGTAACTCATTAAGCTGGGCCAGCGAGATCGGGAGGACAGCGTGTCGTACCCTCCTACATAGGGTCTGCTTTAAGGCAGCTCTGGTGTGCGCTGCGCTTTCTTACATCGACATGGGCTGGGCTAACTTAAATGGCTCCAGGGCCCCTTAGCGCCTCCCTCACAACTGCCCATCACGCCGCGCAGGTGGTCAAGGTGTTTGTTTCGGTGTACAGCGATGACTACGGCAAGCGAGTCGCCATGCAAAACCTAGCGCGGCTGGAACCGTAAGTGTAGCTGGATGTGGAGCGAGCGAAGTTGTAGCTGGGTCCGGTGTTGGCTATGTCCCACACACACCGACGATGACGACGACGGCGACAACTCAAAATGCTGATGATGGCGATAACGAATGAGGGACTATACGAGAAAAGTAATTTGTGTGTTCTATACGAGAAACGGCCGGAACAGGGGCGAATGAGTGGGTGAGGGCACGCGCTCGTGTGTCTTTTCGTCGGTGCGTTACGAAGGAGGTGTCAAGGGACACATGGCAATGACATGATTATGAATGAGTGCCTAAGGCATCGCCTGCATGGCTTTGTGCCTTCTTGGCATCTCCCCCCTAACCTCACTCACAGATACGTGCGGCGCCTGATTGGCCAGCGGGTGCGGCTCCGGAGGACGCCTGAGGTACGGTATGTGTACGATGATAGTGAGGAGGAAGCGGACTTGGTAATGCGGGTCCTTGGACGCGACGAAGTGGAGCGATACCGCAATGAAATTGAGGTGAGATGTACACGGTGGCTGACTATTGCTGCTGCTGCTCCATAGGGGGTAACTTGCCGATGTGCAATGCTAGGAGGCAGCAGCAAAGGCAGCAGCTGCTCCTCCTCCAACGTGAACGAACACTCGGAGCTGGAGGGGCAACAACGACGTGCTGTGCTGTGCAATGCAACCGTGTGGTGCATCTTTGCTCAGTTGTGAAACACACTGTGTGATGCTGCGTTCTGCCGCTGCCCCACGTGCATGTATCTCCTAGGGATTCCTCTTATCGCAATGCGCATTCACCCCTCCCGGGCCCCGTGTGTCCGTTTGCGACGTGGAGGGAAAGGGCAGAGGTCCTCCTTGGCAGCGAATCATTCCGCATGTTGAAGGTCATGAGGACGCCAAGTTCTCACGAGGGAGATCCGTACAGGACTGCATTGACTGCACTGATTGCACTAACTGAGGCCCTTCCACAAACAATCTTTTGGCAGTCCGACCTGGTGCCGGGGAGAGGCTCGGTGGCAGGAGCAGCGGTGGAAGGTGCGTATAGTAGTTGCTGATACCTTTGCGGTGCTTTTGACCCTCAGTCCCCCAAACCCTCAACTCGTAAACCTAAAACCTTGAGTCCCCACACCGTAAGAGTTGGGTCTCATTTGGCCCAATGTCTCAGATTCCACATAGAAGATAATGGTTTATTTCGTAAGCTGATCAGCGATGTCGATTGGTTTGTATCACATGCACAGATGTTGTGCTATTTGTCCGCAGAGGACGGCGAGGAGGAGGAAGATGGCTTTGACAACGACGAAGACGAAGAATTCGACGAGGACGAAGACATGTTTGATGACCCAGATGAAATGCCGCAGGAATATCCGAATCCATTTGGGGACTTGTTCGGAGACGTGCGTGGAAATGCGCTTGTGGGACAGCCTCGGAGGCGGGGTGATCGTGGGCGGGGGGGTCGCGGCAAGAAGGGGCCACGCGGCAATGCAGCAGATGATAACGAAAAAGAGGGCCTTATGCAGGAAGGGCAAAGGAGAGGAGATATGGAGACATCACAGCTCACAGAGGTGCAGTAGGTGCATCAGGGCGAATCGCGAAGCGAGGACCCGTACTTTTGCGCATCGCACCGACTGGCTTGATGTCGTTGATTTGTATCTAGGGGATTCGGAACGGGAGCCGACAAAAAACGGTTGTTTGAGGGTGAGCAAATTTGCGTTCGCTGGGTCTTTTGCCAGGGTCTAGGTTTTCCGTTAATCCTGTATTTATTCTATTTGTCAGATTTGCAGTGTGGCCCAGCTGCCTGCTCCTTGTCTTTATCGCTTCAGAATCCAATGAAGCATGTTTTTCTAAGAGAGAGCTACATCGAGGTCCCTAAATGGCACTGCTGTGTACGGTGCGAAATAAAGTGCTCCGTCCACGATTCCTCGATGTCCCGACCGAGACTCGCTTGCAAGGGGGCAATACAACTGTGAGCAGTTAAATATAACAAAAGAATGCAGCTCATATAGGAGATGGATATTGTTCTAGGTTGAACGTCATGGAGCGATGCTGTCCAAAAAGGGACTTCCTGTATAGTTGGGAGCAAATGCGTTGTTATAGGAGCAAGGAGATGAGAAACGGTGGTCGTATGTTGTGTGTTACCTCGTTCCACAGGTAGCACGTCAGATTGATAACACTCGTTCAGGATAAGCGTCCAGCAGCCGCGGCACTATACATAGGAGCGTGAGATGAACGTAAGTTACGAAGTTAACATGCAGTGGGGTGATGACCAGCCCTTTTTTGGTTCAGTTTCGTATAGTTGCAGCCCAACTGCCGCTGTGCAGCACACGCGCTTAGCCTGAATGTTACACATTGGCGCTTTCTGGCATATTTGTTACCTTACATCTCATTACTGCTGCCATTAGCAAGCTGCCATGCAAGAGCACCGGAAAATTCGTATAAATTGTTGCAGGGCATGCTCCTACCGCTGTTGCACATATTTTGAAGCATTGTGGAATAATTGACTTTTGAGTGCGCTACTGGGATCATGTTGGGATCATGTTATTGTCCTGGTTTCCGCTAGCTACGTGCATCCCCAAGCAGTTCCCAGCCTCCTTCCTGAGGTCCCTGTTTTCCCACATGTGTTCTCCACAGAAGATAAAATTCCTCGCTACTCCGCTCCAGATGCCCTGTTATTTCTTCCAGACCTTTCCTGCCACTAACCCACTACCTTTTTCCCCTCTCTCGTCCCACTCGCACCCCTCCCACGAATTTCATCTTCCCCAATACTTCAGGGTCAACACTCCATTGAACTCAACACAGTATCCAATCGTGGCAGGTTATACAATGCCGTCGAGGTCGGTGGCGACACCCCAGCAGTCACAAACCAGGCCGAGGCGGGCAACCTGGGCGGAGATGCCCTCCGAAGCAGCGGCGGAGCTGGTCATGGCCGAGGCGGAGCTGGCGGGGCTAGTGTTGCGCCGCCGCCGCCACTCAGTCAAGTTGGCTCACAGCGTTCCGGACGCAATAACAACTCCGCGCCTCGTGCACTGGGGCGAACCAGTATGATTATCTTCAAATCATTGCAGCAGGGCGGTCGGGATTTGATTGACCAGGGTAAGCTGCGGGCGCACTGGCTGAGCAACACGCTGGTCAAGCGGTCTGAAGCGCAGGACTACGTCAACGAAGGTGCGGCACATTGGGAATGCTTGGCTATTGGAGGTGTCTGAGGTTTTTGACTTAGGGTTATCAGCCGTTACTTGGCAGAATGACTTTTTAGGATTGAGTTAGCATTAACGGTTTCTTGCCGCATCCGTCCAGTTTGTCAGCACTCTTAGGATATGTCGGTTATTAGTTACTAGTTCTCGATCTGATCGGTCATCGGGCCAGATGGCTCTCCGAACGCTGGGGACCCCGCGCGCTCCCAAAGGGGGAGTTGAATGTCGAATGTGCGTGTGTCATTGTTAGCAATCGCGTCCTAATATCAATGTCCCCGCTACAACAGCCGCCATGCGAATCGTACATGGCGGTGGGAGCAGCGACGACAACAAATTCTCAGGAACCTCTCGTCTTGGCTGCTGTGTACGGCAACGACGGCGGCAGTGCCGCGGGGGAGATGTCCGGATTCACATCACCCTCCCCAACTCCATCCATGACGCTGGAGCATTTCAACACCTATCCATGCCTTTATGATACCCCCCCTTTTTACAAATTTCTACATTAAGATCATTTGCCCCGCCGGCTTTCCAGTGGCTTCGTCAGTTTGTCCGCCTTGATTGCCCACCTCTCTGCTTACGGTGCTGTATCCTCAGACGACCAAGGCGTGGTGACGCTGCTGGCTCGACATGTGGTCGTGCCGGCGGCCGCCTGGCAGAAGCTGGGGGCGGATGACGGCCAGTTTTGGCAGTGAGCTGGGAGCGGAAGGTCGCAATTATTATGATGCAAAAACAACAATACCCAGATGCTCACCTATCATCAAAGAAGGGTCCTCAACGTGGGGGTTTCGCCAAGTGCTTATTTCCTCGTTTCCCTTGTTTCCTCCCGTCTCCTTGCGCTAGGAACTGTATTATAGGGCTTCCTCGGTTCTGTCTTTACTGCATGCCGCGTCCGCGTGCCCCTTCTCCCGGCCAGGCCCAATGGGCCTGGTGACTTCGCTCGAAATTCAAATGCAACACCGCATCGTGCTGTCACTTCATCGGACAACAGGCCGGAGGAGCAAGGAAACCCTGCGTCTACCAGCAATCCTAGAGAAGGCAAACCGTGAGTCCCACGGGGATAGGGATGAGGTGGCGTGGGGCAGGGAGGGATATAGGCAGGGGAGGGTTATTGAAGTGTTCGAGAAGGGCTCCACCAGGGGGAACTAAAGGATCCTGCCATTGGTTTCGGTCCGTTGCCCTTGCCTTGCCTTGCCTTCACGCTTTAAAGTCATTGCAATGCCCTTTCGCCCACCTTTTCAGGTGTCGATCAATTTTTTGCATCTCTGTTATCCAGCCATATGCCCCTTTTGCCGTATTCTGGACGACGGGCATCCTGTTGCTGGACCTGACGTACACGGCTTTCTGGGTTCCCATGAATGTGAGTGCGGGGGCCAAAGGTCCAGGGCGGCCCGATGCGGCGCGACGCAAGTGCACAGCAATCCGATAAGCGATGCCACCAGATGGGGATGACTCTCGGTGATGAGAGGGGTGTTCCTCGAGGGGGAAAGGCGAAACCTGCAGCTGAGGACCAGAGCAGCAATGCACCAACTGGACGGGGTCGGGTTTGGAGCGGGTGCATTTTTGGAGCGGGCTGTAAGGGCGAGCTCTTGAGCCCATTAGGGGCGAGGGGGCCCGGGGGCGGGACTGCAATTAATGGGGGTGCTTACGAGGCTTCAAATCCCGATGGGAATTCGGTAGGGGACGGAGCCGTAGCGCGTGCAAGTAAAGTGTTGTAGCAAAGCGAAGGGTGGGATTTCCGGCCGGGGCAAATGCAGGGTAGGCGGGTAGGTAGGGGCCTGCAGGAGTACAACAGTGGGGCGATGGTAAACGCCCGTGGACACGTGTCAGCATGTATGGGGCATTCCCTCTCCCTCTTCCCTGCAGGTGGGGTTCTGTACGTCAGAGTATGGCAAGTGGCCATCGGGATGTACGACAAGCGACCTCGTGGGCGGCGCCTTGTATCTTTTGAACACGCTTTTCGGTTTCCAGGTGCGAATGGCAGAGCTCTGAAGGGCCCTTATGTTTTGTATCTTCTCAATGTTACCTGATTTCATTCCATTCCACTTCAAGTTCAATATTTAATTTTCACGAACGCGTCTGGATCCTCGATTCCTCGCAGATCGGTTTGGTAGCCACCTATGGCATCCGCAAACGAACCGTTGTGGATGGAAAGATGGTGGCCTGGCTGTACGTCCGCTACGGCAGATTTCTGGTTGATGTGCTAGCTTCCGTACCACTGGTTTACCTAGTGGTGGTGCTGGCGGGTCAGACGCATTTCCGACTCAACAAGGTCTGGGTCAACTGTCTGTCACTGCTGCGTCTGCTGCGCATGGTGCGACTGCTTAGGATTTCCAAGGTACGATGTCGTACAGCAAATCCTTGTACATACAAGAAACATTATGTAATGCAGCACATTCGCGCTGCTGCTACTGTTAGAAGGGAATTGTACATGCTGCTGGATTGGTGCAGTACGATGCAGAAGCTGGGTATATGGATGCGCATGAGCTCTCTCGCTGGCTCAGTAATCACTGACTCGCCCGCCATCCTGCCGCAGGTGGTGTACACGGACTCCTTGTCGGGTCGTTTCCAAGACATCTGGCTCGCTCGTAAGTTATCCGTGACGGGGCTCTACTCCATGTTCCTAGCCTACCTGCTGGCGGTGCTCATCAATCTATTCGCGTGCATCATGGTGCTTTGCGCATACTTTGAGGTGAGGCCTTACATTCCTTAAAATACTTATTTGGAAAATGTGGATTGACAATGAAAAGCCAATTGCTGATGAATATAGGGACAATGAACCATGGTGCCGTTATGACGTTCAGCTGACCTTGGGTTGCTTCCTGCTCTCGTACTCTTTCCATCACTGTATAGCTATCGCCGAAGTTGCGGCTCTACCTACCCGTCTGCCTGTTTATCTGTGTGTTTTCCTGTCCCTAGGGCTACGACAAGAGCTGGATGACGGCGGTGGACTGGACCGACTTGCCCGATGCGTCACCAATCTACCAGTGGTACTGCGCCGTGTACTGGATGATCGTAACTGTAAGGAGGAACGGAAGTTAGGGGTTGGGGTGACGGGGGTTGGAATGCTCATGCGGGGTGGGAAGGGGAAGGGTTAGGCACGAGGCATGAGGTCCTTATCGTGCTGAAAGACCTTATATCGACTTTCCATGCATTACGTGCTTTTAAGTCGCCTGTCCAACGCCCTACCCCGTATCTCACCCCATATCACAGCACCACCTCACACCTCAATCCCGCCCTACCTGCTCCATACCAGGCCACCACTACTGGCTTCGGTGACTTCGCACCCCGCAGTGTGGCTGAGCAGGTGGTTGCCAATGTGGTGATGGTGGGTGGGATGATTATGTTTGGAGTGCTGGTCGCCTCCATCGGCCAGGCGCTGTCCAGGGCGACTCGGGAGGCACACCAGGTGAGGGGCACGTTGGGATGGGTTTGCGGGATTTGGACAGGGAAGTCGGAGGGCGTAGGCCTCCGTCTTCATGTTATCTTTTGGATGGAGAAAACAGTGTTTTCGTGTGTTCAGTTGGAATTCGTTTAGGCGGCGGTGCGGGTCCGTTCCGCCACAGCATCCATGCGGCCCATCCCCAAGGCAAAAGCCAAGCCGGCAAAGCGCGTCCCCCTTCTCTCCTCGCCCCAAAGTCGTAGAGGATCTTCTCGGTTCGGATCTTCACACGCCGACTTGCCTACACCTTCAACAAGACTCCAGGGCGTCTCCTTTCAGTCTTCCCCTTACGTTTTTGAGAACAATCCACCCCACCTCCCACCCCATGCCTGATGCCTGCACTTCTCTCCAACCCCTGCCCCACTCACCGCCACACACCTCAGGCGTACAACGCCCGTCAGAAGATCATCCGTGTCATGGAATGGGGGGAACATCGGCAATTGCCCGAGCACATTCGGAAGCAAGTGCAGGTGAGAGCCTTCCGTGGGGGGCGTGCGGAAACGCTCAGGACTTAGGTGCAGGCGCACACAAACATTTATGTGGAGTCCTTGTCATTGGGGGCGGCAAGGGCACGATTATTTTGACTCGATAATCAGCTAACAACAGCACGCGGCTGGATGTGGCTCTGGAAAAGCACTTTCCGTTGGTGACCGGGTCCTCGTCGTGCTTGTATGCCAGTGTGTGTGTTTGTGCCTCTGCTTGTGTCCCAACGCTCGTCACCCCGTCGCCCCCTTTCTTCAAGCCCTTCCTTTCACAGCACCCCTTCCTTACCTCGGCCCTGTCCACCCACCAACCTCGGCCCTCTCTCTCCATTTCCCTCAAATCTCTTTCAACTCATCTTCCCCCCCTCCCCCCCCTCCACACACATCACCGACGACTCTAGAACTACTTCGTTGATAAGTACGGTCAGAAGGAGGAGGCCGTCATAGATGTCACCATGATGGCTGCATTGCCAAGCAGGCTGCGGTGCAATGTGGCAAGAGCCCTTTGCGCACCGCTGGTGTCTGCCGTACACATCTTCTCATCGCTGCCAGAAAACGTACAGGTGGGGAGCAGGTAGCCATTATGGCTTGTGACATGTATGCCACGGGGCTTGCATGAGGGAGGGCATTTTGCTATGTGCCATTTACGCCTCACACACGTACGGGCATACACAACCTTGTCCCTTGCTCCTAAACTCTCCCCATACCGTCTTATGATTAGTAATTTGCGTTTTAACAATGTCAGGTGTGACGTCTATTCATCTTTCCTTTCTTTCCGATTACCTCCCCCCCCCCGTTCCACTTCCTCGCACTTTCTTCCAGACGTTGCTTGCTGAAATTATGCGGCCAATTCGGTTGCCGGCAGGTATGCAGCACATGCTCTTAATGTTGACGGACAGGTATAGGCAGTTGTTAGCTACGAAACGTTATGACTGCGAACAATCCACCGCCTTTTTCTCACTATATCACCGGGCTGTTGTGAAGTTTACGGTGTTTGAAATTTTTTAACCAGGTGTCCGCAGCCCGGCCCTCAGGTCGCTTGGCATTCGCCATGCGCGGATGTCCGATAGAAAGCATTAATTAAAGCAGTAATGAAAAACTGCCCTCAGCAAGGCTAGATGTACCGCTGTGCGGCTATGTTGCTGCGCCATGTCAATTTATGCTATGCTATGCTATGTTTCGTAGGCGAGGACCTGTGCCAGCAAGGAGATGTTACCAACTGCTTATGGATCCTGCAAGAAGGCACTGTACAGGCTGCACGATATAAGTGGGTAATGGGTCCTCGTTGATGGGCGCTCCTGTGGGTGGGGGTGTTATAGCCGATCGAAGGGATGAATGCAATGTCTTTTCCTTCCCTCAACTCGTCACGTTGTGTCCCTTCTCTACTACTGCCATCACTGCCTTCTCCGGCTTGTTTACCCAACCATTCCTGATCGGCAGCGCAGGAGCCTGATGGCTGCTTTGATTGTATGGCTGCTTACCATTGATTTCTCTTCCGCCTCTGAAGACGTGATGCTCTCCATGTTTCCGTTACTGCAGGGAGGACTCCGTGACGTTGGATTCGGCGATGTTACCCAGGCTGTTGGGGGAGAGTGTACTGCTGGCTGAGGGCGTGGAGGCATCCAGGTGGCGTGGGGGTGGGGATTAGCATACGGGAAAGCGCGACTAGCAGCAGACAGTGGAGTTGGATTGTGCACCGCTTCCGTTGTTAATGAAAGGGGCACTCAGCTAGGACCCTCCCAAACAGCCCAGCAGAAAAGCTAGACTCCTCTGAAGACGCGGGGGATAGCAAGCCACCATGGCCCCCCCTGAAAAGCTCCATGGCTACACCCACAGAGCACCTATTCCTACCTGCAAGACAAGCTGGGGAGCCTTCCCTCTCCACCCTCTAGGACCCTCCCAGTCCCCATGACCAAGGAAAGGCCAGCCCTACACCTCCCTGCCTCCTCCTCACGACCAGCCAACTCTGGCCGCCAGGGCACTCCTCATCCCGCTCCCCCCAACTCCCACTCCTCCTTAAGTTCCCCGCCCTCGCCTCTTACAGGCTGCTCAACCAGAACCCCTGAAACTGCTGGCCCTGCCCCTTACTCTTTCAGCTCTGCTGGTGCTCCACACTGGAGTTTTGCCCACCAGCCACTGCGAGGATGGGGTGTTGTGTGTAGTATCATGATAATGATTAGGGTGTCTAGCCCTGACGTTAACTCGTGAGCTCTTTCTTAGAGCATGATACAACAATATGGTATTGAGAGTAAGCTTCGTGGGTTTGAATCTCCCATCCAGCTTGGCAGTGATCGTCTACTTCGACCATCTAACTCTCCTCCTTGGGGTTGAGAATTGCAAATTGGGGAACTCCGAGATCTGGCCATGCGGGTTCATGCGGACTTGGGTGCGGGATGCTCCCTACTAGAGGGGCAATAGTTGTAGATCCAAAGCTTGTTCTCCTCAGGATTGAACACAACTTACAAACCCTCTGAACTCCCTTTCTATCATCTACTAATCGATTGCTAGCAGCATAGCTTTGGCGATTTCTGATGCTTTTTACTTTCACCTTTCTCAATATAAGGGGTGCTTTTGGTTATTCCCTGTGGCACAGGTTCTGCCCTAGCAGAATCACCACCAATTTTACAAGTTTCTTATTGACCTCTTCAAGCTCAGCGGCATGGCTCCTAAGAATCTTTTTTACTTATTTGCTTATCCTAGAATTGCAAAGAAAGCTTTAACGGATGATTATAATCTAATAGAGTTTCAGGCCATGGGCGATTCTCATGTAAGCATTTTGAGTTTTATGGGTTTTTCCATTCCGTTTTAACTTACACAAACTCTATTACAGACTCTTGGTATCGAGATGACCATATATACAGCGATAAGAAAGGTTGGGGTTTGGTAATGGTTATAAAAAATGTTAAGACACGTTGTTGTATCTCTGTGTTAATATCCGCCAAACTGTTTAGGCGTTTAGGAAGATGTAGGGTTTTTTTATCATCCTGGATATTAGCCTTAGATACCCCAGGATACTACACACAGCCGCAATCCTATAAGAACAACTTTCAGGAGGAAGCCAGAAATCCCCGATTTCTGGAAATCCTATCTAAAACATAAAATAGCCTATTTTTTGCAGCATTTCGGAGGGCTAATAATATTTTTATCTCAAATACTACATATTGCTTCAGGAAAACCCTTTAATCCATTAACACAAGCAACATAAATTTGTTCAACCCCTCTCATTTGCCACCTGCATAATAGAGTTAAGCATTAGCACTAATAGTGGTAGGTATGAACCAAAATAAAACTGAACAATTTGTCCTGGAAGGTTATGGAATCTATGATAATGAAACCGATGGCAAAACAATGAACGATCATTTTTGTGATATGCTCTCTTTGGCTAAAGCAAGAGGTATCAATCCTGAAGCTGCAGTAAGGAATGCTTGGTATAGCAGCAGAGGATTGAAGCATATACGAAATTTAAGGTTGAATATGGGTTACCAACTTCAGAAAAAAATAGAAAAGTTAGTAATGTTAGCTTGGAAAGTTTGGAAATTTCCGGATAACCTGGAGGCTTAATTAGTGCTATTGTATTAGTTGAGCCTGATTTTGGACCAAATATCTGAGTCAATATTGAGGGCAAGACAGTCAGGACTTCCGCAAGAAAGATGAAAATAGGGTATATGGAAATAAATTAATAGCATAAAACTGAATATCGGTCATGTATTGGCGTATAGAAGATGGCGGCAGTGTTACATCTTTCATCTGAACCCGCAAAAAGCCAGCTTACTTTGCGGTATTGTTATCTATTTGATATTGTCGTTATCTAAGAGCACGTCTTGAAAGTTTTTAAGGTTCAGCTAACCTTTTTAGCATAATGGCAGACCTCTTGGCTGACAATCAAAGATATGACCGTGATATGTATGAATAAATATGATAAATTACACTTTAAAAACGCCAAGTGCGATGCTCCTACATATTTTATGTTCATTAGCTTAACGAGGTGTATATATGAATCTTTCTGCTTTTGAAATTGAGCTTAATCGAGATCTGGTATGTCCTTTATTTTTGGCTTCACTTGCAATTAGCATTATCGTCGCATCTTGCGATACTGCCTTTGCTAGTAAGGACGTGGTCGGAGCCACTTTGTAACTTTTGGTGCTTTTGTTGCAGGACTTGATGCCGGCCTTGTTTATATAAATTTCCACTCTTAGGGGATTCAATTATACCAAATAAAATTACTTCTGGAATTTTTGGTTTAAATAGCTTGTATACCAGTATACCAGATTATTGATTGCGTCCTGACGTATTCTATCACCAATCCGTTTCAAATTCCTTGCTATCTCAATGCACAGACGTTTTCAGTTTCCGACAGGTGGAGGATATAATGAAATCTGGCATGATCCCTGAATTTGTAGGGTGTTTACCAGTTATTACTAGCCTTGATGTCTGCCTTACCATATGTGGGATTCCTGTCCGTATTGATGGTTTTGGAATGATCATATTTATTTATCGATTTCAATGCTTTGCTTTAGAAACGCTTGGCTATCCTGTTATTTCTGATTTCTGGTAAAGGAGAACTGTGCCGTTTTTTGCCTTTCCTGCGGAAATTAGAAAGAAATGGGGTATGGATTACGATTCCTAGTTTTTAGGATTTTAGGATTTAAAATCCCTTGGGTAAAATCGTGGTGTGCTCTACCACTAATCCTCTTTCTGTTAGCATTTCCTCTAAATCACGATAACTAATCCCGTACTTGCAGTAGTATGAGCACGAGTGAGATTCAAGGGCATTTAGAAGAAATTTACCAAATAGAATTTTTTTGTAGTAGATAATGATTAGGGTGTCTAATCCTGAGGTTTACTCGCAAGCTCTTTCTTAGAGCATGAAACAACATTTTGGTCCTACCCGGTCCCAGTCTCGGTGGGAAATACCAAGGGCTGCAAATGAGTGCAGCTGGGCCAAAAGTCTGCTACTGTTCGGGCACGAGCACGGTGAAGGGGTGGAGTGGCTGTTGCTGCTGTCACCCCTGTTTGTGCTGGTCCCCCTATGGTCGCCTGGATCAGGGGGGTGCCTCGTTGAGTGTCAGTGGCCTCCTCCTCCACCTGGGCATATGGGGATTCCCTGACCGCATAAAGAAGTCAGTGATGGCCCTTTGACGGGGTCCTTGCTCTGCACGAGTCTGAGTTTGAGGCCGTGATGGCTGTCCTGGAGCCGTATTCTCTACTTGCCTCTGCCCTGCGCGGTTGCTGCACGGAGGCAGTATCTGCCATGTTCCATGGCTGACAGGGCTGCCATAGCTTTTGCATCCCACGGTGCCTGATCACAGCCAGGGGGTGCTTGGATGAGCCAGAGATGTTGTCGGCCCATGCGTCCTTTTGTGGTTATTGATGACGGCAAGCGTCTGTCAATATGTTCCCGCACTGCCTGCGCTATGGGGCACTCCCTGAAATGGTGCAGGCACGGGGAGCAGATATGGCTAGGTGTGCCTCCGAAGGTCCCGCATCCACAGGGTTGTGTGGGCATCCGGGACAGGTGTGTGTTGCCTGATATGGGTATTCCATCCACTGCGAGGCGCCACACACACATATGTATATGTGTGTATGTATGTAAGTATATATATGTATAATTTCTGTACGTATCTATTTAATTCTTGTATGTACATGTAAACAACTTTTTGTTTATGTGTATCGTCTTACCCTCTACTTCCTGTCCTTTCTTTGGTTGTGTGGAGCGCAGAGTCCGGCCTTGGACGCTGCGAACTGTTACTCCGTGTAAGCTCTGGGGCATCACGATTGGGGAGCTGTACCCGCTCATGCGCATGTACCCAGCCATTGGCGAAGAAGCTGCGAAATATGTCAAGGATGAGGCGGGGCGTGAATTTATGAAGCAGGCGCTGGGACGCAGTAACAGCCTCCAGGAGAGCAACACGTGAGTGGAGAGCAACACGTGTAATGTCCTTCATCGGTGCCCGTAGTTGGGCTGTTCGGATGTAGGGGAGGGGAGTAGGGGGCAAGAATGGGAGGAGATGTGGATGTGAAAGGTTGCATGGACACTGCTGAACGTGCGTGCACGTAACGGTCTCTGTTCCTGTCAGTAATTCATTATCTCTTCCTTAAAAGCCCTTGCCGGCTCAAATCCCTAAATTTAATAAGGCGTTTGTTTAGTTCTTTTTCATTTGCTTTTCTGCTCGTGTTATAGCCCAACCGCCTCCGCAATGCCGTATTCTTTGTCCCTCCAGTCCTCGCCCTGTCCCCCAATACGTCGGCATTTACATTTTGATTTGGCTCGTTGATTAATTCGATTGCATCCATGCTGTCAATCTCTATTGATGACGCTCGTCAACAGTCCTGATGCGCCGTGGTGCGAAGTCGCTGCGGTTATTGCACGACAGCTCCAGGTGAGACCACCTCACTCCATTGCAGTCTCTATGTCTTATGTTTGTGGGAGGATTAGGAGCAGCCCCAATCGGTGCATAAACTGCTGCACTGAGAGGATTGCGGGTGCGGTGCAAAATTCATTTTACCACGTTCGCATACACATCATTTTGTTCTCCATGCTGTGTCGTATCGTATAGCCCAAACGGATGCCGTATGTTGAACTGCGCAGAATGTTTCCGATGTCAAGGCGAAGAAGCTGATCCTGGAGCTGGTAAGGCATTGGAGTTTCGTTTCGTGAGTTTCTTGACAAAGGGCACGAGTGATCTGCGGTTTGGATTCTGAATGACGACTTGTCTGCTGAGCGCTCGTCTGACGGGGCTTGGGCGAACCAACCGTGAAGATCGGGCAGGGTATGATTTGGGGGTGCGGTTTGCCTAGAAGCCGTGACGGCGTCAGGTAGGCCACCTGGACAGAATCTTAGTAAAGACCGTTTGCTTTTTTTGCCTCCAGTGCCACTTGATCACAGTCCGCATATGATAATAGGTCACCAAGGGTTCACCAACTCGCAAGTGCATGCACCTTCGAAATCCTGACCTGTCTGTCTTCGTACGCACTCTGCACTGCTTCGACCCCTGGCCTCATTCCCCATCGCGCCGACCCGATCTTTGCACCCCCATCTTTAGGTGGTTTTCGCCTTCATCGCATTTGCTGGCTGCTGTCCCGCCTGCCCATCCGGGCATCATGTTCTGTCCATCTTTTCTCTGTCTGTCCCGTCTACTCGTGCGCTCTTTGCAGACCAATGCTGCCGACGGTATTCTGCAAGCCCGCCTGCAGCAACTACTGGTCGGGTCCTCGTCTTCCATGCGCCGCGATACAGGCATACACTCGGCGACCGTCCAAGCTGAGACGACGACAGCGGCTGCCGCTCCGCCACCGCCGGCAGCCGGTGGGACGACTGGCGGGCTGGATTTCCCCGTCGCCGCACCGAATGCCGCTTGCATCGGCGCTGCCGATAATCCACAGCAGCAGCAGCAGCAGCAGCCTCCCGTCTCTCCAGCGCTTGCAAGGGCTAGCGTACGTCCAGTAAACACGGTCTTTGCCACACCAACCGCAGCGGCCGCGTTGGAGGCTGCACTTAGGGGGCACGCTGCACGCCCGGGTCAACACCGCGACCCTGGGGCGCAGCAGCCCCATCCTCAACCGCTCAACGGCCCTGGCTTGGGGCCGCCTGGGGTTTCGGAGCAACAGGGAACCTCTGTCGCGAATAGAGGAGGTGGGTCCTTTGCCGCTGCAGCCGCTGATGAACTGCTCCAGGAATGGCCACCAATCTTTTTGCGTGTATTATATAGTTTGCGTGTACGTGTGTGCGCGAGCGAGTTAAGGGGTACGCTATCTGCGTTACAAACCTGATCCCTCACCTCCTACCTCACTGTCATTTCCCCCTCCGCTTGCTCGCTGTTCTTATGGCCCGCTCCCGCACAGTGGCCCGCCTAAGTCCTCAGCCAAGTACCGCTTCATCCCTCACGGCGGTACGATGTCCAGGCTGCCAGCGCTGCATCTGCCCCAGCTGTGGCCAAGGAACGGACTCAGTGGCACCGCTGGCAGCGCCAGCGCCAACGCCAACGCCAGCGGCTGCCGCCGCCGCTGCCACCGCCGCCAGGCCTGGCGTCGTTGGTCCCGGAAAACGCGCCTGGGTAAGCCGTGTTGACACTTTACGGAGAGTGAGCATTGGCCCGCGGGCCGATCACCTATGGGTTTCCGAGCGAAATTCAATGGACCGGCGGCCGGGCGCCTTGTCGATGATGTCCGATGAATGATGTTGTGACGTCGTCTACCGTTGACGGCAGTACGGCGGCGGCAATTATGGCAGTGGACATGTACCGCCGTTGGCTGCGTGTTACGCGCGGCAAGCACGGACCCATTCCCACCTCCCCAATATATGGAGCTATATGTAAGGGAGGATGCTTGGAAGGCCACCTATTCCACGACTGTTACAAAGCGCGTGTGGGTTTTCTTTTGATAGGTGTAGTATGTCTATGTGCATGGGCGTGTGCATGTGTGTTTTGTGTTTGCATCTATACGGCCCCATCGGGCAACCCTAATCCCAACCCTACATTCTGTTTAGTTTTTCGTCCTTGTCAGCGCGCAGGTGCCATTAATCCTGGAAATATGCAATTGAAAGGGCCCTTGATGTCAACCTTATGGGGGGCCTGAGTATCCTGTGCGCTGGGCCCTATGTCGGTATGTCCCTGCGTGCTGGGCCTCGCGCCGTGGATTGGGCTCGTGAGAGATGGATGAAGGAAAGGGGGGCGTAAAAAAGGCGAACGCGTCACTTCTGCTTTCTCAAGCAGCAAGCCGTTGAATGTGGATCGGTGCTGCCATCTTCTTTAAATTTGTGGTTGCAACGTATACAGCAAAGGAAAGTCTGTGGCTGATGGGAGGGGACCCAGCTGTCTGCATCTCGCCCTGCATCTCGTGCGACAGAAAGAACAGCAAATCAGTCGTGCGGTACATTCAAGATATGTGGTATTGCTGCGCACTTCCAAGTCACCTTATCGAGTTGTGAGGTTCAAGAGTTGCTGGAGGTTGCTAGAGGTTGTAATGATGTGTACAGCTGTAATTGAGAAGCTGTCATAGCGAGACCTGGTAGGGATGTATGGCAGGAATGTAGGCAAGATCTCAGTTCAGGCTTATGCACTGGTACGAGGGCTGAAAATATGTTTACAGTGGTTGCTGGACTGTTGCGACCTGTTGCCGGTGTCATGGCAATCGGGGCGCGAAAAGCTGAGAGAGCTTGGTGTTGTTGGGTAGCCAGCCATCTGTCGCCTTTGTCGGGATTTACATGGAAGGAAGATGCGCTATGCTCCTTCATTCGAGCAGTTCTTCTCCTGCACTGTCAAAGTTCTTTGAACCGGTGGACGGGGTTCACTGAATCTGCCGCAACTGTCGGCATGCCATGGGCGCATGTCGGAGCGTGCAGCTCCGTCACCAAGCAAGTATGGGGCGAGTGTCAATGTCGGAAGAGGGAGAGGGAAAGGGACACTTACCTTCATACTCTGTGTAGAGGCGGGAGGGATCGGATGATCCCCGTGGATGTGTGGATTTTTTGAAAGTATGAATGCATCAGCTTGCGCACAGCTATCGGTGGTAGAGGGGTAGAGGGGCGGGATGGTAGAGGGGTACAGTGTACTAGCATGCGCGTGATGATTACGCAGTTCCAAAAGTACGTCGTGCGGAAAAAGTGAGTCAGGTCAAGAACCTTCATGGCTAGATTGTGCGAGATCATATTGAAGTGGCGATCATGATGAAAGGTCGATCAGGTTATCACATTTGGGGATGACTTACATATGGGTCAGGGTTTTGGGGTGCAGGTGTGGATATGGTGTGATAATAAAGGACCAGGGCAGTGGAATTCCGAGATGGGGTTGAGTACGGGTGAGGGGTGGAGTTGGGATGCTGACGGCTAAGTCTTTTCAATGGGTGGTAGCCATGGCCTTATCTCTGGCGTACTCCGCTGTTATATTGTTTTTCCTACCTCTGGTACAGCTGCCCTCCGCCGTCGGGAGTGAGGTTATGTTGGAGTGAAGATGGAGGCCGTCAGGGGTTATATCGCCCCGGGGTTAGCGAAGCTTGTTATTGACTAAGCGGCTAGCACCTTGGCAATCTTGGCTCGTTATGGGGACGGGTTACGGTGATCGCAGGCGGCACCAGCGTCTCTTGATATATTCGTATGTATTCTGATCCTGCGTGGTGGCCCTGATGCACTGCCCCGGGAATGGTGAAATCATCAAGGCAACGAGGACCAGTTCTTATCTTGACAGGTATACCCGAACCGCATTGTGCAATGGAGTTGCAGCCAAGGCGAGTGCTAGTTGCGATGGTGTTAGTTGTGATGGTACTGCTGGTGCTGGCGGTGCTGGCGGTGGTGGTGGTGGTGGTGGTGGCACGCTAGGCAGAATCCCAGTATGGTGGTTGCGGGGTTACTATGGTGCTGGTATTAGCGATGGTAGTAAGCTTAGCAATGGCGCAATTGCCCAGACACACGGCTGGTATGCTAGCACCGCTTGTTCACAAAAAAGAGCGATCAATGTGTGTTGCATGCGACCCCCAGTTCGTCCTAACGGTGATAGGGCGTGTTGGGACCGTCTCAGTTTGCAGCCCTCATGCTTCCCCACTTCCTACCTCCAGATGCTTCCTGGATTCTGTGTTGGCATGTGAACTGATGGGGACCATGTGGACGGAGGAGGGGCTTGAGTAGCTCCAGCTTTCCTGCGATCCCTTGGCTGCTTGACTGGCCGGCCTTCACCGTGATAATCGTGAGGCTTTAGCTGCTTCGATATGTCATGATCCTAGCATGCTATTGCGTGTATGTGCGCCCTTGCAGACATGAAAGCATGTATGTACAATAACATCTGCTCAAGCTGTCGTGAAGGGCATTCTGCTGGATGCTGCGTGCATGCTGGCCCTGCTCGTGGTAGTCTTGCTGGTTTGATCCTTCTTGTTCCATTGTCCTCTTATCATAGACCTGGTTCTCCAAGCGGGTAGCAGTTTGCTCCGGGCGTCCCCGGAGTTCTAAATTTTCTTCCGGGGGCACCCTGGAACCCCAACTGAGTAGGCCCCTAATCGTTCCCGGGATCCCCGGAACTTACAAAACCTTTTCTGGGTACAAAATATGTGTTTATTGCAGTATCACAAGGTATATATGCTTTCTATTGAGGCGAGTTAGATAAATATTGTTGTAGTTAATACAATATAGGACTCGCGGACATCCTGACATGCTATTCGTTCATCAAAAACCTGTGCAAGCAGCTCAGCAGCACTGAGACACCTTCCCCAGCACTCTCTACCTCTGCATCCTTCTCTTCCCCTACGAACCTCTCCTCTCCCTTGACCTCAGCCCTTCACCTGACCCGCAACCACTCGCTGTGAATGCCTCAGCAGCAGCGGCGGGAATTAAATGACCCTCATTTACATCTTTCACCGCACCAGGTAGACTCGTCGCCACCAAATGGAAGCAACTGAGCTGCACCGGTCCACTTACACAGACCTTTCACCCTAATCAATATGCTTTTAGCTATAGATATGTACTCCTAGTCTACAGCTACGTGGTTCAGTGCTAGTCGTGACGATTTCTGGGTTTCGGGGCACACTAAACAATCCACAGTTATGCTACCTGCCTACCAATGTGTGGGTTGAGACTGGCTTGAAGGGCCCTTAAGAAAGATCTTGACACATCTAGCTAGATGACAAACAAACCGGGGTCCCCTTAGCTGCATCTGCTGGATACACAGAAGTCTCCTCTGGATATCCAAGAGTCTAGGTGCCACTTGCACATATATATATGCATCATGCAGACCTCCTCAGCTGTATCTGGGAAGCCGCATCTAGATACTAAAGACCTTCACCGCGTCTAGATATCTAGTGACTCATATCTGGTATTTCGGCACACAGTCCCCCTACCAAAACCCTGACACTTGCAGGCATCATGCGAATTCCAGGAATACCAGCGTAACAGTCCGTCCCTTCCCTACTTTGCATGTGTTTGATTGTACCTTTCTGTTGGCCTGCCTCTGTTTGTGGTTTAAACGGGGTCTATCTGTCTCTCAGCCTCCCCTTAGCCGCATCAAGATATCCTACTAGTCTCACGTAGATATCCGAACTTCCCCCTGCCTTAACTACATTTACATAGATACGAAAGCATGCTCTTTCCATTGAGTGACAACTACTAACTTGAGAAGTCTTTGCCTTTCGCTGTCACAGACCGAATGACTACTTCCATAGAGACTGTTCTCACTGTATCCGATGCGCTGTATTTCGTCGCCGGGTGTTCATATGTAGCTGGAGCTGGTAGTCCACAAGCACGAAGCTACGAAGACGACCTGTTTTTCTATGAACAACGAGTCGCCCCCAATTGCCTTTCTCCGCAGATTCCCATATATGAGTCCCCTTCGTGTATTCCGCTATGCTCTTGCGTTATCCTACCTTGGCCGATATTAAACTCAATTATACTGCATTTTGCACTACGCAGGGCCCTCACAGTTAGGCTCAATTAAACCTTTCGAATCAACGTCAGTTAAACGTTTTGAAACAAACGCCTACCATACCCATTTGCACTATTACCGGCAACCGTACCCTACAGTCGCAACGTATCAAAGCCTTCAAAACCTCGTTGGCACTCCCATGTGAGTCCATTGGGAAGCGCTATCTGGATTAGAATCCAGTTGGCGGGGGGCCGAGGGGGAAATGACCTTGCGTCCCTGACGATGAAGATTCCCATCCCCTTTCCGACATGTCTCGAGCCCAGCTGCCAGAATTGTCGCTTATATGTCCCTGAGGCCGTACCTTACCAGCTCAGGCGGCCAGTGTCAGCATGGCCGCACTCTGGCACGCGGTATGCAGAGACATTCCCTTCACGGAAAGAGTCATAAGGAGAGGGAGGGCGGGGAAAACAAAACGGACACCCAGGACTAAGACGCCACACTATACTACGCATCCCAAGGAGCTTTCTCACAATGGAAAAATCATCACGCTGAGAACTCAAACTAAGTTGACTCCGAAACCCATAGTACGGCGGCCCCCTCCTGCCACCCTAAACCGCATAATAGACGAAGAAGATTGTGCCTTCCACTTCCATGTTCCTGGCTAATCTTCCATCAGTCTAATATAGTTGAAATGACTCTGTGGTTATTGGAAGTCTAGAAAGGTTCAATTCGTTGTAATTGCCGACAACGAATGCAGCTGCCAGGTGCCAGCACAGCCGTACAAACTCATGACTCAAAAATTATAATCGTCGCAAAGTTCCTATCTAAAATCGAGAACGTTGTGTGTTTTGGATAACTTGTTGCCCAAATCTTTCCTTCCGATGTGCTTACCTCGATAGGGCTCGCTTGCACGACTGTCATTTTATGTCCATCAAGCTTACAATCACAGCTTTTGCATCATGAACTATGCTGTGTTTAATTCTTGAACGTTGTCTTAACAGTTACCGTTCCAGTTTGGCGGCAGAAGCCGAGGCATTTGGCTTTTAGGTGTAAAACGTTGGTTTTCCGGTGATATATCGGACGGCGTGGCATAAAAATTTATCGGCAGCATGCAAGTGTCGTTGAACAGTGCCAACTAAGGAGTACTTTCAATTGCTGCCGTACACATTGCCAACAGTCATAATTTGTCCCCAACAATTGCCCATCGGATTCACCAAAAAATTGTCTTATAGAAGCTTTCTATGTATGATAAGTTTCTTGGACATAACCGTCATACAAATGATGAAATTAGCGGTAGACAAAGCTCATATCCCGTACTATGTTCAACTTACCAAGTAATAGTTTAGGATGATAGCTCTTGGGTCTTAGGCCTTGTGGGGGGTTTTGACTGTTGAGCCTCAAGTGGCTCGGGCAGGAAACTCACGGCTTAAACGAAAGGCGCGTTTGATAGTTTGGCAAGCTTTAACTTGCCCAAACTTCTGTAGGTGAGCACGTGCGACTCGCTCGCGATGTTGACGGGTTTTCATGTAAGTGGTCACCATCGCCGCTCGAAGGCACCCTGCTTGAACGCAAGCATTATCATATACTTACCCCGCCACGAATGAAATTCCAACCCTTCTTGATTCATTTCCAGGGAATGGATTTTGCTTAATATCGGGCAGTTGTTTTTGAATGCCGCATCGGTGCGCTCTTCCATCCCCACACCTGGCACAAGCGCATGTCCAGCAGCCGCCGCTGGCTTAACCCGTCTTCACACAGGGCGTTATGCCCGTAAAGGGTTATTTGGGCGGTCCACATGATGGTGAACCCCGCAGCGCAACGCTGGAACTCCTCAGCAGTGGTCTATCCACCACAAGTGGTGGAGACGCTTCTGGCGACATAAAGTGTAGCAGCCTGAGCATCCCCGGCTGTGGTTGCTTCTACAGCTGCACCTGTCACTGTTGCTGCGGTGAGATACCCTACATGCTTAATGGCACCACCACTGCTAGCGACGAATGCAGTAGCGGGATCACCTGTTGCAGCTGCGGCCGGCGCCATCGTGCCCGGCGTAATGGCTTCCTCTCCATCCGGCGCCGGCGTAATGCATTTCTATCCATTCGCCGACGGCGGAACGGGATCCTAGCCACCGAGGAGGGTCAAGAGGGATCCTGGGATGGGACAGCTGCATATGCCGCACTCGGGGCAACCGGAAAGCGTCCCACATCGAGCTTTGGGAACCCGACACCGGAATCCCTTGATGGTGCCGGAGGCCCTGGTTGCTGTTGCTGCTGCACTTGCTGTTGTCGTGGCGGAGGTTTAAGTGATGGCGGCGAGGACGAGGACGGCACCAAACTCGTCAGCGGTGACACAACTCCACTTGGGCCGGCGCGTGAGCCATGTTGCGATCCACAGATATTAAGTGGAGGGGTTACAATGAGCAGTGAGCACGGGGGGGGTTATAGCCCAACTATGTTTGGTGGAAGCGCCGGTACTAGGCCCCCCGCGGTTCAGCGGCAGCCTACGTCTCAGCAGCTGTTGCCAGTGCTGCACAATAACACCCAGCAGGGCGTATTAGCGACGGCAATAGCGGTAGAGTGCAACGTGACTCCAAATTCACATGTCACGATGGCAAAGAAACACACGCAGCAAATGCAACCCCAACAGCTTCAGTTACAGCTTCCGCAGTTCCCTGGGGCTGGTACTGGAGATGGCGGCATTAAAGGCCAGATGCTAGCGGCATGTGAGCGCGTGCAGTTTCCACGGAGGGAGCACAGCCCGCTTCAGACGCCCAGAGAGCCCTCACTGCCTTTGCTCGAGCTGCAGCAGCAGCGACAACAACAGCAGCAGCAGCAACAGCAGCAGCAGCAGCAGCAACAACAACAACAACAACAGCCGCTGCAACAAAACCAGGAGCAGCAGCGGCCCGGTCGTCAGGACAGCTGGCATCCCGTCGAACCGGGTATTTGCGAGACAGTCCCGCTCAGCGCCACGCCCACAAATGCCGTTGTCGATCTGACGTCGCGTTCAGACGTAGAACTGCAGGGCACTTGTGTCATCCCGGGATCTTGTGTTAGCTCTCCTGTCGTGCGACCTCATCCCCCGGTCGGTCCATGCACCAGCGGCAGGTCGCTGCCCCAACTGCAGCAACCGCAACCACAACGGCAGCTCCATCAGCCATCACCATCACCGCGGCCACAGCAGCAGCAGCAGCAGCAGCAGCAAGAACAGCAGCAGCAGCATCAACCAGGACGCGCGTCCCAGGTTTGCCAGCTCGGGGAGGGAACCGGGAGTGCGGCTGTGGATGCTGTGGTGCCGTCTCGGGGTCGGCACTTGAAGGTAGTGCTGCTCAGGTCGGCAGACGTTGATAATGGTGGTGCTGTGGGCAGCGGAAGGGTTGAATTAGGGCAATCGGAATGGCCGTCGCCTTCGCCGTGCTCTCCGCGGCCTCCCTCCCAAGATCAACAGGAGGGAAAGGCAGCGGCGGCTGAGGGGGAAGAGGAGGAAGGGGAGGGGAAAAATGCGCCATGCACACAAGGGGCCGTAAGGCAGCCAGCCGGCGCCGCTACCGCTGCTGTCGCTACTGCTGCTATTGCTTCCAATTCGGTTCGAAGTGCTGTGGGTGATGCAGCCGCCGCCACCACATGTTCCAGCCGCGCCAGTGGGGCTCTGCGACCAGGGGCATCCGCATGGGTTTCAGGTGCGCTACCGGGATTTGCAGGTAAAACACACACACCACCGCTGCTGCAGCTGCCGTCAACAAGTGCATCCATGGGAACAAGCCCAGGGCAGGCAACCGGACCGCCGGTCCCTCAGGAGAGTACTTCCAATCGTGCGGCCACCATGGTAATCAACCCTGCTGGCTCCTCCGCGTCACCATCTTACACGCTGGGGTATGGGAAGAAACTTATGCCATCGCTCAGCCAATGTGAGCATCTCTCGTACGTCGAGTCAGGTTCATCAACCGCCGCCGCAACCACTGGTATGAATGGGACGCCGTGCCGATCACCGGCGCCGCGCACTGTCGCGACCACCATGGTTGGTGCAGCGGCGCTGGGGAGCATGCCGTACCGTGTGCCGCCGCGCCGCGCACGCAGCCTCGCGACACTGGCTGCGGTCGACCGCATTGCGCCGCGTACAAACCATCTGCGGCAATTGCTGGTGACAGTGCAGCAAGTGACCCCTGGGTCCCTCCTTCCGCTACTGCCGTCGCCCATCCATTCTGTCGCGGTGGACTGGTCATCTGGAGACACAGCGTACACCGGGACTCACAGCCCGAAGGTACGGCCACGGCGAAGCGTCAGCACGCAGATGCCTGCTGGTTACAACACCGCAATGGAGGCGGCGGCGGGATCAGCCGTGCCGCCACCGCACTCGCAGCAACACCCGCAACAGCAACCGCATGTTAGCGGAGTTCGACTTCAAAGCTCCCCGTTGCCAGGCGTCGCCGGCATCTCCAACCTAGTCAGTGGCTTGCCAGTACGGGGCTGGGTAGGCAGCGGCCCACCATCGCGGCGTCCTGCACATTGGTCAACTACTTTGGCGTCCGCGCTGTCCGACGTAGAAGATGGCACGGAGGGTGACGAGGACGAGGACACCCCAAACCTCGGGGCAATAGACGTGTGTGACGGGATAAGCGTACTTGCAGGTATGTATGACTCCCATCCCGAGCAGCATGTGCAGCCACGGCAGGCCCCACCATCACCGTCACTGCCACCGCCGCTATCGCAGCAGCAGCAGCAGCAGCAGGTTGCTATCGGCACAGGTCTAGCAGCAGCACTGCCATTGAAATCCGTCGCCCGTGCCCTGTCAGGCCCTGACTCCATAAATGGCTATGGCTGCTTTTCGACCACCGCCAACGGCCTAATGGGCCCTACGGCAGCCGGCGGCAGCCCGCTCTGTCCACCAGATACCTTGGTAGTGGCAGCGACAGCGACAGCGACAGGGGTGGTAGCACCGCTGTTGCCTGCAAAGCCCGTCAGCCCCTCCATGCCGCCGGCTCTGCTGCCACCCACTGGTGCTCTTCAGAGGCGACCTTTATCCAATGACTCGGCGGCAGGGACAGCAGCGGTGCCGGTGGCATCACTCACTGCGCTGGTATCTCGCCCGTCACTGGTGAGCGGTTCCAGGGATAGCAGCAGCTGCGGGCTGGCGGCGCCGTGCACGCAACAAGACAGCGCCCTGACTGGCTGTAAATGGCTGCCGAGTTCTCTTCAGCATACCAGCTGGTCAGTACGGCGCGGCCACGACAGCGGTAGCGGTGGCAGCGGGCGGGTGTTGGGGATATTGACGCAGCCCGTTGTGGGCTCTGCCACAACGGCATCAGCTATCGGCATGCAAAATGCGTACACAACTACGACGATGCCGCCAACACCGCAGCAGCAGCAGGCCCCCCAGCAGCACTTGAGGGTAGCTCCATCGCCGCCATCGCAACGTGATAGCATGGCGGTCCTGGGCGTCCGATTGAGTCGGATGGTGCAACCGTTACGGCAGTCCATGTGGGCCTCAGGCGGCGGTGAGGGCCGGGGCCCGCCGCCGCCGCCGCTGTCAGTGGCTGACGCGCCTCTACGCAGCGATGATGGCGACGGCGGCGGCGATGCCAGAGGCGGCGGTGGAGATGTTGCTGCACGGGCGCTGTCTTTGTCAGCGTCCTCGTATGGCAGCGAGCGGGCTGTAGACCAGCGGCGGGCGGGATCGGGACAGGCAGCAGCGGTGGCAATGACGGCGCCGCTTAGCAGCACCGTTTTGACACCACGCCGGGAGCTGCACTCATCCTCCATCAGCCTACCGCGCATTTGGACCACCAGCTCGCCAGCGTCCCCCTATGACCCCGGTGCAGAGTAGCCTTTGGCAATCCACCGAACCCGGGCATTGGGCGTTTTGCACTTGCGTAGCATCATGATGTTAAGTAGTTGATTCGCATGGGTCTCCGTTGTAGGTAGTTGATTCCTGACCTATTTCCGTTTGAGCTTGTTTGGCACTACTATGGACTGACTGTCTATCCGTGTCTTGATTAACTTGAGTGGGTGGAGGTTCGGAGCTGTGCGGTGCATCATTGGGTGCGACTCATAATCGAATGCGGGGCTGCTGTTGAGAAACAGCACTCACTGGCGGCACCAACAAGGGCATCTGGGTCCGTGTCAAACGGTGGCGGCTTGCATGCAAACCCGCGCAACTGCAGCTGTCGTACGTCCATTACGGGAGGGGTGAACCAGTTGTGTTAACTTGACGGAACCCGACGTGGATTTTCCCTCGTAGTAGCAGCAGTAGCATTAATTCTAGCAGTGAAACAACATCGACAGTGATCCATGCGCGCATCCGCGTGGGAGCAACTCCGAGAAATCTCTGCAATACGGCGGCAATACCAAGTCCCATCCCGCAGTCGTTCCCCGGCAATCTCTCTGCAATTAGTCTTGTAGCTTGATTGTGTCTGTTGATATACATTCATTCCCTTCATGGTAGGGTGGGTGCAGCCCCCTAGTATGTGTGCTCCCAGAGTCGGTCGTAGGGCCCTCCTTGCTTCAGCATGTGTGACAGATGGGGCAGTTCCCATTCCCACCATGTCCATACCGTTTCTTGAGCTTGGTGTTGTGAAGGAGCCCATATTGTGCTTTGGGGATTTGGGAGCCGTACTTAACTCGGAAGGCGTAAGGCCGTTATCAGAAGCGGCCATCCTCGCTTTCCACCAAAACGGGGTTACGGTAATGCGGACCCGCGGGAGGCAGTTGAGGTGAGAGCAATAAATGCCATCCAATCATCGGTGGACCCCGATTTCCCCCGTGACTTTGGATGGCGCGACCATCTGCCCTGCTTTGTGGCGCCGGCACAGCTTTTGTCTCTGTCTCTGCCGCCACTCAGAAGATCAGAAGATCCAAAGATCCGTACGAAGAACTGCTGATGGCTTTTGGATCGTTTGGGTGACGTCGTTGGATGGTTTGCTTGCTTGAGGCGCCTTGGGAAGACATACCTTCGTTGGATGCCATACTATCGATGATAGTTTCTTGCTTATTGTGGCGGGCACATGCCGTACGCATACGGATGGCAATTACTTTACACAACACACTACTTTATATGCCCTTCATGGCATATGTAGGATAATATCCAAAAAGTACTTAACCTTGCGGCCAAATGGCCATTCTACTTCTTATAATCTATGGGAATGGTCGTATGCCGCACTGCAAAGTAACCAGCGTGTGGTGGCAGCCTTGGGGTTGTACGGGACATCCCCTTCCACCGGCGGTGAGGCCCGCGGCGGCCATGTCCATGTCCATGTCCATGGCGGTTAAGGCTGCGGCGGGAATGGCGCTGGGTGCCGCCATGTCAGGGCCTCCCCCTCCCCAGGGCGAGCGGGTGCGGGTGGACAGGGATCAGGAAGGTCAAGTGCTCCAGGGAAGGCAAACAACTGGAAAGAGCTAGGGAAGCAACCCTCCCAGATCCTGATGTGAAGTTTACACCTGGTTATCAGTTTTGACCTCACTTAAGCTTTGGAAACATCTTAAAGCGGGATTGTGATCCTGGGAGGTATTTTTACTTGGAGGTTGTGATTTCCTCTCAGCACCTGCAACCGGTGGTAGGGGAGCTGTTGGCTGTTGGCTGCTGGGCAGGTTGTCAGCACTGGAGCGCTTGCCGAGAAAAGCATGCTATCTGGCAGTTGGGGTGGGGACTTCAACGCTAGCCGCACCTAGAGGCAGAGGTTCATTGGAAAGAGTCCCGGGAGGTGGTATGAAGTGCGTCAAGAGAGACCATGAGGGCCCGGCCTTGCCAGGCCGTAAGGGCCCCGGCCAGAGCACGGAGGAGCTCACGCCGCGAGGCGTATGCGACGTCTTCACAAGATCCGCTGAAGATCTGACTTCGGGCGCTGCATCTCCTGATTCGGGGAGCCTTGGACTGCCAACTATGCGATCTGCGATCTGCGCCATTTGCGACCTCTCCCGCATGGAGTGTGGTGGTGTCCTTCCAGCAAGCGAGGTTGCGCGCCGCATATGGTGTATGGAGGGCGAAACAAGGATCGGCAGAGTGACGCATGAGGAAGGAAAGCATGATTGGGGTACGCGCGTGTGTGTGTGCGTCGGAGCTCCGTGCCGCCGACATTGAGTTCGTTGTGACTTAGCTTCGTTGTCTATGAAGGGCTCGTGGACGCCATGCGTCATCTGTCCGTCGGTAGGCTGCACGCCAGATGCTCTTAAACAAGAGAACAGCGCATCTTCGTGTAAGATGTATGCATCTGTGGCTGTGTGGTGCTGTGTTGTGGGTGGATGGCAGCAGGGTGTGCTATAGTGATGCCAGTCACCAGGCCCGATATGTACGCATGTGCGGTATGCATGGGCCGGTGGCACTGGCATGCAGGTTTCGACATGACGGTGGTGTCGGCAGTTTTCCACATCGTTCCATCCCAGGCTCGCGCGAGTGCTTTTGTGCGTGTACGTGTGTCTGTGTGAGCATGCATGTAAGAATGGAAATGTGTGTGAGTAAGGGGCCTCAGCATTTCTCGCAGTGATGGGAGCTGTTTGTGGATACGCACCTCGAGACAGCTCCACTCTCCCATAGTGACGGCGCGCATGTGGCTGAGAGCAAATCGACCGTGTATAGGGGCACTGAAAAACGCGGTAATGGGTTTGGCGGTGATGGCGGTGATGGCGAGGACGAGCAGCTGGGAGGTGGCAATGACGAGGTATCCGCTCCTTACGAGGAGTAACGGGAGGGAGGGGGCTAGGATAAACAACGGGCCCGGGCCCCGGCAAAGGCATCCACTTACAAAGATACGCACTTCACCGAAGGAGGTGGAGGTGGAGGTGGGGGCGGAGGTGACTGAGGTTAGGGAGTCGGGGTGTAATCACACCTCCATGGTTGAACGCCGTGGGGTGTGCGCTGTCTGTCGGGTCAGCGGGTAATAGGCAGTCGACTGATCTGCCCTGATCGACCCTGGCTTCGGCCGGGTGCAACCGCTGTGATGGGGCAAGCGCGCCATCACCGGGTGTTGCAGCTCTGTTACTGGGACAAACTGAGGGGACATGACGGGCGGAGAGGGCAACTTAGGGTTTAAGCGCCTTTCCCTGCACGAGGTGGCGATCGGGACAAACAGCAGGACAGGACCAGGCATATAAACCATCGGGGTGGGCTTGGGACCAGCAACGGTCTCAGGCAAAGGCTGGGGGTCGGCTGGGTGGACTTGGACTTCAGAGTAGGCGTACGCGTGTAATGTCCGTCATGTTTCTGTCTGTCTGCAGGAACAAAAATGAAGCCAGGGGCGCTAAAAGCCACCTCCCCATAAGTTCAAAGCAAAAGGAATTGATGTGTTTACTTTGAGGAGTGTTGAAAAGGTCCAGTGCGTGTGTGTGTGTGTGTACGGAGGGGTCCTTGCAGTCCATGGGCGTGGTACAAAGCCTAAACTTATGTTGCGCTCTACCCCTTCCCCCCTATCGCGGATATTGGGGCTTGTTGCATGTACGAACGGGGTCTATTGATTACCGCGCGTAAAAATATTTGGTCGCACAATTCCTGCAACTGTTCCCGGCGATAGCTCTTGGCTTTAGCTTAGGCTTTGACCCTCTGGCTCCACTCGCTTAGCGTCCAAGAATGTTGATTGTGCCTCACCATTGCCTTGTGTGGTCCCGTGAAGTGCTGTGCTGTCCAGACTCTCGCCCTTCCTTGGGTGGCCATCAATTGGTCCCATGCCTTGTCGTATACCTGTTAAGTACGGGCACTAGCAGGGTAAAAGTTTGCCTTGAATGGGGAGAGAAGACGTGCGATCGCATTGCCGCATCAAATCGAACCCCGCCACATGCCCTGGAGCCCATTGCTAGTTCATTGCTAGTTGTGAGTTGCTGGTTTGGTGGTTGCAAAGGGAGGGGGGCCTTTGCTGATCAGGATAATTGGAATGCTCCCGTACCGAACTCTTCACAGCTGCGTCACTACCACTACCGTTGCCAGCGAGGCCGCAGCCGTTGCCGCCAGCTACGAAAGGGTCTGTGGCCTCATCTTCATCGAGTTGCACCCCAGGTTAATCACACTGCCCATGTCACATCATCGTCTCCATCCCCTCCGCACTTTGTCCCTTACTTGACCAACCTAGTTGGGCCAGAATCGCTGACCCAGCCCCTGTACAGTACTGCCGAAAACTTAAAATTTTCATGCGGCTGAGGAAGACTCCTCAGCCCTGACCAGGAGTATGGCGCAGTCGTGCGGAAGCTGCTACTCGAAACCTGCTCTTCGCTGCACCTGTCCACTCCCCTATGATACTACCGCGCGTATTCGGTGAATGCAACCCAATGAGACCGCAGCTGGTTTGGGTACAGATTACATGCCAGGGCACTGTCTGTGCCGCTCATATTTATGGTTTTTATCAGTTCTGGGTTGCGTACGTTGCGTGCCAGTAGT
Source organism: Volvox africanus (assembly GCA_030268105.1). NCBI lineage: Eukaryota > Viridiplantae > Chlorophyta > Chlorophyceae > Chlamydomonadales > Volvocaceae > Volvox > Volvox africanus. The sequence continues at coordinate 472,753 of BSDZ01000009.1, forward strand.
GCCAGAGTAATAGGGCACATGTGCTCGCCGCGCCATGCAGGGACACGCGCACGGAAGCGCGCAGGAGCGCTCGACTCATCGAGCGCAGGTTAGCGCCATGTCGAAGGCACATGTCGATACTTCGTCAAGGGCGCGGTATCGCGTCATAATGCAGGGGTAGCCCCGGCCCTGCATGCCAACGTATTCTTAATCTTTGCTTCCGTGTTTCGATTCAGAGCAGAGCTTGGATTCCTCCATATCCGTACGGGGGTTATAACGACCATTACTCTTCTGGGTGCCGGCAGGTTGCTTCCAGTGCGCAAAAGGTGTCTTATATGGATCATATCTACTTTTATTGCAAAATATGCTTAATTTATAATGTAATGCTCAGCCGGAAATCGCTATGCTTTGTCGCAAGGACAGCGTGGATGTTTCATCGTTAGGATCAAAATGGATTGTAGAAGAATGCACCAACGATCATTAGAACATGGGGTATCATGTCGCTCCAACTGGTCGACTGCGAGAAAATGTATCATCCTGGTGCTCATCTTCGGGATAACGGTGGTGGTTTTCCACTCTGGGAGGGCCAACATCGCCGGACGCGTTAACTTGAACTCTTCTAATGACATAATTTTATATGGTAAGGCTGAGTTGTGCAACGGCGCAGAATTTCTGGGATCCTGCACTCGTGTCTATATCCCGTTTTCCTGTTGGAACTATGAAAGATGGCTCGATGTGAGAATTATGTGAAGGGATTTGTTACAATCCTTGCCTTTGTAGCTGGCTCTCCGTTTCTAAGCTGTAGACATTAACTAAACGTTGTACCGCTGCATCACGCCTAACGCGGCTTCCCGCAGGCCTCCCGCTTCCGGAGTTTGACCCGGGACTAGATCTTTCTGAACGCTTCAGCCTCATTTTCCCAAGCACCAAACTTACCAGCGATAATGGTGACAGCAACATTAGGACGAACCGCAGTAGCACCATCAGTGCCGTCAACGCCGCCAGCGGTACGTACGACTACAGTATATTCTCGCGGAATTATTTAAGTACTGCTGATGTATTATGCTGCTGCTCGAAAATGGTCAATGTACAGGTTACACCCCACCGCTGCCCCTTCCTTACCACCACTAGAGCAGGACAGGTCCTTAAGACGCATAACAACTTCCTTGCCGCCGCCCTCAGATGGTGGCTCGACCCACTCCCGCTTGGTCGTGATTCCGGACCTTCATGGTGATGCCCCACAAGCTTTCAGGGCCTTACGTCTGGCGGGTCTTGTTTCAGCAATTGCCGCACCGGCTGCAGCCGAGGCAGCAGCGGCGGCAGCTGCCACCGATCCAAATGGCGGCGGCAGCCCCGCTGCTGCCACTGGCACCGCAAACGACACGCAAATACGAGAGTCAGACTGGCGGTGGTCAGGCGGCGACGTGGTGTTGGTCCAGCTGGGGGATGTGGTAGACCGAGGGCCAGACAGCTTGGCACTACTGATACGGCTGAAGGGACTTCAGGTTGGGTGGGTTGCGGCGCGGCGGGAAGGCTTTTAACGATGGTGGCGGCCGTACAAAACGTCGAGCCGTCGCGATTTTGGCCTCCTGCTGTACCGCAGATGCAAGCCCGGGCGGCGGGCGGTGACATTGTGATGTTGCTCGGCAACCATGAGCTGATGAACATCTATCACGACTTCAGGTGCGTCTGTCCGTTTGTCTCTTCGCTATCCGTCCTCTCGAAATGTTTTGCCATGCATGCGGTTGCCGCCGAACTGCCAGGGTTATCACTTCCTGGCTACATAGGAAAGCCGTACCGAAACCCTGTACGGCACCGTATATTTACCTGTTTAGGAGGTACGGACGTGCACATGGGCGCCCGACTACCAGTCTTTGTTTTCCTGTTGTGTTGTGTTGCGCTCCACGATCCTTGACTCTCTCCATGTGCGCTATTCAGCAACTCAGGTACGTGTCCCACTCGGAGGCCATTGACCTGGCGGTTTCGGAGCGGCTGAAGCTGTCCCCGTCCATGGCTGCCAACAGCACTACATCAGCCACAGGTAACGGCAGAAGGATGGCGGAGGATACCCTAAACGCCGGCGGCAGCGCCGTCGCCACCGAACAGCACCCGGAGGCGGTGAAAGGCGCGTACGGCAACTTTCATGTCGTACACGCCGTTAAAGACTTTGACTCCCACGTCGAGCGTGAGCTCAGGCAGGAGACCGGTTTAGAGGCTGCGGCAGAGGACGTGTCGCTCGCCGCAGAGACACATGCCGTGCGGCGGGGCAATGCTGGGGACCGGGAGCTTCTGTACGCCAGCACCATGAGCATAACATCTACTGACGGCGGCCACTTAGATCTCCGTGGCCGCCGCGCGCTTTTGCAGCAACAGCGGCTTTCACCGCAGCAGCGGCAACGTCAGGAGCACCAGCTTTTTCTATCAGGGCTGAAGATCTGGCGCGACACGCTGGCAGCTAATACGCCGATGGGGTCGTTTATACGACAACGACCGTTAGCTGCGATCGTTAACGCTGGCGGCTGCAATATACTTGCTGTCCATGCTGGCGCATTTCCATGGATGCTGCGTGCCGTTGAAATACTGCTGCAAGGTCGGCGCGATCCTGGGGAAGGTGCGGGGGAAGGCGGCACTGGCGGCACTGGCGGCACTGGCGGCGGGGTTAGCGAGCTATCGCGGGGTGACCCACTTATTCTGCAACCCGAGCAGTATATAGCAGGATGGAATGCGGCCGTGGCGCAAGCGCTCCAGAACTGCGAGGGACGCAGATGCAGCCGGCACGACAGCATCAGCGGTGACGGCAGCGGTACGGATGCGGGTCACAATCGTCGCCAGGAGGATGACAATTATGAGCGCTTTCGTTTGGCGCTCGCAGGTACGAACCGTACTAATACGGCGGTATGGGGAAAGCCCCAGGATGGAAGGGCAGTAGGAGATTTAGCAGCGGGGGCTGGTTATTGTTGTTGTTGTTGTCCTCGCTCTTGTGTTATGACTCTCATGGCACCAGGGGTGTGCTTCGTTTGCTGTCGAAAAAACCCAAAAAATGTAAAATATCCTTCACGTAATATGATAATTATTTGCCCTTGTTTTATGTATCAGGTAAGATGGTAGAATGAATAATTGAAGGGTTGGCTTTTAGGAAAGGGGACTTTTCGCGTGCCCTGCAATTACGACATCGCAGATTTGCTGCTGGATGGTGAAGGCGCCGTTTGGAGTCGCCGGTACGATAAAGGCCCCCGACAAAAGGTACGTGAGAATAACGCGCATATTGGAAGCTTCGACGCTTCCAGACCTCACTCTGCTGCTGGTGCTGGTGTCAGGTTTGTGGCGAGGTGCTGGAGATGACCCGGCGGCTGGGGGTGCAAAAGCTGGTGGTGGGACACACGGTGCAATGGGGTGGCAGGGTCAGCAGCAGGTACGGCGGGAAAGGGGTAATTACCTCAGGGGTTTGGGGTTTGGGGGTTTTTGTCCAGGGTTTATATCGATCCTCCAGCCATTTCGGTGATGCATGATGCACTTCAGCGGTGGCAGTGGGGGGGAAGTCTGCTGTATTGTTCACATGTTATCTTGCGGGGTACGATGATCGGTTTCTTCGTGTTGATACTCTTATTTATGCCTCATACAAATGCAAGCCCGTCCCACTTCATGATTAAGTACTCGCCCGATTTTTAAATTAGGTGCGGGGGCCAGCTGGTAATGGCAGACGTCGGCATCAGCCGAGCCATCGCCGGGGAAATGGCGGTATTGCAGTGCGTGGCGGGAAAACTGGACGTGGTGTACGGTAACGGGCGCATGGAGCGTATTCCCTAAGAAGGGATTCAGCAATTAAGCTCAGGAATACGGGACTCTTTTGCTTATGGAGGACAATCTCATAATGTTCGCACGTGCGGACAAGACATGTAATGTCGCGCGTTTCGTCAACGAAATGCTCCTGAGCTCATGCGCGATTTTATTGTGCATTCGCTTCGAAAGTGGCATGTTACGGACATTGGCATCCCTGAAAATGGACGGCTGGCTCCTGCATGGGCTGAAAGCAAACGCATATGATATATACATAGGATTGATATTATGAGTACCTTGGATTTAATGGTTGCGCTTGGAGCTGGCTCTGCATGGTGTGCAAGGCTGCAAATGTGGCCGCCAAGATTGACTTTTGGTCGGTTATTAGTTACCCCGTGAAGAAACATTGTCCTGTACAGGCACAGGAGAAATCATCTCAACTTAAATTATATCCTGACTGTATCTTCACCGTCATTTGTAACTCCGTGGAGCCAGATAGGGTGTCACTTGAGATATAACGGTTGCCCAACCTCGAGGCGCCAGGCAATTGGAAGCGGAGATATTACATTATTTTTTGTTCACCTCTAAGCATTAACTACCTCTTCGTCACATTGGGTCTCCAGTTAAGGATCGTAGGACCTAGAAATGAAGCTTTGCGGCTCTCCTACCTTGCAAGCAAAGAAGCTTACGGCTCAATTGCCATACCCACATGGTATGCAAGATTATTACTCGCATGAGATGTGAGGTAAATTTATCTAACTGCAATTTGTTGCATGGTGGCAGGCGCAAGGGCATGCTTTCGCACATCCGACCGGCGAGTTGTGCGGGCGATGGTGACAGAGAAAGAAGCAGATCTGGTGCGTCAATTAAGGTCGCAGAGATAAAGGTCAACCGCTCTCCCCGTGTCGGTACTTGAGCAACGACAAGTCCAGCACCCGAACTGCCTACGCTGTGCTATGTATGCGTATCTGATGTATTGTTCGCCAAGCTCGCCACCAGCTCGGAGTCTCGGTATCTGAGTCGGTTCCTGGCTCGGGATGCTGCCGAGCTGCCCAACTCTTACCAGGCCAACTTCTTAAAAACCAATGGGCAACGCTCGAAGGACAGCAATGTCCCCGCGGTGTCCCCGTCCAACCTCGCTTAACCCATCTTACCAGTATGTGGCATTTGTGATTTACATGGAGCTCGCTTCTCCCTCCCTCTCTCTCTCCACTGCCTCTCGTCGCGCTCTGTTCGCTATCGGTGGCCTCTTTTCCTCCTCTGCCCCATCAACGGCATGCAGGCCGCGACGGAAAGTGTTGACACAGGGCTCGCGCAGATCGCCAAGCAGATTCTGTCAACCGATCCAGAAGCTCGTGAGAGCCTCCGTCGGTACGAGGAGGCTGTGGTGAGTTTGCCGAGCTGGGGACCTCTGTAGGGCTCACGAGGATCTTGCATGTGGGCTTGGCACAGGGATGCACGACATCTGTCGTAACTGGACCTGGGTTCTCGTTCGCATTCACGCCACGCCTTCATTGAATGTATATTTCACGGAATCTGAGTGTAGATTCGGCTGGAGAAGGCCAAAGCTGCTAGCGAGGAGCTGGACCGAATGTTTGCGGAGGCGACCCGAGGGGCAGTGGCCACGGATATGCAGACGGAGAAGGAGCAGGTAGGTCGAGGTAGGGGTAGGGGTAAGAGTTCGGGAGACAATGTGAGAGAAGGTTCACACGAGCAGAACGCAGCATTGGTGAATCCTACCTCACATTGCGATGCCCAACTACACATGCTATCCCAACGCTTTGTCCAACGCTATGTGAAGGTTATGCGGATCACGTATCCTCCACATGATCACATAATGCTATGCAGCGCCAGAAGGCAAATGAGCGGATGGCGGATGCGGAGGTGGAGGCGGCGGAGCGGCTGCTTCGTGCGGCGGAGCTCGAGTATGAGGCCGCCCGCTGGGCACAGCAGCAGTGGGCGGCGGCGGCGACGGATGTAAGGACCTTACCCCCAAACTTGTCCACGCCTGCTTCTCCTGTGTAGTTCAAGATCCCTCATTCCCCTCACCCCCGTCACCCTGCCATCTCCCTCAACCCGCTGGCGTCGTCTCCTTGAACGCCGATTTCCTGTGGCCCCGGGTTCGGATGGATTACATCTCCGCTGCAGAAGTGCACATACTCCGGGGTTGGCCGTATGCACACAAAACACACACACACACACACACACACACACACACACACACACACACACACACACGCAGTGGCGTCTAATCTTAAGACACACTCAGGACACAGCTCCCAGTTTCCCGCGACTCCCGCAGGAAACAGTAACAGGTGCCTAACTTGTAAATTTTGTACAAGGAGATATCCGGGTTGGCCTTTATGTAACTATCCACATAACTGGTGAATGTGACTCCGGGAATGGACTCCTCGGAATCCGCAGGGGCCGGAGCGCTTGGAGTCGGTGAAGGCCGCGGTGATTGCGGCAACGGCCGGTTTGATGGCGGAGCTGCCCCTGGTGTTGTTCTCCAGCGGCGGCGGGGCCGACGGCGCAGCAGCAGCAGGCCCGCTGTCCTCGGCGTTGAGCCTGCTGGCGGCGGTGGGGGCATGCTTCCTGTTCGGTGTCACTTATCGGTGGGGACTTAATTAGCAGAGAAGACGGGTCGTTTAGTAAACCGCATTCACGCAGGATGCACTCTAAAAGCGGATGATAGAGGATTAGGACTTTCTTGAACCTTCTCTTGGAAATTGGTGCTGAGTGCTCAGGTTCAAGAGCAGCCAGCACCAAAGCTTTGGCGCTTTCGCCTCCTTCTGCTGTTACCGTTCGCATGAGTGGTCTTGGCGGCCCTTTTTGAGTCTGAGCCGCTCGTGGCTGGACGGAGGCGAGGTTCTCACCACCAGTCCCCTACCAGTCCCCTACCAATCCATGCATACGTGGTATCACCAGTACAGTCCTGCAGATTTGTTTCCTGTTCTGAACTCCCTTCCACAGGGCAGAGTTTTGGCGTCTGGTACTTACTCCCGCTCGGCTAGGTTCCCGCATCACCACAAAGCGAAGCGTTTGGTCTCTCTTCTAGATTGCCTGTTTTGGATGTTCCTCATCTTCTGGTCTCACCTCCGCCTCCGAAACCACGACCCGCAGATATGCAGTACGCAACGATTCGTCGAATCGTCAGCTGCGGCTGGGTGTGGTGGCGGCGTTTGGGTTGGTGCGTGCCTCGGGCGCGGCTGACGTCCTTCAAGCTGCTGCCGCAGCGGGCGCGGAGGGCACTGGGGGCGGTCCTCTGTCCCTCGGGGTGATCGGTCCCACGGCGCTGTACGCGCTGGAGAGTCTGCTGCTGTTCGGCTTCGCGTCAGTCGCTGTGGAGGTGGGCTGGCGCCGTAGGAGTTAGGACTTAGGAGAACCAAACACCAGCGCCCACTCGCCAAAGCCCCTGGAAAGCAAATGGGGACAGCGGGAAGCTGCGTTTCGCACGGCTTGGGGAAATTAATAACCCTAAAAACCCTAAAACCCTAAAGCACCAACCCAGGTTAAAGCTTGGCGTGAGGTAGTTACATTTCAGCCCCCTGGTCGAGTCGTGCCGAGTTGTTATGTGAGGAGTGCGGAAAGCGCGACTCTACAGCCGGTTTTCTGTTGACAATCCGGTTGACAGCGTTGATAGTCGTCAGCTCGGCCGTAGCACCTGACGCGCAGCACAGCCACAGCTCATATTAGCGCTGGCCCTCTGCCTGGCTTGGCGCACCGTAACTCGGCACTTTGTTGCAGGGCTTCTCTCCTTCCGAACGTCATGCGAATATCTACCTCCAGGATCCTTCATTGCTCCTGTGCACTTCAGACGAGTATTTGCTCTCACATAGAGATACTGGCGTTGTTGTTGTTATCGTCTGCAGGCGGCGTTCGGTCAGGGCATCTTGAAGCGGTTTGGTGAGGAGGCGCCATCATCTTCCTGATATGTTGGACACAGCGTATGGAAGGGCTTCCTTAACACACTTCAGCTACCGCTCTACCACTAGGATCACATGAACCCCGGGGACACCGCCAGCTCTGGATGAAAACGTAAATCACCTGACGGTTCGCCGAATGAAGGAGCCAACCGAGGAAAGCAGTTTCCACGCTTGCTGGGCTGGCGGGTGGGGTAGATGGGAGGGATTTCGGATTTTGTTGCCGTTTCGGAGAGTTTGTAACAACGCATCTGAGATCCAACCCGCCAGCCGCCAGCTTCAAAAGGCAGCGCAGAGCACTGTGTGCGAACCCGAACGTACATGGACGCGACTTGAGAGGGAGGAAGTGGATTGGTAGGCCGCGCAGAGAGACAGAGATGGCTATGGAGACACGTTATTCGAGGAAGGGCTTCAGCATTGGGAGGTAATGGATGCTGTGTTTATTGGATCCCGCGCTGGAGAGGCCCCGAGCGGTTAGTTCCTTGTCCTGACACGGCCGGTGAGCTGGGGACATCGGGGCTGTAGGTTTGTGTGAGCGGGATAGTGGTGGTGGCGGTGGAGGAGGTGGAGCTACTACACGAGTGCTCAGCTGCCGCCCCGTGAACCAGGGAGCAACAATGGCAGCAGCAGCAGCATTAACAAGAAAACAACTGGGGCACGAGCCTGGGGGCATTGGGGTTTGGGCTCACCACCTTTGAGGGAGGGGGGCTCAACACGCTAGGAGAGGTATCAACTGTGTGTGTGTAGGGAACACACGATGATCAGACGGAGGCTCGCGTGTGTGTGGGGGGGGGGGGGTAGGGGCCCCTTGGGTTCGATGTTGCTACTTATACGTTATAAGTGTTATGTACGATATGCAAAGGCAGATAAACATAGTTGTTTGTGTGCTGCTGGGTGGGTGGGTGCTATAGTGAGGCACAGAAGTTGTTTGACAGCCTTGGACCGATGTCGATAGATGGGTGCTGTGGGTGGGGAGGGGCGGTTCAGAGGTTATGATAAATGGAGGATGGAAGGAAAAGAGGAAGTTGGATGAACCTGCCGGTGGCTGACGTCTTAATGTGTGATGTCCTTTTTGCATGGTCAAGAGCTGAGCGACGGTGTTGATTTTTCAGGTGCATGTCGGGTTTTGGGGGTGGTTAGTATTCACATACTGCTGTGACTCGTGTTGGTGCTTACGCTGCACCCTGTTCGAAAGAAAAGAGGCCCCCGCTCCGAGGAATTATTTCTTTCTTTCGTCTCATTCTCTTTATACATGTAAAGCTCATCTCAATACACACATCATCGTCTTGGGTTCCGAGATGGGAAGGGGACGGATTACGCCACAGGATGCAGACTTTTCTTAACCTATTCTCGCAGCGTGTGATGGGAAGAAGCCCGAAGGTCAGGAAGAGAGTCATCAAGGCAGGCTGTGACGAGCTGCTTCGCAGGGCTTCGCAGATGAATCGGCGAGACAACGACAGCTGCACGTTGGAGCGACTGGTGCACGTGCTTGGTGGTTGAATGAACGACTGGACAATAAGGTCGTCATCTTCACCGTGCAGTTTTTTGATCTGGTATTCCCATCCTTCGTACGTACCATCCTTCGATTGTATGTCACGGATTGACCCTAGTATACCTGCTTATCAACGCGCAGCCAAGTTCACTGGCATGGGCAGGGGATACAGCTGTCCTTTGTTTTGTGCAGAGCTGCAAGAAATTTATCCACGTTTCCCTGAAAGCTCCTAGTGGCTTGAAATTACAGGCTTGGAACCTGAGTTGTCTTTCTGTGGGCACGTGTTGACCAAGCTGCGATGTGGTGACTCCGATCGCGGGGTCGCCACAAGATTTTATGTAGTGATTACTAAGGATAGCAGGAAGATCATCTTCCATCTGATGAGCAGCGAGTAGGGCCTTGACAGCGGCTCGCGACGCCGTGATGGGTACGGACTTTGGACTTATTTCCTTCACCACTCCACAAAAATGGTGGTGCTCAAGTAAAGCAAAAGATTCTAGGGGTGCTGCTGAGCGCAGCACGTGAACGCAGCACGTGCATCATGGATAGCCTGTCGAAAGCTTCCTAGCAGTGGGTCGCTGGTGGTATAGGAACGTCTCAAGTAATGGATCCTCCGGTGGATCCTCCAGGCATGGCACTTCTCATGGCAAAAATAAAAATGCCACAACAACCGTGTCCCGTGACTGTTTTCCTGCCTTATCAACCAACTCTTATGTCATAGTCACGCTGCAAGTACGTACGCAGGCAGAGCGCTCCGTTTACCACATATTCGTCGCCGATTTGAATATTTAACCTCCATGTGTTCCAGCTACTGATCGTCCTTAAGTAGTCCCTTGTAGAATCGTTACGATCAACTGCTTGTAACATTCCAGGCCTGGTGTACAATGTCGTGCAGAAGACGAGCGGTCGAACACCCCCACGAAATGCGGTGAGCTTTACGGATACCATGCAGTGCGCAGCCATTTTAAAATTGATAGGCCATTTTACTCTCACCGCAGAGTATTGAAATCACAGCGCCAGCCGCCTTCAGTGCTCAAGCCAAAGGGGATAGGCCTCATCACGATTGCAGAGCGTTGCAAAGTCAATCGTTGCCGCCTTTAAATTATCTTCGTGACACTTGATGGTGACTGGCCTGCCGAGCCGTACTTTACGTGCGCAAGGTTCACCTTTGGCCCTGCCATCTCGGTATGGCTCTCGTGTAAGGCCGTTACCACCAGTTAAGGGAACAATACCGCGAGATGCACCTTCGGTATATGAGGTCGATACGAATGGAAAGAGCGGAACTTCAACACTAACGCTTGACGGGAACGGAAGCTCAACAAATGGGCAGTCCGCGCAAGCCTCATCGGGCTTATCAAAGCAGGACTTTGCCAAGTTTGTTCAGTTTTTTCGTCAGGCTTCACCCTACGTGGAAGGCCATCGCGGGAAGACTTTTGTGATTGTTGTTCCCGGGAATGTAAGGATTCAAGCTGTTTCACCGCCGCTGAAGAAAACTACGACTCGAACTCCTTAGCTGGTTAATTCTTACAGGTATCCGCAAACCGGACTCTTCTTCAAAGTATTATGGCCGACATCGCCCTGCTCCACGGTAGGGTTTTCATTGACCGTGCATGGAGACCGGTGCCAAAGCGACACCAAAGTTACTAATCCGTCCATTACAGGACTTGGCGTGAATCTTGTCCTTGTCGTTGGTGTTCAACAGCAAATAGACATCATGCTCAGGGAGCGTAACATGACCCCGAAGTACGTGGGTGGATATCGCATAACAGACCGGGAGGTCATGCGCATAGCCATTGAAGCAGCCGGGCAAGTTCGGACAACGTGCGAGCAGTTTCTTAGCAAGGTACGGGCAAAAGGGGGAGCAAAGGCCGTGAGAGCGAAAAAAACGTTTGACACAGTCCTGAAAAGCACGCCTCTTTAGGTATTCAGTTGTAATCCTCATGCGATTTGTATGATAATGTTTTCCGTAACCTCTAGGCGAATGTTTTCCGCGTGCTGTCCTCCATACGTGTTTGCGTGCATATACGGCAACACCACCTGAACCATGCAGGTTACTCTGAAATATGACCCACTGCTTATGTCCCTAGTCCGCCTAGTGCTTTAATCCGTCTTTGATACCTCTGCCAACCCCTCTGTCACTGCATACGCAGGGTCCCGCCATTCCCATGTTCCGGAGGCACACGAAGGGCGACCGGGAAGTGCATTTTGAACCAGCACTGCGCGTCATCTCCGGGAATTACATTACTGCTAAACGGCGCGGAGTGCTGGAGGGAGTGGACTTTGGACTGACGGGCGAGGTAGGGGAGATGCAGTAGGCAGAGAGTAACGTGTAGCATCCACACATGCACCGTGTAAGACGTGTGTCTTACCTTGCAACACGCGGTTTTACAACACAGGTTCGGTTCGTACTGAAGGACGACATCCGGCGACAATTGGACTCGGGCAACATCGTGATGCTGTCGAACATTGGTATGTCTCCTTTTACGGGATCTTGAGCTCCTTAAGAGTCAGGGGACTCTTGATAGTGGTGATGGGGTTTTAAATTTAGGGTGTTTCGGTTTGTGGGGTTTCGCCGTACGTATTCAGCAGATTTGGGTTTGGGGCCGTGCGGTACTGGAAGTTGTTGTTGGAAGCTGGAGGTTGTAGGACACATTGGGAGCTCGGGAGCTCGCGCGGACACATCGGGTGCAGGAGCTAAGAGATGGAATACGGCCGAAGGCACTCTCTGGAAGTGGGAGAGCAGCGTCAGCATCAGAGGGAGGCGATGCGTTTCATACTTCTCCGTGCGCTCCAGATACCAGCTGTGCGCAATCCAGGACTGCAGGCGTCATGATGGGGGCAATAATAACAATACGGGTATTAGTAGCAGAAACAGCAACAGTAGGGGAGGCAGGCAGAGCGCACAGCAACTTCAGAAGAGCTTTAGCATAGCAGCTGGGGGAGAAGGAGGAGCAGGCGTGAGGCTTCGTGCTTGCGGGGCTTGCATGCGTGGTGAGATGCTGCAACAGCAGCAGGAGCAGCAGGCGGTAGCACAGGAGCTGGCATCTGCCGCCGCCAGGTGCAGACGCAGCATAAGACGCGCATCATATCGCCTTAGTAGCCGCTGTTGTAGCGCCGCCATTTTGGGGTCCGTGTCCCGATCTTCCTCAACCCACAAGAGGTGATCGCGGTGCTGGATGACACCGCTGCGGTTATCAATATCCGCATTGCAACTGTCGTATCGGGAGCCCCAGGAGACCCCAGGAGACATACTGGCAGGGTTTGTCTGGCAGGGTCCGTAGTTTGCCTGACAGCTGCCCTTCCGCCTCTCGCCGGCCGCGTAGGATTCACCGCAGCCGGGGAAGTGCTCAACTGCAACACCTACGACGTTGGGTTGCATGCCGCTTGCGAGGTAGGACGACAGTCGTTTCGGGGTTGGGCAGCGGGTGCTCGTCCCGTGCGTGTCCCCTGCAATACCTTGCTCATTGCGCCGGGACTTGAAGTCCATGTATGCGCCATTTGCGCACTTGGAATCCAGGCTGCGTTCTGGCTGCATAGGTGGGGACGTGGTGGCCGCTATCCACCCGCATTCCTCATCATACCTACACTTCTGTATTCGTGTGCGCCCGAGTTGGCGCTGTCCCTGGCCTGGGCCTCCTCACCGCCCGCACTCCTCGTCGCTCAACCGATTGCAGCTGGACGCTGACAAGCTGTTCTTCCTGCATCTGGACGAGGTGGCAGCGCTCAATCTGCCGCAGTGGTTGCCATTGTCAGAGGCGCAGAACATGTTGTTGGGCAAGCTGCAGGTGAGTGGCCGTCAGCGCGAGGAAGGGGCTCCTAATGAAACTCACATAACCTGACAGAGGGAGGGGTGACACCGAAACCGGCGCCGGACGGAGCAAGCGGGCAGACACACAGATGGGGCCAACCAATCCGCCCATCAGAATGTCCGGCACAAGCGGCGATACCGTCCGTCGGGGGAATGACATGCCACGTGCCTTGTAACCCTCCCCTTATGCGATGTGTCAGTTACGAAGTCCTCCCCATCTCGAATCCCGTTTGTCTACTCTCCCCTTACCACACATGCACACACACGCACAGAACTCTATTAGCGCGCAGCAGATGATAGCTCTGCGCGCGACCATGGATCCGAGGTTGCCGGCGGAGCCAGCATCCGCGTACGGCGCCGCAACATCTCTGTCGCCGACGCAGCTACGAGCTTATCAGGCCATGAAACGCGAAGAACTGGTTGTGGATTTAGACATTTGGTCAGCACAGGGCTTTCCCACTGCCGTGTCAACTTGCGTCGTGGCGTGCTGCAGAGGTGAGGATAAGGGTGGGAGGGGGAGCCGAGACGAAGAGTGGGGGCGGACGTGGTTGGACTGAAGGAAGTGGAGCAGAACTGCTTCCTGGATAGTGCCGTGGTGCGGATGCTCAGGTCAATGCACCGTGCAGCCGCTTACCTACAAATTCCTTATTCATGTTTCCTTTTCCTGTCCCGTTCCGATGGGGTGGAACTGTGCTTTATTGCATCTATGCACTCTCCTCCCCCGTCCCTTCCAATGCCAGCACCAGAATTCCTTTCATTTGCCTCCCTCCTCCCTCCTCCCTCCTCCCTCCTCCCTCCTCCCTCCTCCCTCCTCCCTCCTCCCTCCTCCCTCCTCCCTCCTCCCTCCTCCCTCCTCCCTCCTCCCTCCTCCCTCCTCCTCCCTCCTCCCTCCTCCCTCCTCCCTCCTCCCTCCTCCCTCCTCCCTCCTCCCTCCTCCCTCCTCCCTCCTCCCTCCTCCCTCCTCCCTCCTCCCTCCTCCCTCCTCCCTCCTCCCTCCTCCCTCCTCCCTCCTCCCTCCTCCCTCCTCCCTCCTCCCTCCTCCCTCCTCCCTCCTCCCTCCTCCCTCCTCCCTCCTCCCTCCTCCCTCCTCCCTCCTCCCTCCTCCCTCCTCCCTCCTCCCTCCTCCCTCCTCCCTCCTCCCTCCTCCCTCCTCCCTCCTCCCTCCTCCCTCCTCCCTCCTCCCTCCTCCCTCCTCCCTCCTCCCTCCTCCCTCCTCCCTCCTCCCTCCTCCCTCCTCCCTCCTCCCTCCTCCCTCCTCCCTCCTCCCTCCTCCCTCCTCCCTCCTCCCTCCTCCCTCCTCCCTCCTCCCTCCTCCCTCCTCCCTCCTCCCTCCTCCCTCCTCCCTCCTCCCTCCTCCCTCCTCCCTCCTCCCTCCTCCCTCCTCCCTCCTCCCTCCTCCCTCCTCCCTCCTCCCTCCTCCCTCCTCCCTCCTCCCGGGGTGGTGCTGACTCAGGCGTGAAACGAGCTCACTTGTTGGACGCTCGAATCGATGGTGGGCTACTGCTGGAGCTCTACTCGCGGGACGGTGTGGGCACCATGATATCCGCGGATTTCTATGAAGGTAAGGAGTTGAGCCGAGGAGGATTGAGCCGAACAGAGTGCCGATGTTGCGGCTCACGTTGCGGTCGGGGTGTAAGGATGGGATACATAACGGATCCAAGCACAGCAATCATTCCGGGTGGGCTGGGGTAGGGTTAGTTCCCGGGTCGGGATGAAGGGAGGCACCCTGTTCGTTCATTCTATTTGCTGTCTTCCCATCTTGTAAATTTGCTCCTCTGGTTTGCCGTGAATGACTGCCAACCTGCTTTGACAGAAGCCTCCCATTCTTCCTCCATTTACAACAGCTTTACTAGGATTTACCATTACATCGACAAACCTTAACTTCGTCGCTCTTTTCGGTCGTGTGGATCATCAGCCCACCCCGCCTCCGCACGCGTCTTCAGGTATCCGCAAGGCGCTCCCCAACGACCTTGACGGTTTGGTGGCCCTCCTGGATCCTCTGGAGAAGGCGGGCAACCTGGTGAAGCGGACGAGGGAGGAGCTGGCGGACCTCGTACCCAGCTTCACGGTAAGGCGGAGAGAGGCGCCGGCGGCACCATCCGTCAATCACCGCTAACCTCGATCTCCTCACATCGCGCTGCATACTGGATCTAGTTACAGCACGTCAAGGCCTTGCGCTGAACCGCAGAGTGCCCCATCGCACCGTTACTGCACCCCATCATGTGCAGTGCTTCCCGACCTTGCTGCAGTTCACACTACGCTACTTGCCATCCAACCGGGTCACAACATTACCCTCGCACGTATCACCCCACCCTCGCACGTGAGAGACAGGACATCACGACATGACACATCGCAGGTCATTGAGCGCGACAACCGCATCCTGGGCGCCGCGCTGCTGCTGGACCTGGGCCAGACCCCAGACGGTGTCACCGTGGCGGAGGTGGGCGCCTTCTGTGTGGACCCCATCTACCGGTGAGGGGACTTCTGCGTGGATAGGCTTGGGAGCTGGGACCGGGGAGTATGGGTAGCGGGGGCAGCAGTGGAGGTTGGACACAGCCCCCCTCGGGGCTTTAACCGCACCCCGCTTCCTCCTTCGGTAGCTGATGACCATGGTTTTTACCAATAGAGGAGTGATGTCAGCTGTCAAGGTGTTGGCTGTTAGGGATGAAGCTCCGGTGGGGCAGCGCTCACCTCCCCCCCTGTTACGCGTCTCCAATATATCTCTTTGGTTTTTAAGGAAGCATTCAGGGCCGTTGCGGTAGGGTTTGCGGAAGACTGTTTCCCGTCTTATCCCGCGTCTGCCGGTTTGTGTGTGTGTGTGTGTATGGCGCACGCCCCCCACGCACTACAGAGGCAGTGGCCGGGGCGACTCGCTGTTGGATTATGTGGAGCAAGACGCCCGGGGTCATGGCATCCAGCGCCTGGTGCTGCTCACCACCCGTACCGCTGACTGGTTCGAGCAGCGGGACTTCCGATGGCAGGGCGCCGCCTACGCCAGCGAGCTGCTGCCGCTGTCGCGACGCGCGAGGATCAATCCGTTGCGCAATAGCCAGCTGTATGTGAAGAATCTCGAGGCCCCTGCGGACGACCATGTCGCCCCGGGGAAGAGAATCGGGTTTTAATTCGGCGGAGATGCGGGGAGGGGGTTGTGCAAGAGCTGTTGTGGGAATGTAAGGGTGCAGTAGAGGTGCGGTTCTGAAATAACGAATTGGCGTGTGGCTCTGATCCTGTAGGGGTGCGCTTCCACTTGGATTAGTCGGGGAGGGATGAATTGCCCTTCGTGGATATTACATGAGAGTTGTGAAGGAGGGGTGGATCGGGCTCTACCTTGAGATTGATGAGATGTGATGCAGAGAGGCAGCCCTTCGCGACTCCCGAAGACTTCATCGGTCCCTTTATCTGGTGGATATATGAGTTTTTATCATGCATCCATTTCCTCCAGCCCGGCGTGTTGCAGATCAGAGCGCGGGTTATGAGGTTGGGACGGGGGTGGGTTATTATGGGACTGCGGTGAGGATGAGTTTGTGTAGCTGTAAACTGCGTCCGCTCCTGTACGGTGTTTCTTATAACGTTGCCGCTAGCATGGCCCGCTATCGTTAGGTGACTGACTGGCTGGCTGTCAAAAATGAAAATTAAATTATTCTGGCGCAAGTTCGCTGCTGTTGTTACCGGTGAGGAGGTTGGTACGGTGGGGCAGGGCCCTAATTGCCCCGCGGGAGGGGCCTTGGATGAGAATATGGGTGCGATCGGGGGGGCGATGTATAGCGCGCCCCAAGTTCGGCTAGCTGGTGGGTCGGTGCCAGGTCTGCATAGGCCTGCGGGCGGGCCCTCGATAAGTGTTCGTACAAGGGAGGTGATTGGTGGTGAGTAGAGAGGAAGAAAAGAGAGGTTAGGCGGTGGTCGCATCTCGAAATCAAACAAAAGGGACCGTAAGGCATTTGAAAGCTCCAACCAACATGCGCCGAAGCGCTTTTTGGTGGTGGGGGAGGGGAGAGGCAAGGAGCTTGCCTCCTAAGAGGTTCAGTGTGTGTATATGTATGTGTGCGTGTGTGCTTGTCTGTGTGGAAATTAAGGCGTATGAATGCTACTCACAGTTTCAATTGATTTCCTTGCTGAGGTACGTAGTTGTGGATATCCTCCGGCGGCCATTCTTTCGACTGCTGCCCCTAAAACCCATTTCCAGTGTTCGGCTGTATCCTTCCAGATGGCGTCTGCACCTTTCCAAAAATGCAATCCACCTACTCGATTGAGCACATTTTCTTGATAGCTCGTTTGTACGGCATCCAGCGCACCCCTCGTCAGTCGGGATAAGAGGGATACGTACTAGATACTGGCTGTGTGCTCTGCCACAAAAGACCCGACTGTCACCTCCAAGCCGGCTGTGACCCGTGGCCCGAACTGTAGGGGTACCTGGACGTCCTTTCGTGCCTACACCCTTCCGAAGTGTTTTCTGAAGTCAGCCCCAGCCTTCGCTTTCGCGCGTTGTGAGTGGCTCTGTACCATTCTACATCATTATACAGGGGACACGGCCTGCTTCATCACGACGAGGTTCCCTTGGCCGTAAAGGATTAGCACCCGCTCATCGTTCCATCCCCTGCCATTCCGCATACGCCCAGTGCTGGTGGTTCGGAAGCGAAAAGAAAACAGAGGAACGTTCCCCTGAGGTCAGCTTCGAGGTCCACACCTCTGACTCATGTCATGTCATGTCACCCATTTGCCGAAATTCTCACCGGCCGCTTTACAGTCCCCGCTCTATTTGGTCCCCATACACACGTCCAACTTTGTATCTCCCCAGCTCGGGCTTCTAACCGACTGGGCGTCCATCCAGTCCATGGCATCCAGTGCTTTTTCGGTATCGTGATTCTCATTTTGGATACAGGTTAAAGAACGAAAACCTCTTTTTTTGTTACGGTGGTTGCAAAGTTACATCGGTAGAAAAGGGCTAGGGGGCCTTTTGCGCCCCCGCACAACATGAAAAACCCTGAATACCAGCTTGCCTCGGATTTTAGAATTTTTTAGTTTCACCAAATGGATGGATCCCCTTCATTCCCCTTCTTCAGCTGGAGGTGGCTGATTAAACGACTGCGACAGAGTTTGATCGGGGGTTAAGGCGTGGGTTGTGGTTAGGATGACCTGGGCGTTTAGCGAGGGTGAAGGCAAGGTAGAACGGGGAGAACGGGGCCAAATACACGCACAAAAGTTAGTACTATTTCGGGGAAGCCGGTTCTCTTTTACATTCCCACAGTAGCGGCGGGCGCTCATCACAAAAATACAAATACACATACAAACATAAAGATGTAAGCATACACACACACACACCTCGCATCGTCCTCCCCGGCTCCCTTCTCCTCCATCACGTGGACCATGCGGTTAGAGTGATACGGACGCAATGCGGCCTCACGACCTGGACGAGCACTACCTTGGCGGTCCGCAGCTTGGAAGTACCCACCTTGTTGCCTTGTGAGTCCGTCCACTTGTTCCCTCGGGTACCACCACAGCGACGTTCAAGCCGGCCGCCAGCGCCGCCTCCACCTCCTTCACATGCTCCAGGCTGGCTAGATGCATCTCGCTCATCACCACCACCATGTCCGCAATGATGTGCGCCGAGTCACTGGAGGCGGTCCGGTAGGAAGAGGGGAGGAGGATATGAGACAGAGTGTGGAGTTCGGGTGGGCAACAGGGCGAATCCTCGAGATCTGGCATTGCGGTTGTTGAGGAACACAAAATAACTAACCACCACCACCACCACCACCAACAACAACAACAACAAACGGTGATGCAACTGGGAGGGGGAGGGGGAAGGGGCTTGGCTGGCATCTCAATGACTTAACCTGGACCGCCACAAAAACGATCACACACACACACGTGTCCCGGGAGTGGTGTGTGAGTACGAGTGTGAGAGGGATACCAAATTTTAAGCTACCGTTACCTGAACTGTGAATCGATAAATGCAGGCACCCCCTGGAGCACCAGCATCGGGTGCAGCGTGAACATCGCGAATTGATGTGCATCGGCCCGGTGGAGGAAGGGAGGGAGGGAGGGAGGGAGGGAGGGAGGGAAGATCACAAGGCGTTAATTGATTTACTATGTTGGCGGCCGTCAGCTGGTGGGGGCTCACTCCGCTGGTGATGCGTGCTCCCGATGTGTTGGTTGTGCTGCTGCTGTGCTGTGCTGTGCCGCTGAGGCCAGGCACTTGCCGCTGGTTGCTTGACGGTGCCCACGAGGTCTTGTTGACGTCCTCGGAATCACCTGTGTATCCGTACATCGTAGCAACAATATTCGCCTGGATGCATCGATTGCTGCTGGCAACCGACCTTCCGGCGCACTGATTTTACCAGCCTCGTATGTGTGTGTAGGATAGGGGGGTACATCACCCGTGGCCACTAACCTGGCAGTCCCTACCTTCCCCGGTGTTTCGGGGCACCCTCATCCAGTCTCCCATGCCGACTTCTCCGAAATCAGTGGTTTTCCCAGGTTCAGCACCCACCACCAGCATCCAGCGGAATCTGCCGAATCAACTAAGGCGTCAACTCCGCAAACTCGTATGTATGGCTGCCATGGAGGGAGGTTCCAAAAGGTGGAAGTGGATGCTTCAAGATTAATTCTGATAAAATTTGCCATTTGTTTCCTTTGGTAACTCTAATGAGGCCAGAGTTGGGGACGTAGTAATTGCTATAGGTAATTCTCTTGGTTTTGGCGGGTTAAAACAACTCCAAAATCTAGACATAATAAGCAAATTGCCATCTCGGGATCCAGGGTCTCCTGTCAGCGGCAATGAGGCCACAATGTGATGTACGGCTTAGTGGCTTTGTAAAAGTTAGAACACTGACAACACAGTGAGTTGCTGACAGACAGGGATAATAGGGAAAACACGATCCCCTAACGGGACTTCCAGTCCGCACTGGCACTATGTCCTTCATTTCGCTTGCTAAGGCCAGGAAGATCTTCGTCCTGAGTTTACAACCTGAATGAATGGAAGTGCCGGAAATTTGACTTCCACGGACATTTTCAGCTAAGTAACATAAGGTGGGGTGCATTTACAGAAGGTGGATTGAGAGTGTCGCCGGGCGTGATACTAAAGGGCCCCTAGAGTTCCAAGTTCCAGGTTCTACCCCGACTGAGAGCGGGCCAAAGACCCTAATGTTATGGGCAGGGTGCCCCCATGTCGATGGACGGTGTCGACCCCAAAGTGACCTACGAGCTGACTAGTAGCGGAGTTGACGCCTTAGTTGATTCGGCAGATTCCGCTGGATGCTGGTGGTGGGTGCTGAACCTGGGAAAACCACTGATTTCGGAGAAGTCGGCATGGGAGACTGGATGAGGGTGATTAGGATTCAAGGTTTAGGGTTTTAGGGTTGATAATTATTACCCAAAGCACCGTTAGGATTCAAGGTTTAGGGTTTTAGGGTTGATAATTATTACCCAAAGCCCTTTCACGGCAAAGAGGACCGAGAGTATCCAGCCCTTCCCCAGCTCCCGCATATCGTCTTCATTTTCCATTGATTGATATCGTGTCCGTACGATGTACGGACATACACATCCACTATCTAAAGCTCTAACTACATGTGTCTTTAGGACCAGGCGATAGCTGCCCCGCACGACTGCCTCTCAAGTACACGCTTTGCACTCGAAACATCGTCTCTTACCCAGGTCGGGTCGGGCCGACGCCCCCCGGCTACCCGGCGCCCCTTTGTTAGGGTCACAGATCATCTCATCTCTTCCGCCTTTCCGCTTTTCTCGCTCAGCAACGTTCTCAGACACTCGCAATCCATGTGTATGCCATCCGCCAGCAGCAACCTTCAACGACATTCCGTTTGGACGTGTGTGACGTGCGGTGAACACAAGTGCATGTAGGCCATTCGGGTGGGATGCAGAATGTAAGCCTCAACGAATTACCACGGTGAACTAGAACTGACAAACGAACCAACAAAACAGATACCAAAATGCTTTAATTAATCTGCGAGATGTAACTGTAAGTGCCTACAAGTTGTCGACAGCTGTCTCGCAACAACGAATAAATGAATATCGCAGCGGTGTTTGATCACCGAGAGCGACGAAGCCAGGAACGGCGAGGAATCACAAACTCACACGCAAACGAGGATGAACGAGAGACGCATTCTGCTTATCAGGACGCTGCTGCTCAACCTCACAGTATCATGCACAGTATAATAGCATGTCTTACATCATACGACATGAAATAGAGTACGATCAGTACTCATGTCTGCTAAGGTGTCAAGGGATCTCTAATCACGACAATAGTAGCGTGGTGTTGTACGGTGATACGACGATCTTATTGTCTGCCAATGGCTGACCGACCGCTGTGTAGTTGCGACTCCTAGGGTTGAAACCTGCGATCCAGCACAGTATTGGGACACTGGTTTCGGAGTCACGTCAAGTAGTGTGCAAACGAACGTTGCTAACAAATCCCGTCAAGCAGGAGCGGGACCAAACTTTGCGATCCTCTGGAGCCGCAATGTAACTAAGTTTGTTTCCACAAGAACGATCAAAGCGCATTTTAGTTTAGTACCGAGCTATCATCAGCAGAAGTCAAGCGAGGTGCCTGCCATCAGACCGCGTCAGATGCCATACCTGGGACGAGCACGCTGTAATTGCGGTACATGCCGTACGACGCGTTGATAGCGTTGACCAGGGCGTCCGGGTCAATATAACCAATCACCTTATTGTTGAACATTTTCGATAGTGCCGTCATGCTGGAGTTGATCTTGCTGTTGAGGAAGGCGTCGAAGGGCTTATCACTGAAGTTGCTTTGCAGCCAGAAGTTGCTCCTGTTGAGATCTCGATACATCGACTGGGTAAGTGTGCGCAGCCGCAACTCGTACATGCGAATGTCCTGAAGATGCAGTTGCAAGGATTATATGGTAGAAAAGGCAGTATATGGAAAGAGTTGTAACCGGGAGCAACATCACCGGGGGGAAGTCACCGGGAGAGGGCTGCGGAGGCTCCAACATTAGGGATCTGAGTTGCTTTCCTAACCTAAAGCCCGAAGGAAGATGAGTGACCAAATGCCCACCAACGAAGACTTGGCAGAGTAGTATACGGAAAACACTGACCCATGCCAAAATTGGGAATATCCCACTGTGGCATATCAATCGCACCTTCGCCATGGTAATTGACGGTGCGTACGCCCCGGCAGCGAATATCGCGGCAGATAGAAAACCTGCCACAATGAGGGTGAATATCCAGGCAAGAATCTGCTTGCCGAACAGCTTGTAATTAACGCCGGAGCGAAGTGACTCCACCAGGCCCACTCCGATCTCCGCACCCGTGATGCACTGGGTTGTGGAGATGGGCAGGCCGTACACTGACGCCAGGGAGACGGTGAAGGACGTCGCAAGCTCCGCACAATAGCCGCGAGATGGTGTCATCTGTAAATTAGTAGGTGACAACATAGTAACTTCAACATGGATATCCAAATGGACCTGAACTCGTGTAGGAAACCATGACGATTCCCCCGTACGACATACCTTTGCCAAACCGACGCCCAGAGTGGCCATGATGTTGTAGCCGTACGTCGCAAGGCCCACCACGATGCCGGAGCCACCCAGCGCCAAAACCCAGTACGGTGTGTCGCCGGATGACGATACGGACCACTTGCGGTACACGTACCAGATACCGGAAAACGGTCCAACGGCATTTGCGACATCGTTGGCGCCATGTGCAAAGGACACCGCACACGCCGAAAAGACCTGGAGGTATTTGTAGACCTGCTCGGTCTCAGGGTTGAAGATCTCCGCCGCGGCGTGCATGTCGTGCACAGCCTGGTCCGTCTCAACGTGCTGCGGAATAAGGTACGATAAACCGATTTGGGCAGGTTTGTTTAACAGCCTAATAACGGTATAACGTATGAACGCATGACAGCATCATATTGTAGTGTCGGCAATTCCGTTCGGTACGAGTCACTGTGGACGGCAACGACCTACAGGAGCAATGACTAATCCTGGACATATGAACGCCATCATACCTTATGAATATCTTTGTTAAGCCCTCGCGTCGCTGCTTTATAGAGCTTCTTGAAAATCTTCATGGCCCTGGAAGTCGGTTCCGACTCCTCCTCAAAACTATCAACGGCCTTCTCAGCGTTTGCTTCGGCGTCAGCGGCTCTCTCCGCAGCCCTGAGAATTTAAGCAGTAGCATCAATAATGTTGTTAATAGCTGTGGGGACGGCGGTTGTCCGATGATGACAACGACGACGAAGACCATAGTGGTGACGATGGTGCACGCGATTACATAACAGGAATATTTTTCACATAACATATAAATTTATTTTATTTTTAGATAAATTATAGTATTGCTACTTATTTCGAGTAGTCGTTTATTTCTTCCGGGCCGTTTGACCCACCTCCGCATGTCGCGCTGCACCAGCCAGCGTAGAAGGGGAATGCCCGGCACGCAAGCCAGCAGGAAGCAGCCACCAGCCACCGCACCCGACACCCAGGCTGCCTTGTTGGAGTTCCACTTCACCACCGCCTTAGCGCCCTTGTAGATCACGAAGAAAAGGCTGCGGTCGGGCGGTACCGGTAAAGAGATTCGTTTTGTGGTCAACGGACTGGGTTGGAGTGGGTGTGGCACGTGCATGCGTGACGGGTAAAGGGATGACTGGGAGGAAGCAATGGACCGAGCTTTCGTTTGCGGCAAGCGAAGGGGAGCTTAACGAAGTGGAACACGAGTCAGTGGATGGTGTGTATTTACTCCGGAACTGGTAGCTACCTGTTGTAGTGGGATCCAACCGAAAACTACATTCGCAGTTTCTGTGCCGGGACATGTGTTCAAATGCTGTGCGGAAGTTTCAACCAGCAAAGAAACGAAACAAAAGGCAAGAGATAAAAGGTGCCGTACAATGGACGATTAACTTACTTAATGAAAACCGTGACTGCCACCAGGAGGGGGTACATGTAGATGGCTGCGAGGTCGTACAGTTTAAGTACAGTCAGATACGGCAGTCGTACATACACACGGGAGGCGCTATAAGTCGGCCGCCGAGGCCAGTGACACTTTCCTTACATCAACCTTAATCGTAATGATAATTGGTGCAGAGGGGCTAAGTTTGTCAGGAGTCATTTTGAGGTTTCCAGCGCGCAAGGACGTACGGAACGTGTGCTAATCAGGATTGCTTATCTGACAACCTGAAAGATAGGTTTATGCTTATCAGTCTGATGATACAACTTACCTAGTTTGGTACTGTTTTGGCGTCGAAGGATGATCATTCGGTTAATGAAAAAGAGATGGCCCGCCACGATGGCGGCACTGACGGGCGAGACAAACCACGAACACACGACTGGCACGAGACCCTTCGAGTACGGAAAGTTGTCCATCTGCAAGCGGTAGCATTAACAGCAACATTTGGGACAGTTGCAGTGGATGAAGGAGGCGACAGCAAGAGGGGTACGTCCTTGTGCCGTACAGTGCCACACGGAGACGCGTATCTACATTCTCGTACGTCATATGCTGAATCTTAAAGCGGCAAAGAAGCAACATCGCCGCGTACCTTGTCATTCCAAACGACCGCGTTTTTACCCTTCCAAACCAGTGCAAAGCCAAGCACGGCGCCGACTGCAACATGGTAAATGGGCACACGGGGATACATTAAGAACAGGAAGGATAATTGTTTCCAACATGCACAGCTACCATAACTAGGACTTGTGAAATGCAAGGTATTGTTAGATGCACATGCCGTACATTCATGTGTGATCTGGGATGGATGAGGCCGTACAAATCCGTAGATCCCTAGCGCCATGAGCGGGTCCTGGCCCTCTACTCGTGGTCAAGATTTTGAAAGCAGTGTGTGCTACCTAACTCTCCTAGGTACCACTTCAAGGGCATGTACGGCCTTTGTCCATATGGGCCTTTGGACGAGTTTACCTTTACGCGGCACATATGATATATCAATGCCGTATCGTACTTACTAACACTATGGGTCGTACTGACTGCGAGGCAATAGTACGTGGCGATGAAGACCCAGGAGGACGCAGCTACCAGGGCACACAGCATTCCGAAAGCGAACAGCTCTGCGGGTGAGGAGGAGCGAGGTGGGCAGAGGGAAGAACCGGTAAGAAGCCACAGTTTCAGGTGATTGTTTCGTGCTCACTCTTTCGCATCCTGCAAAATATCAGGAACCCATTGATGATTAGGTTAACATTCAAATACGATGATTTCCCAATCGTTTTGAAGCTGGCAGATAAGAGTAAAATGAAGACACAATTACCGAGTAAACGTTACGTGCTCTCACAAGACGTATAATCCACTATAACCCTAACTATCCAGAGAGAAAGATTTGGATTGGATGTCACCTGGCTCATCGCGAAAGGCCTCCGGTCGCGCAATACTGCCGGCGATGGTTTTCGTCACTTCACCGCCAAGTCCCACAGCGCCCGCAAATTCAAACACGGCGGCGATCTGCGAGCAGAAATGAAGCAGGAATGAGTTAATGCATTTCCATTCGACGAAATTAAATTACATATATCTGTACCTGGAATATTTACATTACGAGCTAGAAAGGGTTAAATGATTGGTGTACGGATGTGTGTATGCAGCGGGGTGATGCAAGCAAGCGATATCATGAATGGTACGTCATGGATGTTTGTAATTATCTACTTTCAATAATTTTGGAATTAAGAAATAAGGAATCGTATAGACGGAGAACAGATTCGCGCAGGTGAGGTTAAGCGTGCGCGGCTAATAGTTGCTGATACAACCCTAAGCCAGGCGTATGTAGCCCATAACTCACCAAGCATGCCTGCTTCAACGTGATGGTCTTCGCACCGACGGACGTGCCAAAACTGTTTGCAACTGCGATTCACATTTCGCACAGAGCGCAATAAAAAAAGGCAATCATTTCATGATTGAGGCACAACTCATGACAAATATCGATGGCCGATGCAGCTATGCCTTGTTTTATCGCTGTTTAAATCGAATGTTTGTCTATCTTGGGGACGGGAAGCAAGCAGCGAGCTCGTAAGCACGGTGGATATTGCCTTGCTCCAGTAACCAGCCGCCACATACTCATCAAAGAGCTAGTTCAACACTTACCATCGTTGGCGCCTATACCGCACGCCATGATGAACTGCGCACAGATTGGGCTCCGTTATTTCGCAGGAACGGTTTCGCGAACAGGTTGGTGTCTTTCCTTGGATTGCCGGCGGACAATATCTTAATCTCCGGTATAATTTAAAACCGAACTTACAGACATGATGGCGCCGCAGATCACCAGCCACATGTAATCTGTCCAATAGTCGGGATACCTGCAGCCGAAGGACGGCGAGGCGTCATTCGTAATCAGCACACAGCGATAAGATGTGGCAATCAATGTAGCAAGCGCAGACTTACATTTTCGTCCTTTTGATTTAGATGAATTTCGACGGAGTAATTTTCTTAGCTGAGGACGCGTCGCTCGCAACCAACGAAAGACCTCAAAACCTGTTCTAACGACAATAACACTAACCGTTGCAACTGCGATCACCCCTAAAATAACGAATAGAACTGGCTAAAGTAGTAGGGTTAACCCTCATATATCCATAGGCTCGTTGCCTTACCATGTCGTGATTGGTATCCAGGGAATATGCGCATCGGAAAACGCGCATTCGCGGAGCGGCCCGTCGGTCCTTGAGTGAAAAACGCACCCGTGATACAGAACCGGCCGGCTGCCGGTGTTACAAGACATAATACTTATTTTGGGCGACGATTGGAAAATAGGTGCGGGGTTGCGCGGTAAGACTTCGGATCTGTCTGACAGAGTTAAACTACAACCACCCACATGACACCTAAAACTCCAACACGATCGGATCCAGGCAGGGTCACGCACCTGCAAAATGATAATCATTTCAATTGTTTATTAATCGCTAATATGTTAGTGTGCAATTTAGGAACGTTATTTGAAGTGCGGGCCTCATAACTTAAACGTACGTAGGTAGATCATTTCCTGCTGTTGTGGAACTTGATGAGGGCTTTCCACAAACGTCTGCGCACCATCAATCAATAGAGGTAAATTCTCATTACCTATTAGCGTCCATTAGCGCAGCGCCAACTTTTATAGCCACGAACCTGGGTTCAACCTTATGCGGCGGTACATCCACAGGGTCACCATTTGAGATATGTCGTCCGTCAGCGGCGCACTCCCATCGAACCATGTCCCCAAGACTACTTAGGGTTTTAAGGCGTGATCCGCTGTCCTCGCCAGATGATCAGGTAGGTTATGCGTGTGTGTGTTAGGTGTTAGTTAGATGTATCTACCCAACACGCCTGCCATCACGCATAGGATACCAGGATAGACATGCATACGTAGCCGGGCAACTTTTCACACGGCAAAGCACCATGATGTAATGCTGCTTTGGGGGCGGGTGGGACCTAATGGGAAGGTTCGCTGTAAAGCTGATGGGCTGCTGGTTAAACGGACCTGTAGGCCGCGGACTAACTTAACTCAGCTGAAAAGCCAGGTGACCTAAACGAAATGTTGAGAGGTTTGCTATCCATATGACCGAATCCGCAGGTCACCAAAATAGCCAACAGTAGGGGGTATGTAGCAGAGCTGACAACTGTTGGCTGCGGATTGCAGCATGCTACGGGGCTTACGACCCGGTTCGATGCAAGTTAAGTCTAGGTAATCATGTACGGCCTAATTCTTAAATCAGTGACTTAGAAACGGTTGATTTTAGTTGTGCTTCACCGCGAGAATAACGGTCGAGCTATTATCTTTGTAGGAAACACCAATGAGTCGGCACATGATATATTTGGCAAACGAGAAGGCGTTGGAAACCCAGAATTGAAGCTTACAAATATATTTAACAGTTTATTAGACATTCGTCTAAGATATCATCGCTCTTCGATCTATTTTTCCCTTCACCTTAAAATCTAAACCCTGAACACTACATGAGTAATATAGTACGATACATACCGAATGTGAAAATTACGTCCCCATCACGAACAAAATCACCTAAACTATAAGAAACTTGTTCGTATACTTGTTCCAAAACTCGGCATACCCACATACCAATATTCAAACGCCCGATTCTCATTCTGTGTAATTAAGTATACTACCTTCACCTGTTGTGATATGTGAGAACCCCATCTACGTAGGTAAATGTCATTTCTAGTTTTCATAGTCGACTGATTGTACGGCAATATCTGAATCATCCTGCTCTCGAAAAACGCATTCGAAGGCTGAAATGTTATCGTGTTTAGAATCAGCCAACCACAGGAACAGAATAATTTTTGTACGTATAGAAGGTGTTGTTTAGCATACCGAGCAGCGTGTCAGGATCTATGTATCCAATGATCGACAGATTGTACATTTTCTTGTAAGTAGAAAGGGCGTTGTAGATAGTGGTATTCAACTTCACGTCAAATACCGCGTTGGGCTGCCGATTTGACCTGCAAAACAGACACATGCCCGAGTTTATGTTTCTAATTTACTAAATACGTCCACTAAATACTAAAACCCGAATTCAAATGTCAACTTACGCATTAAGAAATTTGTAGTATGTTTCAGAGATGTTGCGAATTTTATTCTCATATTTCGCAATATCCTGCAATGAACGAGGCACATGGATGGACTTAGTTAGCACTGAAAGCACGAGAATCAGGATATGATAAGTTGGCAGATCTGATCCATGTACCAGCAAGCTTAGTACCTTAGCCATTGTGAGGGAAGGCGCGAAGACGCCGAAAGAGAAAATTGCGGCAGAGAAGAAACCTGCCACAATGAGGGTAAATATCCAAGCAAGAATCTGCTTGCCGAACAGCTTCACGTTGATGCCACTCCTTATGTTATCTGTTAGGCCCACTCCGATTTCCGCGCCCGTGATGCATTGGGTCGTGGAGATTGGCAAGCCGAACACTGACGCTAGCGCAACTGTAAACGAGGTCGACAGCTCAGCAGAGAACCCGCGAGATGGCGTCATCTGCGTATGGAACATGCCATAAAGACAATCCAGCTTGACCGAAGATCTGAGAAACCAACGATGGGCAAAATTCGATACATATCGGATCAATTAAACATTGGCAAACATATTTTCAATGCCGAGGTTTCAGGTCTTTGGGTTTTGGGAAAGAGTCATTCCTTTCTGTCACTGTTCTGCAAGAATGCTGCTCGGTTCGTATACTGAATTTCTGTTTCGGAAACTTCGGTACAGCCCCCACAATCAGAAGCCTTTGCCGATGCCTGCTCGCAATCCGTTTACATGATATGTAAAATATGGCT
The DNA here is from genome assembly GCA_030268105.1 of Volvox africanus. NCBI lineage: Eukaryota > Viridiplantae > Chlorophyta > Chlorophyceae > Chlamydomonadales > Volvocaceae > Volvox > Volvox africanus. The sequence goes on from BSDZ01000009.1 coordinate 501,945, forward strand.
GTCTGATGTAAATTGTCAATTCATTCTGCTGGCATGCAAAATTTACCTTAGCAAGGCCAACACCCAGAGTTGCCATGATGTTGTAGCCGTACGTCGCAAGGCCCACAACTATACCAGCGCCGCCCATAGCAAGGACCCAGACGGGGCACTGGGCTTCGCTTGAAATTGCCCACTTGCGGTACACGTACCAGATACCGGTAAACGGTCCAACGGCATTTGCGACATCGTTGGCGCCATGTGCAAAGGACACCGCACACGCCGAAAATACCTGGAGGTATTTGTAGACCTGCTCGGTCTCAGGGTTGAAGATCTCCGCCGCGGCGTGCATGTCGTGCACAGCCTGGTCCGTCTCAACGTGCTGTAATTGGGAAGATAACGGATAGCGGACAATCAAAGAGCGGTGGTCTCGTCGAAATTCCAATTTCAGTGAAGTCAGTGCGGCATATACATTTCACATTACCTTCAGATGGACACACAGAGCAGATTCCTCGATATGGGAACGATGACTCTGAACTCATCAAAGTAATCTCAAATGTCACTAAAGTATTTCGGTATAAGGCAGCTGATGCGTGTAACGCCTAATGATAATGCAACCAACTAACCGCATGAATGTCCTTCTCAAGACCCCGAGTGGCCATCTTCTTGAGCGAGTTGAACATCTTCAGGGCTTTGGAGGTCGGCTCCGGCTCCTCAATTTCTTGTTTCAATTTGTCAGCATTTGCCTCTGCATCAGCTGCCTTTTGTGCAGCCCTGTTGTACATGCGGATACGAACGGTTAAGTAAAGAAAATTGTTATTCAATCTGGAATTTGTGACAAACGTGTACATGACGCATGGGCATGAAAATCTGCTGTCATTACAACTGATGCTATAAAATGCCCTTTGAATTCAGAGTGTACTGCAAATTTAATGGCTGGGTCTATGGCTGGGCATAGACCCATCCATTTAGGGCTGGCATAGACCCATCCATTTATACCAAATCACTTTACCTGGCCATGTCGCGCTGCACAGCCCTGCTGAGTGCCCACATGCCTGGAAATGCTGCGAGAGCTATGCAGCCGCCGGCGATACAGGCAGAAACCCATGCAGCCTTGCCACTGGGCCAGTGCGCGACGTTCTTAGCGCCCTTGTAGATGACGAAGAATACGCTGCATGTTCAACGGACACCACCAACATTCATTACCAACAGTACAATTAATTCATAACTAATTTAGAGCCTGCCAACCCGCTCTTGGCTGGTCGGAAATATGTTCAACCTTGTAACAAGTATGTTAGGGTTATGGCAGATACATGTACAACATAAATAAAAGAAAAAACAGGTGATATTCGAATATTGAAGTTAAGTACACACACATATATATACATATATCTTTCCCCATGCATACTTACTTGATGTAAACCGTCACGCCCACCAGGAGGGGGTACAAGCGGATGGCTGCATACAGTGTACGCAAAGAGGAATTCGACAAGATGTTGGCAACGTGGGAACCTATGAACGATGTCTATTGGAGCGCCATCCCGCCCATTACGGGTCATGCATTAGTACAAATCCCGTATTGACTCACCCCAAATTGTGCTATTCTCGCGGCGAAGGATCACGATCCGGTTAAGAGCAAAGAGGAAAGATGACACAATGCCCGACATGATGGGCGAGACGAACCAGGAGCAGACGACTGGCACCAGCCCCTGCACGCAGTATAATAAAAATATTTTCAGTACACATACGGCCTCATGAAGGAGTACGTACGGTGTAGGGGATTATTCCCGCCCAAAGCAAAGAGAAGTGAAAATGAAAACACTTCAGATAGCGGACCAACGCACTTAAGTGACGTGACTAGTACTGTTCACATGCATAATACGCTCAGTGCAAATCCCCGGAAGCGGGTAACCCCCACTAATAGGTTGGGACTCTCGGCAACCCCGCCAGGGCAGGTTCATATGCTAGGCCCATTACGCATCGCACCTTTGAGTATGGGAAGGTCTACAATCGCGCGTCGTCCAGATGAGTGAAGGTGAAGGCATCGCAGCGGAGACACAGGAGGGACTCAATCAATCAGGGCTCTTTGTGCAAGGAAGCTAGGACATGATTGTTAAGGTTGGACTGTCATAATCCCAAATAAAGAGGCAGAAGACCCTCCAGAAGGAGACATCGTACTGCTTTGGACTTCCAACTCAACCTGGTGGGAATCCCGCCCAGTGTTCAAGCCTTGACAAAGATCCTTGCAAATTTCGGGAACGTTCCATGGATGGCTTAGTAGCACACCCTCCTCGATCATCATGAGGGTTGGGGTGTAGTGTGAAGGTTTCGGTTAACCTTGTTGAGACTGTAGAATCTGGATGTACTGCATGAGATCAAAGAATAGGTCTGGCAGCCGTTCCAAAGCTTCCTGGTAAGACTAAGCTTAGGAGCCCCGTGGATACGGACCTAAACACCGGCTGCTTAAGGCAGGCAATCGGTAGCACTACCTGGAATGAGAAGTGCAAGTTCATGCAAGTTCAGAAATGCCGGAAAGCGTTTAGGCACATGCTAAGGCATGCGTGCTACAATTTCAGCAATCTGTTTGCGACCGCCGTGTTTTCCAAATACTGGAAAATAGCTATACCAAGCGCTGCCAACGGCAGCGTCGGTGCGCCAGCAGTAGGGCGGCTCGCTCAGGGCGGCGGTCCTTTCTGAGGTGAGGGCCACGTCGGTATCCTAGCCAACAAAGTGCGGCATAACCAACCAACTTACCTTCACGTGATCATTCCACACGATGGCATTTCTTCCGCCCCAAACCAGACCAAAGCCCATAACGGCGCCAACTGCGTAGCGAAACCGATGATAAGTATGGAAGTGATGGGTCTTACGCGATGCAATGGATCTGCTGCGGATCTTATCTTAAGACGACTTACTAACAGCATGGGTGGTACTGACAGCCAAGCTCCAATAAGTGGCTAGGAACACCCATGAAGCAGCTGCTATCAACGCAACCATCATTCCGAACCTGCACACAGATTAGGGCATTGGAATTCAGTCACGCGGAGCTCCGCCGGCGGAATCGTTATGACAACAGGCCAACAGACCGTTACGATAACAAGTTTACGTTCAAGTAAAATACCAAATGTTACTTACGCGAATATTTCTGGCTCAGCTTTAAACGCGGCTGGCCGGGCTATGGAGCCCGCGATGGTTTTCGTCACCTCGCCTCCAAGACCAATGGCACCAGCAAATTCGAACACAGCAGCAATCAAGCATGCCTGCTTGAGCGTAATTGTCTTAGCGCCAACAGACGTCCCGAACGCGTTTGCGACTGCGGCAGCAGCCATACAACAAAGGAAGGTTGCAACCCCAGCCTCCCAAAAAATAATGAGCATGAAAGCAGAAAATATTTAAGCTCATGATAATGGGGAAAAGGAAAACCTGCAAGCATCTTTCCTCCTGCAAAACGTGTATTCCGCCGAACGTTTCCTTGCGGCTGACCAAACCCGTTAAACTCACCATCATTTGCGCCAATGCCAGCTGCCATAATAAATGAAACAATAAATCCAACGATAACCAGCCACTGCGCATACGGAACGGAAGTGTAATAACATTCGGTTGATAGATATCGGTCCCTGCTGTTTCGAACCCCTGAGACAACTTCCATGAACGTGTATCGTAGCCGCAACTCTGTATATTATATAACGTAGGACAGAAGCATGGCTAATTATTGATGGTAACTACTTCATTTATACCACAACGCCCCCTACCCTTCCTTATACTACCGCTCACCATATAATCATCCCAGTGGTTCGGATACATCTGAGAAAAGGGAGACGCAGGAAAGGATCAAAGATGTCCGCGCGCCACGAAATACAAACGAAAACAACATAATTAAATAACAGAAATGTCTTACGGGTTCTCCGCTCCTTAAGCTCATCCTTACCTTCGGCAATTTTTGTGTAACACCAAATGCTACAGACGGCGTGGAAAATCCCTTAAGGTTGTTTGTTCTCCGTGCGACGGAGAGGATTAGATTGAGCCTCGCGATCAGATAAGCCACTAACTAATTATAAAAGAGATATGACATTTTAAGTAAATGATTCTATATTTATTAGGTTACGACAAACATAAAGCGTAATCAAAATTCCCTTGGAATATTCTTGACTGTTGGCGCTGGCAATACGAATATGCTGTCAAATGTAATGTCGGGCAATGGCCGTGAAGCCTTGGAATTACATTACGTTCTTCATAGATATTATAATTCTCTTTTCAGAGTATAGAGTTTTAATATTACAATGCGTTAGTCATGGGGATGTTACGGGATGTCATGCATGTTGTGAAAACTGTCGTCGCAACAGCTGAGAAAAGTCCAGTTCAGCACAAGCTGGACAAGCGAGCTGCCACTATGCCTCCAGCCACAAGGACACTCCAAAGTCCGGGCAAGCAATAGATCGTTACAAACAGCTAAAGAAGCAAGTCAGCTTCGGGGAATAAATAGCGACTTGGTGAAGGATCATACATAAGACCCTTCACATTTGAAATTCAGCCGCAGTACGTTCCTGACAATACGTTCAACCAATGAACACATGAAGAAGTCTGACCGAATATCACAACAATGCATGTCACGACATTGCAAGGTTCCTGACATACTTTGTGCACAAGACACTGGATAAGGAATATAAACGATAAATAATGATGACTTGACTATTACCTAGCGCTTTTCTAGGCGCATGCTTTCAGGTGTTGCGATGTTGGAGTAACCAGAAGCGGTTGAATCTCGGACGCTAAACTGATGTGACAAACACTCGCACCGCCAATGTTTGGTTAGGAGGATAAATTTTAGCAGTTTGGATTGGCGGGACGAGCACTGCATGGGTTCCGAGACCAGATCCAGGATAGGGCCCAGTTGGATCCTTGGGCACCATTTAGGCGCGAGAGCAACTGCTATGCTTCGTCAGTTGACTCTCAAAGGCATTCTCCGTGAGCATAAAAGACCATTCCCTTATTGAAGATATATGTTATGCTTGTAACCCTATTTCCTGATCACTCTCTTCGCCATGCCAAGGCCCCCGGAAGACATCGTGCCAATTCAACCTCTGGAACTTCGCAGCACGTGTGGTAGGCATCCGGACAACAGCATCGGATATTCTACACTCAAGTTCCTCAACTTGAGAGATGCAGTGCTTATGAACATCCGTGGTAGAGAGCACTCGACACCTTCACGAGGAGTCGGGCGTGCGGCGGAGCGACCCCTCTTAGGGTTTTGACATGCATGCACTTGAGGGCCCTTATTTCAAAATACATAATTTGCAGCGCGTAGTCATGCTACATCTTTTCCTGATAGGTCCGGTTTAACGCAAAAACTGAAGGTTGAACGTCCTGACAGGTCTCTCTATGTATATATACACACACACATATATATATACACACACACATATATATATACACACATGAATATACCGAAGTTTTCTGCAAAGGCTACGTTACATGCTAGAGTCCAACCAGGGTGAGAATATAATAATTATGGGATGGAGAGGTCAAGGACGTGTTTAACTTTCAACAAATCGTGTGCTGGGAGGACCAGTACTTGAGGGCCCCTGTAACTCACCCACACCTGAGAGGGTTGTCCCTCCCTTTCATTACCCTCCTCCTCCTACGCTTCCTCTGTGGGTAGAACAAAGGGGCTTTCGGCCCATTACAGTCCAGGACGTTCCTTGTCCAAGAGGGGGATCTGTCATCCGCGATCCATAACTATTTCTCCTTAAGGAGAGTCATTTCTCCACAAATTTGTTCAAGTGCGATTGGTCTTGCCGACGGTAGACCTAACCAGTCATTGGTCGGCCAGCAAGATACGTTGATGGAGCTCTGGAATAACATGCAAGATGTTAAAGACGCCATGGGGCACATGAAGGAGGCGCTGGAAGGGGAGCACACCAACCAATCTGAAGAGGGTGGAGGTGGCAATGGTGAAGGGGGAGAAGGCCTTTGCAGTGGAGGCTAAGAACCTGGTGGTTGCCCATAACCACGGCTAGGAGGTGGTCTGGAGGCTGCAAGGGCCTGCTTATGTTCAATCAGAGGAGGACCAGAAGAAGTTGAAAACGGCCATTATGGCAGCAAGACTGGCGGTGAAGGCTGCAAAAGGAGGCGAATGTAAGCTCGACGGAAAGGGGGGGGCCGGGCGGGGCTGTCAAGGAGCCTCAGCATGCTTGTGCAACACAGGGACAGGACACAGGACTGCCTTTCCGGCGGGGGCTGAATGCGCCAGCCGCACCAGCTCTACATTCGAGCGGCAGCACTGGCCACTTTGTTTAGAAAGGCCCCCTCAAGAAGTTACGGGTGCACGGGGGGTTGGCCCCATAGCGTGCTTGGTGAGAGCTGACTGTAGCCGGGGGAACGGCCGGAAGTCCAGAGCCAGGCTCGAGGAACAGCAGCAGGCAGCAGCCTATGAATGGTCCGCCGGGCATGATATTGCCGGCATTGGCTAGCAAGAGTTGGTGTCGGCTTCCTTGATGCTGGAAAATAGGTGGGCTCCCCAATCTCTGTAACTGTGTTAGCTAGATACAGCTTAGATATTAGGTGGCTAACAGACACACGCACGCGTGCACACATCCACACACAGGCGCGTGCGCACACAAACGCACGCACGCACGCGAACATACACATTCAAACCGTGGACAGAGTGCTAATCTTTGATCCCGAAACTCAACAAATTGCGCGCATAGCGAGGCATGGCGCGGCACGGCGCGTACCCATACCATGTACTTGATGCGTTCGTTGAAGGTGGGCAGGAGTTAACTTTGCACTGCTGTACTTCCCTCTCTCCTTTTCCTTCTTCCACTGGACCTTTGTTAGGGTTTTTAAAGGAATTTTCTATCTGATTTTATGTTATCATCTCCTCCAATTGTACCGCTTGTTCGTGCGGCCCTATAAGCCTCCTGCCTCATGCGGGCCTTACGTACAGGCCCTTTTCAAAAGTTTGTAAATCGTCGTCATTATGCTGTGCACCTACCTTCAAATTAAATCCTTACATTGAAGCACCACTCGTGACAATGACGCAAATAATATCATCACTATTTGCTGAATTGTATTGGAAATCCGCTGAAAAGCTTTCGAAGATTCTACATACTCCACAGCACCCCAACAAAACCAACATAAATATGATGAGTGTTTAGAGGCTGTCAAAAGCGATGAGCTTAGCGCACCCGACGTTTCCTTCATCTCTTCGAGTTCGTCAGCAGCGACGTTTACGAAAACAGCGGGTGTATCTTGAAATATACCATAGTTTGAGATATGTGATATATATAGTGAGAACTGGTTAATCTAACAGGTCCAGCTTCTTTCGCTTTAGATCACTTAGTATCAAAGGGTAAATTTCCGACCCAAGAAAGATTACGATATTTACTTGTGATTTTTGTAGCTATCAAAACCATTTATTAATAGCTCCCTGTGAATCTACTCACACGGTTGGCATCTTTTAAGCAATAGATTCATGTCGTTGACTTGCCGAGGACAGCATCGTCATTCGGATGTTCTGAAATCGTTTATAGTCACGGAAATTTACTTAGGGATAGATCTATCGGGACGCACTGATCGCTCATCGCTGGCTTTCCACCTGAGACCTCACGGTGGTGGACTGGTGGTTCCAGGTTGGTTAGTTAGCCCAACTGGCGATTTGGGTAACTAGCGGTTGCACTTTTGGACATAAGCTCGAAACCTTGCGCCATCGTTCTTAGGAAAGCTTGGATCATTGCACTTTTCGATACCAGACGCGTGCAGGCAAGGGCCCAACATTAGCGTCCGCGGCTAACTGCAAAGCCTATCAGTTAAGGTTTTGGGCGGCAACCCTGACATATTATATCCATGTATTTCATATCTAAGCTTTATTAACTCGGGATCCACTGTCTCGATGGGACAGGTGGACCCGTGCCGTAAACATGGCCTTCAGCACCGCACATTTGGACCAGTCAAATTGCTCTGGAGCTCAGGTGTTGCCGTTATTGCTTCAGCGGCACTACTTTTCAGTTGTACCAGTCTTGCGGTTAAGCTTCTTGGAACTGAGGTTCCAACCTTTGAAGTTGTCCTCGTACCGGGACTTATATGCTTTATTGCAACTAGTGCAGCGGTCAAATCCCATGGCATGAGCGTTCGCAGCAAGTCTTGGCGCATCGCTGGCTTAACGATCCTGCGCGGTCTTTTGGGTGCTGCAAGTATTACATGCTTCTATCTGGCCATCGGTCTCCTACCTCTGCAAGGTCCGCATCCCCGCCCCATACTTAAGTTGTCGTCTTTCTCACATGTGTGGCAGCAAGCCTCTCATCTGTCTTATCCCTTTATCCAACTGTTGCGTGAGGCGCGACCATAGCCGTAAGCTGTCTCAGGCATCATCTCTCAGTTCTATTCATTTCCAATGCCCGTATATGACCCGATACATACGCCCCGGGCATAACCCGATCAGTGCTCGTTGATTGGACCTACCTCATGCTTAACACGCCGCCAGCAATATAGTCCCTGTGAAATATGGTTCCCACGCTGGGGTTCGGGGAGCAAAGTCCCTTTCCAGGCGCTCCGAACTAAACCACGTTTCCTCCTAGTCCTTCTAGCTGTATTTATCGGAAGCAACGTCTTTCCTGACTTTCCTGCGTTCGTCCAACCCTTCCTGCTGTTGTCCCTCCTCCCGAAAACGGCAGACGCCGTGACTCTTTTCTTTTGCAACCCGGTATTGGCAGCCCTTCTGGAGTTAATCGTGACGGGCGAGTCCCAAGGCTGGGCCTGCGCAACTGCGACCGCCTGCACTGTGGCAGGTGTCGTGCTGGTGGCGCAGCCACCGTGCATCTTCATCCACCATCACGGCGGATCTGCCGAGCCACATGGCCAGGGCCAAAGCCAGAAATACAGCCAAGCAGCATTCCTGGGATCCCACACAAGCGTTGCCGGTGTTGCGCTCGCGGCGCTCGCCGCCCTCTCGAACGCGGTGCGTTGGAGGGGTCTGAAAAGGACAGGCGCACGGGGGCTGCAGTGAGACGAGATTTATTGGTACCTAGGGTGATGTAGAAAAGAACGGGGAATCGATGTCGTCCAGTCTGTCTCTCCTCGGTATCTTGGTGAGGGTGAGGATGAGGGATAAAGATCGCTGGGCACAGCAATGAGGAGGAGAAGTAAGGAGAGGACCTGCCGCCGCACCATCAGATGGTGCAATTGCCCTGAAGAGTACCGCCGCTTGTGCTGTAGCCAGCCCCAGCCGATGCTGTGCCCCCATCACCTTCACCTGCTCCACTGTCTCTGCCGGACCTTCTCCTAGCTACGATGCCGTCCTGCTGCATCGCGCTTTAACTCCGCGCAGTCTGCTTTTGTGGTAATTCGCCTGATGAAGCGGTCCCAGAGCACGTTGGTGTTGACCTGGTGGTACCATGGAGTGGTGGTTTTGGTGAGTCCCTGGGAAGCGAGGGAGGGGCGGAAGGAGCGATGGATGATGCCCGATTGGGAATTGGTGATGGAAAAAGTACGGGAAACGAAGGCGATGCATCAATGTGTTGCAGCAATTGGCGCTGGTTACCAATGGCCTTGGTCTTTTTGGCTCAAGCAGAGGGCGGTCGTAGTTTCTCGCAGAAGCAGCTGAAATAAGATAACATAGAGCCACCGCGTGGTTGTCCTTGGGCTTTTGAAGTCCTAAACGGCGTCTTCCCTTGGTCGCCCCGCGCGCAGGTCTCCTCCATCCCACTGTCTTTGAATTACCCAGCACCCCCCGTGCTGCCCTCTCTCCGAGGCTGCGTGCTGCTCCTGGTGGTGGGTATTACACAGTTTCTTGGTCAGCTGCTGCTGAACCGGGGCTTTCATCTGGAGTCTGCGACACGCGGGTCGGCCATCAACGTGTTGCAGGTACGATGGAGTAGCGCATTTCTTGTGCCGCGTCGTGCCGCCTCCGATTCCTCCCGCCCATTCGCAGACCTGATTTCTATATCGTTCCAGGCACTTGTTAATCCCTTCCATGCTTCGTTTTGTTACCTTATTTCCTTTGCCACTCTCCTGCCTTATATCCGTTTCCGGTTGTTCCGACCGGGTTCGTACACCACACCACCTGCTCTTACCCCGCACGTATTGAGCTTTCCGGTCGCTTCCCACCCTGTGCCCTTATCTTCCGCTCGATGAGGGCGCTGCGTGTGGTAAGATCTCCCTCCCCCCGGTTGTGGTCCCTAAAGGTGCTGTTCAGCCTTATATGGGATGCAGCCGTGCTGGGGGACAAACCCAGCATTGTGAGCATTGCGGGATCATCCCTGGTGGTGGCAGGAGTGGTGTTCATGGCCCTCACAGGTGGGACCCAAGGGAGGGGATTTCAGAAATACCGGGCCGGAGCATTAGACACTGTGACTCCTAGCAGACGAGCCGCGTTAATTTTACGGGGTTAGCTTGGAAAATGAGCAAGAGCTGTACTGTGAACCAGGGCGCAGACTTAGTGTTGAAAGGGTTTGAGATTGCGTTCAGAAGAGGGGGAGATGACGACACAAGACTTCATGGACATTGAACTTGAGCATGGAATTAAACGAAGGAGATGCGAACCCGATAGCGAAGGAAGGAAAGGTGCGGTCTGAGGCCTGAGCTCCTCTTGTCGGAAGCGGGCTAAGCATGGGGTGATGAGCGGAGGAGTGCATTGTGCGGAATGGGCGTGTAGCGGGTCTCTTTGACAAAGGCAGGAAGGGACGCCGGCATTTACCGCGGTACAACGGCGTTGCTTGATCCACGCGCCTTCCCTAGGTTCGCCGCCCCAATTGGGCGAGAGGCACGGACATCCGCGGCACCATCATCAACATGCCGACAGCGATATGGATGAGGAGCGCCCGGAGGATCCGAACGTGGCGAAACCGCTGATAGGGACACGTCCTTTGCCTGACGGTGTTGGGTACTCATCTTTGGCGCCACCACAGCTGGCATTGGCAGACGTGGATGCGGAGGCCGGTGTCACGGGAGCCTGGGAGGTTCGACAGAATCTTGATGTTGATGGTATCTTGGACCGGAGCCGTAGTGACAGCTGGGCTAATGGCAGCGGAGATGGCGAGGAAGGTAATGGTTGTGCGCTCGCTGGCGGCAGTGGCAGCCGTCATTCGGAGGTTTGTGAAGTGGTGCAGCTGAAGCAGCCGTTGCTGGCGCGGCCCTCCGAACGGGCGTCCCCTCAGGCCATGACATGATGTGATGCAATATTTAATATGAACCGTATTGTATTGGGGGAAGCAGGACTCCAATCCGGTATGGTGCAGGGCGGGGAAGGGGGAACGACACAGCAGTCGTACCCATTAACTACTATTTGACCGCCATCGCTTTAAAAGCAGCTGGCAGCGGGTGAGGGCTCGTTAACCTGCTCACTAAGCTTTGTGTGTAGCTGGCACAGCCTTTGCCATTACAGCCTGGCCAGGGGAGAATGCTCTTAATCGGAAAAGGAGATGGGAGGCGAACAATAGCACGAAGCATGTCGCGAAAGTCCACAACTGGCTGGACGGGCTTAGCCAAGATCAGGCCGCGCACACATATTTATATTTTTTGTCGTGAATTGAGCTCTGGGAATGCATCTGCATCTACGATAACCTGACTATAAAAGACAGTTATGCCGACTAGCTCAAGAGAGTGAACGAACTGGGTGTACACTACAGCTACGGCTATAATTAATTCCCGTTCTGTGCCACTAATGGTCATCACCACCGGCGCATGAATTATTACCCGATATGCGTTCGCTTCAGGAGCAATCACCCGGGCGGAACGCCATCTGCAGAGGGCACCAGCAATCTACACCGCCCACACCACTTACACGTGCACCCTCGCCTCGGAATCCCAAATCTGAAAATGGTTCACCTGCATAGCAGCAGGGGATCGATGGGGATCGGACATTTATGCGGTGGAGGTGGGCAGTGATGGATTTATAGCACCCACTTAGGGACCGGATTGTTCGTACATAGCACAATGGCCTGAAGGAAGTGGCGGCCGAACCAGGATGGTAACTTGGTCGCGACCATGTAGTGAGGCTCCAGATCCCTTAACGTGTTCAAGCACCTGAGGTGGCAGCTTGCCCACGATCGCAATCATACACTTGCGACCCATACGCCCATCATGTAAACACGCTTGGACGCGCTTGTATCTTGTTACGAGGCTTGGTCAGTTGCAGTGTTTGTTTGTAGGTTTTGAATAATGTTTGTCACAATCTGTTACTGCAAACAGAGGATGATGAGTGAGGCCGTGCTAGTGTTTGGGACTTGTGCTGCAATTCCAAGGGTATTTAGCTGGGCCAGCCAGGGCTGTACGGCCGTGGTGTGCCATTCATGGCTTGCAAAGCTAGGACGACCAACATCTGTCGTTTTCGTAAAAGCCGTCTCGTAAATGGAGGCTCTTACGTGCGCCGCTCCCGAATGAAATTGTAATCAGGTGCACCTACAGCTGATATAACCTTGGCCCTATGCAATGCTGACCATTCTAAGCGTAACGCGTCGGTGTCACGCCATAACGTATTCGGTCGTGACAGGTGAAGGTTATGTACAATCGTTCTTCCCCAGCGACTCATAAGCCAAAGCACGAGCTTCTGGCCGGAATGAGGGAGGGCGAAGGTCACAAGAGATTTGAAGTGATTGCGCACTATGTGCATCGGACCAGCTTAGCAACAACATATCCACACCAGGGCCGGCCCCATGTGAGGTTGTCGTAACGCCGCAGCCCACTGCGGAAAGTTCGCCCTTGACATAACCCTTTGACAAAGCGATCATAATAAGCTCATTTCAACAACAAGAACCGTTTCGTCCATTACGCGCACCTCATGCGTTGGTGCATTGCAGTAACTGCCCTTATACACCTACGCTGCTGTCTTATCTCCACTCCCCCAGGCAAAGTTATGTATGCAAGTGTCCCAGCGCCTTCCTTGATCCTGATGCCATGCTGTTGGCATAGCGTCATGACAACCAGTTCCTGGTCGATGAAGTGAATTAGGGGTGTCGCAGTTCCCCAGTAAATGCGAATACTTCCTGCTTTGTGAAATTCAACACGATTGGTACGTTATTGAGACGCGTCAATGGCCTATCCCTCAAAAACATAGACCACACAACATGGCGTTTTTTGTAACAAGGTTCGTGGCTGAACGCACCACTATTGAATTACTTTAAGAGAGTTTACCCGTGCCTAGCAATCGCTGCAGCCGCTCTTGCAGGCTGGAGGACGCGGTTGAAGCAGATTCCGAGAAAACAGGTGACATGGGCGTCATAGCACCGTACGCCCGGCTCATGTCGGTCCTTATGTATGGATACTGGGCATGGTGTTGCGGCACAGCAGCGCCGTACGCCCGATAGGGTTGCCGCTGCGCCATGTGTGGATACCGTGCTGCGCTATTGGAAGGGCTTGATGAGGCCATTGGGGGCACCACTCGTGGTTGATGCACCGCGGGGGTAGGATGGGGCGTTGCGGCCACCACCTGGGCGCTGTAGCCGCCACCGGGGCCCGGCTCCACCGACGCCACAACCTGCGAAAGAAGATAACCAATCTAAAGCGTGGGGAATACGAAGTTTTGGACGCTACCTTGTAACGCACGTCCCGACACGCTAATGAGGGGAGGGAGGGACTATATCGGCTGTAAGATGGCATGACACGTAACCGCACACACCCATCCTCCTGCTACAGCAGCTTGGGAATGCCCTTTAAACACCGTATCCTCCACCCGTGCTCTTGCTGAAGTCTGGCCATATTATCTAACAGTATTATGCATGCTCGTCCTGCTGAGGAAGTACCATCCCATAGACTGAAAATGCAGAAACGCGATTAGCTCCCTGCACTTACTGCTGTATAAGCTGTAGCTGCTGCGGCAGCGGCCCCACCAGCGGAGAGACCAGTGGTGGAACCCGAATGCGTGGGGTAGGAGGGGCCCTGGGGCGGTGGTCGGTATGCCTGCGGCTGCAGGGTCCCTTGTGACGCTCCGCCCTCGGAACAGTCCGCACCGGGCTGGGCACTGATCGTCACATCGTAGGTCTTGAAGCAGCCAGCATCCTCTGCGTTCTCTGGGTTGGCATCTGGGATGACCGGTGCTGGATGGGGCTGCGTGTGCGGACGTGCGTGTGGGTAACTGTGAGATCGATACGGGTGCTGCTGGCTGTAATCTTGGGGTGGTGCCTCTAGGCTGCGCTGCTGGTCCACCCTTCGGTTAGGCGGGCTGTTGCGGCTGGCAGGGCGTCGGCCCTCCCTTACTGGCGGCCGCTCGTGTGATCTTCGTTCCTGGTCCAGTGACCTGAACCAGTCCTCTGCCTCCTCCTGCACAAAGGGCCCCAGCCAGACATGATGTTGTTAGGATGGTAATTGGTCATGGTGGAAGGGACATGTTCGCAGACACATCCATTGCACTTGGTGGTTCAAAACACAGCTGCACTGTGTATACCAGCCCTACTTCATAACTCTGCTCACCTCCATGCTCGTTATATCGTACTCGTGTTGTTGCCCCGCCCGCCTGCGGCCTCCGCAGGTTCTCCTGTCCACGACCTCTTCTTCCCCCAGGTCGACAGGGTCGACAGGCGACCGCGCCTGCCCAGGACTGCCTCCACCACCCCCACCTCTGGCTCCGCCTCGGCGTACATTGCCTCGCCTATCTGGTGCAACCCCGTCATCAAGATCCAGGGAGCCAGAAGTCGGCCTGGCAGCCGCGCCACCTCCTCCAACACTCCTACCACCGCCGCGATGCGGATAGGACCTCCTGTCTGCTGCCATGTCGTCATCAAGATCCAAGGAGTCGCGACGCAACCGCACAGCGCCTCCGCCTCCATCACGGCTGCCGGGCCGGTACGCATAGCCGACACAGGCGTCGGCCACCGCATCTACTGACCGGCGCAGACCGGCACCAGCGTTGGCAACGCCCTGGGAAGAGACCATGTCCGCGACCATCCGCGCCCGGCCAACCTCACGGGTAAGCAGCGCCACCTTGTCTCGCAGCCGATCGGCATCTGCCTGCGCGGCAGCTCGTTCCCGTTCGGTCTCTTGTAGTTGGTCGGTCAGGTCATTTAGGCTGCGCCGCTTAGCATCAAGCTCCTGCGGGTTTAACCGTCACAACAAAGAGGGGGGTGTAAGAGTGGAGAGCCACTCATGTTCGTTGTTTTACTAGGGCATTCGCCATCTGACCCGGCTGGATGGGGCAAAGAGCAACGGTTATGGGGAAGGGGCGGGAAAACCCGGATTCGGACCAATTCAAAACTCCAAAAGAGGAGAATGCAATTAGCAAGTTCTGAGACGTGCCGGGATCAGACGCCGTTACGGTGGCCGGGTTTTCCATGTATGGCGGTGATGATCTAGGACTCAGGAAGTACTGGAAGAATGCAAGCTTAGCTTACGCTGAAATTATCTATGGGCTGTCGCCAAGGAATACATATACAAGAAGTGCGCACATAGAACAAGCCACGTCACCCTTTCTCGCCCTTTTCTTTGCTGCCATTGCGCGTATGGCAATCATCAGCACCAGCCCGAGCGGCTTTGTGGATTAAAAACTTTGTAAGTTGCAAGCTTTCAAAACTCTAGCCAAAGGTTGAGGTACTCGCCTTGGCATGCTGTGCCAAAGCAGCCGTAAGCTCCTCTCGCAACTGCGCCACTCGGGTCTCCTCCTCGTGCAGGCTCTGGGTGAGTTTGCTTATCTGCAAGTACGGGAGGGGCTTCAGCTGCTGATTCCGAAACGGGACTTATTTTATGGCGAGGTTGAACACGTATACCTTATGAACACAGGGTACTGCCACATTCCATTATTGATCCACATTTTGGAGCAACGCGTGTTGATGCCTCAAGCACTTACCCCTGACATAACGGCAACACAAACGCTCTGCCGTGGTTGCACATTTACACTGTCCGTGCCTAGTCCTCACAGTCCCTGCGCAGTCCTCAACTACGCTGCCCCTGACCGCCTTTCACCCAAAATAATGTCACAGCCTAGAGAAGGTTTCCCGATCTGACCTGGACATCGCGCAGCTGCAAGTCCTGCTGAGCTGCCTCCACCTGGCGAGACATTGTTTCGTTTGAAGCGAGCACATCCGCGATCTGAACCCTGTCGCATTGCATCCCATCGCACACACACGGGCCTGACATTTCAAGAGCACGCCGAGGACACAGTCCGCATTCAATCACGCGTCGGGAGGAAGGTGCACGAATGCCGCACACGTTTGCGAAGGCAAGAGCTGCATTGAATGTTCCGGAATGGCGGCCCCCTGGTGTATATGTTAGGTCAAAGGGCATGTTCAGGACCAAGGAGGCCACCGTTGCAATGGATTTTGTAATCGGGCCCGTGAAGAAACTCTCCTTCATGGCCCAACAGGGATCCATGGTCAGGCCTCCAAGGGCAACCCCGCTGGAGCGTAATACCCTAGTCTATATTGGGGTAGGACATCTGCCCGACAGATACTTGGAAATCCTACCTGTAAGAGCTGGCCTCCTGGTTAACAAGGTTAAGTTTAGATTCGGCGCTGGCGAGCATCTCCTACACGGCGTGAGACCCCAGAAGTGGCCGAGTCGCCGGTCAAGGTTCATACGGTCAAGACTAACATTTGCATCCAAGAAAGGAATTATATTGGGTTGGAGTTCCAAAGGACAGGCCCCTGGTAGGCCAAAATTGCAACCCTTTTGGCTAATATGGCGGTAGTGCGGGGACAGGTTGTGTGACCTTGCGGGCTCCACGCCCTGAACACCCGGGAAACGCCTTGAAACGAACCACTAACGAGGTGAATACAAGTGTAAGTCACTTTTAGTCCCCTTACTTTACCTGCAGCCTAACGCGTTCCGTTTCAGATGTGCTAAGCTTGGCCGCTAGTTGCCGCGCCTCCCGCTCCGCTGCATCCAGGTCGGACTCCTTAACCTCCAACTATACACACCGTCCGGCGGTTAGCACTCAGAAACGTCAGGCAGCTTCATAGCGTGCAGTACAGCATGATTAAGGCTGGGCTGAGTTATGAAGGTGCCATACGTGCATGTTACTCTCTGGAATACAACTGCATCTGCGTCCCGCATCCATCCCTCAATGTTTTCGATTCGTTGTGGCTCATGCTAACCAGGCAGGAGAAATCAGAAAAAAAAATATATAAAATAAATAAATAATATATATATATATACGCATCGAAACACACTAGCATAGCTTTTCAATTTGACCCCTCGTACCTCTGCTTGCAGGGTCGTGCAGCGCTGCTTCCACTTCGCTGCCGCCTGCGCGACCTCGTTCGCCTCGGCCTTCCACAGCTCCAATTGCGCTGCATGGGAGGCAGACGACTCCGCCAACGATGCATCACGCGCTCCAATTGTTTCCTGCGCTCAGCCATCCACAGCAGCACACTTCAAATACCAGGCCTCGCCGTTCAGAGCCGGAAAATGCGCCCAGCATCCAGGCTTGGCCTAGCATCCAATGCACCTAAGGAACAGCGATACGCCCAGCAACAGTGGTCGTTCACACAGTGATGGCACACTGAGAACTCACGTCCGCCTTTGCTAGCCTGAGCTTAAGTTCCTCATTGTCCCTGAACACTTCCGCGTAGTGCTGTCCTTGGAACTTGAACGTCGACACTTCAGCCGCCATCTCGGCCACGCTTGCCTGCGCCTCACGCATGCGCTCACGCACCTCCAGGAGCTCCATGTCCTTGCGGGCTGGGAAGAAGCATAACGCAGAAACAACCGCGAAAGTAATCAAGCTGGTCAGCGCATCAGGCTTGGCTTGGAGCAAGCTGGGAGGCACACCGTGTTGCCGAATATCAATCATCATCTTAAGGGTGCATGAGGTGGCCCATTCCTTAGCGAAACAGTCATGCCCTGACACACAGGGCTGAGCCGCGTGGTATGAGATGTAGACTATAGCACTAAGATTCAGCGCAAGGTTGCCCAAGCCACCGTGCCTGTCGCAACGCCCGTCCGTCCATCCCCCATGCCCGGCCCGATGCATCATGGCGATATCGTGCACTCGCAAGTCCTCGGGTGCGCATCGCACGCCCTCCCAGTCCAACGTGCGATACCAACGCCCGGCTTTTGGCCCGTTCCTAGCCCCACGCACTTAGCTCCTCCTGGTGGGCCCGCAGCATTTCCATGCGGTCATCCTCCCACGCCTTTTCCCGGGTGCGAAGCTGCCCCTCCCACTGCCGCTGCTTTGCATTGAGTTCCTCGTTGCAGGCCCGTTGTTTCGCCGATTCTGCCTCCTGTACAGCCCGCGACCGTGCAACCACCTCGTCCCGTAAACTTCGCTCCAGTCGCTCCCTGGACTCCTGCACTTCGGCCAGCTGCTGCTGCAGCTCATCCCGCTGCTGTTGCAGCTCGTCGCGCTGCTGTTGCAGGGCTTGCGACCCGGCCTATGGACGTGGGGGAACGAATCCAGCGGCAGGGTCCATTACGCTCACTGTGGAGTATGTATCTCCAGGTACCATCATACGAACGACAGGTTTAAGGGCCAAAAACGAGGCGAAGCATGATAACCAGCCGACATGCCCTGGACGGCCGAAATGCGTTGCAGACGTAGCCGTCTTTACATACCTCTGCCTATGCTCATACTTGTCGTCACGTGCACATACCTTAGCCGCCACTTGCTGCGAGGTCAGGTGCAGTACTTCCTCCCGTAATCGTGCAATGTCCAACCTCAACGCTTCATTTGTCGTCATAAGGTGTTCTGTCTGCCCACGCAACCGCTCCATCTCCGTCTGGTCCGCGGCCGCTGCCGCCGCCGTCAACTGAGCACTTGTCTGCAGCTGCGTCAGGTCAGACTGCAACGAGGACGCGCGCTGGCGCTCGGTGGTGAAGGCTGCCTTCTCGGCCTATAGATAGCCACCGGCAAGATTACAAACAACAGCAACGATATCCCAGGATACTAAAGAGCAAGGTCAGGAAAGATAGATGATGGCAGGACAAAGATAAGTTTCTGGTTCGGCACAATATTTAACTAAGCACATCCTTGAGAGCCTTTTCTGAAACAGGCAAGCGGCATCCAACCGACCGGATGTGCTTCCTGAGCAATCGACAGTAAAAGCACGGTGCAATGGCAACGACCTTGGTAATTTCAGAGAATCCAACGGTCACCAAATAGCGCGAACATCTGCGCATGGACGCCTTTCAAGCGCTAATGAAGGACCACTTATCGGTACCCGACCTGTAGAGCCTTCTTGGTGGCTTCCAGCTCGTCTTCGAGGAGCTCCAACTTCGATGTGGCAGCACGCACCCGCGCCTCCGCCTCTGAGCTGCTTGCCACAAGGACGTTGTGCCGTTCGGTGACAAGCTTCAGATCCGCCTCCAGCGCTTTGTGCCGCGCAAACATGTCCTGCCGTGCTGCCACCTCGTCCGAGAGGCGAGACTCGACCGTCTGCACGCGCGAACGAAGCTCGGCAATTGTTGCCGCATCGGCGGCGATGGTGGCCTGCACGTGGCAGTCGACAATGCGCTAAGGAGGTCGACATGCATTTGCGGGAACTGCGCCCGTATAGTTAAGAAGTACTGTATCGAAGCTGCAATACAACTGCATTACTTGTGGAAGCAAAAATACAAGCGGTCACCCTGCATGGACTTCGGCAGTGTCAAGCGACAAAACTCAGCCGCCGCATGAGGCCAGCAATGTGGCTATCGCCCCCCTCATTGCTTAAGCGTGTTGCTTATCCGATGCCACGATGCACGCCCAACTTTGAGCTGTCCAGCGCCCGACAACCCATTTGTCAGGATTGTGTATTCAGACTGTTGGCTGCCTTACGCTCTGCTGACACGCTTACTTCAAGCCGGCTGGTGTTGCTCCGCTGGGAGTTGAGCATATCCATTAATTGCGCCCGTTCTTCGTGCAGGGTGTCCAGCTGCGCAGTCGCACCACGATCAACAAGGAAATAACATCAATGCACTGGTGCAAAAACATGCCTCGCGTTTACAGGGAAGGTTGACAACTGAGCACGGCTACTCCAACCCACGTCCGTCCATCCGCCGCCGCCTGTAACTGGCTAGGTCCGTCTGACGTTGCGATAGTAAAGAGCGGGATCACTGCTTTATTTCTCAGCAAACCTCGCGCCTAACCGACTGTTAAGCCTCCATTCCCGTGTTCCCGGAAGGAAAACCCACCTGATGATGGACCACATCCTTGCTGGCTCGCAGCTGTGCACATTCCGCTTCGAGCGCCAATCTGTGACCCTGCTCCTCTTTGTACCTGCAGGAGGCACTTGTCCGGCCGTATAAGTTGCTGAACTAGTTTCTCAGAATGATTATGATTATGATATGAATGAAGCACCGCATCTAGCTAGGAACGAGCTCTAGCAAGGCTATCAAAAAACACTTTCTTTGCAAGCCTTGCTTGTGTGTGTGAAAGATTGTGTGTTTCAATGTCCATGTTTCCGTTGCCACCACACCTCCTGTTCAGCTCCTTCAGCTGCAGCAAATGTTTCTTGTCCAAGAGTTTCCGCGCCTTCTCCATCCTCTCTATTGTGGCTTGTAGGACATCAATGCTTAACTCCTTCTCGCGCAGTTGGTCACGGACCTACGCACAACGCAATCTGAAATTTGCGAATATGGACGGGTGGGGCTGCTACGCTGTAAGATCCTTGGTGCAGTTCCCTGCAGCCCACTAATCGCCCCCGAGTGATGATCATCCTGCTGATTGCCCTCACGCAGAATGACCAAGTCCGTAACAACAATATGGTCATCGTGCTGACTTGCCTGATCTGAGCCTGATCGCGCCTTCAAAAGTTCCTCCGCCAAGACGGCGTTCGCATTGCGTAACTCCTGTGACCCATCAGCACGTGTGTTTCCGTGTCCAGAGACGGTGCGGGTGCTGATGTATGCAAAGCGCACCTGCATAGCGCTCTTGTTCATGCTCAGCAACCTCTGCTCCAAGGCTCGTTGCCCACCGCGTACCAAAAAATTACGAGGGTCATGGGAAGAGCCTCCAAGGTCCTCAGTACCCGGTGTCCCGCATACATGCCCGGCAGTTTTCTTTGGGGTCTTGGGCTTTTTGTGAGTGCTACTTCCGATCTCATAGCTTGTGGAAGGAAGTATAAGGATGGAGTTGCCGGCTTTGCACTGGGCCATGGGGAGGTCGTGCCCAACGTGGCAACTTGAATAACTGCAAACAAATCATTCGTATTCCATTTTCCACGTTTGCCAAAGCTAAGAGTGGCTATGGAACAACAGACGCTTGGTCAGCTGTCTGATGATGAAAGTCAAAAATTCTGTATAAATAAGCTTTTATCAGAGACATTTATTTGGCTATTAACAATGTTGATACATTCCATGCGCGTGCGCGGCAATAAGATCCAGAGGAAGAGACCTAAAGGTCCGAATCACAGCTCCGAACGCATACAACCGCTATGTACTTTTATGACATATTCCTGAACTGGAATGCGCGGATATATCTTGTATAGGTAATTTACACGTATTACGGTAGGTCCTGCTTGTTGTCAAACTACCCCATAACTATTCGTCCAGGCGGTTCAAACTGTCTAATTCACATATGACTAATATATGGCCTGTCTTCTATTGACCAGAAAGTAGGACTATATGTGATGCAGAGCCAGTCATGCCTTCACTGAGAGCAACAATGTTTTGTGTCCCTTGGCCTGTGCCCTTTGAGGAGTTGGTCCCTTGAACTTTCAAGCATACAAAAATTCCCCAAATTAATTTTACACTCATAACAGGTTGCTTTTATTGTTATTCCTGAAGCTTGTAAGGATGATGAAGATGGTTATGAGGTTCTATCCTATAGAGAATCTTACAGGGTTTTACCAAGTGCGTATGCTTATGATAACTTGAGCAGATCAGGTAAGTTTAACCCAGGTCGATCTTTTATGCCAGTTGTGTTGCCAGGGATTCCAGATCATCTCAGGTAACGTACGGCGATACTTGCTGTTTACGCATTAGACGGTCATTATGCTGGTGCAATCATACACGACATACCAGTACACATGGATAATGACAATCAGATTCTGCATTTTTGTATGAATGGTTTTCGCCGACCGATACCCGATGCACTGCATGTTGTATGATTAGGGTCATTCGGATTTCGGCCTACCCGCTGCGAAACTAGGATTCTGTGAATGCCAGGGGTCTTCCACAAGTTGATTCGTGCTGTCTTGTTCTCAGTTGGCGTGTTATAAATAACCATGGGTCATATGATCACGGAAAGCCAGTTTGGCAGAGTCCGGTCAGAAATCAGTTTTTCATTCTTGTAACTTTCAATCTTGAAACCGCACATTGTTCGTCCTGTGCACTTACGCTTATCACAAATTCACTCAACCCCCTTCCAATACCGTCTGTCTATTCTGTGCAACGGGCTTGTTTCTTCAGTAAACAGCGATAGTAAGAGGTGGTGAGGATAAAGCACTAGCTGAAATGAATTACAATTATGAACACTCAGTATAGCCGTCTGATGAGAAATTAAGATGGTCTATTTTAATCGGAATATTTAAAATACTATAACTTAAGTCGACAATATTTTCACTTGGAGACGTGGCGCAATGGATAGCGCATCAGACTTCGGATCTGAGGGTTGTGGGTTCGAGTCCCATCGTCTTCGGAAGTTTTGATATTGGCTAAGCGCATTTCATGAAACCCGTGATGCCATGAATCATACACATACACTGAGGCCGGAGGGATTCATGTTCACACAACATTGTGCCACTTGCAAACCTTACAAGGCCGTGCAGACCTGTTCAGGCGCCACGGTAAAACGTACATCAATTCCTTAGGATGTTTGCTTTTCCATTACCCTCGTGCAACTATTGGCACAGATTCCCCACACCTTTCTTCGCGGCCATGCATACATGAACACTGGCATGTGGCCGACCCCTTGTCGAACACGATGGCCGCACATGGCTACGGAACTTCGCGTCTATTGCGGAACGAGTCCTTAACATTATTGCTAGGACAATTCTTTTAGCTGATAAGCTTTCAAAGTATTTGTGAGCGCACTGCCATTACTGTCGCCTGAGAAAGCTTCACCCTCTTCCATTAGCCACCACCCTCCACCACGCGTCAACTCAGCCGCTCTCCTATTCACTTCCTCCCGCACTTATGCAGGCAGTTATCACGTGACGACTGAACCAGGACAAAATGCTAATGGGTCTAAAATCATGGGGTCCGGAATGCGGCCTGCAAGCCCTGTTAGGGCAATGCTGTACCAAGGCCGTACTAATTCCGACATTGCAATGTGTTGAGTTTTCTTCAAGCTCGCATCCTAAATATATTAGACAGTACGATTGCCATTCCACTGGCTTATGAGCGTTTGCCCACGTTACCGGTCTTCTTGTGGTATTCCAGCGAAGCCCCAAGTATTTCGTTTTTGGCTGCAGCCAAATGGACTGGCTGAAAGGCAGCATTTTGGCTGCTCAGAAACAAGCACAGGAAGCTGCAGAAAAGGCAAAGGCACTTGCACAGCAAGCATCAGTGCAAGCGAGGGCCATCGCAGAGCAGGCTTCTGAGCAGGCAAAGGCGCTTGCGGAACAGGCAACTGAACAAGCCAAAATTTTCGCAGAACAAGCGTCTGAAAAAGCTAAACAGGCGTCCGAGAAAGCGAAGGTATAAGGGAACGGGGGTGCTGTTGCAGGGACTCGCTGAAAGGTGCCCCAGCGTTGCCTATGTAGGTCTTGGCAACTGCTGCTGCGGAAGAAGCTCAAGCTAGGTTGCAAGTACTTTCAGCGCAGGTGCGACCTTCCTCTTAACCAACAGCGTTGGCTTATGTTATGCCCGAGGTCCGAGAAAGAGCTTGAAGGAGCAGGGCTTTGCCAAGCCCTGGGACGGGGTTAGGCCAGTAGGAACGACCGATATCCAAGAAGGTGGGGCATACGTGTTTCCGCAAATAGATAGACACACACAGCTTAGGATGAGCCCAGCAAGCATTGCAACCCATACGGGCTGTGAGCCCACCTTATATATCCAATGCCATCCGCTGCCCTATCCGCATACCCCGTATGCGGGTTATATCCCGACCACTGCAATTGCCATCAACACCAGACTACCATTACCACCAGCGGATCTACATCGGACACTGATCCGGCTGAGCTTGCGAAGTATGGCGTGACCGCTGGTCTGTTGGAAACTGTGGCAGGAATGACGTACAGCACCTTCAGGTATGGATAATTCCTCCTAATGCCACACCGTGTGCAACCGTTTTGCTGTCGATTTGATCAACATAGCTTTTCATGTCTGTATTTCCCATTCTCTGTTCGTTTTGAGACCCGAAGCGGGCTCTCCTCTCTGTTTTGGTGTTTATGTCGAGTCCTTTTGCTTGCCTCTTGTCATTTTTCTGTTTTGCACCTGCAGCGATTACCCGGTGGAGATGCTTGCAAGCACGAATCCGATGGGCCTAGCGTCCCCCATCCCGCCACCGGGCTTCCGGCTGACCCCCTGGCAGGAACGGCACGCACTGCTGGTCCTCACAAGAGGCGACCAGCTCCAGGGTCTGCGCTTTGCGTTGTGCCCCAAGTGAGTCCGAGCGGCATGCGTTCGAAATGATATGCGCACTAGCAGTTCGTTGTATAAGAATATGGCGGTGATGCGGAAATCAATACGATGCATCTGTCTCCTGGCACGGAGGGTGAGCTGAAGTTTAGGATTGGACATGAGCGAAGCAATAAAGATTTCTGTCCAGGGCTGAGCTAAAACATGAGCCTCCAAGCTTGTGTAATACAAAGACGGCGTGCTAAACAAAGATGGAGTGCGCTGAGCACAGCAGCTGTTTCCCCGGGCTTACGGTTTTGGTATTTCGCGTCTGCATGATGGCATATCTCCTTTGCTATGGTGCAATTGCAGACGCATGAGTGAGGAGATGTTCTGGATTATCTACTTCACTTTGGTGAAAGCCTTGCTACCGCCGGAGGCCTTTGCGAAAGCCTCGGCGACGGGCCCCGCCTGGGAGGTCGCTGGGCAGGGGGTCCTGGGCTCCGCGTACGGCAGCGCAAAGAGCTTGCGGGTGAGTATACCGGGTCATTGAAATTTGAGTAAAGAATTGAAAGTTGCGTGGGGACGAGGTTATATGCGGAAGTACGCGCAGCAAACAGATGATAACCGCATGAAGTTGGAGAACATGAAGTGTTATTTGAGCGGGAAGCAACTGCACAGTGGCCAACATTGAGGAGGTTTGGCGCAGGGGGTCAATGACCAGGCATGGCTCGCTTAAAGGCCTCAAGGCCAGCATGAGGTCGATCAGGTTCGTTGAAAGCGCGTTTCTCGATGCTACTTGTGCCGGTATCCTTAGGATAATGAGCCAGCACTAAACCTACCTGATGGGATCATGAATTTTGTAGCGCATGTGAAAACTGTTGGATTCAGCAATCTCGCCCGATGGCTTAATCCTGGTCTGCCTTCTGCAGGCTTCGTCGAACATGCCGATCTCCACGCATAGCAGCACATCGCGACTGGCAGAGGAGGTGGTCCCCACTGCCGCGGCGACCACGTCCGCCAGGACAATTGGGGCTGTCGCCGCAGGGACCTCCGCTGCGTCCACATGCCGCACTTCGGTCGAGGACGAAGGTGTCCTGGTGGACATGGGCGCATCCTCACACTCTGGCGAGGGCGAGGGCGACGAGGATGAAGACGGTGCGGAGGGAGGCGAGGCAGATTTGGATGCCTTGGAAGACGATCCCGAGCTGGCTGCTTACTTAGAGGTAGGGTGATACCCGGGACCTGGGTCCTGCCATACCCTCCGATTTGTGCTCGGCAAGATTGTTATCTGGCCTATTCTGACGCCTGGGACAGTAAGGCTGAGCTGTGGGCCTCGCGGTCAAGGCCACTGGCAAGCGTCAGTGTGATGGATGTGGGTAATGCCTTGTTACCTGCATATCACACGTTTGGCTGCAGAGCAAGGTGTCAGATATCCTCCTCGCGGATGCCCGCGCCCTTTTGTGTCCTATTGCTGGTGGCCTGCAGGAAGCTTTGGATGTTGCCGAGGAGGGTGGCGACGGTGAGGGGTTGTCAGACCTAGGATCCGCCACCGATGACCTGGACGACTACATCAACCAACTGGACGCGGAGCTGGGGCCGGAGGGTGGCAGCGGAGATGGAGATATGGGTTCACCCTCTCCAGTTAAGCCAGTTTAGTTCGAGCAGGGTGTGTGCTGTGCACGAGGCTTGGTGTCCTACGGCCGGCAATAGTGGCGTACAGAAATCATCGGCAGAGATCCTGGCCTGCCAAGGTTACCAACTCATCGGAAAGGCCAGGGGTGGATTCCGCATCGCTGAGGTGGGCTGGCACGGTGAGGCCCATAACTTGATTATCAGTAAACGTTTCCTGGCGTCTTGTGTGCTAGTATGTTATTGCAGGTAAAGTTGTGTGTGAGTTCATAGCCAATTGTGTGAAAAGAATCCAACTGGGGAGCGTTCTCAAAGAACCGCCGAAGGCACATAGTGTGCGGCCAGTTGCATGCTACAAGTTTGTATAGGCAAAGAGTTTGCAAACTCCAACTTGGTGTTGGGAATGTGATGACTGATGTGGAGAGTCGCTGCATCAAGTCCACTATGTGCTTACTCTTACAGTTATATGCATGTTTCTCACACGCATAGAGTCCATGCTCCAATCGCCACTAGGCAAAACTATTATAATCTAGATGCCATACGGCACCCATACACATGCAATTGGACTTGTCGACAGCAAGTTGCTGCTGTCCGCCACACAAGCGTACAAATCAACAGAAGTTTTGTGCGACTTGCTGGTTGCCCACAATGCTATAATAAATAAAAGGGAATCGATTGGCAGGAGAGCTAAGAATCCTGTCTGAGTCCTATGTGTAAAAAGGGTATGTGTTGACTTCTATCCTATGTACACCTGCTGTCGTCGTAAATTGTTCACCGGCTGTGCGAGACGGCTGAAACGCTTCTTCAGAGCGTTCGCCACAAACACTAACATGACGACCATACGGATAGTCGCCGTCAGCCTGAAGACTTGAACGACATGATGGGGTTATCGCTTGCCCTTCTGCGCATAGCCTTTTTGCGCGTACTGCGAATGTATAGCACATCGGGAACTGTTAGGAGCTGTGAAATGGAGTGTCATTACAGAACTACCCGATTCAAGCCCTCACCTTCTTTCCATAAATGAGTGGCGTCATCGACTCTAATGCTTCTAAAGGGGGCTGCTCCATTTCTCGAGTCTACAACGATTATTTATTGGGAGGGGTGCGGCATCCAGGCCGTTAGGGAAGGCTGTGCAGTATGGGTACGTCCGACAGCAGGAAACCCACCACTGGAGAGGACTTGGACGACAGGCTGAAGAGCCTATCCTCCGGTTTGAAAGTGCGCGTCTTCTTCCTCAAAATATCCTTGGAGTTCAAGAAACCCTCGAATCCCTGCCAAAGAAGCTTCATTAGTATCCGTCTATATTATCACGGCTTTCAATAAATGCCCACCTTCAAAACGGTGCCGCATTGGCTATACTCGGCTGACAGATAGCTGTGCTCCATTTCAGCAATCTGCATTGATGGAATGTATGCAGCAATTTTTTTGACTGAAATGCAAAGCGCGCAGACGCGCTCCAGCTCACCAATCGCTCTATCTTGCTGAGATCCCCTTCTAACGTCTGCTTTAAGGCCTGACACTCCTCCAGGAGGCTCATCCCGTCAGCGACGCTCTTTCCTCATGTGATTCTGCACACGACAATGTTTCAAGGTCTCTGTGACACAACAGAGTAACCCTTGTTTTTTATTATTAACTTTTAACTGTTCCAAAAGAAAAATGGCTCGTAAATTACATCAGCCGAAGCAGTTTCTATTAGGATCCCTTCGGATGAGCGGTTTCTGCTGCAGGAACCTGTCCTTTTGATAATTAATTAAATTAACAGATAACATTGTGCTCTGGAAGGCCACATACGCATTCCCGGAAATCGTACGGCACTATTGGCACAATCCAGTACCAGCTATCAATCTACATTCACAAACGATTAAAACACGACACAAGGAACATAAAAACCTAGCATCCTCCCTAAGCAACAAGGGAAGCTTCAGACAACCTTCAGGTCAGCCAGTTAGTACCCACAACGTCTGCACTTGCATACACACTCTGCAACCTCATTAACATGATTATCCCACTCCTTATCCTCCCTTGCCACACTCATGCCCCACACTCTACCACCTTGAGGATCCACCCGAGTGGCTCCTACCACCGCCTGACCTCCAGCCATCGGCGGGGTGCCGCCTCAACCCATGCGCTTCCGCCTCCCATTCCCATTCACGATCACGATCACGATCGCGATTGCGATAACTCCTTTCCCCCTCTATACGCCGCCGTCCGCCGGATCCACCACCACTTCCACTGCTCCTCCGCTGCCCCGACCAGCCACCGCCCCGTCGTTGCCCTGTGTATCCACCCCGAGCCCCCGAGCGCTCTGCCAGCCGCTGCAAGTCAAGCGATATCTCCTGTCCCGCCCCCTCTAGCACCTCCATGAGGGACCTTGCAATACCTCCGTCACGCGAGCGGTTCACAAGTGCCAGTGAGTGACCCTTTGCACCCGCGCGACCCGTGCGGCCAATCCTGAAGCGCAATGGCAACGGAGCCAGGACAAGGTCAAAGACATATGCAAGGGTCTGTGTTCAGAAAGGCACAGGGGCTGTCATTTGGTGCATCTTGAATTTCAGCGTTCTGGGGACAGCTCGTTTGCAATAGAGGCTAGCAGAGGTCAGTTCAGTCAATTACAGGGGTGGAAAACAAGAACCAGGGTCGTAACCCTGGGGGCTTATTCGCAATGTTGCAATGAAGCCCCCCTGCACGACATGGTGGTACGCACCTGTGGACATACATCTCGATGTCCTTTGGCATGTCGTAGTTGACGACACAGGTAACGTGCGGAATATCTAGGCCACGAGCTGCCACGTCTGTGGCCACAAGCACAGGGACCCGGCCCGCCTTAAACTTGGCCAGAGCGAAGTCACGGGCGGCCTGGGACTTATCACCGTGCAGGCTGGCCGCCTGGAAAGGCATGAGGCTGTATGGGGGTGAGGAGAGCGGAAAGGAGGGGAGAGGCAAAGGTGTGGGGATCGAAGGAGCTGCATCGGGGTTAAGGGACGTAGAGTAAGGTTTGCACTTGTAAGATGGTGGATGGGGATAGAGAATGGAGATATGGAGTGGGGGCCAAGTGGGAGCGGCGGCAGCGCTGGTGCATATGGCGCGGGTACCGAGGCCCTGCAGGTGATCAGGAAGCGCGACGAGGCGACAACCTTGGCGTTATGGTTCAACATAGCCTAGGAAATACACAAATGCCTGCGTGCTTTACTGCATGTTATATGATGCAAAGCTCAACCTCAGCTCGCTCACCGTGCAGCAGCAGTTATTGAAAACATAGCACTAACACTGGAGACCTTCCGTAAATCTTCCCGACAGGAAAGCACGTACTTGTTAATGTTATGTGTTAGGTGGTCGCAGCCAGCCTTCGTCTCGCAAAATACAATGGCGCGCCGCACCCGCCGGCCCGGATCGCGTCTCCCACCGCGGTGGGGGCCCCCTTCAGCCTCTCCTTCCAACTCCGACTCCGAGCCCTCCGGATCATTCCGCAGCTGCTCCTTCAGGTAGGCTTCCAGAGCATCCAGCTTGTCAGCCCCATCCACCACTACCACCCGCTGAGTGATGGTGGGTGCCGCCACTGGCTTGGACTGCACAGCACACCATAGCAAAGGAACAAACAGAGAAACGGACTTTTAACGGAAAACATCGCCATCCAGAATCATATTACGAACCAGAATAAAGTCAGTCGATTTCCCTCAGCTTAGACCCGAACTTTTATGTCCGGACGGCCAAATATCCCCAACCCGACACTGTGGTTGGTGTTCGCCGAATGTACGGCAGGATTTTCTGTAGACGCATCGCCAGCTCATCACTCTCAAGCCCACCTGCACATCCCCGATGAAGAGGCGCACTGCTCGCCGCTTCGCAAATGCCGCCGCGGCGTCACGCACGTCGTCGGGCCATGTGGCGGAGAAGAACAACGTCTGACGATCCGCCGACATGGAGCGAGCCACCATCGCAATCTGCTCCTCGAACCCCATGTCTAGCATCCGGTCGGCCTCGTCGAGGACAAGGTATGAAACCTGAAAAATGATTATGTCGACATGGGGCGGCGCACATCATGCCACGTAGCACAGCACAGCCGGCGCTAATGTCCACAGCGCGACCCCCAAACAAACAGATTGCTTAAAAAGTGTGATGCGTCCCAAGATAATAGAATGCGCCCATATATGCTTCACGTCGGCTTTCTCATTCTCCTGGTTCAATTATAGAAGTCACACACGCACTGCTTCTCTACCGCCTCAACACGACAATTTGTTAACCCGCCCATGATGCTGCTTTCCCAACCCCTGCACTCACTTGCTTCATCCGAATCTCCCCCGCCTCGATGAAGTCCAACAGCCGGCCGGGCGTGGCAATCACGAGATGAGGCTGCCTCCGGATCTGCTCCAGCTGCACGCTACGTGCCGCACCGCCGTAGATGCAGGCGGTGCGCAGACCTCCTTCCACTTCCCCCCTCTGGGCCCCTCGCTGATGTCGTCCGAAACGACTCGAAGACCCTGGGCGCTGCTGGCGACCACTTCCAGCGGCCCCGTCTCCACTCATAACGACGTGCGCGAATCTGCGGGCCTCAGTCTCAATCTGCCTCGCTAGCTCACGTGTCGGCGCCAAAACAACAGCTGTGGGCCCCAGCGCCGGGTCACCGCCGCAAGCCTGATGTTGGGGGCATCAGCGACCCACAGCCATTGGAATAACCGCATATCAGCAACAGAACTCAGCAGCACATCCAAGACATCGGCGTCCGACTATCATCACCAGCTAAGGCTTTACAGCTAAGAAGCTTTGGAGTTGCGGGTACGGCTCAGACCGCGGGTCGCAGTTACCTACGACATCCCTCGCGAGATGCTCTTTCCTTTCACTACCGCTTGAGACGTTCCGGCTTCTGCTCCCTCCCCCATAATCCCCCTTAGCAGGACGACCCCAGCCATCGCCTAATGCGGTCTACGCGCGCCTTAGCAGCACCTGGATGTGCAGCAGCGCGGGCAACAAGAAACCCAGAGTCTTGCCAGAGCCAGTGGAGGCGATGGCGACCAGGTCCCGCCCCGCCAACGCGATGGGCCAGGCCTGGGCCTGGATGGGACTCGGAGCGCCATATCGGGCAGATTGGAGCTGCAGATATGAGGGCCAGGGGTTGGGAGCTTGGAATTGCGCGGTGGACAATTAAGATGCCGAACTAGATGGCAAGCTTTGCGATGCAGCCGAGAAAAACCGGTATTGCTGCAGTGAAAGGCACTACGGGAGGCCTGTTACGTAGCCCTCCGGAACAAGGGAGCCGGTACGACAGCAGCTGATGATCGCTGGCAGGTGGCCTTCCTTTTGCTGCGCCGCACGGGTGCTGCTCGTCCAGGGTCCACCGATCCAGACGGCCCAAAACACCTCTTATATTTACGACCGTGCCATAGACCCACTTCAATCCAAAAGTATAAGATGTCTCGCCATAAACCTGCCCAGCACGCGGAATGTGATGATCCCGTTCCCCGTGTGAGACACAGCTTCGTTTATAGCCCATTTCGAAGGGCAAAAGGCGGCTCTGAAACTGAGAGCGGATAGAGGAGAAAGCGGCAGTACCCAGCCTCGAAATCTGTGGTAACGAAGGAGAAACCCGAATTACAACCCGCTCGGTCCGTCACCAGTTGCCTCAACCTAAATCCCATACCTGAATCCTTATCAAGGCCCCATTCCCCATCAACTACTACAAAAACCATCGACCATGCGGCCATGCTGGGCGGTTTCCACCCACCACGCCCATGACGGCCGCGGGAAAAGGCGCATTGCCAAAGATTTGAAACGGCTCCGGAATGTCAGCAGCACTTCCCGGGCGCTCGGGATCCTCCACAATAATGCCATGATGCTGACGGTACTCCTCCGCGCTAAGACACCCTCCGCCGTCATCCCTCTCAGCTGCCACTGAGGCGACAGCGACGTGCGGCAACGGAACTGTATGGCCAGGCCGGCTGGGGTGGTGGGACGAGCCGCGCATCTGCAGCTCGTCATCCTCCTCCATGCGCGTAACTGCCTGGTTGCCGTACATTCGGCGGCCGTCTGGCGGCGCCGCTGGCAGATGCCACAGTAGTGGCAGAGACAGATTGGTGCAGCATGACGGGCTGCTACGCCCTGTTGCGCCTGCTGCTGATACTGCTGTCAGATCTAGATATGCATTTAAGGACAGTGCATTGCGCTGCGACGTATGATGATTAAGTGGCCCCTGGGATGTGAGCCAGGGGGGCGCCGGGAGGGTCACGGGGATGTGCGGTATTACACCTTCGTTGTCTCCACTTGATAGGCACTCTGCATCGTCGGTCCCGCAACATGCTGACGTGCTGCCACCTTCTGAAGAACCCTGTAGACGGAAAATTAAGGAACCTGATGAATGGAAGTCCACAAACCGAAATCGGTCTTTGAGCGCTTTGGATTATCTAAACTTGTACCTATTGAACAGCGGCACATTTTGCTGGTGGGAGGCCGGGCGCATGCGACATGGGGTTGCGGGTCTATAGTTAAGAATTCTCGACAGCGACCTTAATGGAAGGGGGAAATATGTTGCGATGCGGGTCTTGCCTTCTGGCATTGCCACGACCTTAAGGGCATTTACCGTGCAGCTGGTGGCGTCGCAGCCGTCTGTCATAGCCTGAACACCCTGAGCAGCGAAACCATATGTGGGCTGCGCGGCCTTGGAGGCGAACTGGGGCAGCTGAGATCCTGGAGCCATCCATGACGTACTATTGAACAGGCCTGCGACAGTATGTTGTTTTAAAGGAGGAAGGTACTGTATTCCGCTGCACTGTGCAGGCCGACAGCAGGATTCCGTCAGAGACCGCCAACCTTCGCTGGCAAGTTTTATTCAAGCCGTAGGTCGGAATCTATCGCACACCTGCTGAGCGGAAACAGCTCCGTGCGAATCGATCACACGAACTGTATCCTGTCGAGCGTCCGGCGGCCCGCAATAGGCGCGCTGCTGCCTGGAAAGAGCGTCCAGATGACATTTTAATAACGATCTCTTGAGTTTACTTTGAAAATAATTGCCAGAAGTCAAAGGAACTTTCCACGAAAAGCGTTAACGTTTGTAATCAGCGTCCTTGCAAAACCGCAATCACAAATGAACCAAGTTCTTGAACTTAACGAATGAAAATAACTATCCTCACAACAAACGGTTACAGTTCGGATAGCGCGTGGTAACTTTAATGTCGATCACTTGTCATTCGTTGTACTACACCTTTACGATGTTACAAGCTGTCAATAGCCCTCCCCGTAAGGTTATCCGTCTTACATTCCAAAGGCACACGATTGTTGCAGTATTCAATACCAACTTATTTTTGTCAAAAGCCATACTCCTGCTATCGCATGCGTGCTTCAGGATGAGTTGTGAATCAAGTATGTCTCCACTCGACGGTACGGCGAAATGCGATGACCACCACCAAAGTACCATCCTCCGACCAGAGAGCAGATGCACGCCAGGATAGCCTGTGGGCATGGAGAGCGCGGGCGCTGTTGGACAAGGCGCACTAAGGCCCAAGGGTTTAAAGCCCGTGCTGCACAAATTCAACAACCCATCAAACTTGATGTTTAGTCCGTAGGGGGGATTCATGCCTAACGCATGAACTTCATGCTGTCAGACGCGGTTTCATCGTGGCGCAAACAATGTGCCGAGCATTCATCCCATGCACTCTGCAAAATGTGCATCACCATGGTGCATCCCGTACGACACCTACCATAACAACCATGATAAAAAAAGGTCTCCCGTACTGGGGCTTGCACTTGCAGGTATCCTCATCTGGCACGTATGGCAGCGGACCCTTGTAGCAACAACACAGCCCACAGGCCCTGCGAAAGGTAAAGCCGAGTCGTTATACCCGGGAACGTCTGTTTTGCGAGACTGCGGAAGAGTACTTTGATGCGGCGGGCTTCAATTGCATAACGGAAGGACGTCCGGGCTGGAGTCCAACAAGTTTTTGGGATTCAGCTGTCACTCCAAGCATTTGAAAGGGTTTACCAACCCGTAGTAATACTATTCCATATGACACCCGATGGTGAACCGTAAGTATGTCGCAAGAGAAATCAATAACAATTAAGAAAAACAAGGAAAACTACAACCTTCATCAGTGCTACTGCTGGCGTGATGAACTCTGGCATTGAACCTGAAAGCATATGCTGTCCTGTGTCACATGGTCTCCCGATTTAAACGTCAATCTCTTCCCTAGGCACGCAACATCGGCCTGGGTCTTTCCAATAGCGTGGAGGCAGGGAAAGCTGTGAAAGGTGGCCCCGGTCCTCAACCAAGGCCCAGCAAGGATTAAATTCTCCCAGGTATGCATTCCAGGCAATTAAAATTACAAGGGACCCAGGTCATGGCGATAGCCAATCCTTGTGCCTTACCCGCACTTCTCTTTCATGCTCTTGTCAGCGCACGTAGAATCTTGTGCGTCTGATAGTTGGACGAATATCGCAAAGCAAAGACAAAATAGGAGCCAGGTTATTGTGCGCATTCTTCAAAGATTTTTAGGCACAGTATCAAGGCGATGATATTCAGCACTTGATAATATGTGAAAGCCCATGGGCAGAATGATGTTCCGAACGCTTTGCAATTCGCAGGTATCTCCCGTACGGATGGTCCCAGGTTGCCGACTGGCGGTTAAAATAGTGCGAAAATGCAGGCTTACCTTATGCATAAAGGGAAGATACAGTGATTATTTATGTTTGCAGAAGGCAATGGGCTGGCCACAAGCTTCACTTCTCCTCCGAGGCGCACAAGTGCTACAGTTTCTTATTTATCTTTCCTTAAAATGGCATAACTCATCATTGTAAAGTCAAAATGACGTTTGCCTTGTGGGGTACCTGTACCATGCCTGCAACGCATAGTAGTGCTGCTGCTCGAGAGCCGTTGATGTCGAATGAGTGATTTTTTCGATTGAAAACATGATGGCATGGGACCTCGGGGGTTAATATTGGCGGAGGAGAGTGGCTTGAGCAGCGGGTACCAATCGCCTGTGTACAGGGAGTCTAGTGCATCCTATCCTCCACTCAGCAGTATGCATCAGCAAGTTAATCCAAATATGTTGCAGATGCAGCTTCAGGAGTTGCAAATGCAGCTACATTTACAGTCCTCGAACGGACAGGCAGCAAAACTGCAACAACCGCGGATTTCCGGATTAGGAACTGCCACATCAATGGACATGATGCCTACCAGCACTGCAGGCCTAACTGGAGGTGCGCGCCCGGCCTTTCCTTTATAACGTTACAATCGTATGGACGATGGTTACGTGACCTCTTATCTTACACCGCCCCTCCAGGATCTGTTCAAGCGCATGTATTACTTGTCTTGACCGAACCCAGTTTGGGTGCCATTTTTCGACAAACGTTGTCTCAGGCCCCGGTACCCTGCGTGCTGTACCTCGCCAGTACGCTGGATTTGTGGACCGTGGTCGAGCAACTTAAGAAGGTGAGACGCCCATTCCGATCTGGCCTGGAGAGCCCTCATTGGGACTGTCAGGTATCGGCGAACGCCTCACTCATCGCCTCCGGTTACAGTGCGCAAGGGCAGTTACGACCTTTCCAAACGGTGCTCATCATCCCGCTGCGAGTCCTTACGTCCAATCCACATTTAATCCGGGCCCCTGCTGCGTTGCTATGTGCAGACGACCGGCCGAACCTCAGGCCCCGACATTGTCTTTTTCCAACCTGAAGTGCTGATGGCCAACCCGGGCACGGTGCTGCGTTTGAAGCAACTGTGCGGCGCCGGCTGCGCTGCTGTGGTGCTGCAGGGCAGTGAGCCCATCGCCCGTGCGCTGCAAGCAGACGACTTCCTGGTAATTAAGGGGGCAATTCTGAAATGTTATTGCTTGGGCAACGTGCGAGGGGTTCCAATAAGCCACCCGTTGTAGAGATCACCTTAATCCTTAAAAAGCGCTCCCCGAACTGTCGATGCACTGTCTTGAACCCGCCCCGTGCTCATTTTTACATCCATGCTACGTGAGTTTCTAACCTCGGTAGCTCCATCTATTTGCTTCTCCTGAACAGTTCCCTCGGATGTTTCGTAGACCCTGACAAGCTCTTTGCTCATTGTCCGGTCCAACTTATCCCCACAGGCTGGTCCCACGCCGGCGCATCCCCTGCGTAAGGAGGACCTGGCGCTAATGATTATCAAATGGCGTAGTCGCCAGCAGGTTAGTGGCAGCAACTCAAACATCCCTAGTGAGCTATCAGCCGGAGGCGCCTCGGCAAATGGCGCCATCGGGGCAACGGCGACAAATTCATTCAACGCCATGCCAGTCACTGGGCTCAGCGCTCGGTCCTCCAGCGGCGGTGCGACCACTGCCGTGCCAAGCGGCACCTTGTCGCCGAAGTCTTTGCAGATATCTCAGCTGCAGGCACTGCAAGCGCAGCTGCAGGCATTGCAACAGGCGAAGCAGGAGCAAAAAGCGCGTGGTGGTGTCATCACTGTGGCTGCGCACCGGAGCAGCAACGAGATTGAGCCCGTGGAGCCTCCCGCACCTGCGCCCGCTGCGCCCGCTGTCGCAGCCGCGGCCGTCCGCGCTGCACCGCCACATCGGCCACCGCCACTGCGCCTCGCCAGCGCGGGTGTT
This sequence comes from Volvox africanus, assembly GCA_030268105.1. Taxonomy (NCBI): domain Eukaryota; kingdom Viridiplantae; phylum Chlorophyta; class Chlorophyceae; order Chlamydomonadales; family Volvocaceae; genus Volvox; species Volvox africanus. The sequence continues at coordinate 538,454 of BSDZ01000009.1, forward strand.
CCGCCAACGGATGCATACCCCGATGTAGAACGCAACCTTGTGCGTTCCAGCACGCCAGTGCTCAACGGCAATACCAGCACAAGGGGTGTTGGCGTCGGTGTCACGGATGTGAGCGAGCTCGTGGCTCAGGTTGCAGAGCTACGGCGTAAGCTGGGCGATAAGTCACGCACGGCATCCATGCGGTTTCCGACAGGTTCCACTACCGGCGGCATGGACCTATCTCCAACCAGCAGCCTGGGTGGAAACGTTGCGAGTGGTAGAACCGTGAGCGGCGCTCTGGCGGGGGCGCTTAACAGCGGAGGATCAGAGATGGGCAGCACCGGCGGAGGTGCAGGTATGCGTTCGCCAAGCCAGCAGCTCGCTCCTCCTGGTTTCACGGATTTGCAGTTGCAACTGCAAAGCCCGCACACGAAGCAGAAGACGCTGCAGAAAATGGTGGCTGGTGGGGGTAGTGGCAATGGTGGAGGTCCTGGTAATAGCAATGGCACCGGAGACATGACACAGCAAGTCATGTTAGGGATCCCCACAGTTGGGGCCTCAGTGATGGCAGGCTTAGGTGCTTCTCAAGGTTTAATATCCAGCTCATCTAAACACAGCAGGCAACTGCCTCTGCAGAGCTTCGGCAGCCTTGAGCGGTCATCAGTGGAGCCCGCCGCCATGACGGCGGCAACCGTTGCAGCAGGTCCGTCGCCGCCTCTACTGGCTACGCCGCTGCCCACCTCGCAACTTGCCAGCTTGCAACTGCAGCAGCAGCTGCTGCAGCTCCAGCAATTGCAGCTCCAGTTGCAGCAGCAGCAACGCCTTGGCATGGCAGCGGCTCCCACTATCACCCTGGAGGCGTTGCAGCCGGGCCCCCGGCTGCTGAATACAAGCCCCACAGGCAGCCTGACGAGCAACCTTGGAAGCCCGCTTCCCAGCCCGGGCAACACGGCCGGGGCCCTACAGGCCCACGTTTCCAACACTGGCAGTGACAGCAGCTCTGTATCGCGTTCCAACTCTTTTGTTGCCGCTGGTGGAACTCGGTATCGCCCACCACGGCAGCGCTCACCGTCACCTCTTGGCGGCACCAGCGGCATCGCCTCCGGCCACATCAGCGATACGTACCCTGGTCCGGGCGCCTCTCGCTTCGCATCCCCGCAGTTTCGAAGCGGGAGTGGCAGCGGTGCCGCTGGTGCCGCGGCCAGTGGTGCCAGCCGACGCGGTGCCGGCACTGGCAGCGGGCATACCAGCGACAGCGGTACAAGTCCAGACCTGGGTTCCAGAGCGCGAGATAGCGTGCTTCGCGGCAGTACGGCATTGGCACGGAAGTCCGGTGACGACGCCATTGCAGCGGCGCTTAACGCCGCATCCGGTGAGGCTGCCGCATCCCCAGGGCCAGACTCGTCCCTTGGTAGCCCGGCGTCGGCGGCCGTCCCCAGTTCCGCTGCTGATGTTTCCAACACACTGGCCGATGCTCTGCGGGGTTTGGAGGGTGTGGGCGACGGCGGTAGCAGCACTGATGGACGCAGCCTCATGGATGCGTCATTCGTGTTGGAGGGCTCCACCGGTGGCGGGCGCGGCAGTATTAATGGTGGCGCTACCTCGTCCATCGACTTGCAGCCGAGGCCCAGCACCCCAACTACACCGCCATCACCACCGCTACCTGATGCCCAGCAGCGCCAGCCCCAGCCTCGACCCCAACCTCAGCCCCAGCCGCGCTCAAACCTTGGGGGTACGCGGCTAGGCTCTCATAGGCTTTCATCGTCCAAAATACAAGCGGAGCCATCTGAAGATGACGATCCACCGCTTCGGGCGAGTGCCGCACGTCAACCTTTCCATGTGGGTGACGCGGCGCCACCAGTGCTGGCGGCAGGATTCACTACCTCAGGCATCAGTGGCGGTGCCAACGTCCCCGGCAATCAAGCCACGCCGTCGGCGACCTTGGCCTCCGGTGTTGTGGCAGCAGACGAAACAGCTCTGCGTTCAGAAAAAGCTTCGGATGCCGCAGAGAGGTCCGCACAACCGCTGGGTCAGCCAGCAGCATCACCAACTCCGCAGAAGATGGAGCTGGTAGGTGCGGTCGACTCGAGTTCCGGCATTGCGCCTTCCAAGGTGCAGGACTCAGCGGTTGCTTCCACCAGACCGCGGACAGCCTTCCAAGAGGAGGACTCCGTGCGCGTTGAATCGCCGGACGGCAGCGCCTCCCAATTGCATATCCAGCCATCGCCCCCTATGCCGCAGCAGCACGCGTTGCCCAGCAGAAATGGAAGGTCCGGCGGCTCTGTGAACAATGGAGGTGATAATGACATGGCTGCGCATCAGCCAGCGGCCACCCAAGCTGCCAGGCTTGCAAGGTCAGACAGTCAATGCGATGAGCGCCTGCCGTCCATCGATGGCACTCAGCCAATTACCGCGGCAGCCACACGAGGCGGCAGTAGCCGCGGCCGCCGGCAAGACAGCGGTCGGCATGCAGGCAGCGACACCCACCGCAGCGAGGATGTCTATGCTGGTGGTAAGTCCGTCGGTGCCGTCGGCGACAGTCCATCAATAGACGTTAGCGTCAAAGTCCCAAGTGCTACTGGCACAAGCGCGGAGTCGCAGATTGAGTCTCCCGCCCAAGAAAGCAACCCTCTCGGTAGTGTGACCGGATGCCAGCCGAATGATGGTGGTAGCCTGGTTGCCAGCATTGAGGGTTCGATCACTTCGGGCCTGCCGCGTACCTGCAGTCGGGGCATGACCGGACCGAGGCAATCAGGGCCAGGGATTAGTACGCCTCAGCCTGTGTCGTCTGCTAACCGGGGCCGCTCTGGCCCCGCTAGCGGTTATACAGATGATATCTTTCCAATTCTCCAGCTGGACGGACGAAGGAAGGTGTTCAGCCCAGCTCCCCTGACTGGTGTGGACCAGCAGCTGCAGCTGCAGCCACCGGCACGGCCTGGAACACCGCCGGCGCGGCGTGCAGCACGCATTTTGCTGTGCTCCCATCCCATCGTGATTACGCGGGAAGATTTCCTGCCGTTTTGACAGTATCATCGGCTGAGGGATTTACAAATGACCTTGAAACGATACTACTCTCCAGCGCCAGCTGCAATGCCCTTTATACCCATTACTTGGCCCTTAGCGGGTTGCAGAGCGTTTGGTTTTAGGAGTGTGTATAGGGACCCTGAGATGGGTGTTCTCCGCATTCGTTGCAGTGGTGATGCGCTTGCTGCTTGCGCCAGCGAGGCATAGCACGACGCACGTCTTGGCACAACGGCGATGACGCGCTGGGATAAGGTAGAAATTATATGCGCTCGGTGCCATGTGTTAACGTACACAAAAGGTGCACCGAGCAGATGTGTGTTCACGTTGGGTTGCAACGGTCTACACAAGGGCACATGCCTCTCATCCGGACTATAATCGAGGTGACGGGGGTCAAGCTCGCCGCTGGGTCCACGTAAACATCCTAATGTTTGAATGATGTGACCTGTGATGTGAGCGTGGGTCTGAAATGAGAAATATGCTACTAGGTTATCGTCAATCCCATACGTCGGGTGTGCGGAAAGTGCATTCTTGTCAGGAGTTAGGTTGGGATCAGGTCATTACTCGGCAGCCTACTCCGTATCGTGTTCGGAAGGGAATGACCAACATGACGTTAATGCATGCAAAATCAGTAGTTGCTGCTCTTTGTGTGACGTTTGACATTATGCTGCTCTGCAGTTGCATGTGGCGACGGGAATTATGGCGCATGGATACCAAATAATTGGATTCCTGTTCATTGGCTTCGATCGTTCCAGATGCGGTGCATGTGGTTAAATGGACGAATAATTACTTGGCGACTGAAAAAAGCTGCACTGAGACCAGCTGCACTGAGACATAATGCGATATGAGGTGCGAACGCTGGAAATGTCAAATGATGGGTCATGCAAATCTGCCGCGTTGCTGCAATCAACCAAGGCAGGATGCACGCATACGACATCCGTATAGACAAGGCGCTGCCACTCCCTGTCCCAGGCGCAACGCACGCCTTGAGTTGTTACTTGTGCGCTTCTGTTATCACCCGGTTTTGCTAAGCCGCTTCCATCATGAAGGACCAAGGCGACATCACGTTTTACAGCAGCACGCCCCAGGCCACGCCGCGACGACAGCCCACAGAAACCCCGCTGCTGTGTTTGCTCCCTCCCTGCGACTGCGATTCTTTTAGCGGTTAGCCTTGGCCACACGCTCAATCTCGTCCTTCTTCTTGATTGCATAGCTGCAGGGCCGAAGAGCATTACGACGAGAACGTGAGGTAAAGACATTACAGAAGATGGACCCGGCACAACCATTTCATACTTACCAGCAGGATAATGCAGATGCACTGCATCGTCGCTTCAACGGGCAACAATATAAATGACACGGCCAAAAGCTTTCGTAGACATCGAAGGCCACACATGAAAATCCAACTGATACCTAGGAGGAAAGCACTAAAGTACCCGCCACAAGGCCTGTTCACAACTGCACATGCCCAAAAGCACTCACCTGTTGGATGAGCCCTTAGCAGCGTTGACCAGCTCGTCAGCCAGGCACTCCGCAATCGTCTTAATGTTGCGGAACGCAGCCTCACGGGCGCCGGTCGTGAGCAAGTAGATGGCCTGGCACATAGTGCAGCAATGACACCACCTTACATGCATATGGCTTGTACTTCCTCACAACATGCTGTAATGTTGGATAACTGGATTGTGCTACGTACTGCATATAATATTTAACTGGGCCGCTGCTATATTGCAAAACCTAATATGAATGAAGGCCCCAGAGTCTGAACCCGTGTTCTCGGTCGTCCTCACCAACAAAATAATCATCCCCTGTACGCCTACCTGGTTTACGCGGCGCAGGGGCGAGATATCAACGGCCTGGCGACGGACCACACCCGCTGAGCCAATGCGCGTCGCATCCTCGCGTGGGCCACTGTACCAGCAAGCGAGCAGTGGAGAAATCGAAGGGAACGGTTAATATCTGTCAATTACTATACCTTGTCCAAGGTATAGTTACAGTAACCCTGGTAGATATATTCATTTGCTGAACCATCCATCACATAATCTTCTGCTGCGAGAATCGTGTAAACGAAAAAGCGACTCACGAACGATATTCAAGAGACCATACCGTCTCCTGAATAATTTAGACATGCAGGTTCCGCAACCCACTCGTGCAATAAGGTGATAGCAGATGATGAGGAACAATATTCCTCACCCAACACGCGCAAATGTAGGCCAATCGAATGGCCATGGACAAAGCATCCCCTGCATGTGCCCAACCACTACCGGCCACCTGCTCAGTCCCTAGTGAACTGCAGACCGTGGTTTTGAGGTGGACAAACTTCGTGTAAGAACTTCTATCAGCGCACCTGTTAATAATGGCGTCCACCAGCACCTGAATCGGGTTCTGATCCGTCACCAGGTGGATGATGTCGAAGGCATGCTTGACAATGCGGACCTGCGGCCAAACAGTGTGTATATATGTAAAGAATCCAACCCTCCCGCAGTGCTACGTAATGAACGCGTCCTTCACATCAGGATGGCCTTACCGCCATGAGCTTCTTGCCATTGTTGCGACCGTGCATCATCAGAGAATTGCACAGCCTGCGTGCATACACACAAATTGTTATTCCCCCATACAACAGAGACCACCCCGACATGATCGAATCCGGTCCGCATGCGCCCTCATGATAACCTCTCATGTACTGTGCAGAGACGCAGCATGGAACTTAGCAGATACTTAAGCGACGAAGCACGTTTTCTATCGCCGATCTGTGCGCGCCAAGACCGCTTCTTATAGGAATACACGCTTAGTCAGTGCTAATTTAATGTTGCTAGTTAATTCGTATGGATAATCCGATGACCGAATACGACGACATCCACGAAACACGGCAATGCGCAGCGCCTCAAGAGCGATTGCAGGTAAACCAGGGACGTACACGACTGCTGCCGTAAGCTGAGATAGTTATTGCTATAAAAAGCGTAGCTGCCTCTCCTTTAACACGCTGATCATAGATAATGGCCGGCCTGTTGGCGGCGCCTGACCAAAGCCTCCCGCTTCTTGCTTCATGTCCGCACCTCTCAACAATCGGGCAGAGCGCTTTCCGGAAGCGCTTCTTCTGGTACCGACCAGCCGTGTGCGGCACATAGACCGCATACTTAGTCTTCACGGCAATGTAGTCCTCTAGGGAAATATCCTGGACCTGCATATGCCCATTTCCGCAATATTTTACACAAAACTCTGAAATTAAGTGTGCTAGTCTCCACCCGTCATGTCAATATGAGCCGCCCACCTCGATGTCCTCAAAGGACCATTTCCCAAATAGCTTCACGTCAGGGGTCGCCATGGTGACGAGCTAGGGTGGAAGAGGACCCTGAGAGAAAGAGGAAATTTGCCTCATACATTTGCTTAATGCCGCACCATCGCTCCAGGGTGCCGTACAGTTGTTCCAGCCTCTCTTTCCAACTCAATATCCCCTTTAGTTAATTCGTCCTAAATATGTACTTGTCAACCAAAATGCCTAGGTTTTGCGAGCGCATGCGTCCATGCATTTCCAACTGTCAGCATTGCTTTCGTTACCTCGTTAGGTGGTTTCTATGTAGGACCCCAATGAAATTCAATTACCTAGCGGGGCGAAGGACTGGACCCTGGCATAGTTACGAGATCATCGCTGTTGTTAAGTTCGGGGAAGCTGGGAGTGCCAAAAACGCGCCAACCTCCCTTCGTGTACGGGCCTCATGTGCCTGTAGGGCCCTTACAAACTCCGTTCTTATAGTGTTTGCTAGTTTACGGCGAGATTAAACCCGCATTTATGCTAAGGTGTATATGGAGGCGCCGGGCCTGTCGCTGACACATTGGTCCCTGTCGCTTCTTTAGGCCTGTGCGGGATGGGGACGGGCAGTAGAACGAACCAGGCTTTCCCGATTCATTTCACTTATCGAACACACTAATGCCTCTCCAGGGGAGGTTACGGAAAAAGTATGTCCCTGTTCGTCAGGTAGTCCTAGTAAGAGCTGCAGGAAGAATCCCTTGTCTGCCATCAATGTCGTCCAGGCTATTGTGTTCCCTTAAATTTCGCAATCCTCCTCTACACTTCGAGTGTAGCAAGTCCGCACACCCTCACTCTTTTCGAACTGCTGTCACCGACATACGCGTGTCAATCAATCTGGCTAATGCCGTGGTGTCCACTCATCTCTTCAACCCCCAAAAAGCACACACGTCATACACGCTCAAGAGTCAGTCTAACGCCAACACGCAATGCTGCTGTAAAACGCATGTGCAATCAAGATCATGTACCCATGCTCTGCGTCGGCCGCACATTATGCAATCACTTGTAATGGTATGTGTATGAAGGAGTAAAGCCACGATCCTCTGTAAAGCCAAGTGTACGTCACAATCTGCTGCAACCCAAAATCACACACCACATGCAATCCGTTCTGACTGTCACAATATTCATATCATTCACATCACGGGAGTAATCCACACCCCCACGATTATGCAATCGGCATTTCTGTTACAGAGAGCCGCTTCATCAACGTCTGAATTTTTGCATCTTTCAGCCGCACCAATTGCTCCAGCTTCCGGACCTTCGTTTCCAAAATCTGCAAAAGTGGACGTGGGTCGACAGAGCAGATACGTAATTATGGCTCGTACTTTACATGTGGCTATAATGTATGCCAAGGTTACATTGCCAGGCGATTTCCGAATGCTGCACCGACATGCATAGTCTGCTTTCATACCTGGTTGGTCTCCCGCAACTCTGCTATTGTGGCGTCCTTTTCTGCGAGAATCTCGGGTGCCATGGCTGCGTTCATCTTCGCGGCAAGCGGCGCCATGACGCCCATAGGCATGGGTCCCCCGGGACCTCCCGGCCCCTAGTAACAGAGGGGAAAGGGGGCACGCGCAACCGGTCAGGTAAGAAAACGAGATCAATGAAACTGGATCTCTCTGTGGTAGTAGGACACCTCATCCACCTATACCATTCAGACAGAACGAGCCGGGTGAAGTAGTTCCCATTTGCCTCCTTATGGCGCATGCAAGTATTCCTCACCCCCAAATACCAGGGCAGCCCGAGAATCACAGGATTGTCGAGACCTTTCCAGAGCTCGCTGAGGTAAAGCAGGTAAAGCACCTCAAGCAAAGGGCTCGGCAATCCCGATAAACGTCTCACCTGACTCCGAGTCATCACCATGCCCATTGCTTGTTGATGGTGATGCGGGTGATACATGTGGACTTGCTCGGGTCCCTACACCCACCAGAGGATCCAGTGCGATGAATTCATCGTATGAATTCATCATATGTTATGTTCCCATGTGCGCACCTCACCCAGATATGATTGACCCTGTGGCTGAAGGGCCCCCCGGATCGGCTATGCACAGGACTGTTTATGGATTGCAGCTCCTAATCTTGTGTGAGGTTTACTTGCCGCTGAGTACAAGCATATGCGGTAATGACGGCTTCACAGCTGCCGCACTCTGTTAGGATGACCATAGCTTGCCCCCATGTGCCTTCCAGTCGGGGACCGCTATGAGGCAGCATTCCGCGCGCTATGCTTATCCGTACACAGAAACGCGATATGTTTCGACTCCGTACCTGCATGGTAGCTGGAACGGCCCCCGGCACAGCATCCCTGTTAGCCATCAAAAGGGAGGGCCAGTGCGGGCTCTTAAGCGTCACTCCTTCATCCCCAGGTCGAGTATATCATTTGCCTTCCTCTCCCATTTCCGCATGCAATCCTACTGTCTACACGTCTGGAGAGCACTTGGGTCGCTTTAGCGTCCCCCAGTCTACACCCAAGCCCCCGCACACTCTGCAACACGCACCCATTCTCCTCCTTGAATTTGGCAATCTTCACTTTGATGAGCTTCAGCACACGCTCTACTGCTCCCGGCTTGCAATTGCAGCAGGCTTCACAATCTTGTTTCGATACCATGAAGCCTAACCGCTTGAACACTTTCGCGTTCATTGTGTTCCAGTTGTACATTTTCTGCTGCAGCCCATTTGCGGAGCTGGAAGGGGAATAGGAAGGCCTAGAATGGGTTACAAACGTCTTTGACAGTTCTTCTGTTAGCGGTATACAGTCACGCACCTATAATTGTGAAGTTCGACGATCTTGGGATAAAAATGGTGAATTACTTCCGCCATAAGGACTGTGGAGCAGGTCGGCAGTTCAAGGAGCGCAATTGTTGGCCAAAGTCCGACGTGGTTTCGTCCATCAGAAGACTCACCACCATCGCTAAAGTCGCGGGCTATGTTTCGTTTGGGCCGTGAAAGAGGGATTTCGTCCACCCAAGTGTAAAGCCCCTGCAGCTCCGACTCGTGAACGTCCATGGCGCCAGTGGTGAGTCGTGTTTATATACTCAATTGTTACGTATGTAATGCAGCGTCTGCTATGAAAAACTGTGCACGGACTGCAGCTGGGAAGGACTGCGATTCACCTTTAAAGCAGGTAAGAAGTTCAAGGTCACCTTAAAACGTTCGTGTCTGTTGTCAAAAATTTCGTCAACGTACTTGGTAGTTATATGTAACTTGGTAAATTTGATGTAGACGTCGTGGTCAAACATGCCGTAGAAGATAGAGCTGGCGATGGTCTGGAAATGCAAGATGTACGTCTGGATGCATCGTAAGCATGTAATAGCTGGGCCAAATAAATCTGAACTATCAGCTGTCGCCCCGGATTCGTTGTTGGCAACCGCAAGAGCCAACCGACTCTCTGCCTACCCCACTCTCAATAAGGGGCAACGGCTCATACCTACATAGCCCTTAACCAGCGAACTTAAATCCGATAAAGAAAGGTTCTTATAATCGCGATATAATACTATCTCCATTCCTGTCCTCTGCGTCCTTCGGGCTTCTGCAAGCTGAGTTTGAGGCATGCAATGCAATGCAAAACACATTATGTGACCGCCCAAACGACAAGAAGCCAGCACCACCTCTATTCCACTGCTAAGAAAAGTGATTCCCAAACGGCATGCCAGGAAGTAGAAAAAATCGCGGGAAAAGAGCCGTATGTATGCGTCAGGAGTCAAACCGCAAACCGCCTATGTAAGTAGCCTATTATCCCGAGAGGCAAGCGATATGTTGGCCTAACGTCCGAGTGTTTACAAGAGCATAAAAGCGTAGGGCGCCCAAAACTACACAGCATGGCCAAAATTGTGCGGCTCCAAAACATGCGGAAACGTATGCCCTCATCTGGCCGTCGTCATCTTGGCGTACATGGCTGCGCCTATTCCAGCGACCGCAAGTATGCCGCCGATGGCTATTGGCCACATGGGTGTCATGGCGTGAGCTGAAACGTCAAATACGCCTTTGACACAAATGAGGTCCCCCTGCTTCAAGTTCATCCCGATGCCTGGATTGAGCTGGTAAAACTGCAGTAGGGGCAATGGGGCAGGATTCGTGCTTGGTCAAACACTCGCTCAGCAGCGTGCGTTGTCGTGTTGTTTTCCAGGCATCAGCACGTAATTAGCTAAACTGTCTTCTGCTTTCAGTACGAAGATCCATCACGAACCGGTTCCAAAGGACTGGGGGCTTTATGGCACGTGATACTGGTATTTGAGGGGAGGGGACGACAGCTCATCCATAAAGCCCGCAGCACCTGTTATCTACACGTCGGGTAAGTTTCAACTACCGTTCCTTACAAGTCGCAATAATAAGGGCAACGGTAATATGAACACTGGACGGAGTAGAACGATGCACGTGCGAAGAGCGCTGTGTGGCACGTTATGGGGCTTGTGAAAAATGACATAGCTTGGTAGAGGGAATAAATGTGTCTTACGCAAATGCCAGTCTCAAGACCGGCACATATTTTCTTGGAGATACCGAAACCCGCCAAGAATATCTCGTTCCAGGCGGACAAACCTGGTGTTGGTTGATGGTGAACATTTTGAACATCATCTCTAGGGACTCATAGCCCTGCACCTCGTACACCTCTTGGCAATCGATGCCTTTGGACCAAAATTGCTTCTTGGTTTCCATGCTCATTGACCCTGCGGCGCGGGTCCCGGACGATGTAAGAACACAACTGTGCCGAAGGAAGCTACTGCTGCTAGCGCGGCGCCCAAGCCAGGTAGCTAAGCTGTTGTGGCAAGATGAAGCCCGTTGGGGGGTGAACATTAGGAAATTGCCTCGTGGGACAGGGACCTGGTATGGATAACCAGGGATGATGTATAAGATATGCGGACTTACGGAAGTATGTAAATATGCATAACTGTAACCAATTATTTCAGACTTCAGACTCCTCACCTCCAGCTACCGATAGGAGATGCTGCTGATGAAACTGGAAATACACCACAGCACCGACCACGGCAGCGATTAGAGTGCCGAACACAGCTACAGTCCGTTTCTTCATCTTTACAGTACCGATTTATACCTTAAGCAATATGATTGGGATATAATGATTAACAGGTGCTATTATTTGTTACCTCATCGCGACACGCCAACAGGTCCCTCAGCGAGGGTTTTGCTTGCATAGAATCACAAGCAAGTGGATAACTATATGGCAGAAAACAAGCGCTAACTACGTCTTTTTTTAAGACAGAGCAGTTTTGATAGCAGTCGTTGCGATGGACTGATCATTGCTGCAGTACAGACAGGGCGCTAAAGGCAACCATGCAAGATGATAAAGATGTCGAGCCCTTCCACGGCTGCACTCATGTTACGGGGATGGTTACAGTTTAGGGTATGGCGAGACAGGTGCTTATAGACAAATGGAACGGTGCGCAGGATGTGCGTTTAAGCACGGCGCTGGACCTAGACCTTTCGGACACGACTTTGTATCGGCTTGGTCGTCTTGTAATAACATCTGTGCGCTTGCACGACGTTGGGCTAGTCGGGTGAGTCCCTGGTTGCCACATGGTCAGCGCTTGCCCAAAGTCCACGCGGTTGGGTTGGAGGCGGCCGCTCCTCAACCTTTCCCCTACTTAACGGTTAGACAATATAACTCCTTTCATGCTCGTCCTTCGGCATGCGTTCCACAGAGGGAAGGAGCCAGTTAACGCGGCGTCCGAGGCGCCAAGCGATACCGAAGCATCTTCCTTGTCTGCTGAGCTAGCCAGTTTGGGCTTGCCAACAGCTTTTGGAAAAAAGGTATGATCTTATGAACTCAACGCTTGGAGGTAATCCATTGGTAACCTGTCGGGTTCCCCCCTGGTAGGGAAGCAGTCGTCTCGAACGTAGGACGCCTGGTGGCTCGCTCAAGAGCAGTCGCCTTGCCCACAAAGGTAGGTGCCCATCTATCATGTCCCGTGAAAGAGAGCCAGACTGGCTGCTGGAAGCCGCCTTGAAAGGCAGTTGCTGAAAGGGTGGGGTAGTGGTACGTTTTGCCACTTTGCAAACCCCAACCCCATTAGTCCTTCCGTTCCCGCCCCTCCACCTTTGATGGCCGCTTGCTCAGGCGAGCTCAGGCAGTCAGGATCCCGCAAGGGGTCACTGGGCGGCGTGCACGGCATTGGCGGTTTTGCGGGTAGCCACCCCAAAACACCGTGGCTCCGGGGCTTTGACGAGCAGTGGGGATGTCATTATTATTACAACACCAAGACAAAGGTACACAGACTGTTACTACGTGACCGACATGACTTGATATGTTTTTGTATGTGGACGGGATAGATCCCGTGTGCAGTGCGCCTGAAACCCTTTCGGCCCTCACCCCTTCCGATACCCTCGTTAAACAAAACATGCTTTAGTCTTCTAACAACAACTCTTTTGCTTATTTGACATGTACTAATACTCGTCGTCGTGTTGCTTCCGAAGCATATTTTCCAAACCCCTGATGCACCTCATCAGTAGTTGGCCACATCTTGTACCCAGTGGCGTTCATGTGCCGTTCCATTCCGCCATGTGCCTGGCCTCGCCGTAAGGCCTGAATGACCTGCACACTCATGGCCCTCCCGCTAAGCCTGTGTACGCCAAGTGTCTGGTGTGAGGTCGTCGTCTCCATGACCGAGCCGGATTACGCCATGTCCCGCTACAGGAATCCGTTTGGGAAGCGCCGCCTGAGGGCTTCGTGCCCTGGGAGGAGGCCGCCGAGGTGGCAGACGGGGCGGATGAGGAGGCGCAGAGGGACGTGCGGGAGTCTAGTATGGCGGCTGACCGACCGCAGCAGCTGACACTAGACAATTGTAATGGGGCAGGTGCCGCACGCAGCAGCGTACTATCAGGAGCCGGGACAGATGGAACCACGGGGACAGAACGCGATGCCGCCACCGGCGCTGCGGCGACTCCTGGAGGTGAAGCAGAGGCCAGAGCGCCGGGTCCCGCTCCACGCATGCTCACGGAGGAGGACTTGCTGCGAGAGATGGGATTGTGGCAGGATATCGGGGGTTCCCAGGCGGGTGAGGGCCTTCGGAGCCAAGCTGGCGTAACGGCAGGATCAGCACCACCACCACCAATGGCACAGGCGATGGGTGCCAGCGGCGGAGCTGCAGGCGAGCCGTCTGGCGCTGGGGCCGGAGCGGGCGAACTTTCCCAGGGTGCCGCTGCTGGTGCTGTGGCCGGCGGCGACTGCCTAGGGGCTGGGCTCTTGGTAAACCTCCTTCGCTCGTCGGCGTCGCAGCTGCAGCAGCAGCAACCCAGCTCTGCTGTGATGACGCAGACGCCGCAGCGAGTCGTGCCTCCAACAGCCTTGTCTGAGGAGCAGCTCCTGGCGCGGCTTTCTTTGAGCAAATCGCTGCTGATGCCCATGCCGCCGCCGCCACCAGTGCCCGCCCCGCCGCCGCCGAGTCCGCCCCCACCGCCGGCCGTGGCCCACACTGACTCGGTCTCGGGCACAGCAGCACCAGCCTCTTCCGATGCCCCTGAAGCCCCTCCTCGGATGCTGACAGAAGAGGACATCCTTCGTAGCATGGGTTTGCTGCCGGCAAGCCCGGAGCTTGGTGGGGGCCGAACCCCAGTAAAGGAGCCTCGGCCTGCATCGTCATTGGCTCAGGCTTTCCCCCCTGGGACGAAACCGCCTCCCCCACCTCCGGGGTTCAGTCCCGTGCAAGGCCTGGCTGCTGTAACAGCTAAATATAGCAGCCCCAAATCAAACGATTTTGACGGCTTTCAGTCACCACCACCCCCACAGCAGCAGCAGCAGCAGCAGCATGGAGGCGACCGTCCGCCGCCCTACCCCATACACCTGCAACCTAACCAGGAACGGCATCCACATGCTGGCCACCAAGCGGTCCAATATAACCCACTGGCACCGCCTGGCTCCGGAGCCGCCCCCCGGCTGCATCTGCCACACGGATTCCACTCGGTCCCGCACCCCCAAAGCCTTTACGGGCACGACATGAGCCACCACCCGCATCGGCGCCCTCATCTGCCCGGCCCTCCTGGGGGATTTCCCCATCCGCATCCACTGCCATTCAACCATGGCAACGCGGCTGGTGTCCCACATATGGGTTTGGGGCTATCACTGCCACCGCCGCCACCGGGATTTGGCCATCCGCCGCCCTTCCCGCCGCCGCTGCCCCCTCCTGTGGACATGTGGTCCCATCCCGGAGGCCCCTTTGGGCCACCACTCATGCCAGTCCTACCGCCGCCGCCATCATCCCCACCGCCTCTGGGATTCGGCCTGCCCCAGGCGGGGCCTGCCATGCCATACGGTCCCCTGCCCTACCCTTACGCGGGGCATCCATACCCTCCTTATGACATGCCGCCATACGGAATGCCACCTAGCCGCCCAGCGCCAGCAACGCTTCCGCCACCTTTCCTGATGAGTGGCTGCCCGCCCGGCCCAGTACCGCAACCATCAAGCGCCGAAATAACTCTCGATGGCGGTCTGGTGACGCCTCCACAACAACACCATCACGCTCCCCAACCCCTGCCTGGGAGCCACCTGCACAATCACGATCATTACCAGCCGCAGCGACAGCAGCCAGAACATCTTAATCGCCATAATGAGCAGCAGCAGCAGCAGCAACCACCTTTAGCGTCACAGGTGTGCGTAGATGCAGACACTGTGGCATCAGGGCAGCCGGGTGCGGAAAAGGGCTTGGACGTTAACCGCCGGGCCGTAACGTGGACACTGGAAGAGCTGGAGCGGCAACTTGAAGTTATGGTGGGAACGGTGACAACAGAGGAGGATGGCGCACCTGCCGTGACAGCGCCAGCTGGGCAGCGACAGGAGGTCAGGGAGGGAGCTGAGCCTGGATTGAAGGGGCCAGGGCCCGCGGAAGATCGACAGAGGCGGCAAAAAGGCGGTAACGACAAGGCGCAGCAGCTGCAGCAGCATGTGGTCAGGCACCCGGGTACGGCTGTCGGCAGACGCCGTACCGGGACAGGCAGGTCTGCCGGAGCCACGACAGAAGCAAGCTCTGCAGACAATAATGATGATGACACGGCGTTTTATGACACTTTCGCCAATGGTGCCATCACCGCTGCGGCGGCTGCAATAGCCGGGACGGCGACTCCTCTCCCTCAACGCGTGGGCACCGCGGCTAATGCCCTGGTGGGCGAGGATGACGGGTACGATGTCTTGAGGGAAGGAGGTGGGGAGGGAGGGAGGGAAAAAGTCTGGCGGGGATGATAACGCTAAAGACATGGAAGGAGGTGCAATTCTTTTTTTGACGGCCGAATGGAAGGAGCGCTGTCCACTTTTATTTACAGAGGTCTTACAGCGGGAACACTTGCCGCCGGAGTGCATGTTGTATGGCAGCGTTTTGAACGTCTGTTGTGATGGGACTGTGTCCCAATGCCTTCAAATCGTCCTCATCCAACGCCACGGCACACCCGGCATGCGGCTTCACCACTTCGTCCGCGGCGTCATGTGTGGCGCGGGCCTAGTTCCCCCTATTCACTGACCCCATGCCGCTCGGCTAATCATCTCGCCTCGGCTTGACCTGCCCCTTGCAGCACGCGGCGAGTCGCGCTGGACCCCAACACTGCGGCTTTCGTGCGCAAGTTACTGCCACGCAGCGCCGCCAAATATTGGATGCAGCGCTATAGTCTGTTTAGTCGCTTTGATAGCGCGGTCCGGCTGGACACGGAGGGCTGGTGGTCTGTCACACCGGAGGTGCGGCTCAGTCACATACCCACGCCGTCGGAATGCCCAGACTTGGGTCTTCACGCCACCTTGATGTCGATGTCGACTCCTCAAAGTTTCCCCACAGCAAGTCCTACTTACGTTTTCCCTGAAGACACCTGCGTCAACTTTCAAATGCCGGGCTCACCCTGTCTCAGGATCCTTCCTTTCCATGGCCTCGGTTTCTATTTTCTGTTTTCTCACGCCAAGGCGTCGGCTCTGCAGAATTTTAGTTAATCGCGCCTGCTGGAAATGGTTCATTTGTCCCTCAGGTTCTTGCTGCGCACCAGGCTAAGCGGTCCAAGGAGATGTGCGCACGCGGGCTGGTAGCTATGGACGCGTGTTGCGGCTGTGGTGGCAACCTGATTCAGATGGCGGGGTTGTTCGCAGTAGTGCTGGGGGTAGAGATCTCTCCCAAGCGTGTGGAAATGGCGCGTCACAACGCAGGTCAGTGCAGCGCGTGGCGCAGAAATTATCCCGTGCACCTCGGTCGCTGCGTGGGTTGCCTGTGTGCCCTATCTTCGCTCAAGGTTGCTCGAAGCCCCATGCACACAGGCCCACGAACCGGTTGATCGGATTGCCAATTGTCCCACTGCCAATGCACGCCAACGCTTTTGACTCCAGGTGTGTACGGTGTGGAGCATAAGTGTCAGCTCCTATGTGCGGATTTCTTCAAGGTGGCTGCCGGCATAAAGGTAGGACGGGGTTGTGGCACGGGAGCTTTGTGTGAACATGAACCCCTTCGCCCCTCTCCATGACACTTTCACACAACGAATATGACGCAACGCGATAGATGGTAAAGGCCAAGTAGCCCTTACCTTACGGCTGACATTCGAAATGGCTCCTTGGTTTTATATGTGTGCCATCAGTCGGTCGGCGGAGCTCAATTCGTCCGTCCTGCACCTCTGGCTGGCGTCTGATCCATGCTGGCTGCCCTACCCTGCCATATGCTGTCCTGTCCTGTCCTGTCATGCCCAACCGTGTCGCTACGAGTGACGCCTGTTTGTGTGCGTTTCTTTCGCGACGTTCCCCCAAATGTACCGCAGGTAGACTCTCTGTTCATGTCTCCTCCCTGGGGAGGCCCCAAGTACCAACACGTCAACACCTTCGACGTGTTCTTTCCGTTGGTGGGCTTCAACAAATCCCTGCTGCGGCTGCTGGACGTGAGCCTTAATTGCGTGCGGGAACAGGATGGCGTGGTGGTGGTGTTCCTGCCCCGCAACACCGACTTGCAGCAGCTGGCTGCGGTGGTTCCGGAGCATGCGGTGTGGGAGGTGGAGCGAGCTTACGTCAATAATAAACTGAAGGGCATCACCCTCTACTGCCACCCGGGCCGCACGTCCGATGAACCCAACGTGCGGATGGAAGCAGAGGCAGAGTACTTGCTGCAGGGGCCGGCACGGGTGGAGGTTGCTGTCGCAGCGGGGTAGGAGGGGTAAGAGGGCAGAAGCCGGGGCCACGGAGAGTGTGGGGCATCGGAAAGCCACACTGCCCAGCGGCGGATTAGCGATGCGCGCCCCGGGATGAACGTCAGGCGATCCGGGGAGGCGTTTATGTGAGCCTGCACGGTTTGCATGAGATGCGGCGATGTGGCCGAGTGATGTTTGGCGGTACCATGTCCTTTAGTATGCCTTTTTTCTAGGTGCGCTGAGTGTATTAGGCCCTGGAAGTGGGAGGGATCTGGGAAGTTTGGTCCAAAAGAAACCCATGGGGGAATTTGCGGCTGCATGGCCGGAGGTTGTTTTGTATTGGGAAACCCGCTCCCGTATGTCGGAGCCCGTGCGGTGGGAGCATATGAGAAAGCCGCGACCAGTTGAGGACGCGGACGAGTGTACTAGGCACAGGCGTCATTCCGCTTTTTCTCTCCCTTCCCCCCTCGCTGCTTTTGTACCTTTGTCTTAATGTAGTTGTCTGGATACGCTTGCTTGACGCTTGCTAGGTGCGCCGCAGTTCTCCTGGCGTGAATTAGTGTTTGTTCCAGATTAGTATGAAGTATGAAGCAAGCAGTGCACCCGTCATATGCCATGTGAATGGCATGTGCTAATTTGCCCCAGGCCTACCTCACCTAGCCCTTTCGGCTACAGCAGGCGTAGAAGCCTACGAGTTTTTCGGGTTGAGCGCCGACTGCGGTGGCCACGCTGCAACTTTCACAGGGGGTTGCTTTCTAGGAAGGTGTATTCCGCTGATTATATCCGCCTGCTGTCTGAACATTCCTGCGGTGCGCTCATGAGAGTCTAGGCGCCTTGGTGCGGCCCGGGCAGACGGCCCAACCCCCGTAAGGCCAAGCCTCCAGAACTTAGGGACAGAAGCCGGGCCCCGTATCCATCTACCTTGGGTGTTCAATGACCTCATGCGTCCTTAGTGCGCCACTTGGACAGTTGCAAGCTGCTACTGCTACCCACCTGTTATGTGAAGGCATGAGACTCGCGTGCTTAGCAACTAAAGCCGCGACCGACATTCAATTGCATATGCTGTAGGCGACATGCACTGCTCCATTTCGTGGAGGTTTAGCTACCTCGTTGTACGCTCCTATTCCTTAATGAATGAAGACCTCCCGGACTGTGTTTCTAGCGGCGGCGCGGTGTTTGTGGATCGGCGCGACACATTTGACTATGAATGTTATGCATTTACCTGCCTTTGTGGGGATTTCGTTTTGGGTTGTGGGATATTGTTCAGCTGGCAGGTTTCGTTACGCGGCGAGGATTGTGTGTGTTGGGGGGGAATGGAACCCTTGCGCTTGGTTCTCAGGTGGTTCTTAGGCACAGTGTTGCCCCGCCGGACGCTTGAGGGTCAAGCTTTCGTGAAAATGTGGTACCATTGGGGCCCAGCTACGGTATGTAGGTACGGCCTAGAAGGGCACTGGAGGTTTGCTGGTGTGTGTCCAATCAGGTCGTGTCATTGACTGTGCCGTCACACGGAAAGGTGAGGTTGGACTTGCTAGGACTTCGCGGCCACGATAACGTCGATTTTGACATCGCGGTCAGCTGAGATGTATTCACGTGTGCTTTTAGGACGCGGCGCAAGTGTCCGTGCGTTTGCGTGTATATTTTCGCCACAGTCGCTTAAGCGATGGTAGATACCAGGAGTACGGCAACACAGGAAGGCGCGTGGTACCTGGGGTTTACACTTTGCCTGTTACGTGAATAGGAGGGAGGGTCAGTGACGTCGTGTGTTGCAAGAGCGAGAACCGGCTGTCCCTGGTGATGCACAATTTGGTGTGCAGCGTTCTTTATGCAATATTTTAGTTCGGACTTCGCGCCTTTCTCGGCCGGCAAACCTTCCGGAAAGACGTGCCATGATATACTGTACATATACATACGTTTGGTGCTTCAGGCTGCATTTATTGTGCGGCGCTGTCGTGTGCGCGGTTGGTCAGTTACGGTTGCTGTAACGAGGGATCGCAAATGCGCCAGGTTGACAACCGCAATTAGGATTCTCTCTGGCGCGTGTGATGCCGACGGGCTGCGGGGCACTCCGCTGGCACGAGTGCTTTATAGCTTTCCGTGCACCCTTGGCTGTTATGTTCTGGACGTGTCTTAGGAGCCTTGGGGTCTATCCTCGCCTCGTTCCGGCGCTGCTGCAGCACCTCGCTTAAGTCATACATACGTCAATGCTTGGTTCATTTTGGCGCGGGAGGCACGGACTGTAATACGATATTGGAAGGAGGTCATGCTTGGAGTGCTAATGTGTTTGGAGGAATTAAGTGGTTCCCTGAGTCGGTGGCAGCAGCGACTCGGATGGAATAATGGCGAGAAAAATGGCAAAATCCATGCTGGGCTTTTTGCCATCGGGCCTCATTTCAGGGTTCATGGCTTTGCTTGACGTGTATTGCTGGCGCTACCAACGGGCGCCCGCACCCGTCCTAGGTCTGTCGTGGCAGAAGATGTACATCATACACCTTTTGGAGGTGCATTTGCATTCGCCAAACTGTTTTGTGAAGGGGAGTGGATGAACGGCTGCATACAGCATGAACCAGATCATGCTGCTGTACGGGCGTGTTGGCCCCTGTACGTGTAATATACCTTAAATGTTGGGATTTGACCCGGTGGTAAGAAGGGGTTGTTGATGTGCGCATGCTGGGGAATCTATGGCAATTACGGTCCTTGGAGTCGCGTTATGCGGCATGCACTTCCCAACGCCTTCTATACAATCAAAATCGCGCAACTGTTGTGGGCAAAAGACTGAATGCTCCTAAGCTCCCTCAGCGGTATGGTGATGCGGTACGATACCGACCACAACCGATCACTTTGAACAGGGTCCCCTGACTGTCTAGAAGGCCCATCGGTATCGATTTACGTATGAGCAAATTGATTGACATGGCCCAGCGTCATGTGTATCTGCAGTGCCAGCTACCAACGGTACCACATGGGACGTGGAGCTGGACGGGAATAGAAGCGGGGCCGAGTCCTTTCCCAGGTTGGTTCATGCCAGGAGTAATTTGAGCGTGCCCAAAGAAGCGGCAATGGCTCAGAAAAGTACCCAACCTCGCCACTATCCTCCCCAAGCCAACAGGGGAAGCTCTTGCCGGCTCTCACAAGTAACGTCCCCTGGTACGATTCAAGCACGCTCTGCAACCAAGGTGCACGCACTCTATCACAATGCACTCCGTGCTCCAATAAATGTTCATCAACCAACCAACCAACCAAACGAAATAACGGCACCACGTGAGATTGAACACCTCCGCGCAATAGCTCAACGATCGATTGGGTCATGCCCTTACAGGACTAGTTCTTGCCAACTGCAATTAGGCTAAGGAACAACTAAAATTGCCAACTGCAATACTCAACACGCTGCGCTGCCTCCGGCCCATTCCGGCTCTGAGTGCAGCCGGCTGTCAGGGTACGTCCACAGCCGCCGAAAACGCTTACGGTGTTGCCCAACCGTCTGGAAGATTTCCTTCCCGTGTTGAGCCCGCTCTCATTTCTCCCTAACGTCACACGTATCACGTAGCTACAAAATTTAACCCACTCCTGCTGTCATGCTACCGTTTTTCACCCGCGCTTGGGTCCTCCTTTATGTCTCAAATAAAGAAGCTCGCATGGCCCCCGCCGGGGCTTTCCGCCGAAGAGTCTATGTACTGTATATGTATCCAATGATGCCACGGGGGCGGCGATAACCGGTCGTCGTACAGGTCACACAACGGCCCCCGGGTCGTTGGGTCGTCACGTGTCAAACAACAAGCAACAACGCGAAGCCGCCGGCAGGGAGTCACGGCCCGCCAAAGGCCGTCTGCAGGTTGTCCAGCTGTGCCATTATTACTTCAGGTCGCAGATGCTCCAAAAAGTCCAGTCGACCTGGCAAAGCCTGGTGAGGACATGAAAGGTGTGGTGGACACCAATACGAACGAATCCATGCACGGTGTATCGTATCCGGCATTCCGTGTTGGCGCCATTCGTACCAACCTTGCACCCCTCGTTACTTGTTCAGGAAGAGGTTCACCTTCCGAGCGTAATCAATGTAGCCTTCCTGGTTGACCTCCAACGAGTTGACCTGCAAGGGGGACGCAAAGGAGGGGCTCATAGTCGGACGACGAAAGGACTAGACGACATGACAACCAGCGATGTAGGCAGGTACCACTACCATGAGATGGCAAATCAGCAAATGATCTCCAAAGAGAGGATCTCGAGGAATAACGACCTGCGTCGACAGCACCGGGACCACGTGCAGCGCAAAATAGCCTGCTGACAAACCCCTAGCTCCTGACTGAACTGCCTTGCGTCACATCCCCTGCCTCCGTCCCTCCGCCAGTCCTCATTTAAATGTGTCCGGACCTCCACATCTCCGTACTTTTCAAACGCTTCAACACTTCACGAACGCTTCAACCCACCAATCGCATGACCTCCTCCTCCGGCATCTTGCCGTTGCAATATTGGATCTGCAGAAGAGGGCGCGCAGCAGGATCCAGGCGTTGTTATGACAACTGAAGGTTGGGGCGTGGACCCGCAGTGGACGCAAAGAAAGCTAGGAGAGGCTCACGGAGAGTTTTGGTTTGGTTTGGTTTTGGATGTATGGACGTGGCGGGCTTCCGCCTTCCCTGGAGCTCCCAGAGACTCCCACTGCCACGGCAGTGACGGTGGGCAGTAAACCCCATACCCGAAGCTCATCTCAAACCCGTCCGGTGCTCCCCATAACCGCCCCAAGCCCAGTAAGTACCCACCAGCGCTCTCTCAAGCGCCTCTGGGGAGATGCACCCGGGCGGGGCGTCGCGATCAGCAAACAACCGGAATGCGCGCATCACATCAGATTTCTTGTACGGTAAATCCTGTGGCTTGGCCATCACCTATAGAAGCATTATGGTAGCCAGGTTTAAACAAAGCCGGCTTCAAAACTCTCGTATTAGTATGCGTATTATAACCGGGGTGGCGCTTGCAGTCAGGTTCCCCGTCGGCGTCCTGGGAGCGGAGTACGTGTATATCTAGAGTACACTGAACCACCGCAAGAAAGACTCGGAAAGAGGAAGAACACTTGTCCCTGCATTTGTACGGCCTCCCGAGGCCCTAACCCATATTGATATCGAGGCCAATAATGCGGGTGACGACGACCAACCATGTGACCAGCTCTACTCTACCGCTGCCCGCACCTGTAGGAACTCTTGAAAGTCAATTTGGCCGTCTCCCGAGTGATCAATCTCCGAAATCATCTGGTCCAAGTCCTCCTGTTTGACCTTCATACCCAACATGTCCATCAGGTTCTTCACCTGTGAGGCGGAGGAGGGAGGGGGTTAATAATGGCGAGGGAGGGGAAGGATAAAATCTGGCATGCCACACGTGGAATGCAACAGCGGGAGCACATGAGGCGGGCACACGCCACCACGTAGGGATTGTTACAGCAGGTGGCCGAGATTCGGGGAAAAAGATTGGCTTCGTCACATGAAGCGCAGAGAACGGCAGAAAATGTCTAGGGGTATGGCAAAATGGGAAACAGTGGGGATGCGGATGGAATCTTGACTAATGGGAAAACGAGAAATGCGTGAAATGCGTGATGCACTCCGGCACATGGTAACTGTATCTGTGTATCTCGCACCTCCTCAACGCTTAAAGTCCCCCCTTTGTCTTTGTCCATAAGGTCGAAGACCTGAAAATGGGGATATGCAAGGGACACCAGTTTCAGCAGGGCCGGTGTTCAGCTGCATAGGCAGGACAAACAGCTATTTGGACCAGCTGCACTCACCTCTTTTAAGTCTGCAATCTCCTGAGCCGATAACTCCAATGACAATCCCTCCTGGAAGGTGAAAAACCGTGCGGTGCGGTTGTGGCCAAGCCTGTCATAACATGGAACATAGTAACAATAGCAAGGCTTGAAACAAGTACACTAACCCTGTTTGGCATTTTGAATTCAACGTGTAGTAAAAATTCTGGGTGCAAGGATGCAGTAGACCGCCTCCCCCGGGGACCGAAGGATGGTATGCGGAACACGGTAATTCTGGATCCTTCTTAAGGAAATTAGTATATATTCCATCGATTTTTATTATTTTTCTGTGGAAATGTAATTGTTTCCGGGTTCGACTATGGGATTGGCAGAAACGTCGTACGCTTGGCCTTCGTAAGCTTGGAATATTGACTCCGCTGTACATCTTTGCCTGCTATCTCTTGGTCAATTTCTAAATTACTTTCGATGTTAAAGGATAGGTAAAAATGCATCGCTACCAAATAAGTGCTTACGGCAACCAAAACAAGACTCTCCAGGCTGCCTGCGCTCTTCGCAGAAGGTACGGTCAAGCGTTCAGTATAATGCTTGAAAAATATGAATAAGAAAACAAATATATTTTATACATATTAGTCCAAAATACTTCAACGCGATTGCACACCATATCTACCGCTTCCCTGTCCGCACTTCGTCACCGGCCCGTTGTCCTGCCGAATTACAGATGCGACGGCCAAGAAGATATGACCATGACCAAGCTGATTGAGATATGCAAGGAGTCGGGACTTCCGGTTTCACCCCTGGCGGTGACAAGGCTTGAACTTAACTGTCAGCTTTTCACGCGTATTGGCGAATGTATCGCTGAGTACAGGTAAAATCTTAAATTGCCTCACGCCTTCCCTCGAAACCCCTAACCTGATCCCAGAACATAAGTGTGCAGCCTCACTTGAATGTTTATCAGCTTGTTCATTCTACTCCTTGTCCCTGCCCCACCTCGTCGCGTAGGGCAGCATCTTGCCATTGCTGCGCTCTTCCCCCTTTCCCCCTTCTCCCTTTACCCGACTTCTACGCGGATTCAATCGGCTCTCTTGCCGATTATTCGCGTTTCATCTTCCCTGCCCTCTTGTCTCCCCTTCTCGTCTCCCCCTGCCATACGGTAATATGTTACTGCCACGTCCGCCTCGCCACGCCAGGGACGTCCAGCAATTACACCTGGATCGGAACCGCATCAGCCGCATCGAGAACCTGACTTCACTGCAGCACCTGCGATGTCTGTACCTGCAGGTAGAGGTGGGACTTCTTTTCCCGAGCCTGGTTCAGAGTCCTTAGTATCGTATTGTTTCTCGTTCATTACGTTAGCATAGAGGTCCAGGGCGTATAGAGGGGGGAGCGGGCTGATAGCAGATTCCAAAATTGGATCCGACTAAAGCGCATCGCGGCCTTATAGACAAGCTCTCTTTGTCTGCGCCACCTCATGCACCACCTCATGCACCACTTGACAGCAAAGACGGCACATCTTGGCAGCCGCAATTCTTTTTGTATTGCCGCCTCGTTTGCACCCCCAAGCTCGCCCCTTACTAGCGGTTCTCCTTGCTAAGGCCAACCCCCCTCTACCCGAGAACCTCAGACTGCCTCAACGCCCTGTCGTACAGGGCAACGCCATTCGCACCATTGAGGGTCTGGATGGCCTGTCACAGCTACGGTTACTGAACCTGTCCGGTAACTCCATCACCCGTCTCAGCGGCCTGGATCGACTTCCCCGCTTGGAGGCCCTGTTGGTGCGTCCGGGCGTGCGGGAGCGCACTCGTTTCTGACCATGAAATAAGTATCTGATTCGTACCCACTTTGGGGATCAGAACTGCATCCAGGCCTTGGATGGATTGGCGTCTAGATGCGGGGCGGTCGGCTCCAGTTTCTGGCTCGTGTTATTTTTAAAGGGTTCTCTCCTTTTTTCTCTTCTCTGCTCTGGGCCGATCATTGTTAGTGGACCTCAGTGCAGGTCTGAGGACATAACGTCGTCTGGGAAGTGGGAACATAACTGTACGGCATTTACCGTAAGGCACTTACTATTTATTAATTGGAATGCACAGAGCCACACGCACATTCTCAGCCTTTCAGCAAAACTCATTAGCCCTAGCCTTACAGGTTCCCCTGGTTACCGCCGCCCCCTTCTACTGCCGTCCCAGTTGTTCAACCCCACGTCCCCAGTAATGAACAGCCGTATCCGCCCAACCGATGCAGGTTTCGGATAACCGGCTGTCAGACGGCCCCAGCATTCAGCACTTGGCTGGCTGTAGCGCGCTTTGCGAGGTCAGGCATCGGAGGTTTGTGGATGAGAGGTCGGCGGCTGCCATTTTGGGGATTGGGGGATTAACAAAATAGCTCGAGAGTAGTCCCACTAGAGCTTCTCAGCCTTCTTGGTAAAACGGAGAAGGAGGAGGACCTGATGTTCCGGGGGACGCAACCCAGGCGAACGGGAACCAGAAGGATAAAGGACGTTAAGGATGTCACGGCATAACGTGTTACCTGCACAACGCGTGACCTCCAACTATCGCTACTACCTCCAAATTTGCCATCTAGGGACTGACACGGACTGTGTCATGACAGGGGCGTTCAGGAATGCGTTGGGTACGTTTCCGTGGAATATTGCGCTGTATCAGCCCCAGTCTCGCAGCATGAGGTTGCTGTAATGGCGGCTACAGCGCTTGAAAATATCTAAGGGCGATACAGCAGCGAACGCCTGCGAACCAGCTCTGCCGCTCATAGCAGTGAGACATTGCGATTTGCACGGGTTGCACCACTCCCCAGCTATACCATTCTCCCCTTTTACTTACCATCATCCTGCTCTTCCCATCCCCCCTACAATGCACGCCCACGATGCCACATGTCGTTTGACAGTTGGATTTGGGGCATAACCAACTGGGGGATGCAGAGGCAGTGCTTCAGGTAACCGAACTGCAGCGCAGTCATGGTCGTGGGGGAGTCTCGGCAAAAGGTGACAGCGGGGGCCAAGGCCAAGGGAGCAAACCAAAACGTGTGCGTTTCAAACCCGTCGATGGGCATGTAGATGCATACTTCAATTTGATGGACACGTGGATGTTGGGCGTTTTGGAACCCAGCCGGATGCCCATGCACTGTCGTTCAACGGGGGCTTTACGTTCTTTTTCTGATGACGACCGTCCGCGCCACCCAACTCCCGCGCAAAACCTGGCATCTGCCCAAGCCCCGGATATTACCTGACCTGCACGCAAGCTCCTTCAGGAAGCTGCCAGATAAAAGTTACGCTGTTCTCAGTACCAAGTATTGCCATTGTGTGTTGCAAGCCAAGGCTTGGCAACCACCTACCAACCGCCTGCTGCTATTTCTCCAGGTCCTGGCGGCTATGCCAAGCCTGCAAACCCTAACACTGGCACAGAACCCAATGGCCTCAGCTCAGCAGACGGCGGCGCTGCAGCCGCCGCCAATCGCGCATAAAACCAGTGGCGCCACAGAGGTGGCCTCCACCGACAATATGTCAGAAGCAGGCCGCATTGACGCGGCTGCGAGCGGGCCGGCCCCAGCTCCGCCGCTTGCCTTCTACCGGTAAAAGCCTTTTCAACCGTGACCCGCATAATCAGGGTGACGCCGTAGTGTTGTGACCCACCGTGTCGTTATTTACCCGCGCCACGCGATACGTATTGGGAGTATCGCCAACCTAACGTTGCGCGTGCCATGTCATAATATTGCGCGTTTGCACGATAAGGTGTATAAGTCGGGGGGAAACGAAGGAGACTCGCTGTAGCCTCGCGTTTGCAAAGAGCAAATGTTAGGGAGGGAAATCGAGGAAGGGAAAGGGCAGGGGAGGGAGGGTTTAATTGGACACCCTAAGTGTACCAGGCACTTGGTCCCAAACTATTCCCGGTTTAAAGATATCGCTGCGTCAGATCGCGTCCCCATCCCGTGTCCAATCGCATTGACTCCGTACCATTCTCCGTCAGATGGACACACCGTGGAGCCATCGTCGGTTTACAACCCTGAGCTAAGGAAGACGGTTTAAGCCGAGACCAGACCAGTCGCATCCCGTCTTGCCTTTTCAAACATATTGCGATCTCTGTCTGCCCGTCTGTCTGTCTGTCGATTTGCCGGCCTTGGTGTCTGCAGACGTACTGTGGTTGCGCGTTGTCAGCACTTGACGGCATTGGACCACCGGGCGGTGTTTCCGCAGGAGCGCAGGTGCGTGCAAGCCCGGGACCACCTAGCCGACCCATGACTGTTGTGATTGTGAGGTAATCCCAAGACCCGGCATCATCCATTGCTGGGTCAGCGTGTGGTAGAGAGGGAGTCATGACGTGGGGCCGGGTTCCTCGCTGCGTGTGCAGTTCGGACCAGGGTATCCCCAAACCCCATTCCTCCCCGGCGAAGGTACGCGGAGGCTTGGTGGCAAGAGAACCAGCAGCGGCTGGCGGGGCAGCAGTACAAGGAGCTTGAAGGCTCGGCGGACCAGGGTCCTATGGTGGCGGGCACGGGAGCCAGCCTGCCTGATGGCGCGAAATTGCCAACGGACGTAATCTACCCGGTGAGGCTACGAGGGACTTGCGGACCGGGTGGGGGCGTCCCGCATCTTAGCGGACTCTGCTCATATCGGGCAATGCACATCTGATATGAACTCCCGCGTTGTTGGAAATTTGATTGACTCGCGGGTCCTGGTACGGGTACGGGTCCTGGTACGGGTACGGGTACGGGTCCTGGTACGGGTACGGGTACTGGTGCTGGTATTGGTGCTGGTGCTGCCCTCCTGGTTACTGACGCGTGCGCATCCCTGCGTGCGTGAACCTGCCCTTGTTCATCGCGAACACGACCACCAGCATCACCGCACCCAGCATACCCGGATTCGCAACCGGGGCGCCGCCTTCTCCCCCGAAACGCTGCCATGCGCGACCTGCTGCTTTTGGCTGCCGCCCGCCGCCTCGCTTCCCAGGTCTTAACGCGGCTTGACCCCCGGACACTGGCGGTGGCAGCTCTGAGCTGTCGATTCTGGGCGGCGGTGGCAGCCTTCCCCCTCGCCCGACAGCGGCTGTTGCGAGCTCAGGTGCGGGGTCGTACCCTGACAGGGTTCCTACTTTTGGCAAGGTGTTTGGGAGCCGGGGATCATCGTGAAAGGTAAGAAATATGGGATGCGTCTTGACGGGCTTACGAGGTCTAGGTGTCTGGGTGCTCAGCCGTTCAGGACGCGGCTCAGGTCCCCCGAGGCGGTGTTGCGTCAGGAGCTGGCTGCTAGCTGACTGGAGGCACGCGTGCGCAGTAAGAGGCCCCTCGGGGTTTCACATCTGCTTGGGTGACCCTCAGGGAGCGGTAGGTGGCAGAGGGTGCTGAGTTTCTTGATTAACGTAGCCGCGCCGGCTGTCGTTTACATACCCGCAGAAATGGCTCTGCGGGTACGTGACATGCGGGTACGTGGCATGCGGGTGCGTGACATGCGGGTACGCGAACCCCATGTAGCGGGATCAGTGCTATGTGGTCCCCCTGGTGCGCTGCCCACCCATAGGGCCCGGAATGACACCGGCATCGGCGCATACTTGGCAGCAGGAGTAGACAGGGGAATGAAAGCCTTCATCGCTCAGTTTCTGTTCAACCAATCCTTGTACGAACTGGGGGGAGAATCTGAGACACACGGGGTGGCTTCCCTTGTCCCCGCCGCAGGCAGCACTCTGTGACACAGCAGCGGCCGTTCCCCGGTTAGCAGCCGCGATCATGGGTGTACGGCGAGACGAACTGGACGAGCTGCTTCTGACGTCAGGCCCGTGAGTCCCGGTTGTAGGGCGTCCTGTTTGGGGGGAAAGGGATGCGATTTGTCCTCCTACGCTTTATTGATTGCCCCCTGCGGTCCCCGGGGTCGTCAGTGGGTATCATTGCTGCTGCTTAAACCGTAGTGCTGACCACTGCTGTGGGACTTCCGCCTCAGGAGCTGCGACGAAAGGCCCTTCTAGGTTCACTGATGACCTTCGGCATCATTGCGGTTAGTTCCATACTTGCGGTGTAATGTTGCCCTCGGTCCTGGTCGTGCTGCAGCCCTGCTCGGCCCCTGGTGCAGCTATTCTATGCACTCGAGGTGTTATGGAGGCGTTATCTCCGGAGACGAGCGCGACGAGGGAGACGGCGGAGGCAGTCCTGCTTGGCGCCACTGCAGCAGCAGCAGCAGCAGCAGCAGGTTGAGCAGGCGTATTTGCCACAGAATCATTGGCAATGCCAGAGGGATGAGGCAGCAGGATCGGAGCAGCTGAAGGCGGCGATGCAGCAACACTTACCCGCCGTGAAGTCAGTGGAGACTAGCAGTCCTAAGGGCAGCCGCACCACGACTAGCAGTAGCAGTAACGGCAGCCAGGCCAAGGGAAATGAAGATTGTGAGCTTGAGGCGGGAGAGGGACCCAACTTTAATGCGTTGCGGCACTCGTCGAGTGAGTTCGCGCTCAATGCGCAGCCTTCGGTCGTGGATTCCTCCATGGATTTGGATTCGGATTTGAGTTCAGACGAGGGCGGGGAGGAGATCTCAGATCTGGATCCGGAACCTGTGGATTTGGACAGCCAGACGTGGCGCATGGCTAACTGGGAGGTCGCGTTGGAGCTTCTGCAGGTGGGTGGTTGGGTGGTCACCTCTTGGATCGGGTCGGGCCGGGGGAAACCACGGTCATGCAGGCGCTGGCTGTGATGAAGAGGAAGTAGAGTGGTTGTGTGTGTGTATGTGTGCGACAACCGTGATGATGGACCCTGCCTCAGGTCCCCAGTCATGGCGGTTGTAATGGATCCAGATCCGGATTCAGATCGTTTGTTATTTAATGACGACCAGCTCCCCTAGGAACGCGTATGCATGTATATATACATCGCACCCAAGCAGCCACGTATTTGCTGCCTGCCACTTCTTATATAACTCTGCCCTTACTAACGTCTCCGTCGACCCTGTGGTCGCCTTCGTCGCTGCCGCCGCCGCCGACCCTCTAGCACCGCGATTTCCCACTTCCTGCAATGCTGACGGCGCTGCCACTGGGACCACGCGCACTGGCAGCGCTGCGGTGCCGTACAGGCAGTGCGGATGACCTAGATTTTTACATTCCACAGCTGCGATCCCAGGACGTGGCACGTTTGAACGCCAGTGCCGGCAGGTGTGTCCCCTGTTGGAGAGAAGAATTTAAAATAACCGAAGCATGGAAGCGGTTTCATTTAACCGTTTTCGTTAACCGTTTTCGCTAACCGTTCGTCAACACGGCGACATTCGAAGAAGGTCTGTAGCCACATTCTGAACCCCCTCAGCTCCAAATACGGACAGTGTTGCTCCATCTCTGACCTATATTTGCTACTTCTTCCGTTCTTGCACGTCTTGCTCGTGTATCTGCATCGTCATTGTTACTTAAAAAGGTTCCAGTGTTCTCCGCATCATTTCCTTTTGGATGGGGGTTTTGAGGCCCCTCCCTCCCCTCCTCCTTCCCTGTCTCTCTCTCTCTCTCTTTCTCTCTCTCCCTTCCCTCTCTTTCCCGCATCCTATCCATCTCTTTGCCGCTGGCAGACTGGCAGAGTGGCTCCTCGGTGTCGAGGCCCACTGCCGAGCCGCTCACGAAGCTGATCGGGCGCGGACCTGGTCTTGGCCGAGGCACATGACGGGAAAACACGAAGCTTTTGTGAGCTCCGAAACCCCTCAAAGAGGCCACGGTTTCGAAACCAGGGAAGCTGACAGCAGAGCGGTAGCCAGGGAGGCCCGTGACATCGGCCGTGTAAATCAAAGCCAGTGCGACGCCGCTAGGGACTATGAGAGCCAGGCGGGGGCTGATCAAGCTGCCAGCGGCGGCGGCGGCACCGGCGGTGCCTTAAATGGCTGCGATGTGCCGTACGGTGGCGCGCGTTCCATCGAAAAAGGGGAATCAAGGGATGCTGGGCCGGAGGTGGGGAAGGGCGCGGGTAGCGGAGGGGACGTAGGGATTAGGGGTAGCGCGGATGGGCGGGATGGGGCTCCGGGGATGTCACACGTGGGGGATCTAGATAAAGCGGGAAGGGGCGGCCCTGGGCGTTGGCCCTCTGCTGCCGCAGCTGCACAGAGCATGCGCGACTACGTGGGGGCACTCCTGGAGGAGCGGAGAGCGGAAGCAATGGCCCGTGCGGAGGCAGAAGCTGAAGCACGCGCTGCAGCTGCAGCTGCGGCGGC
Source organism: Volvox africanus (assembly GCA_030268105.1). Taxonomy (NCBI): domain Eukaryota; kingdom Viridiplantae; phylum Chlorophyta; class Chlorophyceae; order Chlamydomonadales; family Volvocaceae; genus Volvox; species Volvox africanus. The sequence goes on from BSDZ01000009.1 coordinate 569,743, forward strand.
TGCGGTGGCCACTGCTGGGACCACTGCAGCAACAGTGCTGCAATTTGTGGACGAACCACGGCCGCTGACCTCGCCGGATCCCCTACGGCTGGGGGGCCACAAGGGGATAGCGGGTATGGTGTTCGGATCGGACACGTCGCGGCCATGCTTTGGTGGAGCGGAGGATTGGGAGGGGGATCACGTGGATGATGACTCAGATGCTACGAGCTCGGTTAGGACAGGTGAGGAGTGGGAGATGGGGCATGAGGACTAAAAAGGGAGAGGGCCATGCCAGGTAGAATGCAGGTCCTGCAATATGACTAGACGCGTACGGTAAGTGATCGGGAAAGGAAGGGGACAAAAAAGCGGTTACAAGAACCAGCGGCGAGGGGTGAGGGATGGTAAATGTGAGATGATGATGCACTAATTGCCGTGCGTATACGGGCTGAAGACGGGGCATAGAGGTGCAACCTTGCAGAGATGCAAACATGGAGCGTGGATGGTTCAGTACAACTGTGGACATTTTACAAATCGACAGAAAGCGTATGGGAAACGGTGCAAGTGAATGATTCTACAGGACAAGCCGTTCTTGGAGAGCACGGCCTGCTTTGCGTGATCAGTGCATATTTTCGGACGTCAAATGCAAAATTCCGTTCCGATGCAAATCGAATAGGACGTATAGGGTCAAGCAGTAAACGACAAATCATGATGTTGCAGGACGAGCTTGCGAATGGAACAAAGAGTATAATGATATAAGAATATTAGTAATAATAATAATACTCAATACAAACAGGAATATACGATGAATCTCAAGGCTCCTGGACGAGCAAGCGAGCAAGTGAGTGGAATAAGGAATATAAGTAATATCAAGGAATAATTTCATGAAGAATCAATGTAAAAAGGATTATGAAACGATAAATCGTGATAAGAGGATGTTTACACTTGAATTAACTTGGACGGATTAGGGCTAAAAACGTCTTAATCCGCTGCAAGTGGAAACAACGCAAGGATTAGGCAGGATTAGGGCGAATTAGTCGGATTAGGGCGGCGGGATTACCGTCTGTTGTACCCGCTCAGACGAGATTATAAACGACATATAACTTATGAATGTTAAAACCTTATAGTATTATAGCCTGATTTGTTCTTATTATAAATGCTATCAAACAATATCATTAGTAGCAAAACACCATATTCTTTTGGAAGTTTATGATCAGGATGAGTTTCTAATTTGAATTGTACCAGGTCGCCTCCGAGTATCAAATTGGCATTTTGGGATTAAGCCAATTTTGCAAGGCATCTACCTCTTTCAATCACAGGAACTCTCATATTATCTCAAATAAGGATTATTGCGATTAAGAGATAGGCATATCGCTCAAGTTCACTAACTTCAGCCAATGGTGTCCAGGCCATGACGGGCTCCTTGTAGCGTATGGCTGCGTCCTTTGAGGGGGGCAACAAGCAGAAGGCAAAAGTCGCTATTGCTAAGGAGGCACACATCCAGGTGCAGAGGTCCTGAGGATGGTAACGGCCTCACTTTTGCAGGCCACTGTACCGGGGGCAGCGCGGCCGACGCAGGTGGGAGAGCAGCAGCCGACGCAGGTTGGAAAGCAGCCGACGCAGGTTGGACGCAGGGGGGAAAGGAGCCGACGCAGCGGGGAGTGTAGCCAACGCAGGGCGCAGCACATGACAAGATGGCGCACATGGGCGCAGTTATGATGCCTGCTCCGGGACTTGTAACCATTCAATACCCGTTACATGTTCGCAATGGCCAGGTGAATCCCCTTGCGGGTGGCAGTGAAATGCCCCTCGAACCGCTGCTTCCGTTCTTGCTCACGGACGTACCCAAGGCGTGCACGCAAGTCCCGACGATTCTGCAAGAACCGCCGTGCTAGGTCGTCGCGCTTAACAGCTGCCGTCAGCAACATTGACCTGGGCACTTGCGTAAACTCCAAAGGGCCATGGTACCCTTCCCCCTTAACCACTTGCAAATCCTGCGCATCCCTGCTGAGGCCTTCAATGAGCTCAGCCATCGACACACCGTCGTGGTAGCGAATACACCAATTGTGCAAGATGATGCAGGCGAGAATCGTGTCACATTTTCGGGCGACAGTGTGAGTGAGGTGGTTCATAAGGCACCAAAACCGTGCCTTCAGGCGCCCAAATGCCCTTTCGACACATCCCCGAACGGACCGCAGCATGACATTGAAGGCCTGCATGGATTCGCTAGGCCTGGTATCACAAGGTGTCAACAGCCAAAGACGTAGGGCATACCCTGAATCGCCAATAATGGACGGAGTGATGGCGCTTCCATCCACCATAATGGCCCCTAGTTCATCAAAAAGCCCTTCCTCTGCACGGATTTGAAGAGAACTTGCAGACAGTACATGCGAGTCATGACAGCTCCCAGGCCATCCTGAGAACACGTCTTAACTACCGGTAATAGTCGCAAACAACCTGGTTGTTGAGGGTGTAACTATCATTTATACACAAAAGTAATCATCATACAACGGTGTTGATGGCCTGTGGCATGGAACTTGTGTGCGGTCAATACTACCCACACATCCAACCACACCACGCGCAGTAAACTCATCAGATGTCCGCGTCAAACGTGCCTGACAGGGGAACGATACCACCCCACGCATCCGTTTTACCACAACATGGATGAATTCCCCATAAAACTTACACGCAGCTGCCGGAGAAACCCGAACACCAACTACATAGTCCTGAAGTTAGCTCTTTTGGCAAGCTTGTAAAGGCCAATTGCCAGCTTACGTTCGGGTTCTACATGTTGAACTTTGACACGCCACCCACCAAGTCAGGACCCAGTTGTCGCACTAGTAGATCAAAGGATGAGCGTGTCACCCTCAGATGCTTCACGTGCTCAGCGTCGCCCCATACGTCTGCTTTGAAATACCCCCCGGTTTGTTCACCAGTTCACCAGACTCCGGGGTTGCACATAGTAAGGCGATGTCGTGAGACGGAACGGTGCGGGTTCCCGATGACGGCCACAGCCGCGTTATGCAAGGCTTTCATGTCGTTAGCTCAGTTGGTGTCCACAGCAATTCCAGTTAGAAGGGCTGCCATCGCGATGGAAACCAGTGATATAGTTGCTAATGCGCATGGCAGCGAATGCCTGCCTATTCCTTTCGGAGCCCATCACAGCATAAGCGTAGGATGAGCATCAGGTAAGAGCAGTAGAAGGTAGCCTGATTGCGTCTTATATTGAGAACTATCGCGTCATCGTACGTAATCCGCGCCTTAATCCTTGACCTTGAGAACACGAGTGAGATTAGTGTCGGGTTAGGCTGGATTAAATAGAGCTTAATCCGTCCAAGTTAATCCAAGTGTAAACACCCTCTTGTCAAGGGATTTGAATCCAGCATCCCACGTAAACGTTAAACTGGAAGATTCCCCTTCAGCTATGACATAATACAAATTACACGTTTGTAGCGTGGACATGTTCCTACATCATGAAGTAATGGCCGGCCTTAGCCTGGCCCCCCAGGCCCCCCTGCCTCCCGTGCAATCCGGCTCCCTTGCTCATGCCGTCGCCTCACGCCTAGTGTCCCATCACCAACTTTTAAGATGTAATTTCCCTGACACAAATCGATCTTTCGACGCCGCGCAAATAATAATCGGCTACTAGTTGTTATAATGGAGCTGTATTGCCTAGATAAAAGAAAAATTAATCTCATGAACCAAATAAAAGCCTATCGTGTTTTGCACAACCATCATCTGATCTCAGGCTGAGAAGGGCAGAGCTGTTATCTGATATCCAGGTTAAAGCAATCTTATATTACACGTTCCTTCGTTGTTTCTTCAAGCGATCGATATTTTTTGGTGAGAACGAAGGTTAACGTGATCCGTTACGTCGAACGTGCCGTAGCGGATAATTTTGGACCTTGAGGTCGAGAGTGTATGACCCTACCTACGTTATCCCAAAATGTCATCCCCAATGACAACCAGTTCACGTCGGTCCTCTGAAAATGAGCACATAATGTGAATTTTTTCAGTTTATCATATTTTCACAACATCGACGATCCGCGAAAACGAGCAGCAGTCGATTTTAGAAAAAAGTTGCATATATCAGTGAAAGCCTCGCTAAATATCTCCATACGTATTCATATTATATTGATATGGATTGGATTCGTGCCCGTTATGTATCTCTGCTGGGTGCGAACATCAGCGAAGGAATGTGGCCGGAAACAAGCGATCGGCGCTATTCTGGGCATCGCGGACACAAGGGTAACGCCGGATATTTTTTAATTCAATCAAGGGAATGCTAATCTTGAAGAATTTATGTTGTAGTGTGCATTAATGGTTGTCACTGGTTCCCGAGGATTTTCGCCGGACGGTGAAACGTGTCAAGTAAATTCCCTATCTTCAAGAATTCTTACATGTCCTAGGTGACATGAATAAACGTAACGCTCAATTCAAGATTACCCGAAGATTCTCCAAATGGCAGTAAGTTACAAGGTTTAAGAAATGCTTCACTTTCGGTCGGCAGGGCCCTCACAATTGACCCAAGGTTGACCTTGACACCCTGAAACTCGGACAGGTATTACGTGCTCATTATGATCACAAGAGACCGAGACCCTAACATTCAAAGAACCTCACCACTCCCCCTTAATAATGTTATCCCTGGGGAGCGCCAACCGGAGAGGGGGACTAGACCTTGTCACGCGGTATTACCGCACTCACGACGCATTAACTGCAATCGGCAAACTGCTGGGCCTACCTGGTGGTGAAGATCCTCGTCCCCTTTCCGACACGTCTCGGGCCCAGCTGCCTGACCTGTCGCTTTTATGTCCCTGAGGCCGTACCTTACCAGCTCAGGCGCCCGTGTCAGCATGGCCGCACTCTGGCACGCGGCATATATGCGGAGGCATCCCCGCAGTGAAAAACTCAGGCTACTCAGGAGGGGAGGGCGGGTAGGAAAAGGATAAGTTCACGCGGAAGGAAGACCGCGCTACATTGAGATGACCAAGATAATATTCACATAGAGATCGTTAAGGTGCTCGCGACGGACCGTTCCCTGGAACTCCCTATGAACCTAACCGCAGGGCGGCCGGCTGCGGTCAGCTGCGGAGAGGGCCTTCTGCTTCCCTAATCCGCATTTCTGGAACAGCCCACAATTTTAATCCATATCTATTTATACATATCTTTTGAACTCGGTAGTAAAGCGGCCGTTTTCGTACAAGGCGCAGTGGACGGCAAAGTTGAACAATTCGACGACAGACACATCCGAAGCTGCTTATTCGACCATTGGTCTCAACGGCTGATTGCTCCAAACTGCATCTGGGTTAGCTTTGAACGTTCAGAGAGCTTAATTTAACTGTTTTCATGCTATTAATTGAGCATATTGCGTATTGCAGATTTAATCGGCGGCAGCGATGGCAGAATTCGCGCCAGGGGAGACTCGCGCTTTCATGTCCTCACGGCCTCAAGTCAACGAGTGTCCACTCTACGACTTCACCTCTACGACTAGGTAGTCCTAACCGATGTTTTAGACGGGTGTGTGGACGAAGTCTGAAGCCCCTGTCCCAAGGTAAAGCCCCTGTATACCAGGGGTCACCCCTGCTGCCTATCGTGGCGTGCCGCATGTTCCAATTAAGCTAGTTTGGGCTGAGGGCTACTAAGCCCGTCGTTGAAGCACTTGCATGCTGACATGACATTCGTTGGTAGATAGACGGGGAGGTTTGGAACCCACACAGTAGCAACTGATACCATCCGTGAAACCATACACACCCAGCTTAGCTTAGAGAATACGAGTTTTGAGGCTATGGCTCACTATACAGTGTGTGCCAATAACGAACCTCAGGATGCTCGTCCCTTGGCGAAGCAAATGTAGGATATTCGGTTGACAAGCAATCGCATAAACCTTATGGCGTCGAACAATTCAACGAAGATGATTCCCCGTCCCAAAAGTAAGCGGGGCTCGTCGGCGCAATTTTTCATTTCCATTTCATGATCAGATTTAACCATGCGTGCATCTCTTGGCGCCCTTTGCGGCTAACGGGCAGCGAATTCCCTAACCGAAAGGCATTCGCTTGGGCGCATTTACTTTTTTGAATCTAAAACTGTCGATTCAAATGCTGTGACAGCAATCGGTGTCACGACGCTGATGAAATCAAATCATGATAGGTGATGGGCTAGGAAACGGGATATCTCGCTTGCGCCGGGTTCTTTGGTATGTGCCTATCAACCCACGCCAAAAGAATGTCTATTAGAAATGCAGCGCTAACTGCAAATTCACCGTCACGATAATATCGGCCCTCAAATGCGGCGAAATCTCTACCGAACCGTAATGGCCGTATTAAGCCATTATGTCAGCACAGCTTCAGCAGCACAACGGACGTATGTTCCCTTCCTCCTTGGTCGTTATTCAAGACCGTTATCAACGAATCCGGAGTCTACATCTGGCCCGTTCCAGGGAAGCTGCGAAACGACGAAGATGAAATAAGTGAGAGATGCAGCGCACATATTGCAAAATGCATCACACGCGACGTCAATGTGTCAAGCTAGGCAAAGTACTGCCCAAGCAACGGTTATGTTGACGTAGTCAGAAATCCTGCAGTCAACGCCGCTGCGATGAGACTCTTATCACCTATCACACGTACGGTCACTCCGCGACCCGCACAACCCAGTGTGCTCGTACCCTTCATAATGCCCGCCTTTAAGGACTTGGCTCAAGAAGATTGCAGGAACGCAAGCAGTTTGCCAATGAAATGCATAATTGCAGGCGCACATACAGAACGCATACGTCACAACGCACAGCCAAACGCCAGCTGTTAATAAACGGCGGCCGGGTCACATACACACGACTCTGTTCCTGCGCATAATGAATGGCCGCAGCACAGACGTACGGCCAAGCCGCGCATCCATGCGTTTTTTTCAGCGTCGGCGCAAGCTCTGCACAATCTGCAATCTCCTGCATTCTCTTCACTTCCCCACAACTTAAGTGGCAACCCAAGAAATAGATAGGGAAAGAAGCGATGTACATGCATACACACATACACATGCATGTACACACGCAAACAAACTGGCACGCCCGCGGGTGGCACGCATCACTGCATCGGGGGCGGGAAAGAAACAAGCTGCATCGGGGGGCGGGGGAGGAGAGACAAGCTGCGTGAAAATGGGTTTTGTACGAGGTCGTTCCCTGGGGCCCATCCGTCGCGCATAAGTCAATGTGCTGCCTTACCATGTGACCTTCGGCCCATGGTCGAGGAGCTCCGTGCAGCCCCCTCGCGTGCCCGCATCCTCCGATAACCGCAAGACTCCATAGATAGGCTTCACAGACACTGCCTCAAAACGAGGTAGCTCCTCTACAACTCCTAAACGCCGGTGGCGGTGGCTCCGCACAGCCGGAACAAAACAGTACCCTACCAAGTGCGTACGTATTCCCCAGGGAAGTCCCCATTCCATGAACTGCAGGCACACTCGGGAGCAAATGGGCCGCAGCTCTTCGACTCGCACCATAGAGCGCGCTCGTATCTACACCCCGCACCCCACGGCCCTGCGATCGGCCAATCCCGAATTGGCGACAAGTTGCCGCGGCATCAACGTCGTCGCATGGACAGATGGAAGCCTATGCGGTGACGGCGCACGCGGCAGGCTGTGCGCTCGGTAATCTTATCGTGCAATATTGGTATCTCAGCAACAATTCAATGCTACAGCTGGGCGCTCAAAACGAAGGGCAAAAAGCATGGCGGCTTGCACCCTCACTCGCCCAACACAGCAACGCTGGCTGTGCGCCAGGGTTAAGAGAGACCTCCAGCTGGTCAACATTCTCCCGGATTCATCCTGGACAAGCCTTCTGACCTGACGTTTCAGCCTTCAGCTTTGGTATCCCAGATCGGTGGTTATACAGTTTGTCCCGTATGTCGGCTATAGTCATACCAACACCGAGTGCAGCTTCCTTACCACACAACTCGTTCCCAAACAAGCGGTATGCCCAGTCATCCCACCCATGGCATTTCTTGAACACATTACTAACGAAGTAGTTGTGTTTTCTAATACAGTTCACGACTGTAAGCCGTACGACGATATGTCCTGAGGGTACAGCACGCGGCCACTGAAGCGCACCCACTCCAGGAAGGGACCAAAATTCTTACTAGCATTTCCTGGGAACGGAATGACGGTGATCAGCACGCCGCCTGTGGCGGTCTGCGCCAACTCAGCCGGTAGTTCGACGGCACTGCCATCCTCTGGCACGTCCAAGGTTACACCGGAATCCTTAGTGGGCACGCGGATGGAAAGCACGGCCTGACACCTGTCAGCGGGCGAGGTCACATTCCACACGGTGCGAAGCAAGTTACCCTCCACGACGCCCTGGGGCGGAAAGACCCACTTGATGAACTGAACCTGCATTTGGGCAAGGCGAAGGGTTTTGGGGGGGGGAGTTGCATTATGAGAAGGGGAGCCATGTGGGAGCAGGAAGCAGCAACCTCGGGAGAAAGGAGAGAGCCTTGGGTGCGGAAGGAGAGAGGCCACGGAACTGAAAAAGTCGGGTGGAATGCGTGTGGCGGCAGAGGAAGATTGGTTCCCAGGAGGGGTGATCGGCGAAGAGGAGACGAAGAGGGCCGAGGTCGACAGGGACAGGTGTATGAGCGTCGCGCGGGATCTTAAGAGGCCTGGCTTCCTCACTCACCTGGATAATACCGGGGTTCTTGATCTGCTTGATGTTGATGCGGGAGATCTGGGTCGGGTCCTTGAAGAAGACGGCGACGCTGCGTGATTCTGGTGTCGCCATCCAAGCATATTTGCAGCTGCCGCAAGCGGTGGTCAATATGCAGGGCTTCTTATTAGGATCCACCTGCACATGGTTGAACGGGCGTGCGTGGGTGGAGGCCTTGCTGACGACAGCTATGAGCATGAATCCCTCCTCTGAACCGCGAGCCGAAGTAGAAAGCGGAGAGCAAGTGTAAAGAGGTTCGTAGCTAGAGCACAGGGCACTAGGAGCTGTCAGAGCAGCACCGAATACTTGTACGGCTGGAGGCCTAGAGCCTAAACCCCTAACAGCCCATCGCGTGCTTTCCGGCAATGAGTTCCTATCGTGTCAACGAGAGGATTCGTGAAAAGCCTTCAAGTACGGGAAACGCAAACGGATGGCGCGCGGACAAACTGAGCCTCTTACCAGCTGTAAGGCAGAGCGCGGCTTCAGCTCGCTCTTGAAGAATGGAGTGCCATAGAATACAAGCCTATGAGCGGGACGGGAAAAGGGAGAATAACAGTATTAGCGTCTTGCATAAGTCGCAAAGGAATGATGTGTAAAAATCAAAATATTTTTGTGATTCTTTAATATGTAAACGTAAGCTACTTTGTTTAGAAGCTAACTAACAATGTTAGCCAAAACCATTTTTTTACCAATTAAATTCACATCATACTGAGTCTGTAAGCACTTAAGCTGTAAGTCTAAAACACCTAAAGATTTGTTAGGTGTATTAATTTTAGCTTTATTCTTCGATATTTTGGTATTCTCAACATAGGCGAACGCTGTGAACTTTGTGATCTCCTTGTAAAGTTACGTGGTCAGGAGGGGGGGGTAATTAAACTACGTTATTTTTTAATTGTCCGTAGAACGTAACCGTTGGCAAATTTCACTAATATTGTTATAAATATTTATAATTATAATTAAAAATAGTAACCGATCCCACATGCTGCCTGTCTGGCATGCCAGGTCAGGTCTAATTGTCGCGTGCTGCTATCGTGTAGTTTGCCAATGGAGCTAAGGAATGCGGTTTCTTAAACAGAACGTGCCGCGTGCAACGTTGTTGAATTATCCAAAAGTGTGTGGGAGTCTTGGGATGGAGGATGCAGATTGCGCCATGAGAGCCGCGCAATCCATTGAAAGCGTCTCTGTGCTCAAATTGCTACCGTTTGGTGTCGATCTACCGTTTGGTGTCATCCCAGTGTCCTCTAGCGCTTCTGGATGCGCGTTTGCGGAAGCATTGGAGTGGATTATGTCATAATGTTATAATAGATGCTTTGCACCCCGCGCACGCGCAAAACCTGTGCAACCATGCAGCATCCCTCAGTCGAAAACCATCCGGCAGGAGGAGTCCCAGGACGGCGAACATACCCATTAGAGCCAAGGGCGCCCTGAGCAGTCAGGTTGTTGACATTGATGTAGGTATCGGAAGCTGGGGATGGCGGCGGCGGGTTGACACTTGGCGATGGCGGTGACCCCGAAGGAGGTGGGCTAGCGTTGGGTGGCGGTGGCGACGGAGGGGGTGGGCTAGCTGTGGGCGGCGGTGGTGACGGCGGGGGTGAGCTAGCGGTGGGCGGCGGTGGTGACGGGCTAACCTTGGGTGGCGGTGGCGACGGAGGGGGTGGGCTAGCTGTGGGCGGTGGTGGTGACGGGCTAACCTTGGGTGGCGGTGGCGACGGAGGGGGTGGGCTAGCGGTGGGCGGCGGTGGTGACGGGCTAACCTTGGGTGGCGGTGGCGACGGAGGGGGTGGGCTAGCGGTGGGCGGCGGTGGTGACGGGATAACCTTGGGTGGCGGTGGCGACGGAGGGGGTGGGCTAACGGTGGGCGGCGGTGGCCACCTTGGGCTCGTCTTCGGTGGCGCACGGGGGCTGGGCTTCGGCGGTGGTGGTGGCGGCGGCTTGCGAACATAAGGAGGTGGTGGGGCCTTACGAGGTGGCGGGCTGGCCTTGGGCGGCTTTGATGGTGGATTGGGTGGTCGAGGGCTTGGGGGTGGCGGGGTCGGCGGCTCTGGGCTTGGCGGTGGCGGGGTCGGTGGCTCTGGGCTTGGCGGCGGCGGGCTTGGTGGAGAGGGGCTTGGCGGAGGTGGGCTTGGCGGAGAGGGGCTTGGCGGAGGTGGGCTTGGGGGTGGCGGCGGAGGCGAAGGCTTAGTCAATGGCGGTGGCGGCGCGTCCGGTGGCGGGGACGGCGAAGGTGAAGGGGGTGACGGTAGCTCCGTTACAGATGACGGCAGCCTTGGCAGACGTGGCTCACGGGGCAAACGAGGCAGACGTGGCCGGTACGGTGCAGGCGGCGATGGGCTTACTTGCAGAGACTGCGGAGGCGGTGGATACGTTCCTATCGGGCTATCAGCAAGGAAACGGCGAAGCATCTCAGAAGCGTGCTTGGGATCCGACATGTCCGACGCCGACTCAAGAACGGAGTCAATCAGCTCAGGATCTTCCAGCTCCGCATCCAAGAGCTCCGCGTTGTCCTCATCGGGGTCAATCTCGACAGTAACTGCTTCCTCATCTACATGCAGTCGAGCCAACACAGTGCAATTTTGGCCAGCGCAGTGGAGTCACGACATGAACAACTTGAGATGTAAGGAAGTCCTGTACTCGTGTGTGCGGACAAGACGGCACGGACAAATGCGGCCTTCAGGGGACTTCTCATCAAAACTTGCAAAACCATAGTTCATCGGGATTGTCCGCCTCCTTGCGACCTACACAACCCGTCGGATGATGCAATGCCGTAACTAGATGTTAGCAGATGGCCCAGCACCGTGAGCCGATAAATGAGAAATGTATGAGCGCCATCTTCGTAACCTTTGTACGCCAAGGTAGTGGCGAATGGCAGAAAGAGGGATCTCAGACGTTAATCCCTGATCCAGTTAGCACTTACTGGGGGTAAACTCCGAGATGAGTGTACCCAAAAGATTGCCCCACTGCGTCTGAGAGCCGTCCCTCCAGTTATAGCCGAGCCATACGATAGCGCCTGACACGCCGGCTTTGCTAAAGACCTGTTGGAACGCAAAGATATACAAAAACTTACTGTGAAACATCTCAATTCATAAGGATGGCAGATCCACACCCGGAAGGCGACGAAGCTAAGTAAAGTAAGAAGACAAAAGAAAGCGTTTTGGTGGCCTCGCAAAACCTCGTAGGTTATAAGCACATATTACTGATGTAAAATAGCTGACCCACTTAAACATATAGTTTACATAGGTCCCATCGACGACCTTGTTCCCTGAATGTCAAATCTTCAACTCAGCAATATCAAATAAAAAAATAACCATAAGAAATGTGTCAAGTACATGATCTCGCGTTGTAAGATTCTCATCGAAAAATTAAGGTAAGCAACACAGTCTGAGAAAGAGGTTCATGCTTCTCATCTGCAAGCACTCCAACAATTTTAACTAACATAAGAAGTACATTGACAAAAATTACGCGGTTAAAATGGAATATTATTGTCCAGAACGTACCTGTGCAGCCACCTTGATATCGCTATCTTGAGCAAAGTAGAGGGGAACGATTAGAGCGCTGTTATCTTCATGCAGGCAAGATGTGTAGAGGCTCGTTGTTTGTGCGTCTTCCAGGGTCGTCGGCCAGGAGACCTTCGCGGACGTCTTAACCTTGATGTACGCCGAAGCGTGCTTGCTTAGCTGAAGCTCGCCAAGCTGCTGATCATCGTTGGTATAGAGCTGATCGCATACAATCCAATTGCCTGCATGGCAGAGATATCTGTCAATCCACAGTCGGACACAGTCCCCGGTCATCACACACCAACTACCATACGAAAAGCCAATACACAGAAGAAAAGCATCTTACCCTTGAAATCAAATGCTTTGGTAACGAATTCGCTTAGCGCCTCGCCCTGTCCGTGGATAGCGTCAAGGATGATCACCAACCCTCCGGACGCCAGATAAGAAGAGACGACGCTCATGTCTTCGGCCGAGCTGTAGTATGTGTGACCATTCTGTGCTGGAATCACATACGCCTTCGGCGCACGTGAGCCGTCCAACTTTGGCTGGCCAGTTGTGGCCAGCATCACATCAAGCCCGAGCTGTCGGAGCTGACGCTCTATGTTTATAGCACCCCTGTCCCATGACAAATCAAGAACTCCACCGGCCTCGCTCATGTAGAGCGCAACCCGTGTTGGCTCTGCAGCTCGGACGGCTGCAAGCGTTCCGATAAGGAGCCAGGCCACCAGCGCGCGCATGGTGCCCGCACCCCTAAGCTATGATCTTTTCAATTACTTCTTGTTTTTTTGTGCTTAGGAAAGAAATCAGGTACCGAACCTGCAATAGGTGGCTCAAGACCACGGTAGCGAGCTTGGGTAGCTCGGTTATGGTGCTCTAACTCGGAAAGTATATGTCATAACTAAAACGTAAGAGTCACATGGAAAGTATGGGCCGGAGCCGCATACTATGCGGGGGCAGTTTTGAGAGCAGGTATTTAGCCCAAGGACGGACGGCGGGCGATTCTGCCGTAGATTACGGAGCATCACGCGTCTTATCAAAACGAAAGCGAAAATAATACATTTTCTTGCAGAGAAAACCATTCCCTAAGGCGCAGCATAACCAAATGTATCGTCAGAGCGGGGAAAACGATATTTCGGCACTGTTCCAATTATAGAAAAATCGCACCAAATAGAATATACATATTTAAATACACTGGCATTATGAATTATTGCGCAATATCAATAGCCGTGATTACTGTCATCACGCACCGGAGAGCGCGAAGATCTAAGATAAGTCCGCAATCACGGGCTCAACCATGTAAAACGATATATTTTTAGAATGATTGAAAATTCCATTACAGCATGGCTAGGATTACCATGCACTCTTGTGGGCAACCCTGCTGGTGGCAGGCAGTCTTTCGGTCCGCGGCCGTGCATGTCGAGGCTTCGCGGGCATGCGCAGATGTCCGTGACAAGAAATTATAATTATATTTAAATGCAGCTTAAATGAATTGTTTTAAAATGACCCAACAAGGACATAGTTCCATAGGGTTCCATACGTCCCACTTAGCAGTGGGTAACGACTGAATTTTACGATTAGGCGTCCATGTGTAATGCATGACCAGGGTTTATCTTTCAGATCGTCAATGCTCGATAGCCTGCGGCCTCGGGTAGCATCGGGACATGGATCTATATCTACTCGCTTGCACGTTCTCTCACTATTACTGCGTTTCTCTCCAAATCCGTGTAGGATTATTGCTGATTAGACAACAAAAATATCATTTGGAGTGCCAAAGATTGCAAAGACACCGCCAGTAAAACTTCGTGGCCTTCATACGATTTATACGATTATGTATGTCGTAATGACGTTTCATGCCGCAGGGAACCAACAAACAATCTCACCGATTAATGCTTCATTTAAAAAGTCAAAAAGGCAAAAGCTTTGCGATGCATCTTATCGATACTGTACACAAAGGGCAATGCCGATGCCGAAGGAAAGTGTTAGATTTCAAACTGCTCAATTTGCCGCGCCGACGGCCATAAAAACTCTTAACCAGTTTTCAATCTGTCGTGCGTCTTGTGGTGTGATCTTAAAGGCTCTCACATCTTTCTCCGATTCCCATGCACGGATGTGGGTGGGTACGGGGGTGAACGAGTGTGGACGGGGGTGTGTATGCGGCGATGATGACTCATTGTGACGAGCGTTCTCCCTCACTGCGAATGACTTCATCGTGCGAGGGCTCCTGTAACGATAAATGAGACATGAATTATGCTAGGTAATGGTACCAATTGTCAAAGTGTTACAGGCAATGTCGATTAATGGGTAAGATACGATAAGAGTGAGATCGATTCATCCTTTTCGCTGGTTCATAAGCTACACAGAGCTACACCACGTAAAATGGCGTAAAAATTACCTCATATGCCTTTAACATTGAACGAGCGCCATTCTCAAAACGAACTAGTCGGCGCACGCGACGCCTGCCTGCCAGCTGCGGGGTCACTGGTCCAGCTGATGGGATTTGGTAACTTGACGACCCGTTGTGTTCCTGGCTTGTTTTCATTTCCGGTGGAACCTGCCATTGTATGGGATGAACCTTGTATGGACAGCTTCCGATCGGGTCTTTGCTTAGTACTAAGGTCCAAGAAACCCCGCGCATCACATAACAAGAGAAGTTTAAACGGGTGTGCGGAACCCAGGTTCACTCAACTGGATGCATGTAATCAAAATCGTAGAAGATACCACTGCATCGCTGAGCCGAAGGCCTGTTGTCTGGAATACCTTTATTCCGCGGTGGCAAAGTTGCAAGTAGTGGGTGCTACACTGGTAGCACGTCTAGATGTTTCATCAAGTGCAACGTTCCTGAGCTGGAATCAGTTTGCGGTTATCTGGACTTGAAGATGAGCCGTGAAGCATTGAGACAGTCACGCATTTATGGGGATATCTGACGGTTATGGACAGTTGGATGCCGTACTGGTGCGGTTGTTGTACCGATGGAGAGAGTAGTAAGCTTGCGCCTTTAACAGATTGAACTGGTCCGAAGACATCATAACCAGACTTGTTAGGAATAACAATTACGGACGTTGGAGGACTCGCGAAAATAGTCCATGACCAGTTTGGCCTGCATTAGCGTATTCCCATTCATCTTGTAAGGTCACGCCCTAACGCAAATTTTATCTTAATGGCATTCCAATGTCGAAAACGCTTCATACTTTAGCAGCTGCAAGTGGATGTATGATATACCTTTCAAAGAGTTGCGTGCTGTTCGTCTGCAGGGACACCTTTTGCATAGCACTCCTTCGACGATTTGTATCATTAATAGGGTTGGCACTTGCTTGGGTGTTCCCAACGGACCACTGCAGAGAACAGCACGTCCGGCCTTGTTTCGGCTCGTCCAGTGGTCAGGAAGTCGCCTTGGATACGCTTTGTGGCATTACAGCATTAGCGGTGACATCTCAGCAAGCCTTGGGCGATGCAAACACGTGGGCCAGAGGACATCACGGGGAGTGCCGAAGGGTTAGCAAGCCAGACCAATATATCGGTTGTACCGCAGCATGAAATCCCCCTTTGGGAAGCTGATAGAGATTTCAATGTATTCACATCGACGCGTGCACCTTCCAATCAACCACTTCCCATGGAACTGGCCGCCACAACCTTGGGGGAACTGGCAGCATACACCGCCATTACCACAAATAAAGCGACATCCTCTGAAACGACTTCGACTACAGCAATTCTTATGGGATCCTCGAGCAAACCAGGTCAGATGCAGTACAAACATCTTGGAGCCTACAATCCACTTGCAGCGCTCTCCCCTACCAATTCCATAACAAATATAAAGCCAGAAGTGCCAACCACACAGCCCCCATTTGACCTGATACGGAATAATTACTCTGCCACGACGGCACGAAAGCTTGTTTACAACCCCCTCCAGCTGGACATCAATTTTGACGCCGATGCTTCCAACAAGCCCAGTGCTGATAGCGAACAAGCCCAACCAACAGAGGAGCTCCGCACACCTCCCGCCGGGACTTCAGCAGTCTACAATCCACTGCGGCATCAAACAATAGCGCCTAGCCTCACATCCAAACCTATGAACATGCTCTTCAATTATTCGTGCCTTAACGCGAGTACCTCGTCGACAAGTCAAGACTCCCAACGCCACGAGTCCTCATTCCCTTGTCCTGTGCCCGTACCAGTCCCAGTTGCCGCAGAGTCCAGCGGCAAGCTTCAAGCCTCCTCCGTGCAGACTCAGCCACTTGCGATGCCTGTGCCCCAGAAACCACTTATCCCCAGACCACCATTCCGCTCGTTTCCAGCGGGAGCTGCTGCGAATATACCCATTGGTCCACCGTGCCCAGCTGCGGCCGGCATGCTGAGCGCGGCACCGCTGGCGCTGCCGACGCCGTTGCTGGACGCTGATGCAGGCATGGAGGTGCTACAGACGTTGGAGTTGCTGGCCGGCGCCGGGCCCCCTGTTGCTGAGGTATGACTATCACGAGAACCTCAGGCGCGGCTGCAGCTCCACCCACTCGGGCTCCGTTGTGCTCGAACCGATGCAGGCTGATGATGAGGCTAAGATGTGGCACGAGCATCCGGCACATCACCAGCAGCAGGACGGAAAGGAGGCCGAACAGTTTCAGTCACAAATGACGGAGCCAGATGTGCTACAAAGTCAAATCCAGTTCCTCCACGAGATGGTAGGCCCTTGCACTCATCATCGGGAGGGCTGGGTGCGTAGCTCTTTCTCTTGCGCAGCACTTTCCCACTCTGCATGATGCACGCGGCACTGCCAGGTGCTGCCGGAGTTTCGCGCCCCTATATGCGTCACCACCACAGGGAACCTGTGGAACCCTTGCGCAGGTGGGCGGGCGCGCTGACGAGGCCACCTGCAGGGACGTACTGCAGCAGGTGGGCGGCGACATGGAACGTGCTTCCCACATTATGTTAGATATGTACAGCATTGGCGGCGGCGATTGCGGCTGTGATGTCGCAGCCTGCTTTAACATCGGAGACGCAATTGAAGAAGTACATCCTGCGGGCCCATCCGGCTCGGGGGGGCCGTACAAGGTTGGCGGCGAGGGTACACAACCGAACTATGTTAATTTTGATGGAAGCAAAAACCTCAAAATGGTTGAATGTCACGGCGAAGGTTATTTACCCGGCATGAACAGCAGTATTGCAGGACAGCCGCTGTCGCTTTATAATCAGCCGGACCAGTGGGAATGGTGGGACGAAGAAATGGCTGAGGGTGCAGCCGGAGATACCAGCACCTGGAATGCCTCTACAGCTGCCCACCAGGCACCCGCAGCTGTAGCCATCAGAGATGATGCTGGGACGTGGGAGGACTGCGGGGACGTCGGAAGTGGACTTGGCGCGTGTGGTGTGACCGGCGGTGGGCCGGATGCAGAACGCGGGTCGGTTCCGGAGCACTGTCATGAGGTTGAGGCACAGGGCATTTTCAGTGTCGGGCCGCTGGGTGAGGCGGTGAATTGCGCGGCCGGGACAACAGTGCCGGGACAAGCAGGCGATGTGTCGGGCCCCGCCCCTGGCTTGACGAGGGTAAGGAGGTCCGAGGTTTACCGCGCGGAGGTGGGAATGGGGCTTCAGCTCCAACCGAACAAACGGTTTATCGCCCTTTCTTTTCGGCCCTTTCTTCTCATTTTGCGAGGGTCCAGACCGATAAGTGCGTTGTGAATGGCCCTCCTCACCGCAATCCATGTGGGTCTGTCAACTCGCGCCGTCGCAGGATGATAACGTGGACGCAGACGACACCTGGGATATCCTGGTAAGAATGCGCCGTGGCCGCCATGCGGACTCAGGAAAGCAACCGACCGGACACTCTTGCCTCTGTTCGCCTAAACTTTCCTAAAGTCTGTTTCTTCCAGCTCTCTGAATTCTCCAACCTGCCGTACTGAACAGGTCAGGCATATTGTGGCATCGTGTGTGTGTGTGTGTGTGTTCGTATCACCGTTCTAGAGCGCTTTAATCGATACGCCATTTCCTGCCATCCCCACCAGCTCCGTGGCCTCTGCGCATGGCATTCATGCAGGCAATGCCGCCAGAGGATGAGGCCGCTGAGAAGATGGAAGAGCTACGTATCTACTTCCCCAACCTCGACGAGGACACTTTGCGGACCCACTTGATGTTTTTCCATGGCGACGTGCAGCAGGTACACGAAGCTGATGGGGGACTGCTGCGGATCCTTACGCGACACGACTTGTGTACGTAGGGGTGTGTGTGGTTTCGGAGCAGGTGCTGGTTTCCGGATCGCACACTGTGACAGATTGTTATACATGCCATCACCTCCTCTTTCACGTACCAGAGCCAGGGGTACTTTGCCGGTGTGCTATGCGAATTACCGTTGGGAATTACCGTCGCCTGTTTCACCTGAGTCAAAAATGATCTGGTGCGTTTGCGGGATCTGGATTAATGCCATGGGCAACGTGGACGCATGCGGTCTGCTAGTTGATGTCCCTGAAGAAATGCTAGAGGAGAGCGCCCCAGAGCTTCAGAGCGACTGTCCTCCTGTGCCCGGGCGTCTTACCATCCTTCCCTTCTGCCGTTCTTCTCAGGCGCTGCAGCTGCTTAGTGAGCTGCACGAGGACGACATCTACCACCGCATAGAGATGGAGCGGCAGGTGGGACCGAACATCCCGTATGGACATATGAATGCGATGCGCTCCGCCTTCATTCATCACAAATTTGGTGAATGGGTTGTGGCGACCAAAGGAGGGGAAACGGATGGAGCATATCGAATCCAGCACCCCGGCTCGACCAATGAACGGTGCGTCGGCACCACGCAGCTGGCACGATCCTCCTGCCTGCCTTCATTCAGGTTCCGATTCAGCTCCAGCTTCAGCTCCAGCCGCAAGACGTGTTTTGAACTAGTTCCTGTAGTATTTCCCCACTGTGCCACTCGTCCTCCCACTAAGCGTTTCGCTTGATCCCGCTTGGGCCTCTCTGCCCCTCCTCCGCCGCCTGCGTGCCTAACCGGCAAGCTTAACAGGCGGAATCGGATGCGGCGCTTGCAAGAAAGCTGGCGGAGGTGTGTGGGGTCGGAAAATCTGGGCAAGGCTGTGTATTGCTTACGTCCGGGCATTGCTTACTGTGACCCACCAGCAAGGGTCCCTGACCAATGCGATGGTATCAGGAAATGTGATCTCGTCGGTCAGTTCCGCTGGTTCATCGTGGGGGTGCCTCCGCCGCGGTCGCCTGTGCCACCATTACTGCTGCCGCTACTGCTGCCGCTACTGCTGCTGATCCTAGTCGCATAATTACACCCAGTGCTTCTCCTGCATGGCCCTTCCTGATTGACACTTGCCATGGGTACCTGTGTGGCCCCAGCAACATGCCATCGGCAGCCCCGGCGCCGCGGATTCTGCCGCTGAGGACTACGTATTGAACATCCTGGAGGAGCTTGAAACACAGGTGCGGCTGCGAACGGCTGATCTGTCCCAATATGCCGCTGCCAGGCTCGGATTATAAAGGAGGCCCCACGCCTTGCAGACCGCAGGCACACCTGCTGTCTCGCATGAGCTTCAGGGGGCCTTTGTCTTGAAACGCCCTGTTCTGCTGGCCGAAATACGAATTGCCGTGACCCAAGTATTTACATGATAACTAGTTGGCATGTGGTGCAATCTTGGGGGCTCTGGGAGGTGGGAAAGCGGGCTACTCCCTGTGGCCAGAGTTGTGCTTCGCTGCAAAGTGTCGTGCCTTGTTGTGCCGTGTGCTGCCGCTGCAGGTGCGCCACATGGAGCTGTTCAGCAGCGGAGCTGGAGTCTCGAGGTCCGCCGGCGCGGGCTTGCGGCAGGCCGGGATGCATTGGGGCCTGAAGCTGTTGGTGCACATCTTCGGCGAGGACGTGGAAAAGGTGTGAGGGGTATGGGTATGGACACTCTGCGCGATAAAACATCCTCTTACGCCCTCGCCCTCGCCTCCGCCCTCACCTCCGCTCCAGCCTTCCATGTTTCACTTAAATCGCTTGATAGTGTTTGCTCGTTCGGCCCTTATGACGCACGTCTGGGTTCCACGCTTTCTTGTCTTTCCGACGGACCCTGTATTTTCCGCCCAATTTACCGCCCTGGCGACAGGAGCTGCTGACGGAGGTACTGGCGAACCAGGGCGGCAATGTTGACGCGGCACGCGCGGCTTTGTGTAGTATGGGACTAACTGAGCAGCAGCAACAGCAACAGCAGCAGCCGGGGGTAGGCGGCGGCTGTTCCAACAACAACGACCAGATCGCCAATGACTCATGGTTTGGGCGGGACGAGCCCGCGGATGCGAAGGTGACGGCTGCGGCTCAGGCTGAGTCGTCA
Source organism: Volvox africanus (assembly GCA_030268105.1). Classification (NCBI taxonomy): domain Eukaryota; kingdom Viridiplantae; phylum Chlorophyta; class Chlorophyceae; order Chlamydomonadales; family Volvocaceae; genus Volvox; species Volvox africanus. The sequence continues at coordinate 590,187 of BSDZ01000009.1, forward strand.
GCCGAGGGCTTGGACTCGTCGCTGGGCAGCCATCGCGGGCCCCCGCCAGAACGGGGCGGCATTGCAACCGGCACGGTGGGCGGTAGCCTGGCGTCCCGTATGCCGTTCAACAGCAGCTTCAACAGCAGCGGCGCGGGTTCCCGCCACTCCGGCAGCTTCCACCTTCTGAATCAACAGTACCCAGCAGCAACGGCGGTGGTGCCGAGCAGGTGAGCGGCAAAGTTGCCGTTTGCAGAGGTGCCCGGGAAGTCGGGTGGGGCCGCATTCTCGGGACCCCTTGGCTCTCCCCTTCCATACCTGGTTTATTTATGCAATGAACCAGGTAAGCGCAACCGTGTTTAATTCGCTCGGATCCTTCATTTCGTTATCACGTAATCGCACGATTTGCGTGTCCGTCTGTCGTTTGCCCGATGAATTCCAATCCGCATGCCGATGCACAAGGGCTGGTGGCGGTACACATCACGAACAAGAGCAGCAGCAGCAGCAGCAAATGGGCCCTATCCGGCTGTTGGCGGCCCTGGGAGTGGACTTCCAGAAATTGGAATTCTCCGAGGAGGTGCGAGGGCAGGGGAGGGGAGGGGGAGGGCGTTGCGCGATGCAAGGTCCTGGGTGTTCCATTTTCTCGCACGTCCCGACGATGTGTATCCCGCTATGCCGCTCCCGGCCCCCCCACCCACAGGCGCTGCAATGCATCCGAGTGGCCTTTCACAATTCGCCACTGCCTCTGCTGTTGCAACGGAGCGAGGCTGGGTCAACGAAGGTGTGTATGTGTGTGCGTGTGAGTGCATTTGTCAGTGGTCTACATGGCCGTCTGCGGTGGTCTACGTAGCCGCATGAATAGCCGCATCAGTCATTAGTGGACAGATCGCTCTGTGTGTGTGTCTTGCCTGTGATTAACTCGCTCGCACGGCTGCCCAGTGCACAGCGCCCGTTTCATTCGCTCGCTCGCGCTCACTGCCCTAATGCATCGTGATGTGCCCAGGAAGTGCTGGAGCGGCAGCAGCTGCGTTCGGGACGACCGGACCACGGTCTCACCCACGAGGAGAAGCAGGTATAGGCCCCAGGCGGTTACTTTCGGCCGCAGAGGGGAGTCTTTACGATCACACTAGCTAACGAATGCGCATACACCCCAAACCCAAATAACTTGCATGCCGTGTCTGGAAAAAGTGTGGAGTGTGATTGCCACATATATAGCTCGGCATGTTAGGAATGGGAGAGAAGCAATACGGCTGGCCACATACTGCACACGGGCGTATCATCGCTCCCGGTGATTGAGCCCGGCACTTTGAATCTGCTGCTGGCTCAGATGCTCCGATGCTATCGCACAACCCCATATGTTGGCAAGTCACCTTTCCTCATCTTTTCCACCTTTCAGGCCCTGTGGGCTCAGCACCGCGAGCTGCCGCTGGCGCTGAAGGCGATGCAGGAAGTGCTGCGCAGGGGCGCCCAGGCCGCCTTCGAAAGTGGCACATCTAATTCCAAGCGACTCTCCAGAGAGCTCCGAATGGCGGTGCGAGGCCACCCAGTGGCGGGCGGAGTTGTGGAGTGAAGGCCGGAGGGCTGTGATGGTCTGAGGGTCTACCGGAATGGGAGGCGCGCGCAGGGTAAAGGTGCACAGGCTGTCACCAAGTGTGCCGAGCTTGTCATTTAACTGTCGTTCGTCCCGACTCCTCTGGCCTGGCTGACACTAGGCGCGTATAGAATACGGATTCGTCCGAGTTTACATGTGGTGTGTGGTTGCAGGCCAATGCGCTTGGCGGCGTGATCAAGGAGCAGCATCGCAAAGCTTCCGCACACATTTACGCAGACATGAACGCTGCGCTGCGGCAGCAATGGAAAACGGACCTGCACGCGCAATTGCCCGCGGAGGTCCCCATGCATCTGGACAGGGTCTTCAAGAACCTCTCCGGCATGGGCGGTGAGCGACAGCGAGGCACTTCGCCGTCCCATCCGTCCCATGCTTGTATTGCATATATTTTACATTCTGTAACAGAACCCCGAAACAGAACCACCGCTTCAGCTGCTTGTCGTTAGCGCGTTCTGTGCTTTGGCGAAGGATGCGGGTGCATTTAAAAAAGGATATAGAATGAGAGTGTTCAGGGCTGACCTGGTCAGGTGCAATGTGTGCGTGCAACACTTTTGTCCAGTTTGCCTCTGCGCCTCTGTTATGTTCACCACCACTGTCGTGAACACCGCACTGCGCAGCTCTACGTGCAAATAAACTGGAGCCGCCGTGCATTTTCACGGGTGCGGATCATCCATTGTGATTCCACTGCTGCTATGGTTCTTGGCGCTGCAGGCCACGTGGATTGGCTCATCATCATGGGCAAGGGCTTGCACAGCCGCGGTGATCGCCCCAAGCTGCCCGCCATCGTGGATGAGTGGCTGGCCAGTCGCACGTTGGAAGGGTTGCCGCAACCGGGTGCGGTGCTGGTGCGCCTCACGCCAGAGGTTTTCGCTCGGGTGGAGGGGGAACCGAGGATGGGGATGGGCACCGGATGAGAGTACACTTGTTTTCCGTGATGTAAACAATCGCGGTCACCTTTCGTAAACCACCATTGTAGGGATGCTGCAGTCGGCTCATGGAAATGCAAGTACATCTAGGGCCCTGAGCCTACCCTACGTGTTGGCCTTCATCAACTTTCTTGCTGGGGATTAGCAATAGAAACTGAGTAAGTAGGTACGGAAGGATTGGGTATGCTAGGGTCATTCTAGGATGTGTTCACGTTACCATCTCGGGCGGCAAGGTAGGGATATGCCTACAATATGGGTTTATGCCATGTGAGTTTGGTTAGCATACGTGTTGCAGCAATGCAAGGCATCAAATGCAGATGCAAACGTTGACGCGTGCTACGAACAGTAGTGCCATAGGGTAGGAGCGAGCTGTCGGGGACTTGGCAATGTGTCTGGCAGGCTAAAGGAATCTGTTAAGATCTGCATAGACGAGCGAACCAGGTTGTGCAGCCAATGCCCAAATATCGGAACGCTGCTGGTAAGATGTTGCACATATATTTAACATCTGGAGGTGATTGTCTGAACTTAAAATGACTCTACGGCTTAAAATAGCTATTCATCGGATGCGCATATATATCTGTCAGTATGGCTACGGAAGGACGAATATTGGTGCGACATTTAAAAGTCAGACGATTGAATTCTGTTTTCAATGCTATAAATAATCACTCAAGGATCTTAAGTCCATTGAAGTCTTTGGAAGCAAACTAGTTCGCGATTCGTACGCAGTTACACGGCAGCGCAGTTATGCTCGTGGTAAAGTGGTATGGCAATTGAAATTACAATTATTCTTATGCTTTGCGTTGAAATTAAAAATGATATCACTGGTTCACAGCGAAAACTCGTTTCATCAGCTTCGCCACCTTAGTCTTAGGTGGCAAGCCTTGCGTTGAAGGAAGCCTGAATGTTGGGAGTGTTTATAATCAAAAACTTCAATATTGTCTTTCCAGAACATGCATGATACACACAGGGTGTGCGCTGACGCAACAGTCTGCAGCGTTACAACGCAGAGGTTGAACGTAGAACACCCACATTGCTGGCAGATGCTTACGCCAATTTTAATAAATAAATGATTTACTCAGTGATATCCAGGAAGGTAGCAACAAAGCAAAAACTTAAGCCAACTATGATTAGGCTGTTATGGACACCGTCATAGGCCGTAAACGGTAGCTCCCATGTATGCGTCATAGCATCAATTTTTATCTTTTTATCATATTTTGATATTTTATGCAGAGGCGTTATTCTAGCTTCCATCTATGCATTGACCGAAAAACGGTTGGCAGCCTCCGAGACATGCGGCGAGGGACTTTAAGCGCAAGCACGGGCAATTTCGACCTGATCTCTACTCCGTGCTCTTCAGCTGCAATCATCGGCCAGACGAATGTAAGGCAAGGTAACATATAAGAGATGTATCCAGAAAAGGTCAAACATCGGGTCGGTCCTGTTCGCCTTTCGACAACGTCCAACATGTGTAAATCCAGGAAGGATTCAAGTTTGGTAAAAATAGTTCCCTGCGGATATTGGTGTTGTTTAAACTCACACGCAGTGGCAAGGATGAAGTTATCGGCTTGTCTGATGGGCGCTTTGCCTTGCCGTTTCCTATCCTTCCTGAGAACGCAGTATGGGGGGAGTCACCCACATATTGTTAGAAAGGAAAGCACCCCTCCCTCGCAGTAATACTTTTTCTTCCTTCCCATTATCGTATACATGTACCGCTCATCTCAACACCTGTAACATCAGCCTTAGGAGTTACATTTATTAGGCATATGGTTAGAATGCTGGCCAGATGCTTGCTAGGCCAATTTTTGAATTGATGGGATTTTTAGGAGTTCACTCCTGCGCAATCCATAAAAATCGCGTAAGCAAATACTAACAGTAAGAATATCAGGAGCTGTGATTTCCATACTAGACATGTCAATAATGACCATCGTAACCCTGATCGTTAACGTACCTGGCACCGCTATTGTACCTTACGGTTTAGCTGACACGGTGTGGCATGGGCAGCATCCTCGAGAAAAACACAGATGCAGCTGGCAGCACACCATTCAGGTTTCCACTGGAAGATAGTTCTTCACGGCCACTCCTTCAGCATAATGCAAGCACAGAAGCCAGACCCGATGTTAGTCGATAGTTACGCTGCCCCTATCGAAACATGTGAATTCTAGCCGAGGGGAAACGCCTCAAACCACTTTACAAGATGTTAACACGGCGCTCGGAACGCTGGGCCCACATGCCCCGCGGCGGCGGCAAGTGTTGCAGCAGGGGTGGCGGTGCTCTCAATGGTGTCGACAACTCACGGAGGGCGCGCCAATATGGACGCGCATCCCAAATGAGGTCTCTGCGTGGCCCCTGCCCTGACCTTGTCACAAAACGGCTAATATAGGCCGTGGCTCCGAAAACATAGATACCGATACTTGCTTGGGCAAATTGTCATCTTAAAGCTCAATAAACGTTAAGTTTCTTTCTTTCTTCATTGCGCTTAACCCAAGCATATGACAGGCCCAACCATGCACCCGCTCCCCGGCAGAATACCCAAGCGCCCTCCTGTAAGGGCAAGCCATGCATGGGGTTCCCGTGTTAATAGGGAAGCGCGACTCAGTGTCTGTCGCACACTGTACGCATACACATATACGCGGAGGAGAGAGACACGTATAACGAATACATGCACATTCCCAACAACCCACGCGGCCTGCACCATGTGGCTGGGAACCACCTCACGCGGCGGTGACTGCACGTCAAGGTTTAGAACGCCCGTCCCACGCAAGATATTCAGGAGCATGCGCACAGTTCAAGCCACAAGCAGCGCCCTCCCGCTCAACCAGCCCCTTATCTGCAACTACGCAACGCCACTGCACGCTTGGCTCACAACAAAAGCCGCACGGCTACGACGCGCCTGTAGCGCGTGCAGGGAAGCCGTATAGCGTGAAGCAGCGCTGGCGGCCCTGACTGGCAAGGATCACCACGCCCTCCGTTTCCAGCACTACGCAACGGGATTTCAAGCCTTATGTGGTGATATGTGAATAACTGCATTATTTACCTCCGATTTCACCATGTGGTTGTCACCTCATGATATGGCACTATTGATAAGTTGGAAACAGCGGGGTACATAGTATGCAGGGCGGAACTCCGACACGGGACCTCAAAGAGCCGCTTCCAGCCGGCTGAAGCCACCGCAAGCGCTCTGCCCGATCGAGAGGACTCGTGCGTGGGAGCTTTCATAGTCCCCGACAGCCATCAGCACCTGCTGGTCAAGCCACACGTACTGAATATATTGCGGAGATGGCCTGCGTGGGGTCAGCCGCATGCCAGGCACACGGGCAAACCCACATCTGTCAGCACACATGATACGCAGACATACAAACACGCATTATCGAACAAGCACATGCGTGTTGGACTAGATACAGCCAACAGACACTATCCCCTCGTAAGACCGATTTTTTGCCGCATGACCTGGGCATGTAAAATTTGACTCTACCCTTCCTCCAGGCCTTTCTGTTGGTCTGGTATGCTTCAACGATGCCCAAGTGCAGCTCGCTGAAGATGCTGTCCCCGCGCGGCACCGGTAACAGCGGATAACCCGGACGTGTTGTACAAATGGCATGACATGTGCTCGTAGGTGCCCTGAGTGCAACCTATGCCCACCATGCAACAGTTGTTGGAATCCACTTCAATTATACTGACATGGTAGGGTTAGCAAATCTCGTGCCATACATCTCTACTACAAGGCGCGTCCCACGGCTTCAGGAACTGGAACGCGCCATCAAAGGGCAAATCCAGGAACACGTGGGGCCTTCACCCACCGCACCAGCATGCACGCGCTCCCAACGCTGAAAACCACCGAACCAAACACAATGTGCTGACCGAATCAATTTCGAGAAGCACACAGCACCCATAGAACCAACGCCAACCCCAAGCGCCTCAAGCAACCAACTCAAACGCCGGTCGCACGCGGTAGACAACCCGAAGCATCCACTAATGCACTCGGAGAGGGCTCGCAAGCCAGATGCTGCCATATCAGCACTGCGAGAGCCGTCCCCGAGGGCGTCCCAAGCCTTCGGCCAGACACGCGCTCCAATAGCTGCACTGCTGCCGCATATTTTGCCAGCTGCGCCACCAGACACCTTGGCGGGAGCCACAGGTCCCTGGCAAGCGGGCTGCCGTGGGAAGCGCCTTTGCTAGGCCAGAGCTCGACAACAGGTGGTGTGGCCGGACGCAAAAGTACTATAGTTCCAGCCCAAAACCTGGTACCTGTGTCGCTATGCCAATCGTAGCGGCCGACGCATGCAATCCTTCGGAGCTGCTAGATGTCGGGCCGTAATGTCAATACATGTTACGGATGTAGGCAACCAGAATCAGCCCCTGAAGTGGCGCTGCTGAATTCCTGGTGCCACCCCTGGCTCCTTGATGCAAGTGTCAGAGCCAGCCGGTTGTGTTTCTGCGACAGTGGCTCATAAACCTGAGGGGCAACGGCACCGCACCCTGCCGTCCGCGTAGATGGATGAAACCTGGCGTGTCGCCGTCTGGGAAGCTGCTGCCGTTGCTGATGTCAGAGCTGCCTTGCAACCATTTGCAGGCCCTCGCCCTCCGCAGTCACCCCGCTCGAACTGTACTAGCGAAAAGGTTTCGAAAAACCAAGCGCCACTACGCAGTCACGAACTGCCGCCAGTGCTGAATGGGGTGGAACTCTTGCTGTGCAGGTAAACCTGTAAAACAACTCCTGCTAGGATTGTAGACCGCTGCAACTATAACTGGGACGCAAGCATGCCTGCTGCATAGGCGCACCCTCACCTCACGGCCTCCCGAAAGTACAATCATCCGCATTTCTCTTCTTGGTCACCGACCCGTTACCAGTGTTTGTACGACTCGATCATATGTAAGTGTCACCACGTTCGTTATCCTCCCGCTGCAAGAGAAACCAGCTGTGCACGAGAGTCCAGTCGTTTGATGGCAGCTGCTTCCCACTGTGTTGCCGTTTGCAAATTATCCCGGACAGAAGCGTCAATATCTCATTAAATAAAGAATTGGGGACAGTCCCGTATTTCCGCTGCCGTTGCATGTCTCTTGACAGGTAGCCGGCGCCGTCCGAGTCCCGACCAGCTATCTATCAGCTGTTCGACCTCCGTCGCTGCTGCTGCTTCTTTAGCCAGACAGCTAGCTGAGGACGGCCAGGCGTGGAGTCCAAGTTTGGGCTACTCTCCCTCCTCTTAACTGCTCAATTCCCGCAAGCCGAGGTTGGCTCCCAGCACGATCCGCACGTCCGGTGCATCCTCCAGCTCCTTCAGCACCGGCAGCAGCTCCAGCAGCTCCTGATCATCCATATTATCAATGAAGGTGCTGATAGGCACGGCGTTGGCCGGCTGGAAGACGTACGAATGTGGTGAGTTGTCCACTGCGGACGCAAGGGGCATGGAGTCGTGTGCCGTGGCCGGATCGGGGTCCAGGTTGAAGTTGCAGGACCGAAAATGACAGAGCGCAGCGCGCGCAGGGATCCGAAGAAAACCAGACAGAGGGGCGATGCACGGTAATGAACCTGGTGGGTTTCGGCTGGATGTGAAGAAGCTCCGGGTATGCGCGAAGACGCAGGGAGCGCGATAAACGTAATAAGGCGCCGATCAGCCATCCGATATGTATGTCGAAATCTTGTACTACCAAGAAACGGTACTGCACTGTTCGCTTCCCTTAGGGCTTGCGGTACAGATATCATACCCAATATTGGGTAGCCTAATTGATAGCATGGTGATCGCCCACCACCAGTCAGCAGACAGTCAGGTAATGTGGAGCCCCCGAAACCCCAGTCCCATGGCGGCTCACCGATGATGGTTTGCGAGAGGTCGCGACCTAGACAGCTGAGGTCCTTGACATAGTTCCCTTCATAGGGAAAGCAAGATTCCCGGAATAACCGCCATCGAACCAGCCGCTGCTTATCGAGAAGATCAAGAAGCGGATCAGCGTACTTGGCAAGGCTAGCTGTGAATATCACCACTTCGAAGCGAGCGCACACGTTCTCCATGAAGTGGTCACACCACGGACGCTTTAACACGTATACGTCTACAAGCTTGCCGTCCACCTCCACAGGTAGGATATAATCTGCATAGTCAGCGGGCATAGCAGAGGCACACAATAAAGGCATGGGATAACTACAAGGTGGGTGCACGCCTCTCACAATCGCCTGTAATTTTAATGCAGAAAGCCCGTTGAAGTCCGTTTGCATCCACGCTCACAGTCGCAGGTCAATTCCAGACTGAACCGAAACATGTTACTAGTAGCCCGGAGGTCCCGTAACCCCCCTTTCATAGACGCACCAGGATTTGGGATGGGCTTGAACGAGGAGTGGACAAGGGTCTCATCAAGGTCAAGCACCAGAGTCTTCTTGTCTAGGTCGTCTGACCGTTTCGGCCCTATAAGCACTTCGCGGTGCACTCTGGGCGGCTGCGGCGGGACAAATCTGTGAACCCCGAAGTCCCCTTCCTGTGGCCGATAATAGCCTTGACTTTGTGGCGCGAAGCAGCAAAGTAGCGAGCGAAAACGTTTGCGCCAGGTCTTCGCTGGGGGTGAAGTGGCTACCCGAAATGCTGACGGTGTCGGACGGTGACTGTTAACTGATGTGACCTGTGTGATGACACTGGATACGTCCACAGGGCTAGGCTTCTGGGCATCTGCCTGCGAGGACTGAGTTACGCTCGAGTCATTCTCAGGTCCCCCCGGCGGAAGCATATCTCCATTAACCAACGGTCTGGCTAAAATATTATCATCATTGTTAGGGTCATGCGCGCTGCCCGGAGGTAACATGTTGCGCGCGCGCGCCTCGCGCAACAAACCGGTGCAGACGACAGTCTCGTGCCAGGGATAACAGGGCTTCCACGTAGAAAAGGAAAGAGTTTCAACTATAAAGGTTGCCGCATGTACATCTTGCCTAGTTATGACGCAGATGTGGAGTAAGGTAGTTAAAGGACATTTCACAACATTGCAGGACGGTACCGCCTGCTTCAAGCCGTGTCACTTGTATCCACTCTACTAAAAACATAGGTAGCATTCGTGTCATATAAACCATCCAGTGTGTCCTTTCCCACCATCCATACAGGAGGAAGGATTTGGGACTTCTGTGGCATCCCCGCTTTGTCATTTCATCGTGCTACGGCCATATTTGATGCAGTAGGTATTTAGGAAGCCTTGTCCTTCCACAGCACAGCCGGCGGCGCTGGATGGAGTACGTCAGCCCCGAGGGCCTGCGCCTGGACGGCCGCAGGCCCCGGGAGCTCCGGCGGATCAATTGCCAGCTAGATGTGCTCGCCAATGCCGATGG